>CAWUFW010008492.1:0-600000 GCA_963921515.1 Calotriton arnoldi
CATGTCACTCCCCTGCAGGCTCACCAATCAGTAGACACATGCCATGGCGGAGGCATGACTGCAAAGTCATACATCACTGTCTCAGTGATGTATGACTTTGCAGCCAGACAACAACACTCTGCACTGTGTCACAATAGTAGGTCATGGGGAATGCAAGTCCTGGAGCTGCACAAGTGCACATGTACATCCCCCACAACACATCCTCTTAACCCTCATCTGTCCAGGTCATACCTATTGGACATATGGTAGACCTGTGACACTACCCTCTGAACCTGAGCCCCTCACACTCTGCTGTGCATGGGGAACAGCTGCCTGAACTTCACATTCACATGCCCCAGTCTGCATGGGCAGCTGATCAGACACCTATGTGTCACACAAGTATCGTCTCCTATGGTCACATCTCCAGTGGCATGCTGAGCCCCTACCAAGAAACTCCACAGCAGTCCTGGCGACTAATCCACAGCACACTGACACAGAGGCAGACACCTGAGGGGTCAAATCACTGCGCACAATGTGTCAGCTGATACACGGGAGTGGGAGTACAGAGTGTATTGTATGGCCTGGAGTAGGCATGACTGTCCAGCCCCACATGAATGAGGGATGAGCCCTGGACTGTAGGCAGCTGGCTAAGTATGTGTGACACACGTCATATACATACTCCTGGGGCCCAAACATTGTTCCCACCCGCAGCATGGGTGTGTGCCAGATACCCCAGCCACATGTGGTGGATCAGCTCAGCAATTGGACCACAGATCAAAGTAACACGCTGAATACATGTCAGAATACAGGCATTGTGTAAGCATTGGACCCACCCATGATGCCCACCACAGAGTCAGGGAAACAGATGCTGTCTCCCACCTTGAGTCAAGCAAACTGCAAGGACACAGTCCTAAGTGACAGAATTCCCTGCATGTAAGGGCCACACCTGGGTATCAGATGAGGAGTGGGCAGTGCACAATAGAGGGACATGGCTCCTGGACAACATGACTGCTGTACTGTGGCAGTTTAACCAGGCCCGAGGAGGGCACATAGCATGTTAGACAGAGTTCTCAGTGCAGTCTTTGACTCACCCCCTCCTTGCTGCTCTCTGGCCTTCAGCTGCCCATCCAGGTCTGGAAAGACCACCGCCAGGATCCTGAGCATGTGGGGGTCAGGGTCCGTGTTCCGCCCCTCCTGCGAGGAGCGACAGCTTCAGCTGGACCCGTGCAATCCTCCGGGTCCAGCCCCGAAGGTCCTGCCACCTCTTTTGGCAGTTGCGGATCCGGCGCTTGTAGACCCTCACGGACCGGACAGCCCGGACGATGTCCTTCCATATCTCCTGCTTCCGATGGGCAGAAGCCTGTCAGGATGACAAAGTGATAAGGCCATTACTACACATGCAACATATCCGTGCATGACACAGTTGCATATACATGTCGCAATCACAGGGGCACATGGTGTACACAGGCAGTGCACGGCTGCCCATGGACAGTTTTCCAGAAGTCACTACATGGTATCATTGCATGGGGAGTAAAACCCTGTTCAGAAGCACTGTCACTGCACCATACCTGTCCAGTGCAAGTCACTACACACTATGGGGGTGACAACTACTCAGTGAGCCTGCTAGCCAGTGGCGTGCAGACTCTCAGCCTTGCTAGTCAGACAAAATGCACATTCAGAAAGGCAGTGCACAGGACACTCACCTGCTCCCCTGGTGTCCCATACAGCTTGCTGTACTGTGGAAGTAGGCTGTCCAGCAGGGCCTGGTTCTCCTCAAGGCTGAAGGCTGGGGCTCTCTCCACAGTACGTGCCATTGCAGGGTCCAGAGGGGCAGAGACAGCAGCAGTGCAGTGGCAGATGTCGTCCTGGAGCATGTAGTGCAGGCAAGTGGGCTCTCAGGGGAACAGCCAGCAATATATATGTGCTGGAGAGGCAGATCCTGTCCCTTGTGTCCAAAGTGATAGGTCCAAGTCGTTTGCATCTTCTGAATCTGGCCAATCCATGGAATAGCAGCACCAAAACACGCCCACAGCATCCTTCAAATCTTCAACTTCATGACATACATGATTTTGCAACATTGTTGTGGGTGACCAACTGAATTCCCAGCAACCGACTCGCTCGAAATTCGAAAACGCGTCCGTTGCCAGGCAAGCCCATTGTCAATGGGTGCGCACCGATCGGTCCATTGCGGTACAACGCGCACAGGGGTACAACGCGTACCCGCACACATTGAAGGCAATGGGCCGGCCGGAGGCACCGATCGGTCCATTGCGGTACAACGCGCACAGGGGTACAAGGCGTACCCGCACACATTGAAGGCAATGGGCCGGCCGGAGGCACCGATCGGTCCATTGCGGTACAACGCGCACAGGGGTACAAGGCGTACCCGCACACATTGAAGGCAATGGGCCGGCCGGAGGCACCGATCGGTCCATTGCGGTACAACGCATCACTGTACATGTGACTGGCATAGGTCAGCATGCCTGTCTCAGATGGACATATGCCAGCCACAGATAGCTCCCAGGGAGTGAGGGGCACACCTACATCACGACAGCCTGTCCAAACCTTATCATAAGGCATGTAAGGCTGCATTTCCTATTGTGTGTATGTTGGTGTACATGTTGTCCTGTGGGTGTCACCTGTGGGCAGCCACCCCCAGGCTGTGCACGTGTTCATGGGGACAGGATCCTGGGTGTTACGTGTACGTGACCACTGTGATGTGCAACTGTTCATATCTGTGCATGTGTCATGGTCACATTTCACAGTGGTGTTTGTGTATGTCATGTCACATACCCGTGAGTCCCATGTGGGACGGTATGTTTGAGCCAGGGTGTCCCAGTGGCACAATAGTGATGGCCCTGCACAGTCTTTGTGCATGTAGTGTTTACAATGTCTCTGATTTCATGTGCACAATGGGAGACAGTCTCCACATCCACGTTGTGTGTGCATGGACTCTGATGTTGTGCGTGTGTGTCACAGACGTCCATGTCTGTCCTGCCATGGCAAGTGTGGCCACTACCTGTGGGGGTCATGTTTGTTTTGCTGTGGTGTACACATGATACTCCAGGTGATGCCAGTGTCCATGTGGCATTACAGGGTCCCTGGGAATGTACCTGTCGTTGAGCTGTGGTGCCTGGGGCACATCTGTCCTCACATGTCACTGTGGGGGGTGACTGTGACACGGCATCATGATATCCAATGGGCCAACCTGGGACAAATTGATGCCACCTGTAGGACCGTGTTGACAGATGTTGGCCATGTATGTACCATACATGTCCTTCCGGTACTGCACACTTCATGTAGTTGTGCCTCATGATGATGTATGTTGGGATCTTGAGTGTGTTCAATGCCGCATATGTGGGGTGACTGACGATCTTGCTTACTTCTCCTCTGCACTGCAGGGCTCCTGCTGTCCATCGGCCATTCCCAGACCTGGCAACGATGGTGGAACGGGACAGCATCCGGCGGTACCGCTTCACCAGGCAGCTGATTGAGGATTTGGCAGTGCAGTTGTCCCCACATTTGCAGCCTGGCCGGCCGTATCCTACAGCGCTGACCCCCAAGGTGAAGGTGATGGCAGCCCTACACTTCTTTGCCACCGGTACCTTCCAACATACTGTGGCGTCTGCTGGTGGGATGTCACAGACCATGTTCAGCCGTGTGCTCCGCGATGTTTTGGCGGCAATGTTGCTCTTCCTGAACCGGTACATCTATTTCCCTAGACTGCGACGACTCACTGACGTGAAGAGTGACTTTTATGCCCTGGGGAGGATGCCGCATGTAATTGGCTCCATTGATGGGACACATGTGGCTTTGGTACCACCACAGGCCCAGGAGCAGGCCTACAGGAACCGCAAGCACTACCACTCGGTCAATGCACTGGTGGTGTGTCTTGCAGACATGACCATCACACACGTGTGTGCCCGTTTCCCTGGTTCAGCACACGATGCCTTTGTGATGAGGAGTAGTCGCATCCCCAGGATGATGTCACAGATGCAGAACCAGCGTGCCTGGCTTGTCGGTGTGTACTGACTTTGTGCCATTGTGTGTGATCTGATCTGTAGTATTCCGCCCACTTTTCCAAGTCAGCTGATGTGCACTTGTCTGTCCGTAGGTGACTCGGGATACCCCAACATGCCGTGGTTGCTGACACCCCTCAGGAACCCTGTGACACCTGCCCAGATGCGCTACAATGAGGCACATGGTCGGACCAGGAGAGTGATTGAGCGGACCTTTGGTCTCCTGAAGAGCCGCTTCCGCTGCCTGGACAAGACCGGAGGGTCCCTCCCATATGCCCCTGCGAAAGTGTGCAAGATTATCATCGTCTGCTGCATGCTCCACAACCTGGCAGTGCGGAAGGAGTTGCCTCTCATCCAGGATGACGATGACCAACATCCGCCACCTGTGGAGGATCCTGGCCTGGACCACGATGCCAGTGACGATGATGATGATGATGGTGATGGTGATGTCCGCACACAGCTCATCACCAACTTCTTTAGCTGAATGTGAGTATCCTGAGGTGTCATGTGAATGATGTGAGTTGGCATGATGTGTGGGTGGGGCTCTGGCGCTGTTGGAGTGTGTCCATGGGCTACTTGACTGGATGTGTGTTGCGATGTGTGGTTACAGGTGGGCTGTACTCCCCAACAGTGTTGACATGCTAACTTGGTTCTGGGTGGGTATCTTGTAACATGTATTGTGCATGAGTTTTGCTGTTCTGTCCTGTACTGCATTGCTTTTGACTGTGTGTCATTTCTGACCTTCACAGGGTACTTTCAGATTCGTTTGGTCAACTGTGTCCACCGACGACGTGATTGCACATCCAGGCTGGTAGCTGTTGTGTCCCTACAGGTGATGTGCGCCACACCCATGGACTTCCTTCCGTCTACAGTTGTTGACTGTGTGCCCGCTACCAGGTGGGGTTACCTTGCATCTGTAGTGGTTACGGCATGTTGCTACTGTGTAATAAACCTGTGCTTCACTTAGTGATGTGCGTTGTCTGTGGTCACACATTTGACTGCCATTTGCTTACTGCACCTGTGGGCTACTTGACTACAACTGGGAATGGGTGTGGTGTCTGTGCATTGCACCGTCTTCCCTTGCAACATCAGTGTAGGCAATGAGTCAGATGGCCTAGGTGTGTATGTGTTGTGTAGCCCTGGTGGTGTGTCTCCCTCATATGTGTCACGTTGCCTTTACTCACATGCCTGTGTTGTCCTTGCTGTTGCAGTTCGCATACACAGTGTAATTTTGCAGTTCATCATCCCCATAACAGCACCCATGTTGGAATCACGACAGAGGCAAGTATGGTGTATTAGTGTGTTTATTGTGATACATTTGTGTTAATAGTGCATAGGATGGGTTGTGCTGTACATGAATCTTGCAATCCCAAGTTCCTAGGTGAATTGAAAGTCCGGGTAGACAGGATCCCCAGTATCGGGGCCACAGTTGTCTGACACATTGGTCCAACTTGTACTCCCCATGCAATGTGTGGGAGTAGTGTTGCCGTCAACAGGGTGAACAGTCTGTGCACAAAGGCGAACATCCAGAACAGGTTCAGGCTTCCTGGGAGTTGCGCTTGGCCATCGGCCTCTCACTTTTCCCTCCTCGGACGACCCCTCTTCTTGGGGGGGGCCCTCAAGTGCAGGCTGCTGCGGTGCAGGGGACTCTCCGCCAGAGTCCTCCTCCCTCCCTGTGGCAGTTGCAGTTTGTTCGGCACCAGATGTTGTTGGCACACAGGGAGGTGTGGACTGGTTGCTGTTCATCTGGCGGAGGCATTGTAAAATGTCCCTGTGCACCGCCGTCATCTCATGCAGTACATCCCACTTGGACTCCACACGGGACATGTGTGAGTCCACACGGGACATGTGTGACTCCACGTGGGACATGTGGGAGTCCAAGCGGGCATGATGGGCAGCCTGCTGCTGTTTCATGTCTCTGAGGAGCCCCACTACCTGGCTGAGCTCTCCGGTGCTGGACTGGTACGCATCAGCTATGCCTACCAGTTGTGGGTCGTCATCCACACCAGCAACGTCTGGAAGCAGCGACCTCTGTCTCCCACCCCTCCCACCACCCCTGCTGACATGTGCAGTGTGTGCAGTTGCACGCACAGATAACCCTGGTCCACCTTGGGGGTTGGTGGTGGTGGTGGTGTCCATGGCCCCAGGTTGGTCCAGGGTCACTGCGCTGGTGTTGCTCCTTATTCTGTCCATGTCGGCAGGGATGGTATTCGTGGTGACAGTCGTTGTAGGGGTGGGTGCAGGGAGTGCAGCTGGTGGTCCTGCTGGTGCTGCAGCTGGTGGTCCTGCTGGTGCTGCATGTTGACTTGCACCGGATGTGCCAGGTTGTTCATCGTCCGAGGAGGACAGAGGCTGTACGACGCCAGTGAGCTCGGCATCCTCTTGAGCCTGGGACTGGGACTCCTCAGCGTCTGCTGCTGTGTCCCCATCATCACCTGTTTTTGGGAGACACAAACAATGTATGTCATGTTTCTGCAGGCATCAGTGGTTGACACACATGACAGTTGTGACTGTGCCTCTGGGTGCGGGCCTGTACATTGCATTGTCCTAAGTCGTCACAGTCAGGGGTTGATATTGGTGTGGCACATTGTCCTGCATTATTTGGGCATTTCTATGTATTTTCTGGGGTGTGAACATGGTCTGCATTGCTTGTGTTTGGTTGACAGCCAGACCTCCTTCCCACCCAGCCAGCCAGTCAGTTATCCCACCATGGAACGTGCTTGCGTTGCAGGGAGTGGAAGTTGTCTCTCAGGATGTCAGTCAGTGGTGTCCTGCTGTTTGTTGGTGCACAGTTGGCAGCAGGGCCTTGTGCTCCCCACAGCAGTAGCCAGTGTCAGCCATCTTGTGAGTCCTTCTCCACTCCCTGTGATGTGAGCATGGTTCAGGGTGGTGTTGATGGGACAGTTGTGGGGGTGAGCTATGTCTGTGACTACGACTCCCATCATGCCATTGCCTCCACCCCACTTGCCAGCATTCCCATACTTACTTGCTTTTGTGTGGAGTTCAGTGGGTGTGGGTGTGAGGGCAATGGCAAGATGGCTGACAGTGGTGTCCTGCTGTTGGTTGGTGTGCAGTACCCAGCATGCCCTTGTGCTCCCCACGACACAGCAACAGTGTCAGACATCTTTGATGGGCCTTTCCACTCTCTGTGGGATGTGCATGCGTGAGTGTGAGCTTGCTGGGCCATGTGGTGGGGGATGTAGGGCTGTGAGTACGACTCCCATCATGCTATTGCCTCCACCCCCTTCCCAGCATGCCCATGCTTCCTTCCTTTTGACTCTGCTTCCCTGTGGGGTGGGCTGGCTGTGCTGACAGGATGGCTGGGAGTGTTGTCCTGGCAGTTGTTTGGCTAAGAGTCCCAAGAGTGTCCCTGTGCTTCACACAACATAACCCAGGGTGGTGGTGCTTTGTGGGATCTTGTGTTAGGATGGAGGGCATTGCATTCTACCAGGTGGGTACTGTGGAGTTTGTGTTGGGGGGGTGTGAGGGAGGTGCTGGTGACTATAGTCAGTGCTGCAAGTCCCCCTTCCCACCCAGCCAGCCAGATATCCCACCATGGAACGTGCTTGCATTGCAGGGAGTGTAAGTTGTCTCTCAGGATGTCAGTCAGTGGTGTCCTGCTGTTTGTTGGTGCACAGTTGGCAGCAGGGCCTTGTGCTCCCCACAGCAGTAGCCAGTGTCAGCCATCTTGTGAGTCCTTCTCCACTCCCTGTGATGTGAGCATGGTTCAGGGTGGTGTTGATGGGCCAGTTGTGAGGCTGAGCAATGTCTGTGACTACGACTCCCATCATGCTATTGCCTCCACCCCCTTCCCAGCATGCCCATGCTTCCTTCCTTTTGACTCTGCTTCCCTGTGGGGTGGGCTGGCTGTGCTGACAGGATGGCTGGGAGTGTTGTCCTGGCAGTTGTTTGGCTAAGAGTCCCAAGAGTGTCCCTGTGCTTCACACAACATAACCCAGGGTGGTGGTGCTTTGTGGGATCTTGTGTTAGGATGGAGGGCATTGCATTCTACCAGGTGGGTACTGTGGAGTTTGTGTTGGGGAGGGTGTGAGGGAGGTGCTGGTGACTATAGTCAGTGCTGCAAGTCCCCCTTCCCACCCAGCCAGCCAGATATCCCACCATGGAACGTGCTTGCATTGCAGGGAGTGTAAGTTGTCTCTCAGGATGTCAGTCAGTGGTGTCCTGCTGTTTGTTGGTGCACAGTTGGCAGCAGGGCCTTGTGCTCCCACAGCAGTAGCCAGTGTCAGCCATCTTGTGAGTCCTTCTCCACTCCCTGTGATGTGAGCATGGTTCAGGGTGGTGTTGATGGGTCAGTTGTGAGGCTGAGCAATGTCTGTGACTACGACTCCCATCATGCTTTTGCCTCCACCCCCTTCCCAGCATGCCCATGCTTCCTTCCTTTTGACTCTGCTTCCCTGTGGGGGGGCTGGCTGTGCTGACAGGATGGCTGGGAGTGTTGTCCTGGCAGTTGTTTGGCTAAGAGTCCCAAGAGTGTCCCTGTGCTTCACACAACATAACCCAGGGTGGTGGTGCTTTGTGGGATCTTGTGTTAGGATGGAGGGCATTGCATTCTACCAGGTGGGTACTGTGGAGTTTGTGTTGGGGGGTGTGAGGGGAGGTGCTGGTGACTATAGTCAGTGCTGCAAGTCCCCCTTCCCACCCAGCCAGCCAGATATCCCACCATGGAACGTGCTTGCATTGCAGGGAGTGTAAGTTGTCTCTCAGGATGTCAGTCAGTGGTGTCCTGCTGTTTGTTGGTGCACAGTTGGCAGCAGGGCCTTGTGCTCCCCACAGCAGTAGCCAGTGTCAGCCATCTTGTGAGTCCTTCTCCACTCCCTGTGATGTGCGCATGGTTCATGGTGGTGTTGATGGGACAGTTTTGGGGCGGGCAATATGTGTGACTGCGACTCCCATGATGCTATTGGCTACACTGACTTGGCCAGCATACACAGAATTCCTTCCTTTGAGTGGTCTTCACTGTGTGTTGGTGTTGTTGTGGTGGCTACATGTGTGGATGTGTTTGTTAGTTCTATTTGTGCCACTGCCTAGCTGTAGTTGTGGTTGTGTTTGTACATGTGTTGGCACAGTTGGATGTGACTTTTTTGATGGCATGTGTTGTGTTTATCTGACTGACATACACATTTTGGGATGATTCTGTTCTAGTTGCTGTGTAATTGCTATGAGTGCATGGTTTGACTCTCCCCTTGACAGTGATGTGTGTGTTTTGTGGCAGTTTATTGTGTACATTTGTTGTGTACTCACCAGGCTCTGGGATGTCCTCTAGTCCATATACGCTCACTGGCGGAAGGATGGCCCGCACCTTCTCCTCCCAGGGCCTGAGGTATATTGGCTTGGCAGGAGGGCCACTGCCGGTGTGTTGGCTGTTGATGTAGTCTTTCTTCAGCATGTCCCGTACCCTCCTGCGCACGTCATACCACCTGTTCTGGATGTCCGTCTTTGTGCGCCGACATGGTGATTGGGCGTTCACCCTGTTGATGATCCTCTCCCACATCTTGGTTTTCTGCGACATGGGGGTCTGTTTGACCAGAGTGCCAAACAGCTGTGGCTCCACCCTGAGGATCTCGTCTACCATGACTTCCAATTCACTATCTAGGAACTTGGGATTCTTCTTGGGGGCATGGTGATGGGTGGTGATGGTGGGTGATGTGTGTGTTGGTGTGCAGGTGAGGGTGTGTGAGTGTGTGTTTTGCTGGGTGTATGTGAGGTAGGTATTTGTTGGTGTGCTGATGGTGTGTGGCTTGTGTGAGGGATGAGCTGTGGGTGTGTGGTTGCTTTCTCTTGGGTGCTGGCAGTGGAATGGCATTTGCAAAGGCTCATGGTAGTGATTTGTGTCCTTTATATAGGTGGAGTTGTGGGTGTGTCTTTGTTCTCTGTCCCCACCCCCCAGTATTTATTGGCTTGGTAATTGCTTGTTTGGCCTTTTTTGGGTGATTTTTCCTTTGTGTTGTTTGTGTATGTTGGAAACGTTCTTGTGACCGAGTCGGACCCTGCATTGGTCTCGTACGGTGTTTTCCGTTTCGTTCACGCTGTGTTTGTGCAGTTTTCTATGCTGCGTACGCGTCGGTCGCGGTGTTTTGTGTTGCTTCGGCTCGGTTTTGTATGCGTGTCGGTCGTGCGGCTTGTCCTCCGTCCGACTCGGTCGTGGTTTTCGCGCCTTGCATCGTACTTTGCGGTTTGGAGTTGGCGTGTACGTTTCGGTCGGATTTGTTCCGGGTGCGTGTCGGTCGGTTGGATTCGCGTGTTTTTCCGGCCGGATTGCTATTTTCCGTGCGGCTCGGTCGGTCGACTTGGTTTCGTTACGTGTCGGTCGGATTTTTCGCGCCTTGCATCGTACTTGGCGTGTCGGGCGCCACGGGTACGTGTCGGTCGGTATTTTTTCCGGATCCGAGTCGGTCGGTGCTTTTTCCGGCCCGAATCGGAATCGACCCCTTTGTTGTGAGTACAATAGAGATCTGATTTGCATAGACAAATATTGCTCTACCCCTTGGCTCAACTTTGTTAGAGCATGGCTACTGAGGCTACATCTTGGGGAATTATGGGAAAATCCTTTAGATTAAGGGTGAAGGTTTTTACCGGCAGTATGTCGTGGAGAAAGTCTGGATTGAACAGAGAGATGGCGGGCTAACTGACAAATTTCTATCTTATAAATGCATTCTAGAATGTGAAGCCTACATGAAAAGAATTGTACCATATAACGCAATGTACTTAAAATTCAGAATATGTATTCTGCCAGTCAATTGCTTCTCTGCTGAATGTTCGAAAAATACAGTGGCAAAGGAGATCTGTCCTGCTTTGATTCATATCAAAGGAAACTGAACATAATTTTATTCTTTTATCTAGCCTGTAGTGCCCCTAGGAAAAAAATTGATTATTACTCTATGCCTTTTGATAAGTGTAAGACACATTTGGGAGGTGATGAGGCTTTTGAAAATAGGTACCTCGGAAAAGATTGTTTTCGCACTGTCAATATTTTTAATATGGGCTTGGTCAATACACTGGTGTGGAACAAAATTTTGAGATGAAGCACTTCACTTTCTTTTTGGATTCTAGTTGGCATTTTGGGTGTATGTGATAACATGTATTCGTTTTACCATTTTTTGAAATGTCATTTACATTTTCGACCTCAAGATACGTGTTATGCACTTTTGGAGTACATTTTATTTTTATAATTTTATTGATATAAATGTTATGATTTTATGAATTTTTGCATGTTTCATTGAAGAAACATCCAGAAATCAAATATTTATGATGATGATGATGAAGATTTGAACATCATTTCAGACGGAGATACTAGGTACTATAATGAATATAGTAAATCCTTCAAGTTAGCTGTAATTATTAGATGCAAAGGGCTCAGCAACCAGATAACGAAGTCTTAACTCCCATATACACAAGGGGAAATGCAAACTTGCTGAATGAGCTGGATAATGGGACAAATGCAATTTTGACTGCTATTGCTAATCCTTGATTGGTAATCAATGTGGATAAGGACTGCATTGTTACAAAAGCAATATATTTACACATTTGTACATTGATCATCTAGAAGATGGGATATTAGGTTGGAAATTAATGGACATGGATTGGGAAGAAGGATAAGAAATACAAATGTTTACTCTAATTAGCAATTTAACATATTACAACATATATAGGCACTTCACATTTTCACTACCAATTTCAGACCAATGATACAATGGCTGAGGTAAGACTCCCTATTTTCTTCTCAGTCATGTTGAAATGCATGTCTGAATTTAGAAATAATTACAGCTGTTATAATTTCTGCATGCCTCTCTGGTGCATCATAGTAATGTCCTTGTATGAATTGGCAGGCCCTGTACATGCATATTGTGAGGGTTCTGTATAGTTTTGAATTTGTTAAAGTAATTTGGTAAAGTTTGATGCTGCACAACGTTCAGACAATGGTGGACAATGCAGATATGATCAATGGCACAATAAAGCTGATCAACTTGCCCACAGCACACTTAGGATGGTATACCATCCCAGTCGAATTGTTGTTTTAGGGCCAGATGTATGACTGTTTTTAGCGGTCACAAAGGGAGAATCAGGCCGTTTGCGACTGCTAAATAGCCTTTTGCAATGTACTAACCCTATTTTGTGAGTCGGTAACCTATTACCGACTCACAAGTCGGTATTAGGAAGGGGCTTTTCAAGGGCACATTTCCTAATAGCGAGTCGCAGGCATATGTATAAACGTTTTGCGACCGGAATGCAGTCGCAAAACATTCATATTTTAATGCCTCCGTGAAGGAGTTGGTAACACGTTCGCAAATGGGAAGGGGTCCCCAAAGAACCCCTCCCTTTTGGGAATGTGGGCGCTAACATTTTTTAAAGAGCAGGCAGTGGTACCATGGACTATGGCCTAATCTAAAAAAATTAAAAGGTAAGCTTTTCATTTTTATTTTTGAAGTGCAACAGGCTGCATAACAAAAAAAAATGCTTTATTTATAAAGCAATCATAGATATGGTGGTCTGCTGGCCCCAGCAGGCTACCATTGCTGTGAGTGCAGACCATTCCCAATGGGTCGCAAATTGTGTTCTGCCTCATGAATATTGATGAGGCTGGTCGCTTGCAACCCATTTGGGAATCGCAAACAGTGTTAAACACACTGTAGTACATCGATGTTTGCGATTTCCTAATCGCGAATCGCAAATATTCGCTATCAGGAAATTGCAAACCTGCGATTTCGTACATCTGGCCCTTAGTCTCTACTCTAGGTAATCCTTATGTTTTGATATTGGTGTAGATACCGGAGTTTTATTAAGTTTACAAATTATGGCACAAGGCACTTATAATTCCCTTGACCTCACTACATATTTTGCATACTTTTGAGAAAAAAACTAATTTAGATTCTGTTTCACAAAACAGGGATTTTTGTGCCATGTTTGTATGAGACAATTAGTATGTTTCCACATCGATTTAGACATTCATCTATCAATCGTTTCTATTGCCCTGCTCTGAAGCAAGGAATTCAAACTTTAGCGGAGTCTTTTTTTCAAAGTGTAAAATGTAATCAAATATAGGATGGGAAAAAAACACTCATCTTTCAGACCTATGTTTTCTACATTTCTTTCATTTAATTTTTGGGAAATGAATGTTAATGTTCAAAGACATTTTGTTAAAAAGTCACAGAACCCTACAGCCCCCTCAAACTACAGCGTATCAGAAAAACACACCCTCTCCCAAACCTTTTGGGCAAACTCCACATCCCTGACTTTATTTCCAAAACACAATTTATTGTGCTTCCAAATCGTATGGGGCACCATATGTTTGCATGAAATGAGCCTCAGACCATAACATCAAAGGGATAAAAGAGGGAGCAGACTAATACTATATAGAGTTGACTTGAATCCGAATGACCAGCTGAGGACACTGTAAGTGATTTGTCATTTTCACATAAAAGTTCTTCACTCATCTTTTCCATACTTGACCACTAATAGCAATTGCCTACCATTTAAATGTTGATTCAGTTCATTGGGTGTATCAGACAGAAGCTAACTAGTTCTTGATAATTAATTTTATACTTTAATTGTACACAATTGGAGTATTTATTCGGTGTTATGCATTCATGACAAATGTGTAAGAAACACAGACATTTTTTAACATTTTTGTTCTTTTTTCCTCAGAAGAAGTGAATGAAAAGGAGAATGTGGAGGTTTCGGATGAAGAATATGAAGAGCAAGAGGCATCTCTGGATGAAAAGAAAGACATATCAGACGTTGAGGATGAAGAAAATAATGGAAGCGACAGAGCCTCTGGTGAAGACTCTGCTGCTGATGAAGGTGGTTCTGAGGCTGGGGAGCAAGATGAGGATAAGCCTGAACAGCATCCAACTGATCCTGTAGCAGAATCAGAAGGTTCTGTACGACACCGCAAAGTCCCAGTGACAGAAAATGAACAATAGAGTCTTTGATTAAGTTTGTTGTTTACATGGACCAAAGAAAACCTGCCTGTTGCCCACCAGATCTGCAAATGAAGATAACAAACCAACTGTTGATATTGTTGCTAGAAGATTTAATTTTCTGAAGCTGATATTTTTAAGGCTCCTGTTTTTATCAATACCTTTGTATGTTTCTGGAATTTCTCTTAGCCTTGACAATCTCCATCCAAACAGATTTATTGGTATAGTGAGGAAATGATATAGTGTTCTGTTTTTAAGTCCCTTTACCATACATAATATATTTTGTGTTATAGATTTGCAAACCTAAGCCACATCAGCCAAATATATTTGTGTTAGTCAATTTAATTTATGTATTGGTTGTTATTGAAGTCTACTGCAAAAGGTAGAGCCCATGTATGACTTATTTAATTTGAAGTGCTTTTTATGCTTCTGCCACTCCTAATGAAACTACCTTTAGGTTATACGTTTTTTGGAACCTGTTGCAGCTTTGATGAAAAATGGTCAAACAAGCTTCTTCACTTGTTGAAATTATCAACATACATTGCTAAGCTTGTCCGTCGTTTCCTTTTAAAGAGAAAAAATAAAGCTTTTTCGTTTTTTAATGATTTGCAATTATAACTTTTCATTTATATATATATATATATATTGCCATCCATGCTGAGCTGAAAAATGACAAAAGCCTTTTACCACTACAGTCACAGTTTACAACTTTGAATTGGTAAAATACCATCCAAGCCAACCTGGAATGGATAAAAGCAACCCCTGACATATGTTTTGCTCTTTTTATGAGCTCTTCTGAGAGGTATAGCTTTGTCAAGCTCTACACCTAAACTTGGAAACTACCCAGAGTTCCTTCTTCATTTTATAGGGAGGTGAATCCACATGCAGAAAATTTCCCCTAATTTGAAAATCATTCATTATCAACTAGCAGGAAATGATTAATAAAATTCAATGTTGTTATGAACAAGTACCAAACGTCTCCCAAAATATGTCTTGCCCAATGCCCGAAAAAAGCCTTAGGAAAATACTAGCAAAGACCCTGCTTCTCCTCAATTAAAGTCTGAAAGAAGAGAACAAGGGAAGTCCATGCTTTTTGGGAAGGGGAAGATTGTTGTTTGATGAAATACTAGGACACTTGCTCTAAACTCCAATATTAATTTCTATCTGATGGGGCGTGTGCCAGAAATGTGGAAGACAAACTACCATGGATATTGGAGTCTGTTAAGAAAATCCTGCAAATAGATGAAAGGTCTGCATCCCAAACCTAAGGTACCCGGGTTTTGAAAGGATCTGCATCAGAAGACACCTGCTACATTGTGAAACATTTGCTGTCAAGAGCACAGAACCAGAAGACCCATAATCTCAGCAATAGAGGAAGAACCTTCAGAGGAGCAAAGGGTCTGTCATGAGCTTTTTCTACAGACCAGTCTAGAAATTAAGATAAAGAAGGAATTTAAAAAAATAGGAAAATGTTGATCAATTATAAGGAAAGAATTTTGATGTATATTAACTAAAGGTAATTGCAAAATGTTCCTAAAAGAGAGCAAGGATTAAGGCAAAGTCAAATCATAAGGAGTGAATTGATTGTTAAAAACATCCTTCTACTAGTGATCCACATGTTGGTATGATATATATAGGCAAACTTCCATGTGGAAAGTGATACACAAATGATTTTCTGATCATGGAACATTAACACTGTAGTCAAAAGATTGTAGCCCAATGCTTTGACCACACCTTTTTATCCAACATCTGGGATGCCAGAACAATAAAATTATGAGTAAACGTTAATGATAAAGAATATCAAACGAAAGGAAACAATATGTTATATTGCCAAAATGCACAGCTGGTGTACTTACAGTAATGAGTTATCTGGCTACAGGATTGGTGAACTCGGAAAATATAAAACTCAGTAAGTAATGACTTATTGCTAGACGACATTATTGAGCCCAGAGCACTACAAAATATTTCCTTGGTGGCCTGCCAATGTAGCAGGTCCAATCTTTATTGTTAATGGGTTCAAGGTGTAGCAGTAACAGTATTGTTCATACAAAAAAACAGACACCTGCCAAGTGTTTTGTCGCAGACAACTTTCTCAAGGCTGGATAATGCAACTAGCCAAAGTGACCCAGATTGAGCCGCGTGGCACAAAGAAATGTTTTGATCCCTGGAGCCCCAAGGATAGCTGCGCAATTGGCACGTGATATGCCGAAAAGTCCAGGAAACTATGTCCCACAGTGCTGAGCAAAAAACTGTAAGAGAAAATTAAGGTATCGATGGACCAGTAGTTGCAATGGGGCCAAAGTGAGCTTGTATTTGAACATGCATATGTTACTGTGTGAACGAGTATATGTTGAAAACACAGTATCAGAAGATGAGCAGTTACAATAGGGCTACAATAAGCCTGTATTTTAGACGTATATGTGAAGCGGCATGTTCGCCGGTGCGTAGATTCTCACATGAGAACAGTAACATATACACGTAGGAATACGAGCCCACTTTGGCCCACGGCAACTGCTGGTCCGTTGATACCTTAATTTTCTTGTACACTTTTTGCTCAGCACTGTGGAACATAGTTTCCTTGCCCACAAAACTACCCCTGACCCCCCCAGCCCACAAAACTACCCAGCCCCCACTTACCTCACCATGGCTCTCTTCCTCGTGAATTTTTCCTGCTTACCTGCCTGCAGCAGCCAGCAGCTAGACCGCGCACTGCCTTAACCACGCAGGAGCGGCCTGTGCAGGTAAGAGCATTGGGGCCGGGTGGGGGGGGATTTCGACAGATGACGATGAGTGAAAAATTATTTATTTATTTAATTTTCCTTCGTGGTCGTCTGTCGAATCCCCCGCAACCCGAGCCTACCGCTCTACCTGCATGGGCCACTCCTGTAATCATGCATATGCGTGGTTAAAGTATATGCGTGGTTAACCCAAGCGTGGTTATGCTTGCAATGTCGGAACACGCATGGCTGAGGCCGCGGTGTTCCAACTGTTTCCCTTGATAGACGAATTAGACCCCAGTCATCAGTGCAAGCAACATACAACCAGTCACTGCAGTTCATACATAATCACAGTAACCTAAAACAAATGTTTACAATAACACTCAAGGTATTGTCCCCAATGTGTTTTTTTTTTTGTATGATGGTTTACAGTAATTCAAGAATGTATTGATCTTTTCACAGATATGTTTTGTTTAATGTCTCTATCGTAAAACAAGTTATCAAAGCCCTATAACCTGTTTTAAGAATGTAGCCTGAGGACTATTCATCTCCATTTGCAAACAGAATGTATACATTACATATATGTCCAGTCAACACATTCAATAGAGACTGCACTCTGAGTGATTTCCTGAATACCTAAATCCAAGTTTAAAGTTGTCTAAAAACAACAGTCTAACGCGCACATAGACATAATTTACAGGCTAATGATTTGATCAGGCATCTTTCAGGAATGAACTAATAAAATGCTGACCCCACATATTTATATCATTTTATTGTACAGAGGGTCTTCATATCTTCCTTAGATGATAACATTTGTACTGCCACCTTAAATATTGTTTTTCCACACTTAGCAAAAGATTAGAACTAAACTAATTTTTATCCTGGTCTGCTCATATTTCCAACAGCTGTGAGTTAATTTAATGTAGATCGTGAATGCATGTTCTGCAAGTTATCACTGCCAAGTGTTATCTTTCCCCATTGTATTGGGTTCTGCTGTTTAGTAGCAGAATTAATATATTTCTGTTTATCTCTGAAAGTTATTGTTTTAGAGGTGTTTCGCCTGCCCTACTTCATAACTCAAGCATAATTGAGGCAGGTGTTTGCTTAGATGTTACTTTACACATTGCCTCTAAGTTAAGCGTGACTGCTTTTGTGCCAAGCTACCAGAGGGTTAAGCACAGGTTAATTTAGTGACTTTTTGTGGTTGACAAGTTCCACAGCTGTTGCTTGAGTAGTGTTTCAGCCCCCTCAAACAAGAATCCATTTTCTCATACTTTATTAAAGTGAAATTGCCAAACATAAATATAATGTCACTTTAACCTTTGTTTTTCATTGAATATAGTGTGTAGAGGTCTTTGGGTTAGCCCTCTTCTTCCATTGGTCTGTTCAACTGCCAGTTAAATTCTGCGTATTGCATGGTGCAGTAGTCAGACCAGTTCAGCCATTGCTTCTCTTGCCAATGAGTGACAGCATTGTCCCTGATCACATATGCACGTCTGTCTAAAACAAAATGTCCTTTACTTCCAGGGCTGGTGGACCAATATTTCAATTTGTCAATGCTTTTTCGTTTTCAGTCTTTATTCTTCTTTACATTTTTTCAGTCATCCTTATGTTTGCAAACTATGTCTTCAGGTTATGTAAATCAATCAATCAATCAATCAATCAGGGAATTGTAAGCGCACTACTCACCCGTGAGGGTCTCAAGGCGCTGAGGGGGGGGGGGGTCCGCAGATCTGTTTAGCCGAAGAGCCAGGTCTTGAGGGTCTTCCTGAAGGTGTAGAGGGAGTGGGCGCGTCTGATGTCTGCTGGTAACTCGTTCCAGGTCTTGGCTGCAATGTGAGAGAAGGATCTTCCGCCTGCTCTGGCTCTGTGGATGCGCGGGGTTTCAGCCAGTGCGAGGTTGGGAGATCGGAGGTTTCTTTTGGGTACGTGGAAGTTGATTCTGTCGTTGAGGTATTTGGGTCCGTTGTTGTGTAGGCATTTGTAGGCGTGAGTGAGGATTTTGAAAGTAACTCTTTTCTCCACGGGGAGCCAGTGGAGACTTCGTAGGTGTTGGCTGATGTGTTCTTGTCGGGGGATGCCGAGTCTGGCGGCGGTGTTCTGTATTGTCTGGAGTTTGCGGAGTAGGGACTTGTTGATGCCGGCGTTGAGTGCGTTTTCATAGTCCAATCTGCTGGTGATGAGTGAGTGGGTGACTGTCTTCCTTGACTCAGGGGAGATCCACTTTAAGGTCTTGCGGAGGATGCAGAGGGTGTTGAAGCAGCTGGAGGTGACGGCGTTGACCTGTCGGTTCATGGTGAGTGATGAGTCAAGTACGATGCCGAGGTTCTTGGCGTGGTCTGAGGGGGTAGGTGGGCTTGCGAGGTCGGTCGGCCACCAGGTGCTGGCCCATGCAGAAGGGGTGGTACCGAGGACGAGGACTTCTGTCTTTTCGGCGTTGAGCTTCAGGAAGCTGTTGGTCATCCAGACTGCGACGTCTTGCATTCCTTACTGGAAGTTGAGTTTGGCAGTGGTGGGGTCTTTGGTGACGGAGAGGATGAGCTGGGTGTCATCAGCGTAGGATACGATGTTGAGGCCGTGTTGTCGGACGATGGCTGCGAGGGGGGCCATGTAGATGTTGAAGAGGGTGGGGCTCAGTGATGAACCCTGTGGGACTCCGCAGGTGATTTTCGTGGGGTCGGAGAGGAAGGGTGGGAGTATGATCCTTTGGCTTCTTCCGGTGAGGAAGGATCAGATCCAGTCCAGGGCTGTTCATTGTATGCCTGCGTCGTGTAGTCTGGCGACTTGTGTGCGGTGGGAGTCAGTGTCGAAGGCCGCTGATAGGTCGAGTAGGATGAGGGCTGCGGAGTGGCCTTGGTCCAGGAGGGTGCGGATGTCATCTGTGGCGGCTAGTAGGGCGGTCTCTGTGCTGTGGTTGCTTCAGAATCTGGATTGGGATGGGTCGAGGACGGCGTTCTCTTCAATGAATCGTGTCAGTTTCCTGTTGACTGTTTTCTCTGCAACTTTGGCTGTGAAGGGGAGGAGCGAGATGGGCCGATAGTTCCTGAGGTCGGTGGGGTCAGCTGTGGGCTTCTTGAGCAGGGGTCTGACTTCTGCGCGCTTCCAGTCATCTGGGAAGGTGCCTGTTTTGAAGGTAGTGTTGATGGTGCATTGTAGTTCGGGTGCAATGGCGGCTGCGGCTCTGTGGTAGATGTGAGGGGGGCAGGGGTCGGTGGGGGCCCCCGAGTGGATGCTTTTCATGGTCGAGGCGGTGTCTTCGGCCGTGATCGGTGTCCAGTTGGAGATGGTGGGCTGGCTGGTGTTTCTGGGGGGCGGGGGGCCGTCTGTGGCACCTGGTGGATGGTCGATGAAGTTGTCGTAGAGGTTTTTGATCTTGAGGTGGAAATAGGTTCTAAGTTTGCTGCAGAGGTCTTGGGAGGGGTGATGTCTGTGGCTTCGCTGCGTAAGTTGGTGAATTCTTGAATGACACTGAAAAGTGCCTTGGAATTGGTGGAGTTGGCCAGGGTTTTGTTGTGGATGAAGTTCCTCTTGGTGGCTCTGATCTGGTTGTGGTAGTCCGTCATGGCGTCCTTGTAGGTGGTGTGGTTTTCGGTTGTCTCGGTGTTTCTCCAGTTCTTCTCCAGGCGTCTGCAGGTGCGTCTGGCTTCTTGGAGAGCGGTGGTGAACCAGGCGGCTTTCCTGGGGCGTTTTCTGTCGGGGTTGCGTAGAGGGCGAGCTCGTCTGCGCAGTTGGAGATCCAGGTGTGGAGTTCTCTGGCTGCGTCGTTTGCATCGGGTGCCTAGGTGTGGTTGTCTCGGGTGAGGGTGAAGTTAAGTTGCTCATCGGTAACCTTGCTCCAGTTCCTTCCAGGTGGGCGTGGGGCTGGTTTGGGTGCCTTGGGTTTGTTGATGGCGAAGTGTACGGAGTGGTGGCCGGTCCATGGCGGCTGCGTTGTGTGGCTGAATTGGATGCTGTTTCCTCCCGCGAAGATGGGGTCGAGGGTGTGTCCTGCTCTGTGGGTCGGTGTGTTGATGAGTTGTTTAAGTCCGATGCTGGCGAGGTTGTCACGAAGGATAGTGGAGTTGGGGTCGCTGGGGTTGTCGAGGTGGAAGTTCAGGTCTCCAATGAGTATGTAGTTTGTTGAGGCGATGGCGTGGGGTGCGATGAAGTCGGTGGTGGTGGCGAAGGGTGTTCAGGGGCCGGGGGGTCTGTAGATGAGGGTTCCTCGGAGTGTGGCTTTGGGGTGGTCTGGATCTGGAAGTACAGGTGTTCGGCGGAGGGGAAGGTTTCGCTGGAGGTGGTGAGGCGGAGGGTGCTCTTGTGGGCAATGGCGAGGCCCCCTCCTGGGTGGTTGGGGTGGTCTTTCCTCTGGATCTTGTATCCGTCTGGGATGGCGGTGCTGATGTCGGGGGCGGAGGATGCTTTGGTCCAGGTCTCTGTGAAGAAGGCGATGTCGGGCGAGAGAGAGTCGAGTAGGTTCCAGATATCCATGGCGTGTTTGTGTACGGAGCGTACATTGAGGAGGATGCATTTTAGGGTGTCGCCGGTGCTGGCGTCGGCAGTGTTGGAGGCCCGGGTAGCGGTGAGGGTCTTGCGGCAGTGGAGGCAGGAGAACTGCCCGTGGGTCGTGTTCGGCGAGGCCTTTTGGCATTCTCTAAGTCTTCCAGGGTTGAGTGCGAGGAGGGTGGTGGTGTCGTAGCGATGGGTAGTGGGAGGTCCAGGGTTTCTGGCGCTGGCTGCGGTTGGGGCGCAGACGGGCTTGCCTTTGGCACGCCTTCGGCGCGCCAGTGGCGTGACCGCGCAGCGGGCGCCTTTAAGTAGGGGAGGTGGGAGGGAGGAGAGGCTGGGAGGCTGGAGCGGGGGAATTCCGGGGTGGGAATTCCGGGGGGGAGGGGCCGCAGGGGCAGCGAAAGGCGAAAGGAACAGGCAGGCACGAGAAAATAAAAACAGTGGTGGAATTAGAGCAAGACACAGATGGGCACAATAACAGTGGCACAACAGGGAAAAATTATGGAGAAAAAAAACGGCTGAGAAAGGTTACGGTGGTTGCAGGGAGTCTGGTCCCAGTTGGAGTGGGCAGCAGGCGCAGGAGCGGGCAGCAGCCTCGAACCTCCCAAGGAGGAGGTCGGGGTCTGGAGGCAAGAGACGGCACAGCGGAGCTGCGGGAAGAGAGTGGACCTAGACCGAGGGTCGGAGGTCTTACTCGCGCTCCCCCGCAGCGGCCGCCATTAAGTAGGGGAGGTGGGAGGGAGGAGAGGCTGGGAGGCGGGGGAATTTCTGATCTTTGTGCCAGTAAGAATATTGGGGCATATGCATCAATATACTGATTTGCGATTCCCAAATTGCGAATATTACCGACTTGCAATTTGTGAGTCGCAAATTGCAATGCATCAAAAAAATTGCTTTTTTTAGCGAATCAGTATAATTCGCAATCGCTATTTGCGATCTCGAAATAGCGACTCGCAATTTTTGCGATTACGCTATTTGCGAGTCGCTAATAGCTAATCCGAGAATCCGATGCAGCATGATGATGTCACAATCAGGAAGTGAACCATCCCATGCTGATACCTGTGTGCTGAGAGTGAGGAGGAGGAGGCAGACTGCAGGAGAACAGCACTAGGAAGCCATATGGGACAGTTGAACCGGTGCAAATATCCAGCATGGCATCAGAAACACCCCAGAAGCAGCGCAAAAGAAAGCTGAAATTCAGTGAAAAGGAGTTGGAAATACTAATGGAGGAAGTTGTGAAGAGCCATGAAAAACGTTTTGGCAAAGAGTCACTGCAGGTCCCGGAGTCTGAAAAAAGAAAATTATGGCTGGGAATCCAATGAAAAATCAACGCAGTTGGGGTCACACAGCGCTCCATATCTGATTTGCGCAAACGGTGGTATGACCTGCGGAGCCGGGCCAAGGAAAGGGCTGCTGCAAAGCTAGCTGAAGCAAAAAAAACTGGAGCAGGACCATCCACACAAGAAGCCCTAGAGGACCTTGTGGAGTCCACCCTTCAGCCTGAGGCTGTTGTTGGAGTGACGTCGATCGATTCCTCTGCACCACCCAGTACCTCCCCAAGGTAAGATGCATGCAAATGATCATACAATGTTAGAATTACTAAACATACTCCGTAAGTCAGATCCGGCTTAGTGTAGAAAATAGTATTCCAGACCATATTTTACTTGTAACACACAAATGCATTATGGGAATAGCAGTCAGCAAACCAGCATAGTTGCAATCAATTGTGACAAGCAAGTTTAATCTCCACACACAGTGTGTTGAGAAATAACTTTATTTAACAATACAATGTGCAAAATTAAATACATGTCCAAATATGCAAACTAAAAATGCACTGTTTAACATCACAGATGCACCTGAGCAGGATTCAGATGACAGTGAAGGCCATGCACCCTCGGAGAGTGAGTCACAGTCAGGAGAAGACATCACAGTGTCACCATCACCCACAACACCTGCACCCACAAGACGTTGGATCACAGTGGCACCATTGCCTACACTAGAAACAGAGGATGAGAGCCAACCTGACCCTCCAACAGCACAGCCTCAAGACCACGTGTCCAGGTGCAACGTAGGAATATCCGCATCAGGAGACACAGGGCAGCTGCACAGATGAGAGCTGAGGAAGGTGACAGTTCAACGTCCTTTGCTGGCCTGGAGAACGCAATGTTGAGGGTACAGCGCCTGCAATGTAAACACATGCATTCAATGCAGGCACACCTTTCATCTCTTGCAAGCAACATGGGAGAGATGACTGACAGCATCAAACAGCTCACAACAGCTGTGCAGGAAGGTCGCAGGGAAACAAATCAACACTTTGGTGAGATAACACTAGCACTCAGGGACTTATGTAAGGTGATACAAGAAGACCAGCTGTCCCATTGCAAAAGACACCATCAATTTATTTGATGCTTGGATGGGTACACTAGGGCCATCAACCGCTAAGCACAACAACTGCACAACTATCCCGACGTGCTGTAGGCATGCAGTTGGAAATGACTCATAGCTGCGGTGATGTGGCCATGGGACTGATACAGGTCACCAATGCTGTGGAGCAAATGCAAACTACTTCTGTTGCTGCCAGTAGTGTCATGGGTGGAGGGGATAGTGAGGATGGCTCCAGCCGCAGTAGCAGCATGGCACCAGTGACTGAATGCAGGAGGCGCAGCACGCGGAATACTCCAGCATCAGAGTGCTCAAACAGGGATGTGTCAGAACACCCAGAACGGGCAATGGGAGTGCGTGGACGTCGAAAATAGTGTGGACATGAGCACAGGAATGTGTTTTGGTGAGGTAACCATTATCTATATTTGTCTGGACTGATGTATAAGTACCATGGCACAGTTATCCTGTTGCGTTAAAATTTACACATTGGACTCTTTCTGCTTGGTATGTGTGCATCAACACAACCGGAAGACTTTTTATTTTAATAAATCACAATGGCAATGAAGCCATGTAGTGTCTGGTTTAATCATTACCCACCTCAAAAATAATTCTGCGTTATTTCTGCACGTCGCTGTCTTCCTTCTGCTGCACTCGATGCACTTGCTGCTTGTTGTCATTGTAATGGCTCCTCATCTTCATCGGGTTCACTATCCGAGAGTTCCAGGGGTACGCCTCTAGCAGTTGCTATGTTATGCAACATGGCACAAGTGGCAACACTTTTACAGCAAGTGTCTGACCTGTAATGCATTGCACCGCCGGTTTTATGTAGGCAGCGGGAGCGACTTTTCAGTAGGCCAAAGGTCCTCTCAATCACATTGCGCGTTGACCTGTGCGCTGCATTAAACCGCTGTTCACTTGGTGTACTTGGATTCAGGTATGGTGTCAATAAGAATGAGCGCACAGCATATGCGCTGTCACCTATGGGGTACAAGGCAATAGATTAATCACTGCTATGTCTCACAATGACCAGAGAATCAGCAAAAGAGAGTTACATGTGTTTACCAAGCAGGTATCCTTCGCCAAATTCACCCCCAAGGAGACGTGTATGTATGCCACTGTGTCTGAAGATGTCGGAATCATGCGTACTACCTTACTACCTGGGAATCTTGCCACTATGTCTGTGATGATGTGCTTTGCATTGCATATGACTTGTATATTCAGTGAATTATATGACTTCCTATTCCTGTAAATGTACTCATTCACTGAGGGGGGACATATAGCTACATGCGTACCATCAACGCAACCAATTACATGGGGGATGTGGGCTATCTGGTAAAAGTCCAATTTTGTTTCCTGCAATTCCTGTGGGGTAGAGGGAAATCTTATGTGGTGGTGCATTCTCAGCAACATAGCGTCCAGGAATGAGTTAAAGAGACGCGATAGTGCACTTTGGGGATCACCTCCTGCTGCAGCTATTACCCGCTGGAAGCTACCTGAGGCTAGGAGGTGCAGTGAACATAGGACCTGCACATGGGTGGGGGTGGCATGTTTTCTGCGAGTCTGTCGCTGCAGTACTGGATCTAATTCAGCTATCAGATCATAGATCATGGAAAAATTCAACCTATATTTCTCATAAATCTCTTCCTCTGTCTGACCCAACAATGTAATGCACAATCTAAAACTGCATTCCTGTATCCTCCTTCTCTGTGCTGCTGCTTGTATCCTCATCCTCCTCGCCATGATGTACAGCGCGGCAATTGTGAAACATACTGAGGCATTCGGGGCCTATTTAAATAGTTTTCAGTTTGTTAACACCTGATGTGAATTGGTGCTAAATAATAAAATTCTAGCATAATCGCAATTTGCGATTGTTTGATGCATTGGCTTGCAAATCGCTATTTCATGGTCGCAAAATTGAGAATCGCAAATTTAGCGATTTGACACCAAATTCTGCGATTTTCAATGATGCATTGCTTAGTGCTATTTTGCGATCGCAAACAGCTGTTTTTTGCGATTGGCACTGTTTGTAATCGCAAAATGGCTTGATGCATGTGCCCCACCATTTTCTAATAGAGTGTAAAAGGTTTCTACATCTGTTCTAAATATACATGCCTGTTATGGAGTAATTTTTTGTGTTTTTAAAATTAAATGCTATCCCTTTTTTTTTAATTCACATTTTTATTGCAAACCTATGATTTCTACATTTAAGCCGCGTTTTTTACGATACTCTTTCTATTTTTGTGGTACATGCTTGCAATAAAAATGAACCATCACATCAGCTTCGTAGGTCAGACCTATTACTTTCCAATGCTTGAAAATCTCTGTTTAAGTTGAATGTGAAAAGAACACTTTAAAGTAATGTTTATTTGCAAAGTGCATGTTTATCACTTGGGCCTTTTGATACTGAAAAAGCAGATGTTTATACTTACTCAAATTAATGGTACTCAGTTTATCGATCTCAGAACGATGAAAGGCTGTGTGTGCCCACCAGGATTTGAACCTGTGACAGTGAGGTCAAACACAGAGGATTGGTGTGGATGCAGTAGCGCACTGAGCTTTCAGGGGAAGCAGCCTTTACAACGCAACCGTTACAACGCATGCAGTTACATCGCATGCCGTTGCAACGAAAAAGGTGTGCAGCAGTGGGTAGAAGGTGTTGGATTTAACTCCAACACCTTCCCTACTGTTGTACACACTGGAGTTGGAATAGAAAATTAATCTATTCCAACTTCCAGCGCTCCCCCGACAGAACGTCGGGGTAAAGTTTGGCGTTGCAACGGCATGCGATGTAATGGCATGCGTTGTAACGTCACATATCCAGCTTTCTGACCTGGCACTTAAGAAAAAATTCCTGTGCTTATTTTGTCAGTCCGTGGCCAAAGGATATTATCAGTCAATGCATGGCCACACCAACAGAAATCATAGAACTCCATGGAAGAATGACCTCTCAAGTTTATAATTATTTCCCACTATCAAAGCTGAGTCAAAATTAATTTGCATTTAATTTACAAGTCCGTGTTCGAGAGATAGCCCGCATTGAAAATGTCCCTCAAATCACAGTTTCTTCATGCATAAAATTTCAGCCTTCCAAGTAAAACACTCATTATTATCTCAGCATCACACTTGCTCACCAATGCCCTGTTAGCTTGCCGTCAGCTTCTGTTTAGAGACTTGGGGGCATATCTACGAGGACGGCGATAAGTCAACGCAAAGCGCGCTTAGCGCTTTTCTACTTATCGCCGTCTATCGCTTGATTATATCGCCCTGGTAGCGCGTTATCTACAACGCTTTTCCCCAGGGCGATATAATTACCAGCGATAGCGGGGGAAATCGCCGTTTTGCAGGGAACATCGCTGGTTTTCCAGCGATGTTCCCTGCAAACGGCGAGTAACCTTGCTGATACGACCCTGTGGTCGTATCAGCACAATCCACCCCATAATAGGTATGCCTAAGTCTGCATTTTAGCAGACGTTAGTTTTCGGCGAAAACAGTGGTTTTCGCCCAAAACTAACGTCTGCTAAAATGCGTTAGCAGCCTTGTAAATATCGCGATGTGCACATCAGCGATATTTACAAGGTTGTACTGCCCAGTGATGCCCACTTTGCATCTCATTAGAGATGCAAAGGGAGACGTCGGGTAAAAGGGTGCTAACATGCGCCAATGCATGTTAGCACCCTCTTGTTAATAGGGCGATAATTTTATCTCAGCTTTTTTGGCTTTAAAAGCCAAAAAAGCGGAGATAAAGCCCTTGTAGATATGCCCCTTGTTTTCCCTGTTTCGGTAAGGAAAATTAATGTTTTACGTAGGAACTACGTTTTCATTTCAGCCTGAAAGAAGATTAAAATGAATGTTATATCTCATATCCTTTCCAGCCTTTCTCGAAAGAGAATAACTTCCTTTGCTTTTTAAATGTTAGACACCCTTCTGATTGCTGAAAAGCATATACAACAATTTCACGTTCTGGCTTCTACCTCATAGCTTCTCCTTTGTTTGTCCCCACTCTCGGATTCTATGCCCCTCCAAGCCTCGAGTTGCCCTTGCCTTGTCTTTTTTCTAATTCCTCAGTCAACCCTCATGGCTTGAGTCCCTAGTAAATCTCTGCAGTGATCATGAGTTAAGATGTGGCTCCAAAACTATTAGTCAAACTCTGTTCGGAAGAAAAATAAAAAAAATCACCGCGATTTTTACTTGTGAGGGTAAACCTCAGATACAGCAGTGAATACAACTCCAAGAACAAAGCCCGATACACTTTTCTTCTCATGCTAGATGCACCAGGCATGGAGCTGATGCTTCAATCATGTCTTCACAAGAGACGAGTCATCCTCCGACGATCTAAAGACCCTGTCCTGTTTTCAAATAGGCAAGCAATTTGTATATCACACCTTCGCTGAAACTAGAAGTCATACTTTCACAATTTCCCTCCTTTTTAGGTCTTGACTAAAGACAGCTTTTGTCTTCAGGCAGATCTATTGTTTTCTGTCAGTAATGCATAGAGTAGGCTTTAGGTCAGCCCCTTGCTTATAATTGGATGGCTTTGTTGTCTGTCTCAGTTGTCTGTTCCTGATCTGACAGCTTTAATCCCTATTCTTGTGTTCGGCCTGACCACGAGCATTTTAGGCTCACAATGTTCTAGTTGGATCCCGTATATCCTTCCACTGCTGACATCAGACCGTGCATTAATGTGCATATGATGGACTATTATTTCTTTCTCTCTATATCTGCATGCTTCTTCCATCCACGCTCTGCTCCCAAAGCTCCATCCAGCCTTCCATTGAAGGATGAGGCCCACAGTATCCTCCCACCCATCTCCCTGTCATCTCCTGCTATCTGTGCCGGCATGCTCACTGTTTGGATTTGCCAATGCGTGCTTTCTACTGTTATTCCGTTATTCCTCACTCTCCAATGTGAGGTCTCCTCATCCCACACACAACTATTTGCTGTTGATGAGCTACTCTCTTGAAAAAAGTCCAACGCTGGTCCCAATATCCTAAGTAACTACAGGCCAATTTCCCTGTTACCAGCTTCATGTAAAATTGCAGAGAAGTTTGTGAATCATCAGCTTTCTAGCTATATCAAGTCCAACAGGCTCCTTCACCCAAGCTAGTCCGGGTTCAGACACAAATTTAGCACCAAAACTGCCCTTCTGTAAGTATCTGAGGAGATCAAATATACCATAGAGGCTGGGGTGCATATCAGTACTGGTCTGTTAGGACTCTCGGCTGCCTTTGATATGGTTCCGCATTCCAGGCTACTTGATCCCTTTTGTGAGATTGGCATCAGGGGCCCTTAGTTCTACAATATTTAACATCTACGTGACTCCTTTGGCAACTCTGGTTGAGTCCTTTAGGGCCAAGAAAGTGTGCTATGCTGACGACAGTCAGCTACTCTTCCCATTTAAGAAAGATGAGACATTGTCATCACAAGGCCATCAAACACTGCCTTTCTGCGGTCTTTCAGTGGATGGGTTTTAACCAACTCAAATGCAACCCTGATAAGACTGAGATTTCTCAGCTTTGGTCACATTTTCACTCTGGACTTACAAGCTCAATGGCTAGATGAGACTCCTCCACCTAATGCCCAGTTCAAACTATTAAAGAACTTAGGCGTTAAGACTGGCAAACAGCTGACCCTTCAAACCCAAATCAACACAGTTGTTGGCACTTGTTTTGGTTTGATTCGCATTCCCAAAACATTCGCACAATTCCTTTCCCTACCTATTAGGACTAAGGTTCTCCTTGACCTAGTAGTGTCCAGATTAGATTATGCCCATGCTCTTTATGCAGGACTCCCACAATAACTGATGCAGAAAATGCAGACCGTCCAGAATGCAGCAGATCATTTGGTACTCCATCTACCTAGATGAGTTTCGATGATGACCTATTCAAATAACCTACATTGGTTTCCGGTCAAAAAAAGGATCATGTTCAAAACTTTGACACTCATGCACAGGGCTCTCCAGCAGTCTGGTCCAGAGTACCTGTCCTCTAGGATTCAATTTTACTCTCCCTTCAGAACTATGCGGTCATCTTCTGGTCTGGTTTCCAGGGTAAGGCGAGCAAATACAGGAGGCAGATCCTTATTCCTTCTGGGCCCGCTAGCTTGGAGAAGCTTTCTGGCCGAGTTACATCAAGTAGTCAATTAATGCTCTTTCAAAAATCAGCTGAAGACCTGGCTTTTTACACTTTAAATATAACTCCCCTTCTCTCTCTCTCTTACTTTTCCACCAGCGTTGAGACACTCACAGGAGTAGTCACTCACTTTATAAATCCTGCTATTCATTCATTCTTCCTGGGTAGTGAATACAATGCTATTAATGCATGCCTGTTGGTCTGAGAGGAGCCGAGCAAGGAAGATCACCGACTGACAGAGTCTAATGCTCCACTCTCTCTCAACTCTTGAATAAAGGTATGCAGCATCTCACAGATCCAGGCTTTGGTGGTGAGAGTCAGGCTGTGATAGCTGCCTCCTGAGGTGCACATCCCTCAGCATTTTGACAGATCCATTTCAGCGAGTGTGCATTGGTCTTCTATCTCTCTCCCACAACCCTCTTATTCTGTATAACATTGATGAAGAGGAAGCTTTGCTTTCTCTGTGCACTGCTGCATTATGCTCAGGCAGCCAAGTACGTTACATGTATCATTGTGCTTCTTGACTGAGCTACAAAATCATGAGCTTCCTGTAGTTGGTGTTGTAATACAAAACTATTTTTATAACACTTCTAGGTCAGTCAGTCACAGGAAGCTCAAAGACTTATTTTATATGCTCGGATAACTACCCGGTTAGATAAACCCTGGATAAAGTAATTGTGTGTATGTTTAAAAAACAGACAGTGGTCTTTTTCAGGTAATGATACTGGGACTTTGTTTTTAGCTTTGAAAGACAACGACAAAAGGGGAGGAACAGTATTAAATGTTAGAAAATTGCTTTACGTTTTTGCAGTCTATGCCCTCAAGTCAAGAACAAGATGAAGAACTGCAGTACAACAGTTCTGGCTTACTTCATTAGTCACAGTGTTGCTGCATTTGGAAATAGCTTGAGAGTTAAGACATCTACTGCTGAGGCAAATGTAGTCATCTAGTGTAGTATGTTTGTACTTCTGAGAAATTGGGTTGTTGGTTGAGGGTGGTTTGAGCCCTTCTCAAGCAACAGTCACAATCCTTGTCAGGATGAACCACCTCTCCTCCCCTGTCCAAACCCTCCTGCACAGGATGCTGAGGCAGCTTAAGATGGCGTCATCCAGATGTCACTGGTTTCTTCTGCTTTTGGGGCTTCAGCTCCACCCTTGGCTGACATCACCACCAGGGCCTTTTCCACCAAAACGTCAAAAAGGAGCACCCTCCTGTGTTGACTGCAGTTGTCTGAGCTTCCCCCTTTATACAGTGGGTCTGGGCTGTCCCCATTCCTGGCACAGTGTGACAGGTAATTAACAGATGCAGATTTTCATCCCCACCTCTTCCTCCTCAGGAGCTGAGGGAAACACTGCTTATTACTCTTTTTGTTTGGGGCGGCCTTTGTCCCTCTGCTGGGGAGAAATGTAATTAACTTGGTAAGACATGGTGACAAAAGGCTTGGGTTCTGATCCTGAACTGAGCCAAAGAAATATGACAATTCTGGATGACCCATAACATGTACAGACGTGTTTTGGACTTGTGTAACCCATCTTGGTGCACATGTTTTACCCCATTTTGATAGTTTGATGGACTTTGTAGGTCAAAGGGAAGTGAAACTGCACTCTTAGGCAGATTTCCCCCTATGTGCATAATAAAGTGTCACTACAGACAAAACAATAATCATTCTGACTTTCTCTATGAGTATCCATTAATATTTTAAGGCCTACTCCAGGTCAATATCTAACCCTGCAGAGTCCCCTCTGTGCCAGGCTACCCCTGCGCAGTTACCGGGCTTTGCACAGCAGTCTCTCATCTGCAGCCTGCATATGTATGCACAGGTGTTCACATGTAACCAGCCAAGTGCCCCTTACCTTAGATGCTTTGATACACTGGCGGTAAACACGGGCAGTCCATTTACTGTGTGCTTACAGGTAAGACACCTTTAGTGAGGCTCACCCACAGTTAAATGGCCAAAACTGGGTGGTCACAAAAGCAAAAATACAGGCGTATTAAATGGTTGGAACCCATTTTGCAATACATTTAAGTGTTGATTATTATTGCTCTATATGAAACTCTACCAATAGGTAATTTGTTACATGGAATCTCACAGATTACCATAGTAAGCAATGATTTTGGTATTGGTTACCCCATGTGACAAACTATGAATATAGAATGCTTGCTCTGTGAGAATCTGTGTTAGGCCGTCGTAGGAGAGACAGTATTTTGCTGAGCCAACTGAAATTTGGTAATCCTTTCTAATTTTATGTGTCCAATGGGTGCCTTGTGGAAAAGTTTACGCTCAGAACTGTAGGCCTGAGTTGATTATGGTGACAAGCTGTGGGCCTCATTGGTGCAATAGGAAATGTTATGTCTGACGTAGTAGGTCTAGTCTGCTTGTAATGAATCGTTATGACAAAAGGCACTTGGTCTAGCTTATTGTGAAAATCATTAAAACCAGTCAGCATTTAATAGTTTGTTGCTCTCACATTGTGTGACAGGCTATAGACACGTATTTTGTTACATGCAATCTCACATATTACTGTAGTCGGTAACTGTTTTGACATTAGCCTCCCACTTTGACAAATCCTGGGGGTTTTCACTATGATGATTCTTAATAGGACCTTGTGAGAGTGGTTGTATATTTTGTAAGCTGTATTTTTCTACATATTCACAATTTTATAACTGTATGTATTATGATTTACAAGTTTATGTGCAATTGAATAAGCCAGTGTTGGGTAAGATGTAAAGCTAAGGGTAAAGGCTTGCTCGATTCATTGGAAAAATCATGCCAGATTCATAGATACGATTTGTTTATTATGTAATGTTATAATGAAGCCAGTTGGCCTGCCCTACTTATGAAAACCATGTGTTAAAGACAACAGACTTTTAAGGATGGATTGCTTTTACATTGTGCTAAACCCTGTAGGCAGGTATTTATGTTACCTGGAATGAAATTTCACATGTTACTTTGCTAGAATGCCCAGCCAGGGAAACCTCTAGATGCCCTTGTTGCCTTGGCCATTCCCTCTCCCTCTCCCTCACCCTCTTTGTCTTTCACCTTTTGTTAGACTAAAAAGGTGCAGTGCAAACAAGACACGTGAGGAAGAGGGGTATGGACTTCGTTTTTTAGTTTTTATTGGGGATTGATGTGTTACTGTTGGAGCAGTCTTATGAAGTCATCAAAATAATAAGGCTGAAGAAAACGGGGAGAGGGGGGGTCTCCTTCTTGTGCAGTGTATGCCTGCTTCTTGGCTGTACGTCCTTACCAAGGTCGTTTCCCTTGTAGTTTGGGGATATCCACCAACCGACTGGAATGGTTAGGGTGTCCGCCTCAAAAGAAAAAAAAAATGTAACTACAGCGTTGTGTCCATGGGAATAGTTTTGTGCTCCCTTCACCACACCCGTGAAACAGCTCTTCTTCAGTGCAGTTGTTAGGTTGTGCTTCCCGCCCACCAGCGGAGTATTGCAAACACATTAAGGGAAGACACTTGCCTGGGACCACGACCCTCCTGGGCCATGGCAGTGTGTGTACCGATGGCTTCCTCTTCTGGGGTACCAGCAGTAACAGTGGGGCTCTCATCAAGCAGGTGTGGAGTCTGCTTGCCGGCTCCAGTGCCGTTGTCCTCGGGATCTCGCTGTCGACCTTCCTCTCTTCTTCGGGCAGCTTCCTCCGATGCTTGTGGTGTCCCGTCTCCTTGTTCCAGCGTCTCCGTGTCCTCCCTCAGCTCCTCCTTCCGGATATCGTCCGCATCTTCCGTTGAGCGTACAGCATATGCTGGTACACTATCCTTCCTTTTGCCCGATTCTGCACTGGCCGCCATGTTGCATTCCTCAGAGGCGGTCGGTGCCGTATTAACTGCTTCCCCACCAGGTATGGCCGTTCGGGCCATACTGATGACGGACATCTGGAGAGGAAGTCTACATTCCCTTGGAGTCTTCCAGGAACATGGTAGGACTGGAAGGAAAAAGGTTGCAGGGCTAGGAACCAACGTAGTATTCTGGAATTGGAGTTTTTATTGGTAGTTAACCAGGTGAGTGGGGCATGTTCGGTTAACAAAATAAAGGTTTGTCCCAGTAAATAATATTTGAGGGCTTCAACAGCCCACTTAATAGCCAGACACTCTTTTTCTATCGTGGCGTAATGGCGTTCTCTAGGAAAGAGTTTTCGACTAATGTAAAGAATAGGACGCAAGTATCCCTCATAGTCAGGTTGGGACAGTACAGCCCCTAACCAGTAGTCAGAGGCATCGGTCTGGAGGACAAAGGTTTTTTAAAAGTCTGGACAATCGAGTACAGAATTATGACATAAAGCTTCTTTTAGTTTATTGAAACTATTGTTTTGAGCTTCAGACCATTTGACTTTAGCATTGGTGTCACAGTTAGTAAGCAGATCGGTAAGGGGACAAGCCAGCTCGGAGAAGTGGGGAATAAACCGACGATAATGCCCTACTAGACTGAGGAATGACCATACTTCTTTCTTTGAGGATGGCTGGGGAATGTTACGTATGGCTTCCACTTTGTTCACCTGAGGGTGGATGTGTCCTTGTGTGATGGAGTACCCTAAATAATTTATGCGGTCTGTAGCAAGAAGGGTTTTTTTTGGATTAAGGGTTAGGCCTGCTTGTGTGAGAGTGGACAGGATCTGCTCCAGGTGCACCAAATGGGTATTCCAGTCTGGACTGAACACTACAATATTGTCTAAGTAGGCAGCTGCATACTGTTGGTGGGCTCTTAATATTATGTCCATTAATCTTCGGAATGTGGCTGGTGCACCATGTAGTCCAAATGGAAGGACTTTAAAATTATACAAACCTGACGGTGTGGAGAAGGCCGTTTTCTCTCGAGCGACCTGAGTAAGGGGAATCTGCCAATACCCCTTAGTAAGATCTATGGTAGACATCACTTTGGCCTTCCCTACTTTTTCTATTAATTCATTGACCCTAGGCATGGGGTAGGAGTCGAATTTAGATATGGCGTTTAACTGTCTGAAATTGATACAAAAATGAAAATTGCCATCTGGTTTGGGTATAAGGGCTACTGGAGAGCACCAGGCGCTCTGAGAGGGTCCTATTATGTCTGCCTTTAACATATCCTTGATCTCCATTTCTATGATTTGCCTTCTAGCTGGGGGAACTCGGTAGGGCTTTAGTCTTACGAGTTTCCCCGTTTCCGGAATTATATTGTGCTCTATAATGGCGGTTCGCCATGGGGTTTTGGAGATGACTCCAGGGTACTTCTCTAGTAGGGTCTTTATTTGTTGTTTTTGGATCAGGGTCAACATCTCGCCCATGTTAACCTCCTCTGGGAAAGACTCCACCAGTATTTCGGGTGGAAGGTCAGGGCTCTGGGTGAGGGATATAGTACCTATCATCAAATTCTTCTCCCTTAGAGGTTCCTCCCACTACTTCAACAGATTTACGTGGTATATTTGTCCTCTCTGGTTTTTATTGGGTACAGCTATCTTATAGGTAACATGAGTGACTTTACCCAGGATGGGATAGGGTCCTTGCCAAGTAGCTAGGAATTTTCTATCAGTGCTGGGCAGATGAATAAGAACCTTCTTGCCTATGTCAAACTACCTCGATTTTGCCACTTTGTCATATTCTCTCTTTTGCTTTTCCATTGCCTTCTCCATGTTTTAACTTGTACTCCTTAATTTTTAAAGTTTTTTTTTTTATATTATTGCTGTGATGTTTGCTACTTTACCGCTTGATCACTGAGGCTTCCCTGGTCCGCCACGGTTTGTACCGATTGTTGCGGAGGGAAGGACCTCATTTTAGGGATTCTCCCAGTCACTCACTTCCGCCTATCCCCTTCCTGCGGTTAGCGCTCTAGACTTTGGCTAACTACTATTTAGGGCCACGCTGGAACGGCCGCACAGTGCTCTCATACCGCTTTGCTGAAGCTACGACACGCTGCTAGTTGCTCAGGGCTCCTCACTGACCTTCCTTATTATTCGACAATCGCTGCTATTTTTGCACTTTGCACATGTTCGAATCTGTGGATTTTAAACTTTTTTAACTTGTACTCCTTCATTTTTAAAGTTTTTTTTTTATATTATTGCTGTGATGTTTGCTACTTTACCGCTTGATCACTGAGGCTTCCCTGGTCCGCCACGGTTTGTACCGATTGTTGCGGAGGGAAGGACCTCATTTTAGGGATTCTCCCAGTCACTCACTTCCGCCTATCCCCTTCCTGCGGTTAGCGCTCTAGACTTTGGCTAACTACTATTTAGGGCCACGCTGGAACGGCCGCGCAGCGGACGCGCGCAGCGGGCGCGCCAAAGGCGCGCCCGTCTGCGCCCGTCCGTGCCTGGACCAGGTCTAGGGCCATGGACCCTGCCTCTCATTCGGCAGATGATTCTACAATTGTGTACTCGGGTAAGAGCCTTCTGTCTTTACGTCCGCCAACACATCAGAACTGTTATTTGTTGAACTGTAAACATATAATAAAACCAGACTACCCCAATGTCCAGGCTGCGATAGGAAATTACCAAATATTTTGGATCAGCCACTTAACTTTTCAAAAGACTCAACGACTCAAAATCAAATAGATAATGACCTACAGTTAGCACTTATCAATGCAAGGTCATTGGTCAGACATAAATATGAAATTGCTGATTTTATCATAGACCATAAACTTGACATATTATTTGTTACAGAAACGTGGGGTGATGATTCATCTGACTCGGATTTTAATATTGCGACGCCACAGGGTTACAGTACCTTCAGACATGATAGGCAACTAAAAAGAGGTGGCGGATTGGCATTGATCCATAAGGATGAACTAAGTTCCTTTTGTTCACCAATAGCCACACCCGACTGTGAAGCCTTGCTTTTTAAATTTACTCCCTCTGGTCAAGATTCGTTTAAAGGTCTCTTGATTTACCGCCCTCCAGGCCCTAGATCCAACTTTCTAGCTAACTTCCACTCCTTGTTAGAGCTTAGTCTCCACTCTAACTTTTTCACAATCATAGGCGATTTGAATTTTCACCTAGAAGTAACGGATGATAGAGACACAACGGAGTTACTTGATATGACATCAGAGTATGGCCTTAGACAGCAGGTCCATGGTGCTACGCATATGTCAGGACACACCCTAGACGGCCTGTTCACCAATAACCAGGCCATCTCTGAGCTATCCCATCCTCCCGTTAATTTGGTCGGACCATCAAGCTATTCTTTTCAAGTATAAGCTTTCAAGAACTAATAGCACCACTACAGCTGATTCAAAGATTATGGGCAGAGCATGGCATAAAATTGACTCTACAACTTTGGTCAATGAGCTAGCAAAAAGTGAATGGAAAGTAGAGAAGGAGGTAGAAATTACAGCTAAAAATATACTAACTGGCTTGAGACCAATTTTGCAAATCTAGTTCCTAGCATCTGCATTAATAAAAATAGGAAATCACCATCTGCCCCTTGGTTTTCTGAAGCCTTGAGAATAGATAAACAGGCTTGCAGAAGGCAAGAAAGGATTTGGCGTAAAAACTATGAACTTTTAGAAAAAACGTTATAAATCTATGCTGTCAGAGTTTAAAAAAAGTTGATTGGTGAAAAACTCTTTATTATACAGCTAAAATAGAAAAATCTAGTGGTTCCAGTAAAGAATTATTTCGAACTGTGAAACATCTGACCACAATCAAAAAAGATGATTCTGCTAATTTTACTCAAGAATTTTGTGATGCTCTGGCTTTTTCCTTTAGAACGAAGGTAGATCTAATATATGATCAGTTCACTCATTCCGTATCAAATGGTAAAAAATTGAACAAGAAATTAATGAAAAAGTCCCTCCTTTTAATTTCTCACCGACCTCTCCTATGCAAATTATTAAACTGATTTCCATGGCCAAGTCAGGCTCTCCGGAAGACCCTTGCCCACCTAAGATCCTACAAAATATCTCCCACTTTATTGGTCCACACCTATCTGAGATATTTAATCAGATGATAGAACAAGGATCTTTTCCCACTGTGTGGAAGCAGGCTTGTATCTTGCCCCTTCTAAAAAAAAAACAATTTGGATGTAAATGATACAGCCAACTATCTAGCCCATTGCGAGAATTCCACTTCCTGCCAAGATAATTGAGAAAACCATGAATGTGGAACTCTCTACCTTTATTACAACGAACCAAATTTTAGATCATAGCCAGTTTGGCTTTAGAGCTAACCACAGCACAGAGTCAGCTTTGATCAAGACTACAGAAGAAATCCGGTCCTCATTAGACAGCGGTGGGTCAGCAGCCTTGGTGCTGCTTGACCTATCCGCTGCATTTGATACGGTTGACCATTCTCTTCTGATTTATCGTCTACAGGAAATTGGGATAAGAGGTAAAGCCCTCTCCCTGTTAACATCATTCCTATCAGAGAGGACCCAATCAGTTCATCTGGGTAAATTTAAGTCTGCTTCTTTTACTCTCCCATGTGGTGTTCCGCAGGGCTCATCGTTGAGCCCTACACTTTTTAATATCTATGTAGCGGAATTAGCTCCACTGATAAGAAGTTTTAATTTGATCCCTACATCATATGCCGACGACACCCAGCTGGTGATCTCAACAGTAGATAAGGACATTTACCACTCACTAAAACTCCATGACTGTATGCTTTCCTTAAGTCATTGGATGAGTTCTCACTGCTTGAAACTAAACTCAAACAAAACAGAGGTGATTATGTTCGGAAATCTCTTTCCACCCTGGTCCCCAGCTTGGTGGCCGGATAATCTTGGCCCCCTCCCGACCCCGGTAGATAAAGCAAAAAATCTCGGGATTATTGTAGACAAAAAACTTAGGGGCAGATTTACGTTAAACTAACGCAGCACGGTGCAGCAAGTCATTTTGCTGCGCCGTACTGCGTTAGTCTGGAAAGCACAGGGATGCGACATATTTACAAGAATATGTCGCATCTCTGTGCTTCCCCTGCGCTGGTGCACAAACTGCTGCCATGTGCCGGCGAGAGGCACCCTTGCACCATGGTGCAAGGATGCCTCATGTCGTGGGGAGATTAGTTTTGTGCAGGAAGGGCACCTTCCTGCACAAAAACAATCACTACAGGCATTTTCCTCTTCCAATGCGTGCTGTAGAATGCAGCACGCATTGAAAGAGGAAAACGAGGAGAAATGAAAACATTTCTCCTCGTTGTGCCTCGCTACGCCACCTCTAGGGTGGCGTAGCATACTGACGCATCTCCAGAGTTACGATTTCACGTAATTCTGGAGTTGAGTCCTGTTCCATGAGTGTTGCGTGGGAACACCCACTGCAACACCCATGGAACGCCCCTTCACCGCAAAGTGCTGCGTGTGAAGGGACCGTATTTACAAGGAGAGGAAAAGTCACGCAGGGTGGCTTTTCCTCTCCTTGTAAATATAGAGGAGCCCCCTGCGCCACCAGTACGTCACGAAAAGTGACGTACTGGTGGCGCAGGGGGCTTGTAAATCTGCCCCTTAGTTTTAAAGCTCAAGTGTCCAAGGTTGTGTCTTCTTCCTTTTTTATGATTAAGACCATAAGAAAAATTCTGCCCTTCATTCCAAAATCTTGTAGAAAGTTGGTTGTAACCTCCTTAGTATTGTCCAAACTTGACTATTGCAATGGATTGTATATTAATCTGCAATCCACCCTTCTAAGGAAGTTACAGGCAGTGCAAAATGCGGCCGCAAGACTGATTTTGGGCATACCAAAATATCAGTCTGTCAGATTAATATTGCAAGAATTCCACTGGCTGCCAGTTGGCCAGCGGATAAAATTCAAGGCACTCTGCATGGCCCATAAGGCTTTGCACAAAGAAGGGCCGAAATTTCTAGAGAACCTTTTTTTTGGCTCTCCCCAAATAGAAATCTGCGCTCGGCTAATGCACATCTGATGTCGCCAGTCAGGATTAAAAAGTCGAATTGGGGGTAGGAGTTTCACCTTTAACACCATCAGGGAATGGAATTCCCTTCCCTTATATCTCAGAAAAATTTCCTCCCTTCTTGAATTCAGGAAACAACTGAAGACCTGGCTTTTTCAGCAGTAGTGGCAATTAGTACAGTATGTAGCATTGAAAGCGCCAAGACACCTATGGGTATTCGTGCGCTGTATAAATTCTACTAACATAACATAACATGATGTACGGTTTCCCACAAGGAAGGCAACAAAGTGTCTCTGAGGTGATTCGCTATAGGCCAACAGTGGTTTTCCCTCATTTTCTTCCTCTACCCACTGCTCAAAAGCCATGTCCAGTAGTGACCGGGATTTCTGCCCGAACACTAGTTCGAAAGGAGAGAAACCGGTGGACTTCTGCTCGTGTGACCGGATAGCGAATAACACTAAAGGGAGCTTTTTGTCCCAGTCTTTGCCTGAGTCGTTTACTAATTTTCTTAGCATGGTTTTGATGGTTCTATTGTACCTCTCCACCAGTCCATCAGTATGTGGGTGACACACAGCTGTGCGTATCTGTCGTACCCCAAGGAGAGTGCATACTTGCTTCATCAGTTGGGAAACAAAAGGGGTCCCCTGGTCAGTCAAGATCTCATGCGGGAAGCCTACTCTTGGAAAAAAAAGTTATCATGGCTTGGCACGGACGAAGAGGTCATGCTTGTCAGAGGGATAGCTTCAGGGTAAGGGGTTGCATAGTCCACAATGACCAATATATATTGATGCCCTCTAGCCGAAGGTGTTAGGGGGCCCACTAGATCCATTCCCACTCTCTGAAAAGGGACCTCAATAATGGGGAGGGATCGTAATGGGGCTTTTTTCATTCATGGGGGATTAATCAGTTGACATCTGGGGCACAAGGAGCAGAACCTAGCCACTTCACGGTATACACCAGGCCAGTAGAAACGCCCTAGAATAATTTCAGGGTATACTCTTGTCCGTAATGGCCTCCACCGGCCATGCTATGGGTGAGTCACATAACTTGTTCCCTAAAGGCTACGGGTACTAGGAGTTGTTCAAAGGTTTGGTTGTTATTGCAGTGGACCCTATACAGCAAATCTTGCTTCACACAAAAATAGGAGCCTACCTGATCAGGGTTCTCTTTTTCTGCCCTATCCCAGGCATACCTCAAGGTACTGTCATCTCTTTGTGCTGTTCTGAAGCTTCGGAAAGGAGCCGTGTCAGCACCTGGAGATGAGAGAACAGAGGTAACAGGAGGTTGGAACGAATGTCGATAAATCATTCTCTCGTTTCTTTTTTCTCTTCTAGTCTTCGGAACCTTCACTATGGGCGTTTCTATGTCTACTTCGGAGGAGGGAGCCTCTCCCAACCACTCAACCGTTCGGGTGTCTCTGGTCATATTTGTAAGGTAATCACTGAAATGGGGTAATTCAGTCCGTAATATCAGTTCTCTTGTAGTTGGGGCACGACCTCCCACTTTGCGTAGCTGGGGTTCCCCGTCTATAGTCAGGAGTACCTCTGCAACGGGGTAGGTTTTTATGTCACCGTGAACACAAGACACTGATATAGTTTTGTTGCCCTTTATTTGGGCTCTTGGTACCAGCTCCTGGGAAACCACTGAATGGCGACATCCGGTGTCGAGTAAGGCGTTGACTGGTCTGCCATTAATGTAGACAGTCCTCTTATAGTGATCTTTCTCCCCCCTTACTACCAAAACGCCTCCTTCGTAAGACCTTCAAATGGATCCCCCTTGAACACCGAAAGACCGTCACTCATGCCCTGGTCACCAGCAGACTCGATTACGGCAACGCACTCTACACCGCAATAAACAAAACCTCACTCGCAAGCTACAGAACATCCAGAATGCCGCCGCAAGACTGGTCCTCAACCTGCCAAAAGACTGCCACATCTCCCAGCACCTGCGCACACTCCACTGGCTCCCCGTCGAGGTGAGAATCACCTTCAAGATGCTCACCCACGCACACAGGGCCCTCCACGGCACCGGACCAGCATACCTGAACAGCCGACTCAAATTCCACGCACCCCAAAGGACCCTACGATCAGCCCAGCTCTCCTACGCCGTGGTCCCCCGCACCAGAAAGACCAGATCGGGAGCCGCTCCTTCTCCTTCCTCGCGGCCAAAGCATGGGACGCCCTTCCACTCCACCTCAGACAGACAACATCGCTCCCCATCTTCGCAAGAAACCTCAAAACCTGGCTCTTCAACAGACCCCCTCCTTGATGGAATGGAACCTGCACCCCCCACCCCTAGCGCCTTGAGACCCTTACGGGTGAGTAGTCGCGCTTTAACAAACCCCTGATTGATTGATTGATTGAAACGCTTCCTTTGCATAGCCCACTTCCATTGGTTCAGCTGTCTCTGCCTTGTGGGGACAATTTCTCGAGATATGGCCCCATTCGCTGCAGCGAAAGCACTGAGCTCCCATGTGTTGGCCTGGACTTTCGGACTTGGATTTTCTTGCACTTTTCATGTTGCCAGGATGTTGTAGCTCTCCACCATGGTTAAGTGTACGGGGAGCTGTTTTGGGCGTTGTTAAGGTAGTCTTTTGGGATGTACCACGGAACGCAGGGGAACGGTGGTAGGCACAAGCCAGCTCTATGGCTGAGTGTGCAGTAAGATGAGGGTGTTGTTTCAGCCAGGAACTTGTATTATAAGGCAACGCTTCTAAGTATTGTTCCAAAACAACTTTTTCAGTAACTTCCACTATGGATGACATGGTGGGCTGTAGCCACCGGTTCCCCAGGTTTTTTATTCTGTAATAAAGAGCCCTGGGGTTATCACCTGGAACCCACTTATCCTTGCGCAATTTGGCGCGGTAATATTCTTCATCACAGCCTAGCTGTTCCAGGATAAGCTTCTTTATCTCGTGGTAGGAAGTTGTACCTGCCAGGTAAGCTGCCTGGTAGGCCGCCTGCAACTCCCCAGACAAGAGGGGGGGCTATATATTGGCCCCAGCATTCTGGTGGCCAGGCTGCGGTAGAAGCCACCCTCTCAAAATTCACAAAGAAATAGTCTGGGTCATCCCCTTCTTGGAATTTTTTCAGGACTGAACTGGGCACATTTGGGTGAATTCGGCTGTTAGAGATAGCGTCTGTAAGACGAAGGATAGCGGTATCCTGTACCTGCTGATTGGTGGTAAGTAAAGAAGCCTGCTCTTTCAAGGCGGTTTGGAAAGCTACTCTCTCTTCCTGTGGGGTTTTCGACTGTTGCTCTAGGACAAGCTGTAGGTGACGTAGTCCTTTGGCCAGCTGGGCTATCATGGCCTCCATTGTGGTGGGTTGTGTCATTATAAGCTAGACACAATATCCCATTTCTGACACCACTGTTGTCTTGGCTGTTCCCTCTCTCTTCCCCCCCTTTTATTCCCTCCTTCGTCTTTCACCTTTTGTTAGACCAAAAAGGTGCAGTGTAAACAAGACACGTGAGGAAGAGGGGTATGGACTACGTTTTTTAGTTTTTATTGGGGAATGATGTGTTACTGTTGGAGCAGTCTTATGAAGTCATCAAAATAATAAGGCTGAAGAAAACAGGGGGAGGGGGGTCTCCTTCTTGTGGAGTGTATGCCTGCTTCTTGGCCGTACATCCTTTCCAAGGTCGTTTCCCTTGTAGTTTGGGGATATCCACCAACCGGGTGTCCGCCTCAAAATAAAAGAAAAGGAAAAAAAATGATGTAACTACAGAGTTGTGTCCACGGGAACAGCTTTGTGCTCCCTTCACCACACCTGTGAAACAGCTCTTCTTCAGTGCAGTTGTTAGTGTGTGCCTCCCGTCCACCAGCGGAGTATTGCAAACACATTAAGGGAAGACACTTGCCTGGGACCAAGACCCTCCTGGGCCGTGGCAGTGGGTGTACCGATGACTTCCTCTTCTGGGGTACCAGCGGTAACAGTGGGGCTCTCATCAAGTGGGCATGACGTCTGCTTGCCTGCTCCGGTGCTTTTGTCCTCGGGATCTCGCTGTCGACCTTCCTCTCTTCTTCGGGCAGCTTCCTCCGACGCCTGCGGTGTCCCATCTCCTTGTTCCAGCGTCTCCGGGACCTCCCTCAGCTCCTCCTTTCGGATATCGTCCGCGTCTTCCGCTGAACGTACCACGTATGCTGGTACGCTAACCTTCCTTTTGTCCGATTCTGCACTGGCCACCATGTTGCATTCCTGAGAGGCGATCGTTGCTGTATTACAGGCCTCTAGACCTGCTGGTCTATTGACTTCGGCCGAAACTTGACAGACGCGGTGTGGAAGAGGGTATTGGCAAATCGCCAAAAGGTCTCCCACAACTCATGTCTTAAATATATTTGTTACAATTATACCCACAGGACCTACCTCACCCTACACAGAATCAGAGCAATTTATGACGATGAACCTAATGGGTGCCTCCATTGCACGCTCTGGATTCGGACTTTGGGCATATGACTTGGGGATGCCCTCGGCTATCTAAATTTTGGGATGAAGTCATTGCAAGGATTAATAAGACCCTGAGCAGATCACTGACCAGCACCCCTGAGGCTTGTCTATTAGGTCTCTTTCCTAGACCAGACACCAGAAAGGTCGGAAGCAGATTTCTAGATCTAGCACTGGTACTAGCCAGGTGACAAGTCGCCATGGCTTTGGAAGGCTCCGGGAGGTCCCAGGCTGGAAACCTGGTTGAGAGATGTTACACTCTGGGCCCGGGCTGAGGAGAGAGCCTTGATGCGGTAAGAGGTACGGGGAATCCATCGTAGATCTATAGCACCCCTAAGTGGTGGATGAATGGGAGGCTCCTGAGACTTAGGACAAGTTGCCGGAGGATGTGGGTGAGGGACCGGTGGTAGAGACACAACCCAATCGAGAACATGACACTTGGATTGGCTGAGAAGGTGAGAACAGACAAATTGCAATCCCCGGATTGCACTCAGGGGAAAAGGGAGAAGACTTGAGAGGGTCGCTTCACAGCCCCGCCCCCCGTACTTGTGGTGACGCCCCGGCCACACCCCGAGGGCCACACCCCCACACTTTTTGTCTCAAATAATGAACAAACACTCAACGGAGACAATAGGGTAGGCATGAACAGAGTTACAGTTCTTTCTCATGTTTTTTGTTTCTTATTGCTTACTTGAACTTGGACCTCCTGCCACTATACTTGTACCTACACAAGAAACTGGCTGGTCTAGATTACGTTACAAGAGTTAGCAGTGAAATGGGAACTTGGATGCATATTTATAGGAGCGTTGTCATTGTCTTTTTTCACCTGCAAAGTAAAAAGCACCTGTTTAACAACTCCTGTACTGTACTGAAGTGCTTATAAAGTGCTAATGAAGCAAAATGTTAAAAAAGAAAATTACTCTACAAGACAAGAGTTTTGATGTTGGTGATTCAGCTGAAAAAATCCATGGGATAGAAATATGCATGACAATAATCCTTTTAGGCTCTTTTGGAGAGATAGTATTTTGCTTTGCCAACTGTAATTTTGAATAAACTTGTACTTTTATGACTGTACTGCAGATGGTTGCCTTGCAGAACATTTATGCTCAGTAAAGTAGGTTTGAGTTGCTTATTGTGACATGCCAGTGATCAAGGCTATAGAACTGATAGAGTATTATAACAAGTTCAGATGAAGCAAGAGGCCTGGCATATATATATTGTGAAACACATATGATAAAGTCAATAAGCATTTAAGGGCGAATTGTTATTAGACTGGATTAAAACCTACGCAACCTTTTTTGTTACATTGAGTCTCACAGATATCTTTGAGGGCATGGGTTTTGGTCTTGGTTACCCCCTCAGAAAAACCATGTGTATAGAACATGTGCTCTTTGAGAATCATTGTTAACCCTCTTAGAAGAGCTAGTATTTTGCTTTTCCAACTGTAATTTTGTATACATTTGCAATGTTGTGAGTGTATGCGTGATGGCTGCTTTCTGCGAAAGCTTACGCTCAGTTGGTTATGGTGACAAGCCAATGAGAACAGCAATAGGCTAAGTTGGTGTGCAGAAAAATGTTATGCCAGATGCCATAGGTCTGGTCTGTGTATTATGAAAAGTTATTACAAAGGCAGAAGGCCTGGCTTATTTATTCTGAAAAGCATATGGTAAATTCAGTAGCCCTTTAACAGTAGACTGTTGTCACATTATGTTACAGTCTGTAGAAAGATATTTGGTTACATGTAATCTCTCAGATTACCATAGTAGGCAAGGGAGTTTGGTGTTGTCACCCACTCTGACAAATCAAGGGAGCAACATTTCACTGTACCAATACTTGTTAGTCCCTATTGAAAGGGGTTTTATACTGTTTTGCCCATTGTAATTTTATATTCGTAATTTTCCAACGGTATACAATGTGGTTGCACACTTCAGTAGCCCTGTGTTGTATATACTCTCAATACGCTGGTAAATGCTACAGACCTTATTGGTTCACTGGGAAAAGAAATGTCAGATTCCTTAGGCGTGATATGTTTATAAGAATGGTTATGACAAAGCAAGTAGACTTTACTTATTGTTAAGAGCATGTGTTAAAGGCAATATGCTTTTAAGAGCAAAGTGCTATTACACTGTTTCAAAGCCTGTAAGCAGTTTTTTTGTTTCATGGAATCATGCAGATTACCTTAGTATGCAATTGTTTTGGTGTTGGTGACCCACCCGAATAAACCATGAGGATAGATGATTTGCCCTTTGGTAAACCTTAATAGGATCTATTAGTAGGGATTTTATATTGTTTTGACAACTCCATTTTGTACATATTTATAATTTGATTATGGAATACCGGATGGTTGCCATGTAGGAAAGCTTATAACCATCATAAAAGGTCTGAGTGGCTACGGAGACAAGCCAGTAATAACAGCTAATTACCTGATTGGTTCACTTGGAAAAATAGATCTGATCTGCTTATTATGAAAAGTTATGAAAAATGCAGTGGGCCTGACATATTGATTGTGAAACTCATTTGTTAAAGTCAATAGATATTTAAGGGTGGATTGTTATTTCTCTGTTTTTAAGCCTATAGATAGGTATTTTGCTTAATTACCTGTGCAGGGAAGGATTTAACCATATCTTACAAACCCTAGAGAAAAAAGGGTTGCACTGTAATAATTCTTTCTAGTATCTCTTCTTTGTTGTCTGCCAGTATATTGTAGCAAAGAAAATCATTAAATAATACATGCCCCCATATATATAAAAATGAATCCATAAATGTACAGAGAGGGCCTTTGGCTCAGCTCCGTTCTGCCATTGGTCTGTCTGATCATCATTTATACTTTGAATCCATCCATGACAGCGCACTGCATTGGGTAATGTTTCAGTCCACATGATTCATTGGCTCTTTTGCTCTGTGAATGGCGATATGTTCTGATCACATGTGTACATCCACTTGAATATGAGTGTCCTTCAGTGACAGGGCTGGTTGACCAGCCATTTGGTTTCCAATTTCCTCTTTTTATTGATTCCCTTTCATTTTTAGCTTCTCCGCTTTTTATTTTAATATTCGTTAAGGCGATGCTACAGCTCTCGAGGCAGAGCTAACAGGCTACTTGCTTTCTGCTCATTTCATCTGCAGTGCGCTGCAACCATCATGGCCACTTCCTCTTAACCAGGAGACTGAGATGGAATGCGGCACTAAATGTGGCAACTGTGCTGGAAATTTAAAACAATGATAGACTATTTACAATACCTCTAAGACGGACACCCACTGCTATGTTTAGTTTCTTTATTGCAAGCATATGCCTGCTGTGCTTTGGCGGAAGCAGGTTTTCTTTGTTCTACTTGTATTCTCTGAAGTTATTGTGCACATGTTGTTCAATTTATGTGTGTTTCATTGTGATTGTGAGGTTGAATGCATGAATGTGTCAGTGGATGGATGAGTACATGTGTGATGACCTACTGAATGTCTAAACCCATCAGTGACACAAGAGGCACTTTCATTCACAAGCTAGACCTGTTGGCATTGCAATGCTTATTTCATATAAGCAGGTACCTTTAAAAGGCCAGAGACTTTTGAATAACCTTAATTTGTTCATTACATGGCCTTCAGTTGTCTTCTTCAGAGTAAGTCCTTCATAAATCAAAGTTAATCTATATTTGAACCCCTTTAAATTGGTCCTGGAATACTGGGATAATTGATGAATGGCAATGGTTTTTAATGAAAGCTTGGTTGAGCTCCCTGTAGTCAGTACAGGTTTGAAATTGGCTACTCTCTGTTGGGACATGGGAGACAGAGATAAGCAACTAAAAATTGATTATAAATTCATATTATAGATGTTTCTCTGCATGCTCCTTTAGTTTGGCATTTTCTGCCTCAATCAAGGAATCAGTGTTTTTGGAGGGCATTGCTTCCTAGGCTTAAATTAGATCTCATATTCAAATTCCGTAACAGGAGGGACTCAATGATGCGGAATACATTTTTAAATGCAAATGCTGTTCACACAATTTTCACTAAACCATAGAACCAAATAAGTAAGACCATAATGAAGCTTCAGCAATACATGTGGCCTTAGAATTGTTTCTAACAATTGGTGTCTGTAATAAACAAAGGGTTTTACAGTATACAATGTTCAGGGTCAATGTGTGATTTGCTAAATTTATATACTGGTTATGCTTTTGGCCAATACATCTGAAGATTCAGACTGAATTGAGCTGCTTCTTTGAGGTTTAACTTTGTTTTTGCAGACTATCAAGGCAGGACACTTTATTTGGCACAAACACAGAGTAGTGATATAATAGTCTCAAAAATGCATATGCAATACTCACTGATAGCCTTTAGGTACAACTTTTCTACAGTCTCAATGTACATATCTTGCTGGGGCTCCTCCATCAAACATCATAGATATGATGTGAACTCACTGGTTACAAGCGATCTAGACTACAGGAAATATGAGATGAGGAGCCATTTATTTAAATTTTTTCACCACCACAAAACCAGATAAAATGGGCTGGTCTATTGTGCATAAAGTTCCTACTTTCTTAACTATTGAGGTGTGACATTTCTCAAAAGAGGACATTTTGGTTTCTTTGGACATTCCTTCACTTACTGGTTACACAATAAACACAAATGTTGTGTGTTCTCTTAATTTTCCATCGTACATAAATGTCCTTATCTGCGTGGGTTCAAAATCTGTGCTTGATGAATGGGCTGATGTGTCTAATAGTGTTATTTACAGTTTAAATGTTCTATTTCATTTGCCTTTGTATTCAGTAAAATCTGATCCAGATTCCAGAAGAAATTAAATCCACACCCAAAAGTTGAATGCAAAGTGGGTAGAGGGAAGAAACCAGAAGGGGTGTGTGAAAAGACAACGCCTATGTTTGTATAAGTAAAAGTTATGGATTTATTGCAGCCCCGATGACACACAGCTCTTCAATGCATGCATGGCACCCATATCCTCTTTCCAGCCTTATCCACTCTCACAACATCAATGTCCTCTCCTACACCGACGACATGCAACTCATTGTCTCCCTCACAGACAAGACGCTCAAGATGGTTCAAGATCATAGCCTGCATGACTGAAATTGCTCTCTGGTGGAAGACCAACTATCTAAAGTTAAACACTGACAAGATCACAATGATGTTCTTCGGAAAGAGCAAATCACTGTGGGATTCCACCTGGTGACCAATAGTGCTACGACCGGCACCCACCCCCACCACACACTCCAAAAACCTCGGGGTCATCAGTGACAGCAAGCTCAACATGACCGCCTGAGTCAATGCTTCACAGTGTAATACTTCCTTACCCTAAAGATGTTGAGAAAGTTTTTCAAATGGCTCCCAATCAGCACCAGTATGGCGGCTAGAATCACCCTCAACCTCCAATGCCACAATCACATCACACCACACCTGCAAGAGCTACATTGGCTTCCAGTGCACAAATGAGCACAATTCAAACTCCTCACCTACACTTTCAAGGCACTACAAAACAATGGCCCAGCATACCTCAACAATCGCACTTGCTGTCACAAATCTTCCAGACTCCTACTTGCACACATCCTACGCATAAGATAAACCAGATGCGGCGGTTGAGCCTTCTCCTACATCACTCCTAAAGCGTGGATTGACATGCCACTACAGATAAGAGTCTCCTCCTCTCTTCTTGAATTCTACAAAAAGCTGTGAAGACCTGGCTTTTCAAGTAGTTCCACACGGCCTTAGGTATGGCTAGATTCACACCTACTTAGCACCAGAATACCCTCCCGGGAGATAGTGCACACTACAATTCTGAATAGCATCACACAGCTGACTCCTAATGCAGCTCCAGCTTAACTGACAATACCACCTTTACAGAAAATAGAACTCCCTGATATCATAAGTTGAGCACAAGCAGAGAAGCAAATGCTACACATATCTTCCTTCTTTAACAACATCAACAAACAGCATGGAACTTGAGTAAACATTACCACTTGCAAATAATACTACAATGAAAATGATATTGCCTAGATTTATGGATAAAAAACATGGTAACCAATACAGAATAAGGCCTGCTACAAAATAAAACAACCACAATTATAATCCAAAAAGTCACTTTATCATTCACATATATATTGTGATAAATTCTTAGGTTTACTCATGACATGACCCCAACTAATCTTCCTACTATTCTTTCCCAAACTATCGAGATAATTGGAAGGATGGTCAGCATGAGAAACTTGGACAAGTTCACGAAAACTAATAAGACACCGATGTGCATTAGGCACTTGGGCGGTAATCCTGCCATTCTCTAACATTTCCTCATAATCTTCCAATCCATCATACCTCCCTTTTCTGCTTTCACCACAATTTTAAGTCCTCCTGCATTTGGCTAACATTCCCATATGTCATGCCTTACCATCACTCAATCTCCCTGAATTGCAATTTAATTCCTTGCCAGTTATAGATTCGGAAAACCTCTTTTCTACTTAGTATATCAACCCACTCTTTTTACTCTAACCCAGCCTCCAACATTGGGCTCAACATCTTTCACATCATATTTTGTATCTTACCTCTCTTTATAATTCTTCTGATATTTCTCAGCACTTCCTCAATAGACCACAAAACTTGTCTCATCTTAGAAAGCCGTCCAACATTGTCCTTAAACACTGGTGTCCTGCCTTTCGTAATCACAAATAGACAAACCTGTAACATCTCTAGAGATTATCCTATATGACCAAACTATCTTCAGCACTTCACATTTTTACTCTAAACCATTTCTCTTTGCTAACTGTATAGCTCACTGGATGACTTTGTTGAAGCTTTCCACGTTAACATTCCCTTCAGGATGGTAATTGGAAGTAGTCCTAGGCTCCACTCCATTTCTTTTGAAAAAATGACTTGGTATAAATGGAGATTAATTGTCACTATTCAAGACCTTAGGAAAACCTTCTCTCAGAAAAACGTTATGTAAGAAGCTCACTACTGTCCTTGAATCCATGCATTCAGCAAATTCTACCTCAGGTCACCTCAAAATTATGTCCTCCATCACAATGACGTAAATATTGCATTTTGTCTCATGGTCAGTAGGTCCCATAATATCAATCTTCACCCTCTCCAATGCATAATGGGACACTCCACAGGAACTAATGGTGGCCTTAATGTTACTTGTGATCTATCTGTACCACCACACAAGCCCTAACCATCTGTTCAGTCTGTGTGTCCACAACAGGCCACCAAACTCCCTCCTTAACTCTTCTTGTAGTCTCAACTACTCCCAAATCCCCTTCATGACAAATTTAAAATACTTTTCTTTAACTTTAAAGGTGGAAGCTTTTATCCCGCTGTCAATAAATATACATTCTCTGCACTCAATTCATCTTTGAACTCCTTAAACAAGCAAGAATCTCCTTGCCAACTGCAATTATTCGGCCACCCTGATTCAACATTTTGCTTTATTTTACAAATCTCTTTGTCTGCAGAACATTCACTTTTACACGCTTCCTTCTCAATTTTGCACAGGTCATAAGTTTCCCAGATATTTGCCACACAATACTCATTCAGTTAGCTCGGTGGCACACTAGTAGCTGCTACTGGCATACAACTTAGAAAATCTGCTACCCTGTTGTTTGCACGAGGTACATAATCCACCCAGTAGTTATAATTCATCAGCCTCAAGGACATCCAGCCAATGCGTGGCATAGCCCTGCCCAACCCTTTTGTGGTGAATACTTTCACTAAAGGTTTATAGCTCAAACATACCTTTACTTTTTCCAGGCCCTTCACGCATGCCAACTTTTCCTTTTCAATAACAGAATATTTTACTTCCATCGTTGTTAATGCTCTGGAAGTGTAAGCAATAGCCACCTCCTTTCCATTTTTCTTTTTGTGAGTATGCACCGCCCAAAAGCCCTGATTACTCACACCAGTAGTAATGATAGTTGCCAAAATTGAGTCAAAACCATATACGGGTGCTACAAATGTCCTTCTTGATATTATCAAGCACATCTTGTCACATGTGATTCCTCAAAAAATGTAATTTGTCTTATAGTAATTGTCTCAGTTCATACATTTTATCTGCAAAACTCCTTACAAATTTAGCACAAAAGTTTGCCTGCCGAAGGATGTATGAAGATCATCCGTATATTTGGATGGAGGTGCATTCAAAATATCCTGTACCAGTTCTTTTTTTGGTTTTATACTTTTTTCATGTATTTCATGGTATAGGTAAGTAGCACTTTGTTTGGCAAATATGCATTTACTCAATTCTGCTCTCAATACTTTTTTTTGCAAGTTTTTTAACACATCTATTAATCTACAATCATGATTCTATTTTGTTTTGCCCATAACCATTTTATCACCGTGGAAGAACATAACACCAGGTATATTTTTCAATAGTATGTATATTAGCTTCTGAAAAATGGCTGCTGCCAAGCCTAACCCTAAAGTTACTCTGGGAAACTGAAAACATCCAAATGTTGTTATAGATGCTGAAAACCTATTGTTTTTATCATGTAAGGGTTCCTCATGATATGCTTCTGTTAACTTCATGGTTGCGAGCCGTTTAATGCTCCTGTGTGCATGGTGTCCACTCAAATTCTGGCTCATGATGTGTAATGAAACACAGTAAGTGGCAACAGTTCTGTAATTAACAAAAGATTATTCCCGAACCTGAACAGTCATTCCAGTACGTTGTTACTGTTATCCGGCACAGTACAATTCCCATTAAAAAGAACTGAAGAGTCATGGAACTCACAATGAAGGTTCCTCAGCTCCCGTTCAGCTCCTCATTGATTACAGACCGGTTCCTTAATTCTCACCAGGGCTGCAACCCTCGTCACCAAATTCATAAAGACCACTCCTACATTTGCATGAGTAAAGGCCATGAATTTAATGTAGCCCTGATGTCACACAGCTGATTCCTGTTGCAGCTCACCCTCAACTGACCATATGGAATGAAATATATATATTACGTACTGGATATATATATATATATATATATATATATCGCCTGATACGCGTCATGGCAGAATGGCAATAAAATAACACAGCACGATACCTGGGTCTACGCTCGTTTTTTCCTGGAGGTGAAGTTGGAGTGCCTAAACGAGTTGTTGCATGAATATATATATATATATATATATATATATATATATATATATATATATATATGTATCCACAAAAACAATTCTCCTGTTCCGGAGCCCCCGACCCTTCAGGGCAGCCTCAATTACAATGGGCACGGAGCAGCCCATCCATTTAACACCAAAGAAACACCTTGAGGCTCATTACTGGTGGTGAAGCTTTATTCGGTATCCAGACTACACAGCATACTTTCCCTTTCTAATGTTTCGCACGTAATTAGCCTTGCTCACAGGTGGAAATCAGGTTTACAAAGTGCGCTCATGCGTGCCTTTTAAATGTTACATCACGTGACTGCATGTTGGAAATTTAATTCCCATAGTGCATTGTTAAATCCATACGAAATAACAATCTGGAAGTCCTCATATTGATGCCATCATTGGAACATCTCATTCGGCACAAGCACTAATGTTGGTATGGAAACTTGAAAAAACAGTCCGATGAGTTCAAATTGCGTAGTGCCGTAATTCTACGAATGTCCTGACAAACCTTCAAACACCAGCACGATCGAAGTGGGATGTTCTCCCCTCGAATCCCTTCCACACGCGCTCATTTTCGCTTCATTAGCCTTCCCAAATGGGCTGGGCGCGTGAGTGGGTCATGCTCCTCCATAAAATCCACAAAAACAATTCTCCTGTTCCGGAGCCCCGATCCTTCAGGGCAGCCTCAATTACAATGGGCACGGAGCAGCCCATCCATTTAACACCAAAGAAACACCTTGAGGCTCATTACTGGTGGTGAAGCTTTATTCGGTATCTAGACGACACAGCATACTTTCCCTTTCTAACGTTTCGACACGTAATTAGCCTTGCTCACAGGTGGGAAATCAGGTTTACAAAGTGCGCTCATGCGTGCCTTTTTAAATGTTACATCACGTGACTGCATGTTGGAAATACAATTCCCATAGTGCATTGTTAAATCCATACGAAATAACAATCTGGAAGTCCTCATATTGATGCCATCATTGGAACATCTCATTCGGCACAAGCACTAATGTTGGTATGGAAACTTGAAAAACAGTCCGGTGAGTTCAAATTGCGTATGAAAGTATGCTGTATGCGTATGAAAGTATGCTGTGTCGTCTGGACGCGCCCAGGACATTCGTAGAATTACAGCACTACGCAATTTGAACTCACCGGACTGTTTTTTCAAGTTTCCATACCAACATTAGTGCTTGTGCCGAATGAGATGTTCCAATGATGGCATCAATATGAGGACTTCCAGATTGTTATTTCGTATGGATTTAACAATGCACTATGGGAATTGTATTTCCAACATGCAGTCACGTGATGTAACATTTAAAAAGGCACGTATGAGCGCACTTTGTAAACCTGATTTCCCACCTGTGAGCAAGGCTAATTACGTGCCGAAACGTTAGAAAGGGAAAGTATGCTGTGTCGTCTGGATACCGAATAAAGCTTCACCACCAGTAATGAGCCTCAAGGTGTTTCTTTGGTGTTAAATGGATGGGCTGCTCCGTGCCCATTGTAATTGAGGCTGCCCTGAAGGGTCGGGGGCTCCGGAACAGGAGAATTGTTTTTGTGGATTTTATGGAGGAGCATGACCCACTCACGCGCCCAGCCCATTTGGGAAGGCTAATGAAGCGAAAATATGAGCGCGTGTGGAAGGGATTCGAGGGGGAGAACATCCCACTTCGATCGTGCTGGTGTTTGAAGGTTTGTCAGGACATTCGTAGAATTACAGCACTACGCAATTTGAACTCACCGGACTGTTTTTTCAAGTTTCCATACCAACATTAGTGCTTGTGCCGAATGAGATGTTCCAATGATGGCATCAATATAAGGACTTCCAGATTGTTATTTCGTATGGATTTAACAATGCACTATGGGAATTGTATTTCCAACATGCAGTCACGTGATGTAACATTTAAAAAGGCACACATGAGCGTACTTTGTAAACCTGATTTCCCACCTGTGAGCAAGGCTAATTACGTGCCGAAACGTTAGAAAGGGAAAGTATGCTGTGTCGTCTGGATACCGAATAAAGCTTCACCACCAGTAATGAGCCTCAAGGTGTTTCTTTGATATATATATATATATATATATATATATATATATATATATATATATATATATATATATATATATATATATATATATATATATAACCTACTGGCAGTCGCCAGTAGGTAGTTATAGTTAGGACCTAGTTTCCATAGGAAAAGCGTTTTTTGATTTGCCAATATCTTTGGCGTCATTTGACGAATCTTCGCGTAATTTTCAAAACTAATGAGGTGGTCAGGTCAGCTGCTGTGTTGAAAGTTTCGGAGTGATTCGTCAAGTGGGGGCCGAGAAAAAGGGGGGTCCCTAAACACATTTTCTCCATGTTAATTTCCATAGGAAACTTTAGACACGGCTACAGCCCGAAATGCTGAACGGAATTAAACCAAATTTGGCAAAAAGTTAGCTCTTGGTTCAGAAAGCACTCTTTCTGTTAAATGGTGTAAATCCATTCAGTAGTACTTGAGAAATGTAAACATTTCTAAGATATACAAATGGGGACGCCGATGATCCGCGAACCCTCCTGATCTCGTGCCTGCAATCTGATTGGCTGCCAACACTTCAAACCAGGAAGTGTTGGCAGCCATCTTGTGACTCGGTTGAACAGAGCCACAAGAAAAAAGGTAAAAAAAACCTGAACAAACAAGAAGCCCCTAGGCCTGCTCAGGGGTTCCACAGGGACCCCCAGGGCCAAAAAAAGCATTTGTTTTAAAAAACATTTAGGCGGGATTTGCGGTGGATCCGCAAATCCGGGTGATTTTTTTTTTTAAAAGAAGCGTGGGCTCACCCATACATTCACTCTGACACATATAATGACTCACTTATACAGTCAGTCACGCACCCACTGAATCATCCATACAGACACTCACACACCCACTCATTCTTCAATACACCTTGGAGTACATATATATAACATTCTTAAACTTTTTAGAAACACTCACAGTCACTGGATGATGTCATCAGTGATGTCACTGACCATGTCATGAGTGATGTAATATGTGACGTCATTAGCAGTGCATTGCAGGGGCAAGTTATAGTTAGCTCGGCTAACTATAACTGCTGAATTTCACAGGCTTGTACGAGTGAAATGTCAGCCTAACTATAACATCCCTGTAACCGGTGTTTTTTTCAGTGAAAAAAAAATATATAAATATGAGCAAGGCACGAGACACGGCTGAAACGCGTAACAGCAAGCAACAATAAAAGTGTGTGAAAATGTTACCAAGTCGGTGTCCGGTTTGGAGGGAAAACTGGAGATTGGAGTGTATATATATATATATATATTGTCCCAAAAAAAAAAAACTCACACTCCAGGGTGTCTGTATGAAAGGCAATTTTATTTCATCATTGCCATCACCATACTAAACCAACGCGTTTCGACCACAATGGGAAATTGATTAAATATGAGCGGTGATCGCTAAATAGATGGGATCAGAGGGTCCCCCCTAAATGGACATTCTCTTCAAGGTAAGAACCTGGTAAAGTTCAATGGTAGTTGGAGTGAATATATTTGCGAATCACCCCATAGAAACAAACAATGTATATCTAAATGGTAACATGGATTGAAAGCATATGGGACAGGGAACTTGCAGTTCAAATTACGTGCATCATATATAAACACTGCACATGGCTACTGGTGAGAAAGAGATTGCAAAAGTAAGAAGCAACAATACAGGGATAGAGACAAGAGGTGCTAGAAGAAATTCACCACTATAACTTACTGTTTCTCCATGCACTGGTTATACCCTTGCATAATTGATAACTTATATCATGCGAAATCATAGCAGTTATAATAAGAGTTATGACATCTGGTAGAGTGGCAAATTATACTTAATGTACTGGCGTTTTATGTGAAAAGAATTTATACGGAGGTACGCAACGTATAGTAAATGGAAGGGGGTGCGTTAAACTCTAAATGTAAGTTTTATCTAGTGGTGCATAAATAAGAAATTTAGTTTATAACTACACCTTTATATTTCTCCTGTTTGTATAGTTTAAGTTAGGTTTGTATATATAAAGTTTTCCTAATTGTAACTTAGCTTCAACATTTTTTAATTGAATTTAAATGGTTTTTATTTTTAATAAAAATATGTTTCAAATGATAGTGTTGAGTGTCATTTACTTAATGTTGTTAAGTGCAGTGTTTTAGAGTATAGTAAAGGACAGTGTTGTACAGTGTAGTGTCAAAGAGTCTAATGATGTGAAATGGAAAACAATGGAGTGGAGTAGAGTGGAGTGTCATTGTATAGTAGAGTAAACTGTTAGATATTGGAGTGATGTGGTGTGTTGTATTGTGGAGTGGAGTATTGTAGAGTGTAGTGGCATGTTGCACAATGGAGTGGTGTATAATACAGTACAGTTGAGTGTTGTATAGTGGAGTATCATCAACTGTAGTCTCATGGGGTAGAGTGCAGTGTTCTTGAATGGCACACAGTTGTGTAGTGTGTCGTAGAATGGCGTACAGTACTGTACAGAGCAGTGTAGGTGCATACAGTATAGTAGAGTGTTGTATACTGACAGAGTATAGTAGAGTTTTGTAGACTGGAGCGTTTGTACATTACACTGGCTTACAGTGGGCTAGACTGCTGTACAGTGTAGTCGAGTGGAGTGGCATAGTGTAAAGTGGAGCAAAGTATCATATAGTGTATAGTATATATCATATAGTGTTCATTGCTGTGGAGTGTAGTAAACTGTATGGGCGGTAGCATACAATGGAGTAAAGGGTTAGAGAGTGGAGTGACATCTCGTTCAATGGAGATAGAGTACAGTGTTGTACAGTGGAGCTAGGTAGACTAGAGTGTGGTACAGTGTGCTACAGTGGAGTGGCATATAGTGTTATCGAGTGTAGTGTCATAGAGTACCGTAGATTGGAGTGGCATCCAATGGAATAGCATACAGTGGAGTGCCGTACAGTGCAGTGGCATACAATGGAGTAGCATAAGTTGAAGTAGCATACAGTGGAGTTGCGTATAGTGGAGTGTCATTGACTGTATTGGTGTACAGCAGAGTGGGGTAGAGTGGAATAGTATACGGGGGTAGGGAAGTGCCACAAAGTGGAATAGCGTATAGTGGTGTGGAGTATAGTGGAGTGTCATTGACTGTATTGATATACAGTGGAGTGGGGTAGAGTGGAATCGTATATGGGGCGGGGTACAGCAGAGTAGCATACACTGGAGTGCCATAAAGTGGAATAGCGTTTAGTGGAGTGATGTAGACTGAAGTGGCATACAGAGGAATTGCAGAGATTTGAGTGGCAAATAGTGCACTGCCAGAGAGTGGAATAGCGAACAGTGGAGTAGCGCACAGTCGAGTGGCGTACAATGTAGTGGCACACATTGGAGTGGCGTACAGTAGAGTAGGGTAGAATGAAATAGCGTTGAGTGGAGTTGCATACAGTGGAATAGCGTAAAGTAGACTGGAGTAGTGTACATTGGAGTGTCGTAGCCCGGAGTGGTTTTTAATGGATTAGCATACAGTAGAGTGGTGTAGAGTGGAGTGGCATAGAGTGTAGTGGGGTACAGTGGAATAGCATAAAGAGGAGTGTCCTACAGAGGAGTGGCATAAAGTGGAGTGGCGTAGAGTGGAATAGCTTACATTGGAATTGCATACAGGGGAGTTGCGTATAGTAGAGTGGCATACAGCGCTACTACCATAGACTGAAATAGCATACAATGGAGTAGCATAGAGTGGAGTGGCATAGAGTGGAGTGGCGCACAGTGGACTGGCATAAATTGAAATTGCATACTATGGAGTGGTGTACAGTGCTGTGCTGTAGAGTGCAGTGGCACAGTGGAGTGGGATGGAGTGGAGTGTCATACAGTTGAATAGAATAGATTTGAGTGGTGCAGAGTGAAGTTGTGTACAGTGGAATATTATATAGTGGAGTGGCTTATAGTGGAGTGGCTTACAGTGGAGTGGCGTAGAGGAGATTGGCATACAGTGGAGTGGCGTACAGTGTAATAGCGTATAGTGGAGTGCTATAGAGTGCAGTAGCGGATAGTAGAATGGTTTACAGTGGAGTGGCAAAGAGAGGAGTGGCTTAGAATGGAATGTGGTAGATTTTAATAGCGTGCAGTGGAGAAGAGCAGAGTGGAGAGAGGTACAGTGTAGTGGCATACACTAGAAAAGCGTAGCGTGTAGTGGCATAGAGCGGAAGAACGTACAGTGGAATAGCTTACAGTTGAATACCATAGAGTTGAGTGGTGTTGAGTGTAGTGGTGGACAGTGGAATACTGTACAGTGGAGTGGCATAGAGGGGATTGGCATAGAGTGCAGTATTGTAGAGTGGAACAGCGTATAGTGGAGTACTGCTGTAGAGTGGAGTAGCATACAATAGAGTGGTGCACAGTGGAGTAGCGAAGAGTGGAGTGGTGTGGAATGGAGTATGGTAGAGTGTAATAGCGTACAGTGGTGAACCGTAGAGTGGATCAGAGTGGAGATAGGTACAGTGTAGTGGCATACACTAGAATAGCATAGTTTAGTGGCATAGAGTGGAAGAATGTATAGTGGAGTGGCGTACAGTGGAGAGGCATAGAGTAGAGTGGCATACAGTTGAATAGCTTAGAATTGAGTTGCATTCGGTGTGGTGGCCGACAGTGGAATACTGTATAGTGGAGTGGGGTACAGTAGAGTGGTGTAGAGGGGATTGGCATATAGTGGAGTGGCATAGAGTAGAGAAGCATATAGTGGAGTGTTCTAGAGTGGAACAGCGTATACTGGAGTGCTGTATAGTTGAGTGGCGAACAATGGATTGGTGTACAGTGGAGTAGTGAAAAGTGGACTTGTGTAGAATGGAGTGTGGTAAAGTGAAATAGCATACAGTGGAGAACAATAGAATGGAGCAGTGTTCAGCGGAGTGAGGTATAGTGAAGTGGCATACACTAGAATAGCATAGATTGTAATGGCGTAAAGTGGAATAGCGTATAGTGGAGTGGCATAGACTGCAGTGGCATACAGTGCAATAACATCCAGTGGAGTAGCATCGAGTGAAATAGTGTAGAGTGGAGTGGTGTACACTGTAGTGGCGTACATTGGAATGACAGATTGGAAAAGGGCACAGTGGATTGGTGTAGGGTGCAGTGGCATACAGTGGAGTGAGGTACAGCGCAGTGGGGTAGAGTGGAGTACTGTACAGTGGAATAGTGTACAGTGGAGGACATACAGTGTAATGGTGTAGAGTGGAGTGGCATAGAGTCGAATAGTGTACAATTGTGCGGGGTAGACCGTAGTTGCATACAGTGAAATAGTGTATACCAGAGAGCGGAGCGTGAAGTGGGGTAGAGTGCAGTGGTATGCAATGTAGTGGCATAGAGTGCAATAGCATATAGTGGACTTTTGTAGAGTGGAGTGGCATACAGTAGAATACAGTGGCGTACAGTAGAATAGCGTACAGTGGAGAAGAGTGGAGTGGCGTAGAATGGAGGGTGGTACAGTGTAATAGCATACAGTGCATTAGCATAGAGTGCAGTAGCGTTTGTCATATTGGTATACAATAGAATAGAGTGAAGCAGCATAGAGTGGAATAGCATGTAGTGGAATGGCATGGAATCGGAGTGGTGTAGAGAGAAGTGACAGAGTGGGGTGACGTAGAGTGGGGTGGCGTAGAGTGGGGTGACGTAGAGTGGGGTGGCGTAGAGTGGGGTGGCGTAGAGTGGAGTGGCATAGAGTGGAATAGCATGCAGTGGAGTGGCATAGAGTACAATGGCGTAGAGTGGAATAGCATATAGTGGAGTGGTGTAGAGTAGAATAGCATACAATGGCGTGGCAAGAGTGGAGTTGCATAGAGTGGAATAGTGTAGAGTGGAGTAGTGTACAGTGGAGTAGCATACAGTGGAGTGGCATAGACTAGAGTGTTAGAGTGGAGTGGCTTAGTTTGGAGTGGCATAGAGTGTGTGATGTAGAGTAGAGTGGCATGAAATGGCATACAGTGGTGTAGCGTACAAAGGAATAGTGTATAGTAAAGTAGTGGACAGTGGAGTGGCGTGGAGTGGCAGAGTGGGATTGCATACAGTGGAGTGTCATACAATGGGGTTGGGTACAGTGGAATAGTGTGTAAGGGATTGGCATACAGTATAACAGCATACAGTATAGTGGCATAAATGTAGTGGCACAGATTACAGAGTCATATAGTGGAGAGGCACACAGTGAAATAGCTTACAGCAGAGTGATGTGCAGTGGAGTGTAGTAGAATGGACATACAGTGAAATAGTGTTGCATAGGGTGAAGTGGCATCGAGTGGAATGGAGTGGCATAGAGTACGATGGCGTGAGGTACAGTGTAGTGGCGTACAGTGGAATTTCATTGAGTACAATGGCATAGAATTAAGTAGCATAAAGTGGAGAGGCATACAGCAGAATAACGTACACTGGAGTGGGGTAGAGTGAGTGGCATAGAGTAGAATAGCATAGAGTGCAGAGGAGTACACTGGAGTAGCGTAGAGTGGAGTGAGGTACAGTGTGGTGGCATACAGTGTAATAGCATAGACTGGAGTGGTGTAGAGCAGAATAGCGTACACTGGAGTGGGATAGAGTGAAGTGGCATACAGAGGACTAGCATAGAGCGGAGAGGCATAAACTGGAGTAGTGTAGAGTGGAGAGAGGTACAGTGTAGTAGTGTGCAGAGTAATAACGTAGACTGGAGTGGCATATATGGAGTGGCGTACAGTGGAGTGACGAACAGTTGAATGTTCTAGATTGGAGTGTTGTAAAGTGGTGCAGGGTAGAGTGTAGTGGTGTATACTGCAGTGCTGTATGGTGTAATAGCCTACTATGGAGTGGCATAGAGTGGAGTGTTGTAGATTGGAGTGGCGTACAGTAGAATAGGGTAGAGTATAGTGGCATAGAGAGCAATGGCATAGAGTGGAGTGGCATACAGTATAGTAGAGTACAGTGGAGTGGTGTAGAGTGGAATAACATAGAATTTACTGGCATACAGTGTAGTGACATAGAGTGGAGTGTCATATAGTGGAGTACCATCGAGTAGAGTTGATTGTTGTACAGTGGAATGGCGTAGAGTGGAATGGCGTACACTGGAATAGCGTATAGTGCAGTGGTGTACAGTGAAGTGGCACATAGTAGAGAAGCATAGAGTATAATAGCATAGAGTGTAGTGTCATTGAGTTGAGCTGCATACCACGGAGTAGCAGACAGTGGAGTAGCATAGAGAGGATGGGCATAGACTGGAGTGTGATAAAATGGTAAGGCATAGAGTGTAATAGAGTACTGAGTATAGAGTACCACAGCATACATTGGAGTGGCAGAGTGGAGTGGTGTAGAGTGTAGTGGCACAGAGCGGAGTGGCACAGAGCGGAGTGGCATAGAGTGGAGTGTGGTAATTAAAACAGATGTGGTATATGTGGATGAGAGGTCAGTATGTGATTAGCTAATGGCAATGTTTACCAAAAGCAAAAGACAGCCATATAATTTTTAGCAGAGTTTGGCCGTGTTCTACGTTTCGCTGCTTTCTGGGTCAGGGTGTTAGATATTTGTAAGTAGTAGGTTTTATTGTTGTTCACTACCTATTACCACTTTTGAAAGTGGTATTAGGTAGAGAAATGTATTTTATTCATTTCTGTATATTTGTCCAGCAGTTTAGGTAAAACTGTGTATTTTGTTACTGTGGTAATTGTAGGCATTACTGCAGTACTGTGTAGAATGTTCTGTGCAAATTTAAATATGTTAAAAATAGAAAATACACTGCATTACGCTATATTTGTACAATATAGCGTGTTACAGTGTATTGTTAAGCTTTTTAACATTTATCTTTTTAATTTGTTTTGACTACTTCAGTACTTACAAGCTAGTACAGTGGTACTCTGTCCATTTTTTAAATATATAAAAACTGATAAATATTTTTCCCTACCTATTACAACTTTACTAACGTGGTAAAAGGTAGCAGAAAAATACCAAACCTAATACTTATATCTGAAGGTGTAGCACAAAAAACAGCTAAAGAGAACCTAAAACCAACATGGCTGCCTTTAACTTTTGTAAAGGGAGTCATTAGCCATTCATATAATGACTTATCATTGCTATGTACTACGGTACCTCCTCAAAATACTGTGAAATGCCACAAAATTTCCCAAAAATACCACAACAACAGATATTGCAAAGTAAAGGATAATCTGCACACCATAATGTGTAATCCTGCAAAATTTCATTTAAATCTGTCTAATCACTTTCATGCTATGCATAAGTACAAGGTCTATGGGAAATGCATTGGTGTCGAAATACGTTTTGAGACCCACTTTTTTCTATGTACCCCCTTGACAAATCTCTTTGAACATTTGCATACTCCACAGATGTAGAAAGCGGAATTGGTCTGCAAAGCCAGGAGGCTTCTTTAAGTCAGCTGGAAAAAACTAAATCGGGATCTCCACTTGACCCTTGTCCAGCTAGGCTTTTAAACTTTTGGCTCCTCTATTAAACCCTCACCTTAATCTTCTGTGGAATTCTTCTCTGCATACTGGTATCTACCCTTCAGTTTGGAAAACTGCACTTGTTCAACCCATTCTCAAGAAAGTTGATGCTGATCCGGCTGAACTGAAAACTATAGGCCCATTTCTCTCTTGCCAGCACCTGCCAAAATTCTAGAACAGGAAGTACAAAAACAGCTTTCCGAATACTTAGAATCCAACAAACTTCTCCATGACTCCCAGTCTGGCTTCAGGTCAGGACACAGCACAGAGACAGCGCTGTTGGAAATAACTGAGAATGTCCGGGAGACCTTGGACAATGGTCATTGCGCTATGCTCGTGCTGCTCGATCTGTCGGCAGCGTTTGATACGGTATCCCACATGATCCTGCTTGACAGATTAAGACAACTGGGAGTGATGGGGACCACTTTATCATGGTTTGGTTCCTTTCTGGTAGACCGGTCCCAGAAAATACTGCTGCATCCTCACACCTCATCATCACGCCCTACAGTCTGCGGAGTCCCTCAGGGCTCAGCCCTGAGCCCGACTCTTTTTAATGTCTACCTCTCCCCGTTAGCCCCGCTCATTGAACAACATGGGGTGAGTGTCATCTCGTATGCTGACGATACTCAGCTTGTTTTTTCCTTTAGGGATATATCCGAGGCTGCTTTCTCTAACTTCAGACATTGTTTAGTCGACATATCGGCTTGGATGACTGAGAACTATCTGAGATTGAATACCGACAAAACTGAGGTTCTATTTTTAATCAGCCAGCTCCGCCCCATTCGGACATATGGTGGCCACCTGAGCTCAATCCCCCACCTCACCCTGTGCACTCGGCTAGGAACCTGGGATTCAAGTTTGACTCTGCCCTTTCTTGTAAGACTCAGATTAGTCATGTATCCTCACTATGCTTTTGGAAGATGAAATCCCTACGGAGATTCCTCCATTTACTTCCCATGGACTGCAGAAAGACTGTAGTTCATGCACTCATTACGTCTCAGTTAGATTATGCCAACAGTCTGTACCTGGGTCTGCCTGACTACCTGATAAGAAAGCTACAGACTATACAAAATGCGGCCGCTAGGCTCATTAGAAATATCCCAACACGACATCACATCTCCCCCCATTTACGGAGCCTACACTGGCTGCCAGTAAAAAGGAGGATAGAATTCAAGACGCTAACCCTCGCCTACAGGGTAATTAAAGAAACGGGCCCCCTCTATCTGAGAAAAAGACTCCGCAAATATCATCAGACTAGGATTCTGAGATCTAATCACCAATTACTTCTTGCCACTCCTCTTTAAAAAAAGCCAGATTGGGTGGCCGGTCTTTTACGGTAAGAACTGCCCATCTCTGGAACTCCTTACCCGAGTTCATAAGGAAGGCCAATTCAGAATTGGTCTTCCGCAAACTCCTAAAATCTTGGTTCTTCAGCCTTTCCTAGCACCTGTAACTCCTGGCAGTGTACCTCCGTCTTCTGCTCTCCGCAATTAGCGCCGGGACACCTCCGTTGGAGGTAGCTGTGCGCTCTACAAACTTCAAAATAAATAAATAAATAAAGTGTCGTGGAGATTTGAAAATCTCCTGGGAAGACCTATTCTCTCCGGATGTGATTTAGAAACCATTGGCAAACATCTAGCTTTGGTTATCAAGGACTTTGTACCTCTCATGAACACGTGGGTGTGACAGTATGGACTACAACAATCAGACAGAAGACTTGGATTTGAAGATACATGTGACTTGCTAGTGAGGCTCGAAATAGAGTTCCTTTACATCAATATCTCCCAAGATGTAGGAACTGATACAATCAAGGTCCATCTGAACTCCAGACCAGTACCCACATTGGTTCCCAGCTCCTTTCTCACATCCTTGCTTAAGATAACTCTCTTTGAAAACTTACAATTTGAGATTACTTTCTACCTAAAAAATTTTTTTTTTAAAAAAAGGAGTGCAATGGGAGCATGCTTTGCACCAGATCATTCCATACTCTGCGTTGGCAATTTTGAAAACAAAATGAGCCTCAATGACCTTAAACCCTTATTCTCCAATATACAGAATAGGAAACATTATATTGATGATATCCTTTTCTTTATTTGAATATCAAAATCCATGAAGGAAAATTGGGAATTGATCTCTATAGTAAACCTACAGAACATAACACATTTTTGTCATACAAAAATCATTATTCCTGTGGAGACAAGGAAGACCTTCGTTACAGACATTTTCTATGGATTTATAGCAACTGGAGGTACAGAACAGACTATTTTAGAAAATCTGCTATACTTCCTATTATAATTACGGAAATGTTGGTACCCAAAATGCTTGGCCTTGCAGGCCCAAAAGTGTGCGTGATATTGCCCTTATGAGATACTGCCTACCCCAATAGAAGAAAACTGAAAAACACATTACTTCTGTTACAATCTTTAATGTAGTATCCAACAAAGTCACACAAATTATCAAAAAACATTGATCTATTTTGACCCTGGGCAAGCTGGTCAAAGAACCTGCTCTACTCTCATGTAGAAGAGGCAGGGACCTACAGGCCCATTTGGTTAGGGCGATGAATTGAACACTCACTACCAAAAGTTTAGCATCTATGTTAGGCTTGTCAGTCATTGTAGGACACTACAAATGCCAAAATTGTTCTGTAAGTTGTCAAACATCTGACACAAAAAGTCTTCAAACACAAACATATATATTACACAGCTTAACACACTTCTCTACCTTTAGTTCCACAAACGTGATCCACACGATCTGGTGCCCTAGCTATTTGATCTTCTGTGTGGTTTGCCTTAAACGAATCAAAGACCACATCATGTAGCACATATTTAGGATCAGATGTTGCAATGAGAATGCACCTCTGGTGTCTCATTACTCCTTAATGACACAGTTCAAATCTGCATTTAAGTGCCAAGTAATTGAAAATCTCTAATTGCCATGAAGGCATGGTAATATGCAGTCACTTCTAAACAGAAGTGACTAACGATAGATCATGAAATGTACCTCAGTCGCCCCTGGGCTGAATACAGTTGACGAATGTAATACTAAGACATAAAAACCTACAATGTCCTCATACATACATCTGCCACATACTACATCATAACAACAAGTTGATGTCTTGACCCCTGTATCATGCCTTGCCCTCAGGTTTCCAACTGTGCCCTGTATGTGCGTACCTTATGTGAGTCTTGATATAATACTTGACACCAACAAGTCTGTGACCATTACTGTTGCTCTGTCCCCATATTGAGCTTTGTTTCATCACATCTATGAGTGTCTTTTGCACCAGCATGGATTTTACTGCCCTCACTGGGCCCCACACATTTCTATTTTCCTTACCCCAACTCCCTTTATTTTTCAGTCCTCAAAGGCTTTAGCCAATATAATCGCCATAGCTGGAGTGCCTTTTTTAAAACTGGGCCCGTAAATCTTTTACTATATGTGTTTGCTTGCTACAAGTGTATGCACCTTGCCACAGGTCGCTTGAAGCTTGCAGTTATATTTTTATACACAATCCTCTATATATTTCCTCATATCAATTTTCCATTTACTGTTTCATAGATACTCTTTGCCGTACTTGAAATTCGGTAACTATGTACTGCATGTGGAGACCATACGTCAACTGACGTGAATCTACATATTTACATAGCAGTGATTGTCTATTATTTGCTTCTCGGTGAGATATGATAGATAAAGTGTTCCTTCCCTTGGTTCATCCTGATGATGACCTAATGACTGTCTGCGGTCGGAACGCCGTCAAAACATATTCTAAAATGAACTTTTCTCTAAAGAGGATATGAATTACAATTTTATCAAAACATTACAGGATGTTCTGTTATTTACTTTGTCAGGCCTCTTGCCATTGTTTTTACTTGATCACTTTAGTCAGGCAAAAACGGTCTTTTTCAATAGCACCGTGTGATCACCCTCACTTTTGAGCACTTTTGCTTTTCTGGAGTTTTATTTAGTGCGAACTCTACCCGAAGGTATTAGAGCGCTTTACATGAGACATGTACCAGTTGCATTACAGAGGGACACCTTCATTTTGTTAGGCAGGGGAGATTAAGTGATTTGTCCATAATCACAGGATGTTGAGCGTCCCTGCCGAGGCTCGAACCTGGTTCTCCAGTTTCGAGGTCAACAGCTCTAGCCGTTAGGACACATCATGTATTGTTATTTATTGCCTATGTCTCATGCCTTCATTTTGTCTTTTCATAAAACACTACTGTTACATATATGGTCTCCTTTCTTAAGTATGCTTGACATATTGATGGAGTTCCAAGTCATATTGTTTTAAACAATTTTGCATTTCCAATTTGATGTTTAAATGATACCAGGTTGTACCCTGTTGTTCTCATACATTGTACCCCTGTCTAACATTAGTCTATGGTTTGTTCCTGTGGGTTCCTTACATGGAAATTATGGCACGGGCCTTGCTGAATGAAGGATGTGTGCAGCAGAGGTTTGCTGCCCTCAGTGCCTTGACACCTTCAGGTATATTGCACTTTACAAATACTATCCTATCCTATCCTAGAGGATGGGCGCAGGGCTTAATCAGAGGACAGGCCCTGCAGGTCATCTCTGCTATGCTCAGCCAGAGGCCATGTGCTATGCGAGACTGTCCATCAGTAGTGTGTGGGGAAAAAGATCTGGCTCCACTCTCCACGGTGCAGGTAGGCTACAGGGATATGTCAAAAGTAATGGTCTGCAGTCAACTCCCGCTTCACATGACTAAAGGAAATGGAGCAGATTTACTGAAATTTAACACAACAAAAGTTGCGGTGCTACATTGTGCTACAGCAGTGGAGCATACTACCCACCATAGGTTTTGCATTGGAAGGGTACAGTCTATGCTTAGACATAGGTTAATAGTTTTTCAAGTTTGTATGTGTGCTGTACTGTACAGCGCACAAGCAAAGTCAGAAAAGTTAGTAGAAAATTATCAGTTTCTACAGTGTTGTGCCTCATTAAGGATACATATTTTTACGTAAATCCCTGTCTCACAATGTTAGTTGAGAGAGATCGCTGTCAAAATCCATGGGTGGTTTCATGGGAACACCCATATACCACCCATGGAACATCCTCTTGAAAAAGAAACTAAGCTTTCCATTGCTTTAGTACTACTTTAGGGGAAATGAGAGGGATCAATCATTTTGCCATATTTGTATTATTAGATATGTCAATAGTGTAGGTGAGACACAATAAATAATGATGTTCTTAAAGTAATTATGTTAAGATTACATGAGCTGTGTACTGGTATCATTAGAATATGTCGGCAGTGATGTCATCAATTAAGTAATTTGAGATATCATCAGTTACATCATCAATAATTTCAATTAACATATCACTAGTTCTGTAATATGTGAGGTGATAAGCAGTGCATGATTGGGTGTAATTTATGTCTAACTTACTCATCTATAACTGGTGAATTTCAATGGTAATTGGTTATGTAACCATAAGTGCACTTTAGCTGTGTTTTTCTAGTGAAATACACACACACACTCACACACACAAACACACACACACACACACACACCTTATTATTATTTTTTCACTGAAAAAAACCAAAGGCTACAGAGACGTTATAGTTAGGCTCAGATATCACACGTACCAAACCATAGAAATTCACCAGTTCTAGTTATCTGAGCTAATGCACTGCTTATGACCTCACATATTACATCACTCATGTCATGGTCAGTGACATCACTGATGGCATCTCAAATGGCATTACTGATATCATCTAGTGAGCGTAAGTGTTTCGTAAACGTTTCTGAGACTTAAATATATATACTAAGCTACTGCATATGTTAAATTACTCATATTTCTGCACTACTAATGAGTGATACTATTTCTAACATATGTCATCTGAGTGGCTGTGTGACTGTATCAGTGTGTGAGTGGGAGTCTGAGTAACCATATGAATATGTAAGTGGGTGAGTAAGTGGCTGTATGGATCTGTTAGTGTGTGTGTGTCTGTGTCTCTATGGATCTGTCAGTGTGTGTGTGAGTGGCTGTATAGGTCTGCCAGCAGGAATGTGAATGGCTTTATGGGTCTGTGAATGGGTTTGTGAGTGGTTTTATAAGTGTATATGTGGCTGTGTGAGTGGTTGTATGGGTGTGTGAGAGGTTGTATGGGTGTGTGAGTGGTTTTATGGGTGTGGGGGTGGGGTGGGGGTGTGAGTAGTTTTGTGGGTGTGTGAGTGATTGTATTAGTGTGTGAGTGGGTGTGTGGGTGTGTGTGTGGTTCTGAGGATGATGTAATTTGAGATGTCATCAGTGATGTCACTGACCATGTCATGAGTAATGCCATATGTGAGGTCATAAGTAGTGCATTTCGGAGGCATAAATTATGGTTAGCTCCCCGCTGGATTACATTACCCCTCTCCATAGCGGGACGAGCATCCTTAATTAAAATGGTGATACTTCCCCAACTGCTCTATCTGTTTTTAAACATACCATACTATCCAGGGGCATTCTTCTTTAAGACGCTCAGATCTGAGCTGACGCGACTGGTATGGGGGGGGTAAACAACCGAGATTGCAGTGGAATGTGCTTACCAGACCATACTCCCAGGGGGGGATCGGCATACCAAATCTCGAATTATATTACATCAGTGCACAAGCTCACTTTGCATGGTTCTGGGTGAAGCAGCCACGATATATGCCACAGGTTGCGGCGGAACACTGGCTTGCACACCCCATTCCCATAGACGGAGCATTGTACGACATAGCCGGCACTAGGGGTAAGACGCTGACCACTATCAACTGTACAACTAAAGCATGGCAACGCATGGGATGCATGCTGAACGTCCCCATGCTTTACTCCCCATTACTACCCCTCACTTATCATCCAAGTATGCCTCTCCTCCAAGAAATAATATTCCATAACTTTAGAGAGCGCACGCACATTAATACCTGGGGGGATTTATATCAAAACGGCCAATTCCGCACAGCTGACCATGTTTTCCAGGGCTTGCAACAGACTCCACTCGACGTTTTTTTATATATTCGACTAAGACAGGGAGTCCGGTCTATTACCCCGGAATTCCCCGCGGAACCTCAGGTGCTTGCACCACTACAACTAATGCTCAAAAGCACAACGACAAAACGCCTTGTATCCCTTATATATCGAGCGGTGCATACACAGAGGTAACTGCCGGTCACACTGTCCCGCACACGATGGAGTGAGGAGCTGGGTCTTGCCCTCACGGATGACCAATGGGAGCATTGCTGCTTGCAGACTGAGCGGGTCTCGGCCAGCAGCAGGCTGCGTATCATACACTATAAATTTCTTCACAGACTGTATTACACCCCAGCCAAAATGCACAGACACCATCTGCGAGACTCGGACAGATGTGACAGATGTAGAGCTCCAGGAGCAGACTTTTTGCATCTGGCTTGGGAGTGCCCCGGGGTGAATGAATTCTGGGGGCAAGTCTTTGACGCTCTAGATCTGATGACGAACACACACATTGAACCAACACCGCTGACGGCCTTGCTGGGCTACGTCCAACCAGTACAGGCGACGCATCGTAAATATGTGGCCCTTGCGCTACTCATGGCTAAGAGGCGGGTGGCCTGCAGATGGGGCAGGGGGAGGGCACCCAAATTCAAGGTCTGGCTTGATGACTTGGTGTATTGCCAGGACCAACTCACCACATATGCGGAACTGCTGCCTAGGGCCTCTAGACCCAGGGATATCTGGGCCCCCTTAACATGTTATCTGCTGCAGCACCCAAGTGAGACCCCAAAGGACAGCACGGCAGCGACTTCCCCTTAAGGAGCACAGAGCGCGCACCACCAATAGAAGGACCCACCCATGCGAGAGATAGAGATGCTGCCTGTGCACTAAACGTAATGCATTCTGGTATGGTTTAGCATAACACCAGCATAGGCAATCGCACACTAATGCTGTAAGGAAATCATGACCAACATTTTGCACATATTGTATACTGCATTGAAGCAATGTCCTCTGCCTTTATGACGTTCTGTAACTAATGTATTATGTCTTGCTGTGCCACGCGATCTGGACTAATGTACTAATTGCCTGAAACGATGACATGCTGGTAATGTATCACCTGCTGCATATATGGATGCTTTTGATATATTGTTTGTTTGAAAAACAATAAAAAAATCAAATTAAAAAAAATTATGGTTAGCTCAGGTAACTATAACTGCTGAATTTGTATGGTTTTGTGCATGTGAAATCTGAGCCTAACTATAATGGCCACATAACCTTTGGTTTTTTTGAATCTTAAGTAAAAGAATAGTATACCACTCTCAGTACAAAAGAACCAATAATGGCAATCTATCCCACTCTGGTTTCAATGATACTGATGTACTTATCAAATCATGACCTTCCTTTAATTTTGTTTGTTATTCCACTTGTCAATGGTCAGGTTTTTTTTTTTAACCCTTTCTTAGTCTTTTGTTAAGAAGCCCAGTCTGGTAGTGTTCGTGGGCGGAGTCGCAAATCCATTGAGACGCTTAGCGCGGTCCCCCGTGTAACGTCATGGTGGATTCGCAAATCTATATGGGAGTCCGTTAAAGCATTTTACATTGTACTGTTATTACCTTGCATGTACGTTTTACTTTATAAGATAGCACCAAATTAGAAAACAAGTACTCCATCATAATCAATGAGTCTAAACCACTCTCCTTTTAACTTTGAAAATACAATCTATGTAGAACCCTTCCCCCAACACTCTTTTAGCTCAGTTTCCATAGCAAACCCCTTTGGAACACTCTCTTGTACCAGAAGGTCAAAAGTTCACAACATTTTCTGTAAGCAGCAGCCTAGCTTCAAGTTCAACTGCAACAGGTGTGGTTGACTGTTTTGAAAAATAAGCATATCCAAAATACTATTACTTTTCATTTTTATTTTTTCAGAGCCAATCACAGATTTACATACATTTTGCTCAAAATCCCCACCTAATTTTAGCTACCTGTACATTTACATCATCCAATCAAATGCGTTCTTTTTTAAATTAGGTGCTGTCCTTCATTTTAACTGCCCTTCATTCATGAAAACTGTCTCGTCCAACTCAAGCTTTCTCATGTGTGCTACTCCTCCTTGCCTTCAAAATGGTTAGAGCAGTGGTTCCCAATCTGTGTGCCGTGGCATTATGGTGCGCTGTCAAAACTAGCCAGGGGCACAGCGCACCAAGCACACGGTAGGGAACCACTACGTGACTCACCCCTGACGTATTGGCCCACAGGGGCACATGGCACTAGTTTGAGCAATTCAGTGGGTGCGTGCATGCCAATAGGTTTGATGCAGTTCTGTGTTTTGCAGTGAACAGTACAAAGCACACTGGAACTTGTAGTTTCCATCGTTCATTTCAAATATTCGGCTGCAAACCCGGTATTCTTTGTTATGTTTGCTGAAAACCCAGCATGTGTCAGGATCGCGGCCAGGCCATAATGAGGGTGAAGAGGTGGGCGCGGTTAAGCTGTGGCATCATTTTTATATTTGCACGTGTGAAGTAGGCTGTGCTACTTTTTGATCAGATCTGCAGGGTGAGTCATGTGAATGGCGTGCGTTTTTTAATGTTAAATAAGGCATGCCTGCCTGTGTTGGGACACCTGGGAATCATGGGGATTTGTTTCCTCGTTTTGGAGGTTTTCGTCAAGGAGAAGAGCAGGCAGGGGTCATGGCTCTGCTCTCCAGCAGTCCAGCCAGCCTCATAGCTATTGTTTCTGACTAGGGGTCAACGAGGGTGTCAGTCTTTCCTAATTGACGGGAGCCATGTCAGGTAGGTGCTGGTTATTGCCACATGCATGTTATGTATGCAAGAGGGGTACTGCAAGATTTATGCACCCCTCTGCATATGTCTATTATGATTTTGTCCTAGTGAGACTTTAAAAACTTTCAGGGCCATCCTCCTTTCCTAGGATTCCTTTCTTTTGTACCACTCTCATATTCCCCAACACCACTCTTTTCCCCTGTATCATGCCTTGCCCTCAGGTTTCCAACTGTGCCATTGATCGGTCTTTTAAGCCCCACCTCTTCTCCCTTGCCTATACTTCCTAGTCGAATATTACATCTCTCTTATTCCCCAACTCATTTCCCTTTATCTCCTCCTGCCAAGCCACACTGTCTTTACTTCTGTATGTTGTCCCTCACACTGAGCAGAAGACCTTCTGTACCCTGAGATTCCCAAAAGAGCTATTAGGTAGTGTGCAGTTTCATGATTTTCCTGTTTGTTTCAAGGTAGCCACTTATTTATATGACAGCATCGCTAACCAATTCAATATTTTGTTTGTACATTTTTGGTCAAACAATTTCTTTTAAGAGGTTACAGCCTTAAAATGTTTCACATGTTAACTTTGGCACCCACTCTTCCTTTGCTGAAATGCGATTGTTACATGACACAGAAATATATTTGATTATCTGCACACGGCAACACTACACAAGCTTCGCTCGTCAAAGAAAATGTGTACATTGATCCTTCAGCAAAAAGATAAACAAAAAAAAACGAAGGAGCTCCGTGTCACGTCTATTGGTAGATAACTAAAAGAATTTTCTACCAAAATGTTGATTCAAGATTGTTGATCTGTTCTGGTGGATAATTAAAGAAATCTCACCTTACTTAACTTTTTTGGGATGTAAAATGCTTAGAGCTCTTTAGGTGGACAGTTAAATCTTGCAGGGCAGTTGTAAAAACATTTGTTGGGTGTGATCAGCTTTATAAGGATTTTTAGTTATTCATCAAAGCATAGCATTCAAAAAGAGAAAGTTATCTAGTTTACAATATTATGAATCATCCTTCTCTAGAGACCGGTGTGTTTAAATGACGGATGAATTCACCACGCAACAGTCCTACAGAGACTAGATTGCTCAGATGCATCTCAACCCTAGGACTTTTCCAGAGTTACAAGTGGACATGGTCTTAGATTTGTAATTCTGGGGCAATGGGCGTGTTTCTAGGCTTTCAGGCGTGTACAATTATAATACCTATAATGCTTTTATCTAGACTTGGTACCCTTCCTCTATAAAAATGTGTTTGTAGGATACCAGAGTATATTTTATCCACCACTCACTCACACCACTAGTTACACTGCTAGTTAGCTCCCTCACTTGCACTCATCTACACGGCAGCTTCGGATCAAAAGATCTTTGACAAAGAGCCCACAGGCCTGTCAGGCATTGCAGCGCCGCCTGATGAGGAGCGCCAAATGATGAAGCATGACACCCTAACAGGTGTGTGAGGGCACCAAGTTCTGACCTTCAGGTCTTCCTGCGACAGGACTACCAGCCACTGGCGAAGAGGGAACTACTCCTACCCTGAAATTTGTTGAACTGATTTACATACATTTTTGGGAGGATGTACATTGTGGTATGGAAAGGGTCTTTTTTATATTAGATGTGTATTGCTTAAGTAGTTTTGAAGTTATAAGGGACAAAAACGTCCTGATACATTGAGCAGCAGTATAACACTGCACTATTGCGGTATACAACGGTACATGGCGATGACAAAACAGAATACTATTGGTTAGTGAAAGCCCTAACAAAATAAAAAGACATATTTTTTAGACCACACTAACAGTTTGTCCTGATGTGAAATATAGGTTAATAGTGAGTTTTGAATGAATATGAATACATGAGTATGAAATGCTGCACAAGTAGGAAAAAAATATTTGTATTGATTTATATACTTAAAAACAAATTACTGAGTTCCGCAGTACTTCCTCAAAACTATCAAGAAAGTACCACAGTACCTACTGAAATAAAAACAAATATCACAAAATATAAACACAAGCATAAAGAGCACAGAGGCAGACCAACCAATACATAAAGAGGTAGATGATTGCCTACTCGCCAACAACTTCATTATCAAAAGAGGACAAATAATGGCTATGCTATAATTTGGGCTAATAATGTAGCACAAAGAATACAAAAAAAAGCAATAAGAGAGAAAATAAGCTAGTCTGTAGCATGTAAAATGCACATTTCTGGTCACATGACAATTGCAACTAATAAAATTAAAAAGTGAGGAAGTATGTGATTGGTTAAATGAATGCAAACTAGAGGATAGTGGTCTCAGTCAATGTAGCACCGACACAAGACAAACAAAATTGGCAACAATTAGCATAGTAAAAGTTCAGAAAGCACTACATGACCTTCAGAAAATAACATATATTATATTGATTTTGACGTAGTAAACTACATCTCAGCTATATACTTATCATTTGGGAAAAAATCAAACAGGGAAATTTGAACACATTAGAGGAGAAGAAGCTGAGCAAATATATGAACATTATAGTATATACCTATTACACTCAAAAGATGTGATAGGTGATGCATTAGAGCTTTATCATATGAAGGAAGTTAAAGAAGAACATGTTAGTGTCTGGAAAAAAATACTAGAAGCAAGAAGTTATCCACATTTATTCCCCACTGGAAAAGGTGGACGATATGATGATCGTTCAGTCCAAATTTCTGCATGTGAGTACCAAGTTACTAGATTATATTCAGAGGATCCACACTTTTGACAAGATATTCCTTATATTTTCACGCTACTATATGAAAGTGAACTTTCTCTTACTTCCTAAGCTGTTGCACGTTATGTGAACTGGAACTTGCTTTGCTAATATAACAGCACAGGATTTTATTGAAAAGCTGCATGAGAAAGATGACAATCTAAATATAACTTGTTCAACATTATGGCATGTCAACAAATGAATATTGTTTTCAAAGACACGGAGATTTGAAAAGTATGCTTAGAATTCTAGGTCCACCCACTTGGTGTATTACTTTAACCCCTTGACCGCGATCGGAATTCCGCTCGTGTGCTGGACATTCCGATCGCGGGTGTGGTCGTGACGAGCTCAGCTCGTCATGCGCACAGCGCTACCGCGCAGCATGACGAGCGTCACGCGCATCGAAGGGGTTAAGCTGTGCTGAGTATGCATGGGACGATTTGTATCAATTTCTGCTTGAAGATAATTCTAACATTCCAGATGTTAACTGCAAAACAGCCCCACAACTATGTTCTTTGGATCCTGCCAATGTTTGCTGATATTTCAATCAAATTTCAAACTATGTTTCACTACTTAACCAACAAAAACAAAAATCCCATTGGAAGTATTTGCTTACTTTTGGTGGGATGATTATCAAGCAAGAGGTGTACTACACATTCATATGCTTCTGTGGATCAAAGATGCACTTCAGTTTGGATACGCCTCTGATGAATCAGTTTTCATTTTTATTGGACGTATGTGACTTGTGACATCACAAAAAAAGATCAGGAGAAGAAACTATGTCAGCAAGTTGTACACTTTTAAGTGAAGGAATACTGCTTAAGAAAATACTAAAGCAAATCTAAATATTACTCACAATGTCGTTTTGGATTTCCTAGACCAATTCAACACAAAGAAACAGTCAACAATTTAATGTAATCTGTTAGACATGTGGTTACTGGGAAATCACCAAACATGCATACAAACTTTTAAGAACACATGCATCACAATGTATCAATGAATACAGCCCTTTAGTTCTACAATTGTGGGATGCTAACAATTTGTTGCTGATAACCCTACAGCTGTAACGCGTTATGTTACTTCCTACCTAAAAAGCATATATGAAGGGCGTATGGGAAGACATATCTGCTGAGCAAACATTAACTAAAAGATTATGCAGATTTAGCCCACATATGCTATCTCGCTGTGAGGTCAGTAGCTAGAGAGATGTGCCCCCCTAAGTTCCTCAAGCTTATGTGGTAAATCATGGGCAATCATGTTGCTTAGTTTAGACTTGTCATCATCATGACGAAGAGTTCTAAAATGCCTATCCTAAATTGACAGATACTACTCAAAGAGAAGTCCATTGTTAGAAAAACTATCCTTCTATGAAGTTGCTAGATTCTACACATATATAAATAAAGATAAAAATATCAACACAGGAACATTTTGAGTTGAAGATACCAATGGTTGTTTAATACACCTTAATAAATGCTACACTTAGTAATCAGGTGTGCCACAGTAGAAAATAAAGAATTCTACTACCTTGCACTTCTTCAACTATTTAAACTGTGGTGCAAAGAAGAACTTATAAGTCCCTTTCAGTCCTATGCAGATGTATTTAATTGTTATAAAAATTACATTGCATTGCCTGAATTTTAGACATACTTACAAATGTTGGATCCAGAAATAGAAGAGAAGAATATTATTGGAGAAATTCAACGCAATGTTCCGTCTATTAATAATACTTCTACAGCTACTGACCCTGTTGCACAACCAATTAATAATACTGAAGCTGTGGTTGCCATTGAAGAGGTTCAGAATGCAATGGACCAAGTGAAAAGGACTTAAATAATTTAGAATGCTTAGTATCTCAATTAAATAGTTAACTATAAATATAAAAAATATAAAAGACTCAGTAGATCATAGACTTCAACATGCAGATGCAATATGTGAAAGTAGTACTTATGAAACTACTTTACAATATGTGAGCGGCCAAGCTGGAACACAAAAAAGTTTTCTTATTAAAGTAATCACTGCTTATGTCCAGAAAGTTGTTAGCTCTAGTTTATCTTGTATAGTTACTGCTCCTACTAGCTTAGCTGTACGTTACATCAAAGTGGTTATCTTAGATCATTTGCTATTATTACCTGTTCAGGATGACAACAAACTGGAAGACTTAAAATTAAATTATGGTACATGCCAAGAACTTGGCAGAGTCCTTAGAAAATGTAAAGTTTTGATCCTAGATGAAGTAACTATGGTTTCTAACTTAATATTGGTGTTTGTACATCTGTGTATTATGATGTGCTGTTTGAAAGCAAACATGTGATTGTGTTTAAATACTTACTACAACTAACACCTGTAAAAGAGCAACCAATTTTCAGCAAACCTTTAATGCACCAAACACAGAATTGTTGGGAAGTATAGGTAATGTCAACATTTGGTTCCATTTCAGATAGACAGAATTTTAAAAAATATGAGGCAAGCTAATGATGAAGAATATGCCAAGATATTGAAAGACATTTGCCTTGGCATTGGAACTAATGAAGCAAAGATTATACTAAGAAAACAAAACACAAGAAAATTATTTCCTAGCCTTCTTTCATCTGCTGAAGTTATGCATTATCTTCTTTCACAATCACAACCCGTTGTGTGTTTAATGCCAACTGTTGAAGAATGTGCTCGATTAAACTATCAAAGGCTATATCTGGAAGAAGAAACAATTGTAGATCTTCCTTCTAATGATAAAGTGGAGAATCACAGACTAAACCTTCCTTTAAGCAAATCTTTAACTGCTAAGCTACAAAAGATGGAAATATGAGTTTCACATACAGTAGCATTGGAGACATATTTACAGCTATGCAAAAATTGTTGTGTAGTTTTACATTGAAATTTACATGTAGAAGGACTAGTAAATAAGTGGACTTTGTGACGTTTGGAAAAAATCAAGACATTTAATATTATTATGGTCAAATTTGACCACATTACACAGCAAAAACAGATCTCAAGGTGTGCAGTAAGGTTCTTACTTCTGAAATATTTATTCACAGAGAACACTTTCCTCTTTATTTGGCTTATGCAGTTACAATATACAAATCGAAAGGACTAAGCTTAGATCATGCACTGATTAACATTGGCTCTGCAGTACTCAAAGAAGGAACAGTATACATTTTTGTTGCATTGACTGTATATTACTAATTTCGATGAGACAAGAATTAATACAGACAGTAGCTGTGTCACAGAATACAATTGTTTGCAAAGCAGATACACTCCTCATCTTGGTGAATATCCCATTTTGCTTAAACCTAAAATGTGTTTTAAAGCAAATTACAATAACATAGAAGAATGAGAACTACCTAAAAGAACACAAACCACATGGAAATGACAGGACATCAGTTTCAAAATCTAAATGGTATAAATTGCTAGAGCAATGTCATTGTTAATCTTCTTTTGTACCTACCATCTGTCAAAGAAATAATCCACCAACAAGTAGATCAATGCGTCTGCAAAACCTTGATAAATGTTCATGAAAACATTCTATCACAGAACCACATATGCCACTCTATAATGCTATAAGCGATACGGTAGATATGTGTAGAGGTGCTCTTCAATTTTTGCTTAATGAACAACAAGATGCTCAGAAGTTCTGTATGGCTGTTCTGCATACAGTAGCTACCAAAATGTACCCGAGTGGTGACCTCTTTGGTATAAGCTATTCTTGGGAACATGAATGCTTCCATTGTTTGCATTCAATCTTTATTGTCACACAATTTGAAAGATTTGTATATCTATCAATACTTGATTGCAAATCAATTCCATTTAGGAATGTAATATATAAAGCTGTGCAAAAACATCTTATGTCCAAACTGTAAATCTGAACTTGTCTCCACACATATATTTAGTTACAATTGATACATTATCATTTTCATGATTCAAAGATGCATTGTCAATAGCAGAAAAAATATGTCGATTTCTAACTTTACTGCTTCACAAATTTCTATTTCAGGACACACGTACTTCTAGTGCTAAAATGTTTCATATAGAGAGACTGCAGTATTGGAACATTACACAATCTACATAAAGATAAACATAAGTTGGACAGAGTGTAAAGATACTACTCTTACATGAAAGCACAGAGTGCCTAAAATGCACGAAACAGTTACGTTCTTATTGTACATTCTAAGCTACAACGGTACAATTATTATGGAGCTAAAATGGTACTTGTGAGTTGTACTTAAATAATTCAGTAGTTATGTCATTATGTGGCCTGGTATTGTTGATGACATTTATAAAAAAAGGCTGTCACTATTAGCATCCTCTATGCTTTTGCATATATCATATAACTTTGTTAACTATTTGAACAGTTAGACATGCACAGCATCTATATTTTTTTTACACTCCAATTACATTTTTTCACCAGTGTTTCATGATGACTACTACCATATGATAATTTTGAACTATAAATATTCTAAATGATGGCACACTCTTATAACAGAAACGTTACTTATGTCTGAGAAACACATGAAAAGGAAAACAGTAATGGATTCCATTTGTGTTATGTTTATTACATGCAATCACAGATCACTGTAGTAGTCTACTATAAACTAATAATCTTCAACCATTGCAGATATGGAACAGTTGCAAGATGCCTTAAGAAGAAAAACATTTGTGTCTTCCAAGCTCAATAACCTTCTCCTTGGACAAAAATAAAATGGAATGGGGATAACGGCCATACATTTCCTGTTTCCTACTATTGGAAGAGTTTAAGCCAATGAAATGCTATTTTGCAAAAGTACAATGAAATTCAGTTTCCCAAAAGCGAAAGTACCTATGCCCCTCTAATGTACGCTGCTGTGCTCCACTTTACGAGGCTGTATGACACACCACTCCACTCCACTGTATGACAAGCCACTCAATTGTATAACACTTCACTCCACTCTACCACATGCTACTCTTTGACATCCCACTCCATTCTATGCCCCTCCAATGTAGCACACTATACAACACCCCACTGTATGATATGCCACTCCACTGTATGCCACTTCACTCTACAATACTCTACTCACTCTGTGCCAATGTATAGCACCAGACTCAATGAGACTGCACTCAACGGCATTCAACTCGACAACACTCCTCTCAACGACACTTCACTGTACTCTAAGACCCACCACTCCACTCTACCCCACACCAGTCTACACCACTGTACAATACTCTACTCTATGAGACTCTATGATCCTCCACTCTATGACAAACTACTACACTCTATGCCACTCTACTCCACTCTACACCACTGTAAGACACTCTAGTACACTCTATCCTACTCTACAAAACTCTACTCTAGTGTACAATACTCTATGCTCCTCCACTCTATGACACTCTACTCACTCAATGCCACTCAGCAATGCTCTACTCCACTGTATGCCACTGCACAACATTCTACTCTACTCTATGACACTATTCCACTCTACCACATTCTACTAAACTAACTGTACACGACTCCACTGTACAACACTCAACTCTATGACACACTCTTCCACTGTAGTGTACACCACTCCACTGTACAGCAGTGCAATCTGTGGCACTGCACTCTACAAGACTCTACTCGCTCTATGGCACTGTACGACACTACACTCAATGGCACTCCTGTCGACAACACTCCACTCAACGAGACTCCACTCGATGAGACTGCACTCTATGAAACTTCACTCTACGACACTCCACTGTAAATAAAATTAGATAACAAGGCAGTGCTGTTTTAAAAACTTATAATGTAGCATAAAGTCACCATAAGGCACATGTTTAACTTACCTCACACATACTTTTTATCTCTACATTACTTGCAATTTTGTATTTGTTAAACCTGAAAGAATATGTTTAACACTGATTCAACTTCTTTTGAGATGTTTGGTTAGTTCTGAAAAGATTTTTTTTTCTTCTTCTTGCATTTTGTACTTTTTTTCTGGAAGTTTTTATTCAAAAGGTCAATATGAACAATAAACAAAAAAAGTCTTAAGAGAAAACAGCAGCACAGGAGGGGGCAAAAAAAACTAAGGGTGTTGAGGAGGACAGCAGTGAGCTATGATCACCTCGCGATGGATATTAATGTCCGTCTCGCCGGCAGCAATCATTATATGGCAGAGTAGGCAGTATGTTGCAGTGCTAACTTATGGCCCAGCACTTTACCAATCCTGTCGCAGCAGATGGACTGGAACCGCGGTACCAGGAGCAGGTACCGATGTCAGGACAGATGGAGTTGGTAGGGGTGGATGTCCTACAGATTGACGAGGTTGAAGGTTCTGCAATGTAATAAGAAGTAGTCACTGACGATGTGGCTGAAGTTGCTGCTCCTTCTCCCTCCTACTTTTGGTGCATGCCAATCTGGTAGAGTGGAGCACCTCCAGGTGCTTGCACATCCCTGTTGTCCTGAAAGAGTACTTCTGTCAGTTCCCATGCAAAAACTGCCAGACAACAGATTCTTTCAGCTTCTTCCTGCGCTCCACTCCTGTTCCTCTTGTTGTAACATCTGCTCTTCCTGTTCTTCCTTCTCCTCATTCATGACAGGATCTACTTGGACAGCCATTGAAGCACTGCAACAACTGAAAGGTGGCTTGAAAGACCAGATTTTCTCTCAGGAAAAGATTACACCATTAACTTTTCAGGATCTCAATGGAAATGGTGAAAATGTGTGTAAACTTTCCTTAGACAGAGTTGTAAGCCAATCAAACGCTGTTTAACAAAACACAAAAGCACTCCAGTATTATCACAATAGTATCGATTGGGGTAAATGCAATAAAATTTAAAACAATAATTAAATGTCACAAAATGAACATGCACATTATATAGGCTGCCTGGTACAACACCCTTAGTGTTGTATTTAAAGAAAACATAACCTACCACTGAAAACAAACAATTAAAGTATAATGTCAATGTTTAATAGCACCAAGAGGGCTATACATGAGGCTAATATTACTAAACAGCAGCCAAGAACCATAGAGACTATGATGACTATTAGAAAGTAACACAGAATGGGCTATGAACACAGCGCAGTTCTACAAAATTCCAGCAAGAACCATATAGTTTGTGCTGGCTATTAGGAACCACACTACAGCTTTATTTCTTTTTTTGAAGAAATAACAGAGAAATAGAGAACTATATCTCATCAGATACATGCATATATGTTTCTACATAAAACAGGCAAAGTTCTATATCAATCAGTATCGCTGTTTTGCAAAACAATAATGGATTTAATTTCTGTTATCTTACAAAAACGTTTTCCATAAATAAAAAAACATACAAATCCAATGAAAAACAAAGGTTGAAGCTTAGTTACTTAAAATGCACAAAGCTTGGAAATTCTAAAGCTATAGTTATAACTTACAGTTATAACTTATGCTCCATCCAAAACATCCTATAACTTGTGCACCTTCATACACAGTGTGGTCAACTTGCTAGTCACACTACATGAACTATAACTCGCGCCTTCGCGTGCACAACTTATATGCGTTCATATTACATCACTTATACTACATTAAATGATAACATTCATAACATCACTCATCGCTTCTCTAATTAGATCTTTTATGAGAAAAATGTGCATGGAAGTAGGGCGAGTTATAGTTCATGTACTGTGGCTAGTGAGTTGACATCACTGTGAATGGAGGTGCACGAGTTATAGGACATTTTGGATGGGGCACAAGTTATAACTGTAAGGTAACATAATGTAACATAACTTATTCCATTCAATTGATTAATTTATGACAATGAAACAAAACACAGCAAACACAAGGAGATGATGGACGGAGCGCTGAAACTTTACAGACACTCACTCCAAGTCACAGATCTGGGTTGAATCCATCATCGTTCTTTATCTCACTTCGGCACCCCAGACATGGGTCCTGTGCTCTCTGCGGCACTGGATTCAAGCTAGCCTAGCTGATGAGGGGTGATACCCTGAAACCGGTCCCAAGATGCTTGTTTCTGGTCCAGGGAGGACCTGGCTTGGCAGTTTGGGCTGGACTGTTCCCATGAGGAACAGGGTCAGGACGGTTTTGCATATGGCTGGGTCCAAACTGGGGTGGCGTGGTGAGCAAAAGAAGGATGGATTAAACCCAGATCTTTGTGACTGGGGATGAATGTTTGCATTATTTAGCATTCCGTCCATCATTTGTTCCTAATGAAACAAAACACTGCAGATAGCTGAAGCATTTTGCACAATGCCTTCCACTGGACCTACACAGAGTAAATAATAATTTAAATTTTATATAGTCCCTTTTCAATTTCCCTGATGCAAAGCTAGATTGCTACATACTCAGTGCAGCACGAAATTCACTGGTACCATTGTGCCAAACATTTTAGCATATATTCAGTGTATTTTCTAAAATTCATAAATGCCATTCATCATTTTCCGCAAACCTTCTCCTACATTCTCATAGAGATCATTGTTACAGGGAAGTTTCTTTAAAAGGTTGTCTTTGGGTTCATCAATTGAGAATTGAATTTTAAGTTTTTGTTGTCAATACAGTCAATCAAGTTACAAAAAATGAACATGTCAATTTGCACTTATGTGCCACATAACATATATCCTGACGTTGACTCTATTTAAGGACGAGATACAATTCAATTAATGGACAGCTTTCAATATCATTTGCCCCGTACCAAAATCAATTAAATTGCCATATGCAATAAATTATGAGTGGTGTCTTATACCCCACTGATGTCTGTCATATAGTACCTTGTACTTAATTGAGATATCGCTCACGGGCAGCATGAGTCCAGAATAAGGTAAGGTGCCTTGTGCTAGATTCTATCTGATTTCAGATGTCAGATTTGTTGTATTATATAAATTGCTGGTGCAATAAATAAATATTAAGAAATCGAGCATAGACACACATGTAGCATTCTTTTAAGAACAAGTACATTCATTAAAAAAATATGAATGGTATCCAGCATCCAGATAACATATTTTGTAACATCTATGCTTAATGAGAAATATATGATAAAGTGTCTTGTACTCTGTTCAATCTGTTACTAGATGCCAACTCAATTCTGCTGTTTTAAAGGGCAATATAAGGTAAACAGGCATCTGAATTTCAATGCAATAGATATGTCATGGATATATATGAGTTAATCATTCGAGGGCTACTATCTTCATTTCAGATCCTAAGCGATTGAACTTGATGTAAATATCCATTTGTTGTATTATCATCCCCATCATAAATTAATTCATCATTCAATCTGTTCGTGCAAATAAACATTTTTATTACAACTACATATAATGTGCTATGAGCATCATGCTATTAATAATACCGGGTTGCATCATAGGTAGTTCCATCAATAGCAAAGTTGATTTTCCTGGACATAGTATAACTATTTAAAATCATGTATGTCCCTTGAAATTGTTGGCTCATATTCACTATAAGCAAAGTCAGATATGAAAGCACTAAGTGGTTGAGAAATCCAATTCCCAGTGTTTATGTTGACTTTATACTGTCTTGTGTTTCTTGCATGGCCCATTGCCGGTTTCCCTATTTTAACCTAATTGGTGCACATTGTAGGCCGCTTTTATCTTGCACACGTTACTACATAACACACTTGCCTTTGTGCCACATTGTATTTTCACACAAAACCTGCACATGTTTTCGTGTTTTATTCTTTTCCTGGGATTTAGCTGGAACACCCTAGACATGGTCAAACAACATTGCCCCTTGTTATTCTCTCTGGTCAGACACTAGCACTTAGACATAACAAGAGAATGCTGCTGCTGTTTGTGAACACACATATCTTGTCATATGACTAAGTATAGGGTTTGTGGAAAAAACACACACTGGTCAAAGATCCTGATGCAAGAGTGTTGTGTCAGCTGAGATGACCTGTAGAGCATCCACCTATGTATGCTAAGGTATGGGGTCCGCCACTAATCTCAGAGATCTATAATACATAATCATTTAGCTTCAGTAGAAAAGGGGGTGTTTACACTAATCTGTCTTATAACATGACAGGAATTTTTCTGGTATAGAGTTTGTTAACCATGCTGATTTTTTTTATAGGGATTTATTGTCTGATTGTGGCACAAATATGTCTGATTAGAGCAGAATAGTTTAAATAAACATTGTAAACTTCCTTTGTGTCTCTTTTTTATCTTATTGTGACAAGTACGAGTGAGATAGCGAAAGGGTGTGTCCTGTTACTGCAATCCCTGAGACGGTCAAGAGTGTTCTGTTCTGGGGTGCCAAATCACTTGTTTCTCTGGAATGGTTAGGAGGGCAAGTGAGGCACTATAGCTAGTCGGGCTCATAGATACTGAGGTGGTAGGGTGACTCAGTCCCTACATGCTGATGTTCTATGGTTCCAAGCATAGTTCTGTTCTTGAGCAGAACCCCTGCAACATAATTTGAAAAGTCATATTCGAATAATTAAAAAATTGTCAATTTGGAAAAATAATCAAATCATGGTGTTTCGGAGGAATCCACATGCCAGATCAATTGCAAAGGACTCCATAAAGGAGTCTGACTCCACAAAAGATGATTGATTAACATCCCAAGTCACTAGTTCCAAAAAACAGACATGATCCTCGGTTTCGGACGATGCTGAAATAATCACCGGGCAACCTGCATCCATGTTAGCAGAGCTTGTGTTCCATGATCCATGGGACGATGCACATATTTCCTTGAAAGTGAGTGACTCAAACCTTGCATTGTGGAGAAGCTGCAAATCCAAGGGACAGTCCTGAAAATGGGTCCCTAAGGGACTCATTAGCAGTTCAATGTCCAAGGCAGCGGGTGTCTGCGAAGCCAGGCAAATATTCAGTGCTCATTCGAAGGGCACTAGAGACAGTTGAACACAGGTTGTATGCAAGTACACCAGGCAGGCTGGAATGTTAAGGACCAGACAAGATCCAGCTCTTCCAGCATAAATATTCAAAAAATCTGAAGCATATGCTCACAATAGTGTTGGAGCAGTTGTAATTCCAGAGGGCCTGCAAAAGGAATAATCATTGTGGAGAATCATAAATAGCATGAGAATACCGCTAATTAGGAATAACAGCAGCGGAAATCCTCAGAATACACCAGAAAAATGGAATGGATAAAAGCCGGACATTTTAGAACCAACTGACCAGGCAGGAGACCGCAACTTTGAAAAAGTGTGCGAGACCGGCCGCATCAGAGCCATTAAACATTTGATGCACTAATTCACCAAAATGCAGGGAAGGTTTTTGTTTAACAATGACTGTATCTCACTAGAAGTTCTTGCCACCTGCAATTGAAAGGTTTCGAGAGCAGATGTGAGAACTAATTCCTGTTGAAACAAAAATGCTTTGAGTCTGCTTAGCTTGTTGAAGTCTGCCTTCAAAGTTGGAATGAAAGACCACAATGAGCTATCTACATTATCATGCGGAGGGGTAAACAAGATGTTGTTGCAACAAGTGACAAGCTGGGAAACTGACAAAATATACGCGTTCTGAATCAATCTTGATCACTATGCACTAAATTACTCCCAGTTAAAAGGACAGTAATAAGGGTAAGAATTGCGCTGAAGCATTATATGCACCATGGAATTTGACATGTTTGCAAACAAGCGAATGTCCAACCGAAGAGTAGCATTCTTCTCCAGTAAGGAAAACTTCCTTATTGGCACATTCACAATGATATGTAAAGGGAAGTGACCATAATTCATGACTGAAGCTGCTCCCAAGGGGTTCATATCTACCAACAGGAAATGTTACATGCAAGCTGTGAATTGAAATCTCAAGATAGGTAAAGAAATAACTCTGTGTATCAACCACACAGCCGAAGGTGTTTGAGCTATAGTAAATGGAAGTTGTTCTAACTTCTCTAAATGCAGCATTGTGTAAGTTGCATCTTTCATTGCCATCAGTTGTTCTTTGCGTGTTAAATTAAAGGACAGGAATAAATTACTGCAATTTAAATAGCGCCATGGTATGCGCCCATTTTTAAGGGTTTGAAGTGTCTATAGCTGTAGGAGTTAGGGACATCTGATCCAAATACAGCCCTCTGACCACAAGAATTCCTGGGTCATAGAGGGTTCAATTGTCTAATTTCATGTGAGTTTTATTATCTCCCTTCACGATTTCACTTGAGCACACACAGAACACATCACCACACTTTCATAATGGCAGAAAGCTTTGGGTTAACATTTACTGACGAGGATGTCATTAAGATCCTGGCACGACCATCTCTCCTGTCAGATCTCAACGTCTCCAAGACCATAGCACAGACTCAGGATTGGGACACATTGACAGAAAACAAGAGAAACAGGATAAGACTAATCCTTCTTGGAAGACGCCACCTTTAGAAAGGAATGGGCGCAAATCGCATGGCACTGCACATGAGATTGACTAATCTTAATAATTAAAACAGCCAAAAGATTAGCAGAGACCATTCTGGTCGAGATACAAACCAGTGAAGGTGAACTTGGAGCAACAGTGACAGTCTTCAAGAAGAAATTAGATGAAATTAACAAGGAAACCAATGAATACAAAGAAAAGCTCACCCAGTCTAAAATTAAGAAACTACAAAAGGATGTCAAGAAGTTCTCATACTCAAAGGTTTACCCCTACTCCACACCAGAAAATAAAGCACCTTTAGATAGTAACTCAGATCTGTTGGATGCATACTCCTCAGAAGACAGATCAACAGACTTAGAGACATGGGAGAGTGATAGCAAACAGAAATGGAGAGCCAAACTAAAAAACAGAAGGTTACCTAGGGCATGGCCTTGGCAGGGTTACAATAACTACCCACCAGCCCTACATTACTTTCAGCCTCCTTTCCAGCCCCAAGGCCAACAGATGATGCCATGGGGTCACCATTTAACCCTAGGGGCCCACAGCTTTCCCGCAAAACCAGGACCAGCCTTTTTTATCCAGGGGCCAGGGATGTAGGGGAAGAAGAAAAGGGGTACAATGGGACACAGAGGAAAGCAGGATACATACAACGAGCAGGACCATTGCGCAACAGGGCCCCAACACATAAATAATTTAGGGGCTTATTTACAACAAAGTGACTCAGTGCAGTGCCCTTTTGCTGCACCGCACTGAGTCACTTAAAAAGCACAGGGATGCGTAACGTCTACAACGATGTGCGGGAAGGTGTCCCTTCCTGCACATAAACAATCTTAAATGATGTTTTTCAACTTCTATGTGGGCTGCTTAATGCAGCACACATAGAAGTTGAAAAACGTAAACATTTTTATGTGCAGGAAGGGACACCTTCCTGCACATACACAGTCATTCCCCTCAACGCAGGCACCCTTGCACCATGGTGCAAGGGTGCCTGCGTCGGCGCATGGCAGCCAATTGTGCGCCAGCACAGGGTGGAACACAGGGATCAGTCAGGGGTGATTTCCTTGTTCTATGTGTGCTGCATAACGCAGCACGCATAGAAAGAGGAAACAAAAGCGGATAAATGAAAACATTTCTCCTTGTTGCACTTCCCTACTCTTCCCCTGGGGAAGCGTAGCTTTCTGATGCATTTCCAGGTTTACCATTTCCTAGTAAGTCTGGAAAAGTAGCAGAAGCCGTGGGTGTTGTGTGGGAACACCCACAGCAACACCCATTGCACGCCCCTTTCACACAAAGAGTTGCATGTGAAGGGGCCATATTTACAAGGAGATGAAAAGCCATGCAGGGTGGCTTTACGTGTCCTTGTAAATATGGGGCAGTAGCCTTCGCCGCCTGTGTGTCCCAAAAAGTGACGCACCGGCGGCGCAAAGGGCTGGTATATAAGCTCCTCAGTGGCCAACCTCACTGGCAAAAATCTTCCAACTATGCAACTACAGGTACTAAATAAAGGCCTGGGTTTTGTACCTACACCCAATTTTGACAGACTCTATTTACATTGCGAATTGCTCAATTTCTTTCACAAATTACACCTGAAAGCCCATTTTGGGGATCAGGAGATCACAGATGATCTCTCTTCCACTGCCCTGAGAAAGAAGTAAACTTTCTACCCACCTACTCATACCACCCCAGTGGAGTTAGTGCCTTTTGAACAGGCAGTATATAAAGAAATTGAAGGCATTGGTACTAAACCTTTGAGCAAATTCAAAAATGTAAGCAATGTAGCAAAACAAACTCTACATGAATTACAAACTGACACTGATATCACCATTAAACCTGCCAACAAAGGCAGAGGGATTGTGTTACTGTCCACCACAGCCTACAGAACAGAATGCCTTAGACGATTGGCAGACACTCACAACTACAAGATACTTTTTGTTGATCCCACACCCACACCGAAATAAGAGATTTACTCCATTCTAGAGGGGGTAGAGTGTGAGGGGTGGATCACAAAGCACAAAGGGAATTTTTTGAGAAACACCAATCCGGTGATTATATATTTTTATACTCTGACAAAGATCCACAACAATCATGACCCACCTCTCGGAAGGCCAATTGTATTGGGGGTAGGTTCCCTTCTAGAACCCTAGTCACAATTTTGTGACTACTTCTTAAAGCCAATACTACAGAAGACGGGGACCTACATAAAAGACACAAAGGACCTACTGGTCCATATCAGAAACATTGAATTCAATGACCAATTAGATATCCTAATGAGTTTAGATGTAGAGAGTCTGTACACCAGCCACCCCCAAGAAGTAACTCTAGAGGTCATTAATGGGGTACTTGAGAGTGCAGAATGGACCTATTCAACCCCCAGAAATTTTTGTGATGGACTGCACGTGACTTGCTCGGGCAAGCTACTACTTTTAGTTTAAAGGTACCCCCTTTCCACAAACCCACGGTACTTCGATGGGGAGTACCTTTGCCCCAGCAGGATTATATGTACACAACTTAGAAAAGAGAGACATCTTACATGAGACCAACCCATACTGGAGTAACATCTCCATTTGGAGACGATATATAGATGACATTCTGGTGATATGGAGAGGGGACATACAGACTGCCTTCGACTTCATTACTCGACTCAACAACCAGGATAGGAACCTTAAATTCACACATACTATCAGTAGAGAATCACTTACATTTCTGGATGTGGATATTTTCCCTGAAAGAGGGACCCTACAGACAGATACCCACTAGAAACCCACTGCTGAGTACAGTTTGTTACGCTTCAACAGTTTTCACCCGTGTCCATTGCAGGAAAATCTTCCTTATGGCCAATTCCTCTGCCTGTGGTGGAACTCCAGCCGTATAAATGACTTTAAACAACAAGCAGACCATCTGTCGGACAAAGTGAGGGTACCTAACTACCCTGAGAAAATCATTCAGAAAACAAAAACGTGCAAGAGTCCAGAATCAAGATGCACTACTAGAAACACCAGCAAAGGAAAAAAACAGAACCCCCTCTGGTATGTGTCACCATGTACAACATCGCCTTAGACTGCGTCAAAAAGATCATTAAACGCAATTGGCGCATTCTAATCACAGGACCCAGGCAGTGGGACTATCCCCTCTTTTCTAACAAAAGATCAAAAACTTGTGGTCAATGCAGGGTCTGCCACCTGACTGTACCAACAAAAGAAATTGACCTAGGCTTACACACTCCTTGGCAATTACGAAGACATACAAACTGCCACACTAAATGGGTCATAAACATTATAACCAGTCCATGCAAACGCTGATATGTAGTTATGACGACTCAAAAAATAAGCTCTCCATAGATCAGCAAGACAACATATATATGCAGATGGGACTACATTTCCCATCTCTCCCCCCACATGTGACCCCTTCTCTACCAATAGGTGACCTTGGAAGTCCTTCACCAGACTCTGTCCTTTAGGAGCCAAGGGACATTTGGAAGCAGGGCTATATTTCCCAGCACGCCTCCGTTAGGGACCAAATGACTTTAGGCACATGACTTCCTCCCTCAACACAAAAGACAGTCCGATTCGGGGCTGGCCATCATCGGAGGAGTGCGAGGAGCTGAATGGGTGCAGGGGAGGACGATGTCCCTTGGTGTAGTAAGTGCTGGGGGAAACATGATAATTGAGCCCTTTCTTTAGGAACTCCCTCCCCTCTTTATGAAAGAATAGGTAAACATGGTGTTTTCTATTCTCTTGGAGTGTGACAGCAGGGATTGCCCCACCTCCACTACCTCATGAAGACTGAATATTTAGGAGTCATGTAGGTGTCATAGACATAATACATTTTATTTTAAATACACTAGCGTGTGCATGCTTAACACTACTGGCTATTATTATTTAATTGTATTTACCTTTATGTGTGTGTTTTTATGTTTGTATATATATATCTTGTCTGTCTCCTGGGAGCAAACTCATGTGTCTGCACACCCCGTTTGGCACACGATAATCTAAGTGTGCATAAGCATGAGACAATTACATGATCAGGGGTGTGATTCACCCCTTAACAAAAATGCTTTTGTGTTTACTATTTCAGAGACCATTAGAGGGAAAAGGTCCTATATGGTCTGTATGACTGCATGCTTCATGTTAAGCGTACTGTGTAAACCAGCATTAGGAGTTTGTATTTAACACAATCTGTAGAAAATCTACGGATTTAGTCGGTCCTGAAGAAAGCCTGCTGACCCTCACTGGCACTTGTAACCAGGGTCGGATTGGGATCACAATTTGGCCCGGGCACTGACGAAAAAAGTGGCCCACATTCAAGGGGCGTGGCCCACATTCAAGGGGCGTGGCCCACATTCAAGGGGCGTGGCCCACATTCAAGGGGCATGCCCTTTCATGAAACACCATTTGTTTACTCTTTAAGGTCTAATTTGTAGAGAAATATTTAGTAAATTAAGCCTTTTAAAGCTTACAGAGCCAGTAACATTGGTAAAGACTAGGAGCACTGCAGTTCTGAAAACTGAATACTTACTTGCAGTCTTAACGCCCTGCACAATGTCGTTAGATACTCTTTCCCAACCAGCTATGTCCTAGACTCTAATCATCACATAAATCAGAAATCTAGTACAAAGTCAAGGAGAAAGGGTAAGACTGGAATCTCTGGGAATAGAACATGTAATAACAAAAGTAAGAATTCACAAACGAGGAAAAGGCAGTCTGGGGTGTAAAGAATGCTGAAATAATGTATCTGTACAATCTAGTCATAAATTTATTTCACAGCCAGCAGGTGATGTCCATATACAAAAAACACAGTTTTGTTCATATCTGTTGCTGCCTTTAAGTCTGGGCCATGGGGAGACTGAGGATTACTCAATCAAAAGATCCTGCAGCAATGCACTTTTTTTTGCAACTAAGTCAATAATGTCATCGGTTTTCAACTGAGACAGCACATTCCATTCAACTGACATGAGCATAAAAGCTTCAAGGTTTTCCTGACCAATTTGATTTCTTAGGCGGGATTTGATGCACTTCAGTTTGGAAAAACTTCTCTCACAGGCTTCTTGTGTACAGGATAAGGTCAAGACATATTTGTATGCCAAATACAAATGCCGATAGGCACTGCTGAAAAGAAGGTATTTTTTCAAGATAGAGTAACAACAGACAGCACAGTCACGGCAAGTATTGCACTTTGTTGGCCCAGCCTCAGGTTTTTGGTCAAATTCTTCTACTTGAAGTGGTTTGTCTTCATTAGTCTGGTCTTCTCTGTCATACTCTTCAGGTAGTGTCCTTTTTAAATTTGACCATTTAGCAACAAAATCCTGAAGTTCTTCCTGCAAAGTCTGCACAGTTATGGAGCTATCTATGTTTTGCAACAAGGAGCAAAGTCTCACAAGAGCATTACCTGGGAGACTCTGATTGAAGTTCTTTGGGTCCAGGCATGCTATATCTGCTGCCAAAGTTAAGTGTGTCTTGAAACGAGTGGTCAGACTTTGAATAACTATGTCCATTACTGTATTATGCACCCCAATACGAAATCGATCTTTAGCTAGGGTTATAGGCTCATCCTTTGTGCTCATCCCAGGCATCTTTTTAAAGGACAATCTCCCTTCTGGAAGTGTTGTTTGTACTTCTTAGTCACAGTTCCTTTCTTCTAAACCTTTGTTGGCCCACTCTGAAAATGTTGTGGCAGCAGAGTACACAGCATCAAAATTGCGGGAATCTGTGGCAAGGAGTTTTATAGTGTCTGACACCATTCTCTGTGCTTGCAGGATATCCATTCAACTTGTTTGGAGATACTTAGACAGTGGTGTAGCCCCTCAGCAAATTGTAAGGCTTGGCACCGTACGTTTGGAATAAATCTAAGATTGTCAGATGAAATCTTATGAAGGACTTTGACCAAATCAATAAACATAGCATTGACAGGGTTATTGAAAGAGCCAAAAACTTTCTTGAGAGCAGCATCTTTTGCCCACCATCTTGTTTCTCCAATGATCTGGACTGTCCGACCATCCTTTGCCAGCTCACGCCACACATCCATCCTTTTATATGACTCCCGGAGAAAGACTGCACAAGAGTGTAGCAGTCCAAAGAGAGAGGTGGACGCTGTAGATGCTTGGGTCACCTCAATAAGGACAAGGTTTAACACATGTACATAACACCAGACATGTATGTGACTTGGAGATTCTTTGCTTAGCCAAGTACTGAGTCCATTGTACTGGCCTTGCATGTTGGAAGCACCATCAGTCGAATTTCCAATGCACTTAGCTATGTCAAGACCATTTTGTTGAATTGCAGTTTGTACCAACTCGAACAATCCTTTTCAGTTGACAAAGTGCAATTTCTGACTGCTATTAGGCGTTCATGTACAGTGTCTGTGACATATCGGATGATAATGGAACACTGGTCAGTAATACTTATATCTTGAGTTGAGTCTATCTGGATTGAGTACATACCTGCATCGTTTATTTCTTTAGTAATGTGTCTTTTTATCAGTTTGGAAATTGTTTCTATTACATAACCAATTGTGGTCTTTGACATGAATGTCACAGACGCACCACGGCCACCTTTCTGTTTTGCTTTGGAAGAGAGACTCAATGTGTTGTTTAAGAGGTTGGTCATATTTTGACAGCAGAAGGATGAGTTCAAGAAAGTTCCCATGATCCATTAAATCATTATCCAACTCAGACACAGACTCTGATTTCCCCCGATAGCTAAGCCCCCTTTTACCAATCAGTTTAATAACTTCAACCACACGCTCCAATATTTCTCTCCTCTTTCTGACTTGTACTGCACGAGTTGTCTGCCGAGAGAAGAGGAGAGTGGTTATGTCAACTCCAGAAATGGTCATCATATACGAATCAGTGCATCTTTTGTGGAATTGGGATGCCTCATGCTCTGTAACACGCATGTACAAGTGCCTAAAGTTTTTCAGCCCTCGAATAAAAGGACCACTTTCTTCACATTTGCTAAATGCCAAGCAAACTGTGCAAAAGAAAGCTTTTTGGATTTCTGAAAAGCTTAACCAGTGTCGCGTACTCCCATCTTTCCTCATGAATGCCAACTGCCCATTAAACTGTTGACTTTTGGAAAATTGGATCGGTTGATAGTGAAAGAATGCAGAAAGCTGGTCATGCGTTGGCCGTTGAAAGTAAAGGTCAACTATCTGTGTCTGGTCCATTCCTTGTGTCTCCGTCTTATCTTGGATCCCAGCTTCTGGCAAATTCAATAAGATGGATGCAGATCTCCCTGACACAGTGGATTCGGTTTCTTCGTCTGCTGGAGTGGCCTTTGCACTGGATTCTGTTGCTTCCTCCACATTTGTTCCAAGTGTTGCAGAAGTACTGATTTGTAAGTCCTGCTCACTAGTGACACCTTTAGTTGCATCAATAGACAGGACTCCTGCTTCCTCTGACATTATATCTGCCATTCTTTCACAATCATGTTCTTCTATCATTTGCTTGCAAGTGGAGTCTTCTGTCAATGTAATGGCCAAAACATTTGCACCTAGAGAGAGAGGACCCGCTGCTGTAGTACAGGTATTGTGATACAGCTTTTTGGTCTGCGTTGTAAACATGTTGAAAATGTTCTTGTTTTCTTTCACATCTTCTTCTTCAAGCCGTCTTCTTTTCTTCTCTCGTAATTTTTCAGCACCCCTTTTCTTTTCCTCTGTTCCATTTCTTTCCCTAGACAACATAAAACATCCTGTTTGTGTCATTCATTCACACAGGAGAAGGTTTTGTACAGCACCCATACTGAAGTCATGTATTTCGAGTTCTTCATATGTGATAATGAAGAAACAGGTCGGAAAGTGAAATAAAACAATTGCCTAGGATCACACGATCTGATTAAGATACGAAACCGGTATTAATACCAAGTTGTTGGTATCACATTGTGCAATTCAGAGACTAGATGTATATGCCTCACTTCCCTTACACTCACCTTACCCCCAACTGCCACTCTTCTGGTATCAACGTGGCCCTTGGTCACAACACAGACCAAATGTTGTTGCTCCTGGGAAAATGTTTGTGAGCACCTATGTTCAGGCCTATATGATAATATAATACAATCTGGAATAATGCTTCAAAAACATTCCTTGGGTGAATTGTGTACATTAAATTGCAACAACATTTGACGTGGAATTCTGTGTGTAACCTGCCTATTTCTCACATTTTTAGTGGTAAGGGTGATTTGGTTGATGTTTTGTGAGCTAGCACATAATATCACCATAAACCATACGGGCATTGTGTTTGCAATTGTAGCTTTAGTTATGTTTACTTATGCCATTCTTACAGCAACAATGAAAACCAATGCGATGTTCGGAGGATTTTCACCATTCCCTTGGATGAAATCTAATAATTTCCTCCTTATTTCTCTTACCCGCCTTGTTCCTCTTCCCCGCCTTGTCCCACCTCCCCTCTTTCTCTGCATGCACTATTCTGGTTAGACAGCGATACCCAGTTCCGCTGAGTAATACCAACTGAAGGGCTGGGGAAAAAGAGGAGGTGAACAGAGAGGTAAAGAGACAGTATAATGAGAGAGGTGAAGTAGAACTGGAAATGAGGTAGTGATAGGTGTGATGGGTAGAGGCATAAGGTAAAGGTGGAAAGATCAGATAGCCAAAAGCATAGCTATAGAAAGAGGTAGATAGATGATGAGTGTGAGAGATATAGGTAATACTTTATGGTCATAGAAAAACACGTGCAAACCTGCAAAGTGAACCTTCTTCACTTTTCTAAAGAGAATATGTCTCAAATGCCACTAAGAATTCAGAAGAAGCAATACACACACTCTGTTCTCAGAATCATGGTTCGAGAGACCTGCAAACAACTAGTGATATTGGTTTTAAATATTCCAACTGTGTAACAATTCCTCACAATTATTCACATGCCCTCCATGTGTAAGACACATGATGTAGCACCAACTCTGAAGCACGTTCTGGGGCCCACATGCATGATGATAAAACACAACCAACCAGAAAAAGTTGTGCAATACCAAATGGCCCTCTCGCAGGCAGAATAGAGCCACATGTTTGGGCACAACAGGGCCTAAGCCCTTAAATAGACCCGAGGCAATTCAGTTTCAGAAAAAGTCCTCCACGGATGGCAATAACCATGAAAATGATAGAAAATCAGCAAAAAGGACATATAACCTCAACATGCTAGAAAAGTGAATTCTTCTGCACAGAGAAAGAAGTGCCAAGTTTGCAAATTTTGCTTAGGCCTCGAACAAGGCCTAGCTTAGAATGAGGCTCAAACAGTTCTCTTTTGAGAAAGCACATTACACAAAGTCTTAGACATATCCTGAAATCAACACACAAACATGTTGCCACATTCCGGCCTAGGACCTAAAACAGAGTACAGTCAGAATGACCTACAAACTACAAACAAAAACTAACCAAAACGTACTAATTAATATTCTTGGCATATAGAGAAATATGCCCCTTGTCTGCATTTTGGATGAGGCCTTTAAAATAGAGTTAAATTGTTAAATGGCACACAAATGAATCAGTTAATTGTGCAAAAAATGGTAAACAAAATGGTTCCTACCTGTTCCTTCTTGCTTCAGAGGAAGGGATCGGCTAGCAACACATTGCATTTCTGGGTGCTGGATGTGGCAAGTCAAGTAAAGCTTTGAGGCAGACCTACTGCACTGAACCTAGTGCAGTTTTTTCTGGATGCGGTGGGACCACGATTGAGGCGCACTAGATGTGGCTTTGAGTACTGCTTTACTCAGCCTACTTTGGTCAGCCCTGTGGAGAGTGGGATGCCAAGGAGATTAGATGGCCCCTCTTGAGTTAGAGCTTGGCAGTGTGGTGCATCTGGTTAGAAGAGTAACCAAATAGAAAAGGCAGGGTGAACACTCTGTAGTTCTGTATGGGAGGGTCAGGACTGTCTTCTTCTTAAGCCTCAGGAGTTGGACTGGGTCACTGAAGGCCTACGCATGTATTCCTTCCACCTGGGAAGGATAGGAAAAGGTTGGCGCCTAAGGAGATGAAGATGTAGGCTGAAGCAGCAGCCTGTTGAAGCAGGTCTTCTGGGCCCCTTAGGGCTGGGCAGGTCTTTGCTTTGACCTCCTGCTGCGACTTCTGGATACGATCCTCCTGGTGGTGGGTGCTGTAGAGTCCAACTTGAAGTTGTCTGATGAAAGCTGCTGGCAAGCTGCTTTTATGTCCCTCACCTGGCTAACGCGGGCGTGGTAATCAGGAGGCGGGAAGGAAATCTATGAATTCTTACCCCCACTTCAATCCAGAAACTGTGTCTTACTGGCTGACTGAGAAAGGGGTGTGGTCAGAGCAGTGAGACAGAAGCCTATGGGCCTGCTGTTTTCCCACTCATGCAGGCAGTGAGTAAGGGGTGTGTCCATATGGAGGTGAGGCAGGAGCTGGGGAGGGAAAGGAAGGCCACAAACATCACCCAACAAGATCCCCCATTGAGGAGGGAGTCACTGGAAAATATGAATACTATGAAATGTTATCTTAGTGCAAGCTTAGACTCTCCCAGAATAACAAAAAGAACATAGAAGTAGAATGGTGCACCCGACAAGAGGTAGAGAATGACTTAAGTGTCAGAGCGCAGCCTCCACAACATAAGAAAACCAGACAGGGAGGCACTAAGGGGAATTAAATTAAAATTAAAATTTTGCCTCAGAAAAGCTGTGTTAAAAAATACGGACATGTTTTTATAAAGTGTCCTCTTTAATTATCATGTTCCCTTTGCAGAATCATAAAGCATGAACAAATGGTTATTTTTTATAGTTGTTTTTCCATTTGACAGTTTTATATAGTGTGAATTCAGCCCAAGACAAAGGCTATTTGAGTTCTATTCATGAGCACCAATTACAGTACACAAGATCCGATTTTTTATTTAAGGGCCTGGGCGATGAAGTGATCTGCCCAGAATCACAGGGTGTTGAGCAGACGCTGGGACTCAAACCTGATTCCCCATCTCTGCAACTCTGGCGTCAGGCCACATATGCCTATGCACACACAAGGAATGAAAGTGGGAGTATACTGTTCTTGCGAAGGACACAGGGCCAAGGTGACAATGGCCTACAAGCTGAGCAACTACAAAAACAGAAAGGCCCCTTTCTGTTACAAAATAATTCGAGCCCTCCAGCGCAGGAGCACCTGAAAAGCAGCGAGGCCCCTGCTATTACTAACCTACTCAGCCCTCCCCAGCCCTCCAGCACAGGAGCACATGAACAGCAGTGAGGCCCCTGCTATTAGTAAATTAATCAGCCCTCCCGAGCCTCCACGGCCTCAGGGCAATGTCCTGGCAGGGGAGCACAAAACACAGCTGCTGGGTCATCCATGGTAGCCAGGGGAGGCTGAGGTGAAGATGGTGCGAGTTCCAAACATCACCTTGCCCCCACAGCGAGACCCATTCTTCCTCGCCCACTATGCCCTGAATGTGAAGGGCTGTGGGCGAGGTGTTAAGACAAACACTGTTTCTGGGCTGCGTGGGCCCCAGGGAGGCCGAGGTGAAAATGGCTCAAGGCCTGAGCAACACCTGGCCCCCAGGGAGGCCGATTCTTGCACACAATCACCCCTCCCCAGCCCACCCTCAGCGAGATTGCTTTGCAGGGCAGGGGGTGAAGGAGAGGCCACAGCTAATAATCGCTGTAGGGCCGCCCAGCGAAGCTGCTTTCCTTTCTCTGTCTCTGTCTCTGTGCCTCTGTGGGCCGTTTTTTTTTCTCCCCTTTCCCAGTCCACAGAGAGCACTCTCTGTGGACTGGGAAAGGGGAGAAAAAAACCGGCCCACAGAGGGCATTGAGACACCGGCCCTTCGGCCAATGCCCGAGTGCCCGCAGTGCCAATCCGCCCCTGCTTGTAACAGGCTGAAACATGTCGACCGTACTGAGCTATAGATGTTAGGGGTCATTACACTCATAAAACATCACACTGTTTTTATCCCAGCTAAAGGACCTTATTAATAAACAAGAAGTAGGACCCTGAAGGCTTTTTTAACTTGCACTTAGGTTTTAGTAAGCGTTCTGCTTACAAACCACGTTGAGCCCACCTGCTCACACTAGGTGCAGTGGGTGAGGATCCGATGATGAAGCATGGCACTGGTGGTACTAGTGGATGAGGATCCTACAATATATCCATGTGATGCAAAGGTTGCATCAATTCACTTGGGTGCAGATCCCTTTCCACTTTGATATGTATTGAGACCAGTTAATTTGACCTCTTAAAATGTTAGGAGTTCATCAGTTGTGAGGCTTTCCCTCTTTTGTTTACTGTGTCCCGCTAAACTGCATAATAGATCTAAGTCGAGCCACAAAACCAACATGGCGGCCACCTCGAGATATGGTGAGGCCTAACAGCGTATTGCTTTTGCCGTGATTACTTGGCCGACAGAATCCTTTTGGAGGCATTTGTGAACCACTGCGGTGCCATGGGGGAAGGGGTATACCCACCCAGGACCTCTAGTGCTTCTCTGATGGGCCTACTGTGCCTACTCGAGACCAAACAGGCATCAAGCTGGTCCAGCCCAACTCCTGCTTGAACACACAGCACTATTACCTGCATGAATGTGGGTGAGACTGAGGTTGGGGAGATCGCTGCCAGAGGAAACCCATGGGGGAAGAGCTTGCTGACCTGATGCCAAAATTGCTGAGAGCTGATGTAAGCCATGCAGAGGACGCAAGAGTGCGGTGCGGACCTCCGGCACTGCCTGAGATACCCAGAGTGCAGCGCTTGAGAGGTTGACAGGCTGCGACTGAGGGACCGACCGTGCTGCCAGAACAATGCTGGGTCTGGACAGACCACTGACACCGGGGGAATTGCTGGCGGGTGTGGGGTCCGGGCCTGATCTCTCCTACCCACCAAAGTAACATCTGGGTCGCTTATGCAGATGCATGTTGGGAACGGCCTTGCTTGATATCTCTTACCAAACCCCTGAAGCTGCCCTGGTGACAATACTCAGACTACGGAGCAACCATTAAAAACACCCTATTGCCACATACTACAAATTGATTTGCATCTGCCACATGTGCATGGGCGTGGGACTTAAGAGACTTCGTGTGGCCATTGAACATGTTACATAAGAACTTATCATCGTTACCTCCCTTTGTACGGCTGTACTACCACAACATAGAATATCCTGCTCTTCTCTAACTTGTGGACTGGGCCCGTAGGACTACCACCCACCCCTATTGCTACGGGGAATCTGATATGCTGGGGGACAGAAGCGTCTAATGCTGCTGGCTGACTTGACACTACACACCAGTGACCTAATTCTGCTTGTGACTCCCTGATGTGGCTTGGTGGGGATGAAGTGAGACTGGGACTCGAAGACACTGCAAACACACTTTCCATTGCTGATACAGAAAAATTGATTTCTGTTGGGGCTTCAGAGGAGACAAGCAGATTCAACACTGTCACTGCTATTTGACATAGAAACCTAAGGCCGACATGGGAGCAGTTTGATACACCAGTCTGGCTTGAGGGCTAATATGGACTTGCGCTGTTCTAATCCTTGACAGCCTAGATACGCCCTGCTACGGCAAGATCTGCGAGAGTTCCCATGGTTGACTGCTGGGACCATACACTCTTTGACCGGAACCAGGTAATTCAACAATATGGGCAAATCAAATGGACATCAGACCAAGTTACAGTTCCACCTTCAGCGCTCCACACACATACCTAATGGCGGAGTGGACCAATCTGTTGCCAATGACCCTCAAACAGAGATCCCTGCAGATACAGTTGACATGGAAACATCACTGATGGCAATGCAAAAGAGCTTAACATCCATTGAAGCAAAAATGGACACTATGTGCACTAGAATGGACTCTATAACACACAAGCTAGAGAAACACAATGGGTGCCTCCATGAAGCGGCACAGCACCTCTTCACAGTAGAAGACACAGCTACAGCTCGTGACGTGAAGTTCAACGACTCAGCATGAAAAAAGTCCTGAAGCTCATCGCAGCAAAAACTGGAAGCAAGGTTTTGCCGCAGCAATCTATGCATTTTGGGGGTGCAAGAATCCACTAACATGGGCAAAATGGAGGAATATGTTGAGAGACTCCTTACTGCCCTGTTTGGCGCAGACTCCTTCTCTAAACTACTCATAGTCAAGCACACCCACTATGCACTACTGGCACATCCGTTCCCTGGAGGCCCTGCAAGACCAATTATTGCTCGCCACCTCAATAATAGAGACCAGGACACTGCCCTACTTAACAAGAGAAAAGCGCCCCTTGCAATTTAAGGGTAATGAGGTGACCGTCTATCCCGACTTCAGCATTGTGGTCCAAGAAGCAAGGAGGAAGTTCATACCTGTCAGACAAAAACTATGTGATGCTCTATCCGGCGTGCCTTCATGTTTCATCCCAGACCAAGGACCATTTCTTCACCAGTCCTCAACCGGTTGCTGACTTTCTGTGCAAACACTCTATCTACACCTCCCCGATGAAGTCACTTGCTACATTATCCAGGCCCTCCTTGCCCACTTCAGACGTGGGCTGAAGCAGACACTCATACAATGATATCAATGCACTTGGCAGAGGACGGCAGTCCACGTAAGCCAAGGTTATATCAGCTTCTATGATGTACACTTATGACCCAGCTCTTGCCTCTGTTCTTTTCGCACCTACGCACACTGAGCCAGATGAAATGAAATTGAACCTTTCTGGACACCCTCGTACACATGAGGAGGACCCTGTATGGCCCTCTGGAAGGCCTCGTCAGGTTACCCCTTGTTGAGACAGTTGATACTGATTTTCTTTACAATTTTCCTTTGTTTCTTCTCTTACCACCCTGACCTCATTCTAAGTGCTCTTGATGGTTTATCGCCTGTTGCTCCCTCTCTATTCTTAATGCTTTTCTTTTCACTCAATACTTTTGCTTTATTTCTTTATTTATTTACAGTACATGTTGTATTGGTAACGTTTCCATCAACGTCCTGCTATGCAGCTCTTTAAAAGTTTGTTGGGGAGGAACATATATCCCTGGTGGGTTTGGGCCACTAGTTTGGGTGGAGGGAGGGCAATGAGATTGTTTCATATGTTCTATTGTGCTCACCGATGCAACATGCTGATTATGCACTGTTCTTGTCCTGCACTTTCCTATTTCTCAAATCGATATGTTGATCCAGCTCATAGGAACCTGCCTTAACATGATAAATAGAACTGACACACAGATAACTTCCTCACATCCAACATATAAATGCCTCACATATAATGTCATAGGCCTAGGCAATCAGTGAAGGCGCAGACACATCTTAGCATATTTGGTAGACATGGTATTCTCATAGCCCTACTACAAGAAACTCACTTGATAGAAGCTTCCATTTGTTGCCCAGTGGGGGTCCCACAGGAAATTCTCCACATACTCCTCATACGCAAGAGGTACTGTTACACTCATTCGCAGAGGGGTACTCTGTATTCCACAAGGCTCACTGAACGATACTCAAGGCTGAATGAGTGTAACAGTACCTCTTGCATATGAGGAATATGTGGAGAATTTCCTGTGGGACGCCCACTGGGCAACAAATGGAAGGTTCTATCAGTGGGTACTCTGTAATCCACAAGGCTCATTGAACGATACTCAAGGCCGATACTTGATTATGTGGGGTAAAATGAACTTTTCTGCCATTGTACTAGTAAATTGCTATGGTCCCAACACTGACAAACCAACATTTGTCGACTGTCTTTGGGGACAAATTGCAGATATAGGCCTGACCATCCTTCTTTAGGGGGGAATTTTAATGTTGCCCTAAATACGGCCAGAGATCGATCTCATAGCCCATCCACTTCACACTTTGCTGCCAGTAGACATATAAGAGACATCATGGAAGAGCACAAGTTCTATTTAGGGGCACCTCTTAGTTGGCTGCACTTATACCACTGGCTTGTCTCCAGGGAAGTGGAATCATGGATCCACAAACTTTCTCATCTTGTGTGAACTTATTCCGATTACTCCCCTGTTCTAATGTTGCTGCACCTCCCCACCCAAGCTCCAGTGAACACAACATGGTGACTGTCCCTACTGTGCTCCTAGATACTCCCTTTCAAGAGGAGGTACGACAGGAGATTGTGGATTTCTTCTTCAGAAATACTGATTCAGTGCCTTAGATAGGCACTGTATGGGAGGCATTGAAAGCCACAATTAGTGGGAATTGCAGTGCTAAAAGCGGTGGGGGTTGCGTTTGCTGCAAAACCATCTGCGCCAATTGGAGGGTGAGCTTAAGCAACTTGAGGCTGAACTGGGGGATGCAAATAATCCCAATATATCCAAGCAAATTAGAACAACCCTCTCCGAGTTTCAAGAAACTGTCGAGAGGTAATCCCTCTATCGAGGCAAATACGCCAAGGCTTGAGTGACTCAGGAAGGTGACTGCTCAGGACACACCCATGCCACTATGACCCAGAAAGCACCTTCCGTCAATGACATTCTAGAGGTGCAAGGGGAAGACAAACTACTATATAGGGATACGCCGGGGATCCTTCATTCATTCTCCCGATTTTATGGTTCCCTCTAATCGTCTCATAGATCAAAGCTCACGGATGCGGAATCCTACCTGGATGATGTAGCTTTGGGTTGGTTGAGTGACAAGCAGCAAAATTTCCTTGCGGAAGATATCACATACAACGAGATTCGAGAGGCGATCATGCAATTGCATGCAGGCAAGGCCCCAGGGCCTGATGGTCTGCCAGCAGACTTGAATAAGAAATATGTTGGCCTATTACTACCGATACTAAAATCCGTATATCAAAAGGCAAAGACGGATGGCCTATTCTCTCCATCTGTGCGCAAATATATAATTATCACTATGCTTAAGCCAGGTAAGCCTCCTGATATGTGCAAATCTTATAGGCTGTTGTCTTTAATTAATTGTGATGTTAAAAATTTAGCTAAAATACTTGCTAAACAGCTCGCCCTCCTTATGCTTTTTCTAGTAAGGCCAGACCAGTCAGGCTTCATACCCAGGCGGTGCACGCCCCATAATCTATGGACGTTATTTGCTCTGATGCATGACATAGACCCAGACCTGGCAGGAGTGGCGGCCTTCCTAGACACCACCAAAGTTTCTGATTCCCTAGAATCGGACTTCTTAATTACTGTCCTTTGCTGGATGGGGCTCCCACACCCATTTCTGGCCTGGATTGCCCTTCCATACTCACAGCCAGTAGCAAGAGTTCCACCCATTTGCATATCACTAGAGGCACACTGCAGGGCTGCCCACTAACACCACTACTTTTTGCCCTTGCGACAGAGCCACTGGCAGTCAAGCTCTGCTAATGTCATCGAGACTATGCACTCCGCTACCCATCCAGGCATATGCTAGTCTCACTATATGCGGACCACATTACCCTTTATTTGAAGAATCCACAAGTCAGCCTTAATTGAGTCCTATGCAAATTTGTCCAGTTTGGGGGGATATCTGGAGTGCAGATTAAGTGGGAAAAGTCCCACCTCTTCCCTCTTGCACCAGCTATGCAACCCTTCATCTCAGACTACTCCTTGCAGTGGTGACATTCTGAACTTAAATATCTGGGGGTGGTAATATTAAAAGACCTAGACAAAATCATTAGAGCGAACTATGGCACGATGCTTTCCAAAATCACTGATAGAATCACTTGCGGGATTTCACCACCCCTGTCACTAGCATGTCATATTGCGCTAATGAAAATGGTCATACTGCCCTAATTCTTAAATCTATTCCTCAACATACCTCTTCCACTGGGGTGTTCATTTTTCCAAGCACTTAAAATTCAGACGATATGACTATTGTGGGCAGGCAAACAACCCCATATTCAATGGGACACCCTCAAGCTGCCATTCTCTGAGGTTGGGTGTGAGGCGCCAGATATGGAACTGTATTATCTATGCACTCAAGCGCACTATGTCATTCATTGGTACAAACCCACTCCATACCTTCCGCACTTGGCAATAGAGGAGGGATATATGACCCCTGTTCCACCAGCCTCATACTTGGGGTCTTTATTAGCTTTAGACACATTATCAGGCTCCACGGTTGCTGTAATTCCAAGGCATGGTGTAGACTGGTCTGAAATAAACCACTGCAATTCTCCCCACTGGTTTCACTCCCTTTCACCCACTACTACCTGTCACACATGAGAATGCCTGCAGAAAGCTACTCCTGAGATGAGGAGCTGCACATTGGGGTGACCTCTATCAAGGGGGCATCTTTATATCCAGTGCTGCGTTTTTTAATGGAGAGGCACCATCCCTTTAGATGTATTTCTCTACATTCGGCTCAGATATAATGTGAAAGCTGCCACCCAGGACTTCCCTCATTAACCTCCGAGATTATATACTCTCCATATAGTACTTCAGGCTGAAAACTCACGACACCTAGTTTGCCTCTTATATCGAACAGCTTAAATTGAGGCCCAATCAATTGAGGGACGGGTGCCGGCCCAGTGGAAGGCAGATAAAAGGACCACCCTTAGTGACAAACAATGGCGAAACTGCTGTGTACAAACATAGCGGATTGCCTCTAGCAGCAGACTCCTCATTATACACTAAACATTTCTCCACAGAATGTACTACACCCCGCCAGGCTACACCGCTATCGGCTCCAGTCCGATGATAGGTGCAACTGATCTGGAGTGACTTGCATGGATTTCTTTCACCTTGCATGGACATGTGGACCCATACAGGCTTACTGGGGAGAGGTTTCCACATCACTCATTGACATGATAGGCCAGGCTTTAAATATCACTCCTCTTATGGCTATTTTGGGGCATACATGGGAATTTGAAGTGGGTTTCAGGAGGTACGTGGCACTAGCCCTTCTCCTGGTGAAGTGTAGAGTTGCCTGTCTGTGGGTGCTGTGGAGAGCTCCGAAATTTAAGGAATGGCTATCCAACCTTATTTATTGTATTGATCAACTGTCTGTATATGCTGAAATGTTACCCCCTCGAACTCGACCCTGGGACATATGGGATCCGTTATATAATCATCTGGTAACCCATCCACAAGATACCGGGTAAGAAATGGGATCAACACCTTGAGAACAGAATTGATACTCTGATCCGACTATCATTCCTGGTGCCTCAACATCTGCATCTTTGGATATACCCTGTTTGTTTATTATTTGCCAAATTGTGAGGACATGCCAATATGGGATGTGTCCAATAATGTACAAAATAAGGTCCAATTCGAACTTTTTTTATGATGCCAAAAAGTGTGGAGGATATTTACCACAGATCTGTGGTATAGTGGGTTTTTCATTTCTTGTTGATTTGTACCTAAACAAGGCGGGTGGTTGGGATGGGACAGGATGAGGTGTTTATTATTTTTATTACAATGAACTATTGGTGCAACTGGTGATGCACTTTGTATTTTTCCTGCTCTTGTTGATTAATGAAAACTCAACAAAGAAATTTTCAAAAAAATAAAACAAATGGTATGGTTCCAGTGTGCTGCTAGGAAGAGATTATATAAAAGCCCTGTTGAAGGCTGGAGATCCAAATGGGCTTTCACAAATGGCTGAAATATCTTGGCATGATCACATGGGTGAATGAGCCACTATACATTATCTAACATCTGATATTGACATTATTTTAACCATATCAAGGGTACCCAATAATAAAGGAAAATCCTTGGGCATGCCTTAAGATATTTTTATCTCCTTTCTTGATCCCTGGTATACTCCAGTTCACGTTTATTTAAGAACTCCCAGAAATGGTTGAGTCTACCATGGTGGTATTCACCTACCATGATGTGGATTATGAAGAAGCATGCCACAATAAATTATGGGTGAGGCAAGTTTTCTCAAATCTTTTAGATTCCCACGGGATAACCAAAGAGTTCTTTTCACCTGTGCATTTATTTTTCCTGTGCCAATGTACTTTTTATTATATATCTCTCAAAGTGTTTATGCGTGGACTGATCATTCAAGTCAATCATGCTATCTGTATTGGAGAATGCATAACTTAATTAACTTACTAATCTTATGTGATTACATTTTACTTTTTAGATACATCCTTTTCTAATTAAAAAAAACTGAAGGGTGAGGTATTTAATGCATCTGGTCATTAACGGGTGCTATAAATAACACCCAATTTGGAATTTTGACCAACTCTGAATCAGGGCCACATTGTCTCTTTTCCAGCATTTTTTGAGTTAATTGCACCAAAGTTACTAAAACCATGTACATCTTTTTACCATAAGCAAACAAGCAGATGATGTTTCTGTCAAAGCCGAGTTAACTATATTTATTGAAATAAGTGCAAATTGTTTTCATTACTGAAATTATTGCCTCATATTTCTTACATACAATACTGCAGCATTATTTCTAAACTGCAAGCACCCGAATTTGAGACATTTATCTTTGCCTTTATTTGGCCCAACCAGAAAGGTTTTTTCGAGGGGTAACTGACCTGATAAAAAAACCTTATTATATTCCATGATTTTTTTACTTTTTGGTAATGATCTTGTAACTTGTATAACAAATTCCTTATTCTGTTGTAAACACTCTTGTAAAAGCCATGCACCTATCCACACTTGCTAAATATTAACAGCATGATTTAGATATGTAAACAAAGATATCAATAGCACTCAATAGAAGTCCAAAGAAAATCAGTCCATAAAGTGAGAATTCTTGTAGATGTGTTAAGCCTGTAGTTTATTGTAGACAGAAGTCAAATATCTGTAATCATCTGTACATGCGTATTGAAAACAGCAGAAAACAGCCAACACATGTTTCCACACATAGTGACTTCTTTCAGGCTCGGTAAGTAATGATACATTGGTGAGCGATTTGCGAGTAGAGGGATCTGGAAACCAAAATCTGGTTGTCAGTTAAATCAAATGACCGCAAGATGATGCCCCATCCATCAGAGGTCATATGGGTCAGATCCTACATCCACTGTTGGCAATTTAAAGAAACTGTGTAACGTCGTAAAAGCGGTCTGATTTGAGCTGGAGAGCCACTGTCAGCTTATTGCCCAATGTAAAGAATAAAGTCACCCTCTACAAATAACAGCTACAGCAAATATCATCCGGCGTGTTCTCATGGCGTACCGGAAGTAAACAAAACTGCATCTTTTTTACTCCTGGGACACCATGAGAACATGAGATGCAATTATCTCCTCAGGCAGGATCTTATCATGGTCTCCGCCTGATCTTTTTTATATCAATCCAAGGCCCGACAGGTGTACGCTTCTTATGGTCAGGTGGGTGCTGCTAAACTTATGAACCATTGCTGTTTCATTTAAGTAACAGATTTAGTTTGGACCACCAACTTCTTTTCATAGTCCTCAGGTGCAGTTAGATTGAAGACCAATTGCTGTTTCACTTAAGTGTTGGATTTCTTTTGGAACACCGACTTCTTTTCATGGTCCATAGCCGGATTATATTTGCTGTAACTGTTATTTGTAGAGGGTGACCTTATTCTGTACATTGGCCCATAGGCTACCAGTGGCTCTCCATCTCCAATCAGATCATACCTTTTTAAATATTCAATATGTAGAGCCAATTTGACTCTGGTATATATTTGAATTATAAGGTACTGTGATCTGCTTTTATGTGTTAAATAAAGTTGACTATGCACAATTGTAAGAGTGCTTTTATTAATTCGAAAAAGTATGCCTAATTCAGGTAAGCTTTAGCTAGCATGGCTAGACCGTAGCCATATTTGCAGAGAGAAATGTGCACTTTTATTTTATGTGAACGTGTGTTTTTCTGTGTGCTTTAGATTTCACAAAATCCGCAAAATAGAAGCCTAACCTATGGTCGCTGCATTTATATATTCTATTAATTTGTGTTCCTCTCAAGTAAGCCATGTCCAGGATGTTCCTGTCTTTGTAACTTTCAAGGTCTTTTGTGTGAGCCTTTCTTATGGATCATTCATTAGCTGAAGTGTCAATTATTTTTCTGTATTATGCATAGGCCGTGTAATTTCCTTCATTTGCTATACATACATCATTCATTCATATGCAGTAGTAGTATGTGTTTCTAGATCTTTCCTATTGAATGTATCTTAAGTATTAGACTAGTCACTGGTCTACTCGAATGATACATTGCTTGTTTAACCCTCACCACTGAAAGCGAGTGACTTTTCTCTATAAGATGCTGTTTTTCGAATATGTGCCAGACTTTTTTTTTTAACTTTCATGACTTCCTTTGCCTTTCTAAATGTGCAGACTCTACGCTTGTCTGTGTTACTTGATTTATGCTTAGTTTTTCATAGCTTTCCTTTAGAGGCAGAGTCTACATCGGTTCTCTTGCTGAACTATACTTAGTTCCGGCTGCTTACTTTCTTTGGAGGGACACCTTATGTTGGTCCTCTCGCATGATTTAAATTTTGATTTACTATTGAGACATTGTTTGTTAAGTATTAAATAATCACTTTTTGCTTTTTTTAATAATCTGAAGTTCGAATATACCTTTAAGGTTTAACTTGGAATTCTGTCTTGCTTACGTTTTTTTGGCTTGGACTCACTCTCATGAAGACACAGATAGTCCCAATGCTACATGTCGACCCCTTTATTTATTTTAATTAGAGCATTGATGCAATTAATGCTGACAAGCCAGCTAACCGGCTCCTCAGCGGAAAGTCTTCTAGCAAAACTCTACAAAACCCTTTGCATAATGGATGACTTACAGGCCTCTTCTACATTGAATGCATCAGATGTGGATTTGTTCCCAACCAATTTAAATTGGCCTGTCTCATCACACTGTTAATAATATCTCTTGATGAGGGAAACCTCTCCGATTTCTGTCCAATCTCACATCTCTCCTACTTGGCTAAGTCATAGGAGAAAGTGGGTTTTAATCAACTAAATGGTTATGTGGGGGGCAGCAGCTACCTCTATTCAATGTAAGCCAGTTTTCAGTGTGGCTTTAGCAAAGAGTACATGGTAATTGCTGCTCTGGGTGAGCTACACTGTTCTACCAATGAAGGTCAGCTGGCCACGTTGAATTTGCTTGCTTTGTCAGCATTCTTTGACCCAAGTGACTACCAAATTTTGATGTAATGACTTAAGGAGCTCTGTGTCAAGGTCACTGTCTTACTTTGTGTGGAAAGTTGGTTTACTGGTTGAGGGGGGTGAACACATACTCAAGCAGCTACCACAATTCTTCTCGGGGTGAAACACAAGCAGACCCCAATTAACCCTCTTGTAGCTTGGGACAAAAGCAGTCAGGCTTAACTTAGAGGAAATGTGTAAAGCATTTATGAGGCACTTCAAACAATAATAAAGTGAAAACGTCCCACAAGAAGAATTCCACACCAATTTAGAAAAAGAATCAAATGTAATACATTATTTGACCCCAAAATGACAAAAATCCAATCAGTAGAACCGGAGAGGTGCAATTTAAAAGATTTAGGCAGAAATAGTGCTTAAAGCACAAACTGACAACTGTGGTTATTTGGGCATGCCGTGACAAAGTCACAGGTTCAGGCTAAGACCAATGGAGCACAGACGGGATACAGGGACTAAGTTAGGCCCGCTGAACAAAGTACCTTAAATCCTGGTTGCACAGCATTGCGGGTTCCTGCTGCAGTTCTCAGGGGCTGTGAAGTAAGGTCCTGCGTAGAGAATGCAATGCGTGGTGGTGGTGGTTTGAGGGTCTGCAATTAGAGGTCCTGAGTTGACGATGCATGGCACAGCAGCGGTTCAGAGGGTCTGAGAAGTCCTGCGTCGTGCAGTGGCAGTTCAGATACGTCGCTGTGTGGCAATGCATTGCACTGCATCTGTTCTGCTGGGACAACAGTTGGGATGGGCAGAGCACCTTCAGGCCCACTACCAAAGGTCTAGGACTGGAGTGGCACCACTTGGGGGGCAGGACTCACAGCAGGCAGAGTCCAGATGCAGGGTTCAAGGTGGTTGTAGCCTTTTTTGTCCCTGAGACTCTGATCAGGAGGCCAGCCAACTAGCACTTGGAGTAACTCTGGTGGTCCTGGGTTCAAGCTAAAAGTCCAGTCCTTCTCATTCAGGCAACAGGGCAGTAGAGTATCAGTCCTTCTTGCAGCAGAGCAGTACAGCAGTCCTTGTTCTAAGTCTTCCACAGGTCCAGAGGTGTACTGAAGAGTTGGTTCTGAGGGTCCATTGTGTAAACTTGGGCCCCACTTGGAAGTGGGGGATGCTTCTAGAATTGTCCCCCTACCCATGTGTCTGGAACTTCCTGCCTCCCTGCCCTGGCCCCACCTTGTATGAGGGCACAAACGTCTAGTGTCAATTTGTTTGTGAGTGTGCTCAGGCAGAGTCTTTGTGATGTGCAAGTGTGGTAAGTGACAGCTCCACCCCCCTATCAAGTCAGAGATGGCTCAGCCTGCCAACACCAAATCCCTCTTTTTCTCACTGTCTGGGAGTAATACACAAAGATCAACTGCCAGCTACACCTAGTGATGAGATCCAGGATACAGGATGCAGGCACCAAATGGTTAGGACAAGAAAATGCCAATTTTCTACAAGTGACATCTTCAGAATTGTGACTTAAAATCCAACTTTACAAGTAAAAAGAGTTTTTAATTTCAAATTGGAGACCAAAACTCAATTTTCCTACCTGCTCCCAATTGAAAGCTATCCCTTATTGAATGTAATAAAGTAACCCAATGCTATCCTATAGGAGAGGCAGACCTCGCAGTAGTGAAAAACAATTTTAAAAGATTTCACTACCAGGACATGTAAAAGTCCCACTTTTTAAATACACTGCACTCAACCTTATGGGCTATTTAGGGTCTACCCTGGCAAAAGGTTTATGTTGCCAGGTCGAAATGGCAGTTTAGAACTGCATACACAGGCTGCAATGGCGGGCCTGAGACATGTTTAAAGGACTACTTAAGTGGGTGGTGTAATCAGTACTGCAGAACCACCAGTAGCATTTAATTTACAGGCCCTGGGAGCAGATAGTATCACTTTACTAGGGACTTACAAGTAAATTATATGTAAGTCAATTTTATCATTGCGAGAGCACAAGCACTTTAGCACTGGTTGGCAGTCCTAAGGTCAACAATAACAAATAATTGAGCAAAAACAGGATGAGCAAGGAAAAATGTTTGGGGTAAGACCAACCTAAGTCTGACAAAAAACTTTTTGTTAAAAGAACCTGGGGAGAGGATGTGGCCTAACAGCAAGGGAGGCCGACCTCAAAGCTGGGGAACCGGGTTAGAGTCTGGCACGGACGCTCAACATCCTGTGATGCTGGGCAAATTACTTAATCTCCCCATGCCAAACAAAACAAAAAAAATGAGAATATGTCAGTCTGTAAGCAACTACTGCTCATGTAAAGCGCTCTGATAACTTCGGGTCTAGTTTGTAATATATAAAACTAAAAAAAAAAAAAAATCTTCCAGGTATCACACCACCTTTTAGATTCACTGTTCAACCTCCTACATGTGGCATTCCTCAAGGATCTGTTTTGTCTCCTTTGATTTTTTATTTGATTATTATGAAACCCTTTGTCTATCTCATTAATGTTTTCTTGTTTTTCTCTTTATTTATGTAGCTGAAACACAAATTGTTTTGGAAATTTCAGTTAGCCTCGAATTATATGCCTCCAAGCTTCACAATTGTCTCTTGAAGCTTGAAAACTAAATCTGTTTTAACAAATTAAAACAGAACGGAGACAAAACCGAAATCCTTTTACCTATAAAAACTTCCATGTTTTAGGAATTTTCCTTCTGGCCTTAGTCTATTGGTGCTAAACCTAAACCTTCATCCTGAGTGGGATACTTCAGGGACAAATTTGATTCTCAACATAATTTTGCCAACCAAACCTTGGGGCATATTATCAAGGGCTTTATCGCCGCGTTAGCGCCACTTTTAGGCGATAAAGCGGCGATAATCCTAACGCCCTATCAACAATGCGTCGCTAACCCCTATTAGCGCCAGTATCCCGCGATAGTACCCGGAATTTTTATCGCCCTTGATGCCAGCGATATTCACCGCTAATGAGATGCGAAGTAGGCGTTCCTGACTAAAATCCACAGAAAAATATCGCTAACACAGCATCGCACTATCAACAATGCTATCGCCGAACCGCGTAGCTACAAAAAACGAGCGCTAACACACGTTAGCTCCAGTTTTTAACACCTGATACAAACCTGACTTAAATTGCAGATAAGTGGACATATATAAGGGAGACTAGGCCAGAGCTCCCTCAGAACAGCCACAGAAGCCATGGAGGTAGTCATCATGCAGATTGGAGTCCCACGAAGGCAACAACAACCACCGCCAATGCAACCCCCCCCCGGACCACCCCCACTGAGGCAGCGACAAAGAAGACAGCGGGCACTGCGCAGACGTGTCTGCCTTGCTGATTTAAAGCCAGAGGATGTCATAGCCCACTACAGGCTCAAAAGGACATCCATCCAGCATATCCTGACCCTCATTGCCCACAGGCTGACGCCACCAACACAGCGGAGAACAAACATCCCTCCGCAGACCAAACTGCTTGCTGTGCTGCACTTCTTGGCCTCTGGGACATTCCAACCAACAACAGCCAGAGTTGGCGGAGTATCACAGTCAGCCTTCTCAGGCTTCCTCCCCACTGTCTTGGATGGTATACTCAGCCTGATACCCCAACACCTTCACTTCCCCAACACCATGTAGGAGCAGATTGCTATCAAGCAAGGATTCTATGCCATCGCTGGATTCCCGCAGGTGTTGGGTGCAATTGACTGCACACATGTATCATTTGTGCCGCCTGCGGACAGCGCACACATATACCGCAACAGAAAGCACACGTATTCAATGAACGTGCAGGCAATAGTGGATCACCGGGGACTGTTCACAAATGTCATTGCCAAATTTCCAGGGAGTGTGCACGATGCATTCATCTACCGACCCTGCGTCATAAACCAGCGCTTCCAGAATCACATATATGGAAACTCATTGCTTGTCGGTAAGTACCAACTGGACACACCACATGCACTAAATCCACTAGAATGTTGCCCCATCAAGAATGAGGATTCAAATACATTGCCTAGGTACCGATAGGGGGGGGGCTGCAAAAGGCAGTGGCACACCACCTGGTGTCACATGCTGATGTATTGTGTACGAGCATGAGATCACCAGGCTCCTCTGCGTACAGTACCCACCATCTACTGAACATCCATGTCGCAAATCAAAGTTAACCTCACTGGCATCCCAGTCTGGTGTGTTGGTGTATTGGTGAGGAGGAACATAATGTTGTTGTCCATGTTGCTGGTGACACATGATGGTTGACTAAATATCGCACAAGTACTCCCCCATGTCTCATCAGTGTGTCAACTCAGAGCTGTGGAGTGACCAGGCTTGTATCAATGCATGTGGAATGTTGGATTTGCCAAATGTTGCAAATGTGTATGCGCAGGTGGAGAAATCTGTCCAGAAAAACTATCTTTGGCCATTGCTGTTGAATGCAGTGTTGATGGTGCTGCTGTTGATGGTGGTGTGTAGCATCTCATCTCCAACTCAGCTACACAAAAGTCTCATTGTCCCATCTGTAATATGGTGTGTCATGTTGTTGCACAATGAGTAAGTGGATGTGTCCGTGCACACAACATGTGTGTAGACTATGTATTGGCAAACGCCAAAACATATCAAATTACAAGAAGTGTGCTAAGGTGTGCCCTGCGTATCAGTGTGGTGAAGTGCATGGACAATCAGATGTTGTTAAACAATTCACAGAGTGCAATTGACCTTGAGTATGTATGGAATGTGAGTTTGAGGCTCTGCTTGCGACAGAGGATGTAGTCCATGAAGTTCATGTCATGACATGTGAGGCTGTAGATGGCGTGTGCAAACCGTCAATGCCCTCAGTGGAGCCTGCAAGCGAGGGGTCTGCTATCAGTTGCTTTGTGTAAGCTCCGGACATTCAATTGCATATGTTGTGTGGTGTCACAGGTCTGTCGTCAGCACCAGACGCAGATCGGAATGTGATTTGTGCCAGGCGTGGCCCATGTCATGATAACATTCACATGGCGTTGACTGCGAGGAGTGATGATTAGTGCCATCGCTAGATGTGTGGATGCCACCTTGCAGCACACACCAGCAAAATGGCTGTTTGAAGGATCAACACTGAGGCAATGTACTTAGCATTGATGCTGCCAAATAGCCAGAAGCAACACATGGCCTACCTAAATTTAAATCTGCAAAAATCAGAAATGTACAATGCCTCTCTCAACACTGCCAACACAGTATGCACAATGAATAATGGACACATCTCCCTCTTACTTGTGACAGGTGACCAAGGATATGCTCTCTGCCCGTGGATGATGACACCCATACGAAATCCCACCACCCAGGCACAGAGGCAGTACAATTCTGCACATAGACGTACACGTGGCATCGTTGAGCGCACATTTGGCGTGCTGAAGTCACGTTTCCGTTGCCTGGACATCACAGGTGGCAAACTTCTGTACAGCCCTGAAATGGTAAACAAAATCATACTAGCATGTTGTGTATTGCACAACATATGTGTGCGCACCAAGGCCCCCTGGATCCAAGTTCCTGCAGCACCGGACGATGACCAGGATGATGAGGAAGATCACCGAGGTGGACCACACCCCACAGCCACTGCAGCCGGAATTGCCCGAAGGGACAGGATAATAAACAATTACTTCACTTGAGCACATCACGTTGTGACTGACTACAACAGAGACATGTTTCGTGAACATTACCACAACAACTGTTTGTGACAATAAACAAACTTAACACATATACCCTGTCTGCAAATCACTCTCCTGCATAAGTATATCCCAAATGAAACTTTCACATTGTTCAAAATTAACTATAATGACTACTAAAGTCAAACAATGGCGTGCATGTCACCTCATTACAGAGATGCCATAGTGTGTCAATTGTTCACCACTTGACTTAAGAAGGTGTAAATTGTGGTACACAATTACTCAATTAGTGTGACATACTGTACGTAAATCATGATTTACAGGGTGTACTCGGTCCTAAATCTTGAAACGTATGTGGGCGTATGGGGAAAACAATGATCATGAATGTTCAGTCTGTGTGAAAATATCATTACAATGTAATGAAATGGGGCACAAATATGGAAATTGGGTGTGAAATGGGGCTCAAATATGAATATTGCCCGTGAAATGGGGCTCAAATATGAATATTGCCCGTGAAATGGGGGTCAAATATGACTATTGGGCGTGAAATGGTGGTCAAACATGAAAATTGGGCATGAAATGGGGGTCAAACATGAAAATTGGGTGTGAAAGGTGGGTCAAATAAGATAAAATAAACTCACCAAGACCATGAATGAGCCATCAGCAGACCCCACATGCGCACCATCCCTGAACACCTTCATGAAGCACATCAAGACCTATCTCATTGTCGAACTAATCTGCGTATCGGCGGATTCACCCAACAGACCTGAAGAACTATTGGGCCATCTCCTTCCCACACTTTGCAGACAAAGTCACCTAGAGACACATAAAGCCGCAGATTAGTGCCTTCACTGAAGAAAATCCCATCAGGGCCCCCTCTCAGTCGGGGTACGGCAGCAAGCACAGCACCAAGATCGCACACCTCACCACCAACTACGACATACGCATGCCACTTGACCAGGCCCAACTAGTGGAACACATCCCATAACACTTCTCTGCAGCCTTCAACCCTGTCACACAACGCAGCACATCCGCCAGAAACCACGACACCGGGATACGATGAACCGCCCTCTCCTGGATCCACTCCTCCCTCTCCGTAACAAACCACAGGATCTGACTCCCCCTTCATCCACCAACCGACAGAGATCAACTGCGGAGTACCACACGGATCGTCCCTAAGCCCCACAAGTATTCCACAACTACATGGACACACCCACCTTCATCGTCAGATAGCATGGGCTCAGCATAGTCTCATACGCAGACAACACACAGCTCATCCACTCCCTCACGAAGATCTGAAAATACTACCAAATCTGCTCCCAGCTATGAATGTTGGAAAGTGCAGATCGAATGAAATACATCAGCCGAAAGCTCAACTCAGAGAAGACTGACATCCACATCCTCATGCCATCCACATCCGCATGGGACAACACCTGCTGGCTCTCCGCCCAGGTAAGCCTGCCATCACCGACAGACCACACACGCAACCACGGCATCATCCACTACTCTTCTGTCACCATGACCTTCCAGATCTACTCCATAGCCTTCAACAGCCCTAACTGCCTACGGATCCTACGCAATACATCCAAAAGTATATCCCCCAAATGCATCAAAAAGCAAAACCACGCATTCACAACAGCAGACTGGACTACGGCAATGCCCTCAAATCAGGAATCAACAAAACACTACTACACAAGCACCAAAACATCCTGAAGTGCGCAGACATACCTGTCATCACAACCCCACGTCACAAACACAAAAGACAGAACATACTAAACCTCCACTGGATCAACCTCGAGATAAGAGTCAACTAAATATCACTCACACACATACAAATCACTCCACCTCATCATCGGACAGAAATACATCAACAAGAGAGTCACCTTCAACCTCCCCAAGAGGAAATGACGCACAGCAAACCTTGGCCACGCAGACTCACCCCGGAACCACAAATCAAGAGTGGGAGGAAGAGCATTCTCCTACGTCGCTGGCAAATCCGGGAACAAGATGACAGTCAACATCTAATGCTCTACCATCCTGCAGGCTCTCAGGAGGGACAACAAGACATGGCAATTTGCCAGAGACGGAGCTGCACACTTACTCCCCCAAGCGCCTTGTGAGATTCACGGGTGAGTTGTGCACTTACAATTCACATCATCAATTCAATGATTGTAGTTGCAAATTGCTAGTGATCTGGGGATGAGTCATGTTAAGTGACAACAAGGGGCATAACATCAAGGACCCAAGATAACATTATCGCCGCTCTAGCGTCCGTATACAGGCCAAAAGCTGCGACAATGTAATCGCACCATTAACAAGGTTACACTATCGCGTGAATCCTTGACGTAGCGGCCCTTACCTTAACGCCCAGCTCAGCATCTCAAATGAGATGCAAGTTGGCCGTTCCTTGCAAAAACAATGTGAGTAATGTTGCAAACCGACATTTCTCCTATCAACAATGTGAACGCTAACCTGCAGAGCGATAAGAAAAGTAGCGCCAACCTTGGTTATCGCTACCTTCCTCACGCCTGCTTTCAGGCTGACTTTGCCATTATATCCAATGGAAGGTTGATATAATGGCAAAGTCAGCCCTACCCTATCAACAACGTATCGCCAATCCGTGTGCGATTAGCACTGGATTAGCTGCGCCAATCGCACATTTGGCAGCTAACTCAGTGACTAGTATCGGCTCGGCGATGCGCGTTCTTGACAACGCGCTAACCGTGCGATTAATTCCAGAGTTAGCTGGCAATAAATATGCAAGCGCTAAGTGCGCTTTGCGATATTGATCGCCGGCCCTTGAGGATATGGCCCTCAGTCTGTCACCTGTCTTGAGATCTCAAATGTAGGCTGCCCTCATTGTGCGCAAGAAACATCAGCCTGTATTCAATGGCTTAGAGAAGACATTTCCTCTGACTGTCCATCTAGGTTCAAAATTGGTCTTGCAACGTGCGTAGGGTAGCTCATCTGGTTCAAAAGGTCCGCCACTGGGGAACCCCCGCATTACTCCTATCCCTGGACGTGGAGAAAGCTCTCGCCCGGGTTGACTGGGCTTTTCTCCGTGCGGTCCTGCACCGCATAGGTCTCAGTCCTCTCAAGATCGCCCGCATTATGGCCCCCTACTCCGCCACTAAGGCGCGGGTACGCATCAATGGCACTTTAACCCCGTCCTTCCTCATTTGCAGAGGCACCCGCCAGGGCTGTCCACTCTCGCCGCTGCTCTTTGTTCTGTCAGTGGAACCCTTGGCGATTGCCATCAGGCGGTCGGCGGAAGTTCGGGGCATTCGCATGGGGGCAATGGACCATAAGATAGCTTCATTTGCGGACGACCTTCTGTTAACGCTCACTGAGCCGTTGACCTACCTCCCGACACTCCTGGATCTCCTGTCTCTCTTTGAGCGAGCATCGGGCCTTCAAGTTAACCTTTCCAAATTGTGTGCGCTTAACCTAACTCTTCCCTCCCGGTTGCATGAAGAAGTGCAAAACATCAGTCCCTTACGCTGGGCTCCTACCTCTATCCGGTATTTTGGCATTAATATTACAGCTGATCTTAACACCTGGACACAGGCTAACTGGCCGGTAAGTAGGACTTCCATACGGGCGGACCTACGCCGTTGGAGGTCGTTGCCCCAGTCCTGGTTAGGACGCCTTAACGCGATTCAAATGTCCCTATTACCAAAGGCCCTATACCTCTGTCAGACACTCCCCACGCCAATCACACACAACGATATCCTGACACTCCAGAGGGAATTGGTCGGCTTAATTTGGGGAGGGAAGCGGGCCCGCCTATCGACTAAAGTCCTGATGCTACCAAGATATTGAGGGGGGCTGGCCTGCCCTGATCTGTTGTCCTATTATTGGGCCTCCCACCTGCGGTATATCTTGGAATGGTCAGTAAGAGCTAGTGAGAAGCACTGCTTCCACATAGACTGCGCTGTGGCGTGCCGTCCGCTTTGGGACCTGGCATGGTTGCATAGGTCTGCTAGACACCCCGTGCTCATGTCGCCACTCCTACGCGCACAGTGCTGGAGATCTTGGACAGGATTGCGATTCACCGACACCTTACTACCTTCCCCTCTCCTCATACGCCGGTCTTACTTCATACAGATTTTCGGCAAGCATCTCGCCCATCTGAGTTTCCACACTGTGCGGCAGGTGAATGTCGCATCATAGAACAGCTTTTCGAAGGAGGAATCTTCAAAACTCCAGACCAATGTAGAGCGGATTGTAATCTCCCCAAAACGGTGCTGCAGGAATATGTTCAAATTTGCCACTGGCTGCGGGACCCATCGTATACTGAGGGCGCCACGCGCCAGCTTACGCCTTTTGAACGTCTGGTGCGATCGTTTGATGGGTCTAAGGGATTGATCTCCCGGACCTACAAAGTACTTCTATATTCTCAGGCGATACTCCCTCTCACGTATCGAAACCAGTGGCAAAGGGATCTTGAGGAGGATGTCACCCCGGAGCGATGGGTGCAGCTCTGGCGAGACATACGGTGTATTCTTAAATCTATAGCTCAATAGGAGTCTCCGTACAAAATGATGACGCGCTGGTACTACACTCCTCTTCGGCTCCAACGCATGTTCCCGAGCTGTACCCCGGCCTGTTGGAGATGTCTGAAATCTCGGGGCTCCTTCCTCCATATTTGGTGAGAATGTCCATTGATCCTACCTTACTGGGAGGACATCCTCGGCCGAGGCAAAGCAGTGGGATACCCCCTACCTAGCGATCCTGGAGTGATAATCCTGGGTCACCACTGTACCTTGCTAAAAGCGATGAAACCGGCGGATTGCCGCCGGATCTTTCAAATGCTTACTGCTGCCAAGAAGGTCATTGCCGTACATTGGAAAAAACCATGCACTCCTCCGGCCTCAGTGTGGATTACACGGCTTTGGCACCTAATGGCCATGGAACTCCTGATGCATCGGCTGGCGCATACAGATGCTAAATTCCAGCGTACTTGGCAGCCCCTTATCCACTATTTAACTCGGTTGGAACACGCTCCGTATGTACCTCCGCGCTTGTGCGCCCTGCAACTCCTTGAAGATCCACTCCTGCCCAGGGGAGTCCCTCCCGATGACAGTCAAGAGTGATATGCCCTGCCCCAGCCCTGCGCTAAGCTCACTACCCGTTCCTATATGGGTAGCGCCTCCTCCGGGGGTTGCTGGCTCCGTCCCGGCCTCTCCCCCGTCCTTCCCGCATCGCTAGCCAGCCGGAGAGTTGAGTCCTTTCTCTGCCTCTTCTTTTCTCCTTCCTTCCCCTCTTTCTCTTCTGGGTCACATTTTACTTCGGATCCCTCGGGATGGCCATCACAACCTGTTCCCAGTGCAAATCCAGGTTAGATGCAGGTGGTACCCCCGAAGGGGGTGTCGGGGGAGGGGTGGGCGCAGGACTGGCCAGTGTCACAGCTGGCCGCAGTGCTGCTTATTTGCATGATACCCACCCCCCATTCGCCGTAGGAATTAAACCTTCCATACATGGGAGCCTCCTGCCGGGGGAGACTCGTGATACAAGGCCGCCACGTCCAAATACACCTGTGGGGACGGAGCGTTTCAGGGGGGCTCCTGTGTGAAGGCCAGGCTCGAACAAAGATATTACAATGTCGCTCACTTATATGCATAGTGGAAGAAATGTATGTAATGGGTGGGGTACGGATACGCTCCTGTCATACTGCTGTCAGCTCCCCCGACGCAGCCGGCCCCAATAGGGGTTGTAGGCGGCTTGCTGTGTGCTCCCCCCCCCCCGAGATTAGCTTTTGGCTGGCACTGACAATTGCGCTGCCGGCCCATCTGGGATGTAGGCAGTACGCTGTGTATGTGGCCTTTCCATCTTCCAATAAAGGTTTTTGAAAACTGAACTAATAATTTAAATAAATTAAAAAAGAAGTTGGTCTTGCCGTAAAATCTACACGCAAACGCAATGTCTAACGTTACATGTGCCAAGTAAAAACATCGCTAGACACACCCAATGGACAACACAGTACCAACCTAAGCCTATTTGCGTCCTAAATGCGTGCAGATGAACATTACATTCCCAAAAACTGCCCGCATACACAATTCACCAACAACATAAGCACCTTTGCGAGCTATTTGCGTGCAGAAATCAATCGCAGACCTAAAAACGGGCCGCATACACAATGCAATAACATGAGCACCTTTGCGAGCTATTTGCGTGCAGAAATCAATCGCAGACCTAAAAACGGGCCGCATACACAATACAATAACATGAGCACATTAGCGAGCTATTTGCGTGCAAAACTGCATCGCATACTTAAAAACGGGCCGCATACACAATACAATAACATGAGCACATTAGCGAGCTATATGCGTGCAAAACTGCATCGCATACTTAAAAACGGGCCGCATACACAATCCACTAACAACATGAGCACATTTGCGAGCTAGTTGCGTGCAAAAATTCATCGCATACTTAAAAACGGGCCGCAAACACACAGGAAGTGATGTATGCATGCTTCCTGTCTACCAGGGGAGTGTCCTTCACTTTCACTTTCGGTTCTGAGCACATTGCTGGTTATTGCTGAGATTGAGGGAGGTGTCTGGTGGTTTGTGCTGTTGGTGTGAGATTCTGAGAGTGTTGCTGTGTCCTGTGTCCTGTGAAAAGTGTCTGTTAGCTTGTGTTAAATTGTTTTACATTGTTTTAAATTGTTTTGAATTGTATTAAATTGTTTTACATTGTTTTAAATTCTTTTGAATTGTTTTAAATTGTTTGACTGTCTCCTGTCCTGAGTCTAGTTGTGTGTTTGTGTTTGTGTATTTCACGTAAGTTGTTTTAGGGGGTTATCATTTTTCTTTTTGAGGGGTTACTGGGGTGCAGGGAGATGCCGGCTGTGGGCAGGTCCGGAAGGATGTCTGAGGGGGCATTGGGGGCTTCCTTTGGCTGGTTAAGTTCAACCTGCCATTGATGTTGGAGAGGGGGGACGTATCCTTCAAGGGTACAGTGTGGCAGTGCGGAAGGTGCGTTGGGAGCGGGTGCGGGTGCAGATGCTCCGGTGCTTTGGAGTGGACCGGAACGTGCGCCAGTGGAAGCACCGCTGGCAGGACATGCTGGCACGTGAGGCCGACATCCTGGACTTCACAGGAGTAATGACTGGCATCCAGGGTGGTAAGTACAAACACTATTTTAACCCTGAATACTGTTACGTACATTGACTATTGACGTGTGGGACATGAAGGCATGATGTCATAATGCTGTGTTGACACCGTGATCCTGTTGCAATTTCGTGAATACAATTAAAGTCTTCAAAAAGACATGCGCATGATGCACTGGACTCTTGAATTGCATGATTTAGTCTCCCCACTACAGTGTTTGCAACAGAAGGGAAGGTGTCGGAATACACTATCGTAATATCCCTTATTGTAGAGCGCAATCCAGCGCCAGTTGTATTATCAATTTCTGTTGTGATGACCGGGTAGTAAACATGTTGCGCTGTAAAGCCCACATTGTAATCTAGGTCACCTGTAGGACACATTCCATCAAGCACATGCTTATTGTGACCGTCTACTCATTTGTAAGGGTCGCAAGGCACGATGGGGGGTGTGCATGTTCAAGTCCATCAAGGTGTGTGTATGTGGTCAATCCATTTACATTAGTCTATTTCTGAAGATGGGGAGCAATGTGGTCTGTCGAGGTGGAAGTTGAGGACTCACAGTGTGTTGTAGTTGGGGGATGCAAAGGCATGCGTGGAGATGATGTGGGTGAGGGAGTTTGCTATAGGTCTACGGGGGCAGCAGCGGTAGCAGGGAAAGGGGCGTGGAAGGATGAAAAGTCTGTAGAGAGGGAATACAGAGTACGCATCAGGAAGCCGGATACTGACAAACAATAGATTATGTATGAGTGTGGAAAAAAGTGAAGTAACAACTTGATAAGAGTGAATGATGGAGCCGAATGCCTGATTCAGAGCTCAAATTGACCACCAGGGTTGGTGCACAGGTGAACCTGCGTGTGGAGGAGGCCTTCATAAGCACACTCCAGAGAGTGCATGTGTTTGGGGGAGGCCTCATTCAATGGTGGAGCAGCGAGGCTGCCAGAGCAATTTCACTGACAGTTAGTCAGTGGCCTTGCTAGTCTGTCCCCGCAGCGGACGTCATGTATGAGGGGTCCAATTCATGTACATTTGATGAGTGATGTGTGAGGTGCAATGTGTTTACACATGATGTGGTCACATCAGAGGCACAACGCAGTACCATGCCGACAATCATAGGGGGCTATGTTGGGTGACCCACTGCGCTGGATCAACACCTAACAATGTTGTGCCAAAGCTGGCACACTTGTGCCAAACCGGCGTGCTCATTAATGTATGTATGTGTACAGTAAGGGTGACTGTACATGTACTAGCCAAGCCATTGTGCGCGTGTGCTGTGTGCTTGGCAGAGTGTAGTGTAATTAATGGCAGTCACACATCACTTGTGGAACCATTGCTACGCTGCCCCTGTACATGGTTTATGTGTGAGTATGATTTGGAGAGGTCAAAAAGACACACCGCAAATGGGACATCTCCAGGGTGTCATAGCCCAAATATCTCTGGGTAACTGCCCGTTGTAATCGGCCGAGATGCAATTGTACACAGAGCTATTTTAATCCCATGTCCGTGTAGTGATGGGGCCTTGACATTGTGTCACACGACTCAAATGTGCATGTCTGCCAGCAGTAATGTATTGTGTGGTCCGGCTCTGCATTCACAGCTCCTGCGTGAATGGCAGTCTAAGTTGTCACAGTAATGTGGCCAACATGAAAGGCAACACCACAGTTATGTTGCATCATCAGTTACTGTAATGTATTTCATCATGAATATGTGATGTTTGCTTACGTCTGGTAACAACACGTTAACATTTGTTGTCTCGCAGATGGTCGTCAGCCTATAACCCAGGGGGACATAGACAGATACAGGGACCCGCACGCCACTGGTGAGTATGGACATATTCTAGTGTCATGTAGCAGTGCCATGGATGACTGTTACATATGCTACACTTTGTTGATAAGCAGTATGGGTGTGTATCGCATGTCCCTTACCCACAATGTGAAGATGCATTGTGTAAGTCAGATTAGTTTACAAATTGGTAGGTAAAGGTGGGCCAATGGATCTGTTTCACAGTTGTGAGTTTGCCCATCAGCTGTCAGTGATACCCATTCCAATTGAGGGGCATCCTTGTAATACCCAAACGTCGCCACTGCGTCACTTCCACTGAAGTGGTGTTGTCAATCGGGTCGTAGCCTTTTTGCCAATGTAGAGTTACGCTGCCTTGTCAAGAAGGCACACTTACATGCTGTGTTTATTGTAAACAGTGCGTGCAGTGGGTGTCAAGTTGTGCACAAGGATGCAGTGCTTTTCAGGGGGTGCAAGCTCAGAGACATGTTTGAACAGTGCTTACTTATGTATGCTGCATAGCAGCTTCACTGAAGTGGCAGGGTGTAGCTGAGAGTCAGACATATCAATGGCACATTACACAAACACATTTCAAAGATGTGCATGTTAACTGCAATTGCATCTTTGTGCACTGCATTGGTGTTGGCAGCCTGTGTCCGTGGGGACATTCCATGCTTGACTATGGATCATGTGTACATACTCCTCGGACACAATTGGTGACATTCCTCCACACACATTTCCAACACACGCTTGAGGTATGCATTGTACAAAGTACCATATATTACGCAATGCAGGGCTCAACGACACTATCTGTGTGTAAACATTAGCCATGACAATGACACAACGCACATGACCCCAGGGTGCAGTTTAATGTTGAATGCATTGGAACAGTTGTCGTTGTAAAGGCATGCGTGCTCTTATTCACTACGGAGTGAGGTCAGCGGTCACAAGACATGCATGTGTGACAATTAGGGTGGAATGATGCCTCGCCCTCTCAGTGGCAGAACATCAGGAATTGTATAGTAATGGTGGAGTGAGGGACAGCGCATCCCGTCAATGTAAGCGGTCATACACCAAACATGTTCCCATGTGTGCAGCACGACTGGAAGTGTGAGTAGGGCTGTCCCAGTCTTGTTCCTGTGCATGTAGTGTGACATTACTATAGATTGACAAGCACACCTGCACACAGACACCCATTGCAATCTTGTGCAAGACTGGCTGTTTTTGTGCGGACTTGATGACCTGCACACAGTTGCTGGGATACACACAGGGGTGCACATGTGCATTGTGCATTAAATGCTGCAGTGTGTCACAGGACAGGATGAGGGTGGTTCTGTACTTGGAGGGCAAATGCCTCCCTCCTCCAGGCATTTGTACATGTCAACCGCAGTCAGGGTGTCCAATGGTGCCATGTTTTGACCGTGTCTGTCTCATTTTGTAGTGACAGTACATGTTCCATGACATGCACTGTCATGTCAGTCTCCACAGCATGTAGTGAACCATTCAGGCTTATATATTTGGTTGACCACGTCCGTCTCGGACTTCACTTAGATACACTGGTGTGTTGGCTCACATGTTGAATCAATCTTTGATTAACGGTTTTATGGTGAACATTAACATGTTCAGATGTACTGGAATTGACATTTATTATATGTTACAGACAACATGACACCTGCGGAGCAACATGCCTACCAGGTAGGCAAGGACCGGTACCTTCATGTGAAGAAGGTTGCAAGAGGTTTCCGACAGATGGCGAGGAGGTATCGGAAAGACAGGAAGGCTGGGAAATGGAATGCATTGCAGGACGTTGGCCAAACCAACAGCCAGGCCCTCCCCGTACCCTCTGGTCCCAGTGTGGCTCCTCAGACTGTCATTCCCCCTCTGACCACACCCGCACAGGTGCCAATACCACCTGCACCTGCAGCTGCAGCTCCCGTGGAGCCTTTTGACGCCACGGACAGGAGGATGCTTGCTGCGAACAATTCAATGCTCATTGACATACGGAGGGAATTGTTGTACCTCAACAGGAACTTACATGATATCCGGACACACCTTGGGCTGCAGTGATTCCTCCCCATTTTGGCCCCCACCCCCTCTTCTCCCTTGCCCCGATGTTTATGTTCCAGTGTTGGCTAGTGTTAGTGATGTTATGTTTGTTTTAGGCAGAGTAGTTTTAGTGTAGGCCTAGTTAGTGCAAGTTCATAAATTTATATATTTTTCTACAAATTTTATGGTATTTGGGGATAAGTTTCATTTTCCTTTGGGTGGGGGGTTGATGTCGTTACAGTTTTTGCGTGTTTAGGAATAGTTAGGGTATGGGGTTAAGTGAAGTTCAATTTAATAGTTAGTTTAGATTTAGTGTTAGGATTAGTTCTTAGTGGTAGTGTAGGGAATTTAGACTTTTCATATTTGTTAAATAAATAATGTTATTCATATTTGGTCTGTTTGCACTTACATCAGGGATGATGTGGGGCAGTGGGGCTTATTCCATTGTATGCAACTCATGCCGTCAATGGGCAAATCATTGAATGTGTGACTATGGTCATGACCTGTTACTTAGCAGGCTGGATAGTGTCAGGATACCATATATGTGAGCACAGTGAACTTGCATGGCTGACAGATTGTTAAGTATGGTTTACAGCTTAGTCTAGGGACTTTTAATTGTGACGTTCGACATCTTAAGTGTGACGCACAGGGTTTTACTGCACATGGTTGCTAAATTACTACACAATGTCGGAACATAGATATGTGAGTACATAGAAGTTGCTAGAGTTAGCCATCATGGATATGGATGTATGCACCGAGTAACACATATAGCGTATGACACATGCATATAAGATGCTCCGGCCTCTGAGTCCATATACATTGCACAGACCTTGGCACACTTGATGCGTGGTACCAGGCTATCAGCTTGCTTTGCCTTACCTGTCCCTGTGCATGGCAGCTCAATCCCCATGACATGCAAGATGTAGGTCATTTGTGTGTCAATTGGTAAAGTCACATGGCACAACAGTGTTTGTGAATCACATGAGTTACGTGACAATGAGTTCTGACCTTACTTTTGAGGTTATTCACAGATGTTATTTAGGAGTTGCACTGTAAGGTATACTGACTTAACTTCTACTATCTTCCTTTTCGGACTGCCATAATTATTAGAGTTATGCTTTGGTCACAGTTAACGTTTGGTTGCATGCACACAGGTCTGATGCACACATGCATAGCTCCCTGTACCGACAGTGTAATGGGCACTTGTCACAGCTGTCACTTTTGTCATTGACTCATAGTGATGACACCCTTGGAATGTAGCCACAGAAAAAGACTATATGCCAAGTGCAGTTCAACAGACCAATATGCTCACAGTGGGCACAGCATGAGAGGGCTCAAAGATTGTCAGGCATTGTTTGTGCACAGATAGTGGCTAAGTGACGCTTGGCCATAGTCACCATTGTGAACTACACTTCAGTGTGGCAGACTTTGTTGTTCCATATATATGTATGTTAGACATGTGCCCTTAGGTCTCCTCAGCAATGTGATACTGGTGTGCAACATCTAGGGTTGTGAGATGCAATGGGCAACATCGCAACAAGATTAGTACACCATGTTGAGTGTAAGTAGATATGCCAGGAGATTATGGTTTGCTATTGTTCAGGGTGACACTACTTGTGTCCTGAAACAGACTGCTACATTTGTTCACACATGCCTGTCTCATGAATGAACGTGGGTGAAAGTTGGTCTATTGCTAGATTGTGGTATCTGATCAAGGTGGCCACAGAGATTTTACACATTCAGGCTCATCTCACTGCCGATCCATGTCAGGTGACACATGTACCTAGCTTGTATTTCCCTTGCTGGACCTTCTTGTGGATTCACAGGACATGTATTATTGACGAAGTTCAATGCCTAATTGATCATGTAAACACGCATCTGTGTGAATAGAATATATTTATTTACAGTACAAAGGGGGAAGACAGGGACAGTACTTGGACATTCAACCCAACATTGCATCTATGCCCGTTAGAGGGGCAGACAGAGTCCTTAGGGAGTGACGGATCAGAGGGAAGAGGCGGAGTTAGCAGTGTCATTGTCACAGAAATAAGCTGGTGTGGAAGTCCATGTCTGGGTCCAAGGTGAGTGTTGGGTGACATTGGAAGACAATGGAAGGGGTCGTTCGGTGGCATGACAGTAAGAAGAATACCAAGGTAAGCCCGGCCTTCTGACGTCAATGTTTGCTCTGTGTTCTCCTTACCATGATGGCAGAATCATCATCATCTTCGTCCTCTGATGTGTCATGTGGCTCACATGTGGGTGGTGGTATGGTTGGTGCAGCACTGTGAGGCACAGACACATCAGGGGGCGGAGCTGAGGATGTGGAGCCGCCAGCAGCAGCAACTATTGGCGCCAGAGCTTGGGGCAGCAGTGAGGTGACGAGCAGATGCAGGGCCTGGTAGATCCCAGCTACATTGCGCTGGTGTTCAGCCGTGGCAGCCATCTGTTGTTCTTCACGCCGCTCCCTGCTCTCCATTATCCGGGCTATCCGGGACAAATCAGCGCTGACACTACTGTAGCCACCCTGCTGAGACAGTTGGTCCAGTCTCTGTGTCAGGACTACAGCAATGTCATCCAGGGAGCGTTGGAGAGCATTGAGCGGCCTGTGGATGTCTGTCATCCTCTGCATGTGGTCCCTGATGGGACTCAGACACCCACGTATGTCGTCCATTTTGGCTGCCAGGCTCTCAAACCCCAACCGCACCTGGTCACGCGTCTCCCGCTGGACCTCAAGCACATGGCGGTGAAAGGCCTGATATGTGTCCTCAAGGTCCGGGGAGGCAGCTGTGGTGGGAGGTGCCTGCTGCCGGATGGTTTGTGCATGGGGTGTGGTTTGCGCAATGCTGCTGGGTTGCCCCGCTCCTGTAGATTGTGTGTCAAGGGAGTCCAGCATCTGGAGGAATTCCTCCTGGTTGATGGTGGTGTAATCATCCACGTCTGACGTGAGTGGTGGGTCATTCTGCTGTCCAGGAGGTGTTGTCTCTCCCTCTGCAATTGGAACAGGAGATACAGTTTAACAGTGTGTTACATGTGGGTGCATGCATTAGTTAACTTGGCAAACTGACTGCGGGAGACTGTACCATCTGACAGTTTTGGATGAGCTGCTTATTATTAGCAGGATGTTGCATATTTCAAGGGCATCACGGATGTGAGCTTGTCCTTGTACATTGCCATCTTACATTTTAGCAATATGTGAGTTGTTTTACGACAGTGTCTACACACAGGCGCTACCTGTTCTGTCCTCTGTTCAGTTGTGTGAGTGATGCAGTTTGTGACACCTAATAGTCAATGTTGATGTACTCAGATTTGTATGTGTGTGCAGTGCATTGTGTGATAGTGGCACCTGCAGCTTTAGTTTTACTGCCCCTCGTCCCTTTCAGACAATGAGCCTTTGACTGCTGTGAATGTACAATGCAGAGATGTTGTAAGCTGTGGTGACTATGTGTGTTGGCCAGAGTTGTGACACTTGTGCATGGTGGTCATGAGATTTCTGGGTCACATCGGGGGCTATGTGTACAGAAGGATGTGTCTCCCGCTTGACTAGTGGGCAGCGGCAAGAAGGCAGCGAAGCGGTGGAGCCCGGCAAGGGACGGAGCTGCGGACTATTTCTAACTACGCCGCCTCGACCTGGGGCTGAGTGCGGACTGCGACCTCAGGGGCTACTGAGAGTGTGTAGCGCGACGAGCGCCGAGCCGGCCGCCCTGCCCTCCCAGCAACGATGAGGACTTGCCCTCTACCGCACCGGCTCTGCACCGCGGCGAGTGGGGGTGCTGCGCCCGGAGGAGCTCCGGCCCGAGTGGCTAGCGGCGGCCGGCCCAGCGTGGCGGAGACCGAGGACCATTCAGGAGTAACCACACCCACACCGGCGGGGAACTGGCAGGGGGCCTGCTTCCGAGCCCGCCGGACAGGGATCACCGCTGAGGATTGCCGGGCCCAGGGGAGGCACAGCAGGGGCCGTAGCCGCATGAAGAGGCCTGGCGTAGGCCGTGCCCGGCCGGGAGGTGAGCGCGCGTCGCCTGGATGCGGCTCTTTCTCGAGGGGCCTGCACCGCATATCGGAGAGCTCAAGCCTGGGGCCAGGTGGCCTAGATTGGCACTGAGCAGCGGCGGCGCAAGACATCCCACGCAAGGTGATGTTTAGCGGGGGTACGTGAACTGGGCCCTGGCCCCCACCGGACCCGCTCTTCATATTTCACCCGTGGGACTCAGCACCCAGATCTGGCATCCACTCTCCCGTGCTGCCCACGGGTGTCCCAGAGGGGGTCGGCTCCCGGCACCGGGGGGCTGAGTCTGCATGAGGCGGGGCATTGACGGGCCTGGGGCTCCGGCCTGGTGCGAGCAGAGTGCTCCGGATCTCCACGAACACTGAGGACTGTGCACCACGCCGAGCGCTCAGGGCGCCACACAGCGTGGCGGGCGGGGTTACACTCAGCCCTTTCGCCCACTGGTGGCGCAGGAGCGCAGCGTATTGTGCCACAGCCATCCCAAGCATTGAGGGTCAGCCTGAACATATCGGAGGGCCCACCGGATCCAGCGCCCCACGCACCCGGGGGCCTCCCTTCCACAGGGCTCTAGTGCGACGACCGGGACCACCAGCAGCTGACCGGAGTGGAGGGCTAACGCGCCAACGGGCTGGTTCTATCACCCGGCGCTCCATGAACCTGGCCCGCAACATGGCCTCCACCGGAGGGAAGAAAAGCTAATACCAGCAGGAGGTTTTTGCACATTCGCAGGGGGGGGTGACTCCATCACATCCCGCAAAGAAACCCGGCCCCTCCCCGGCCACCATGAGTGGCCCCGTAGAAGAGCCAGTCACAAGGGCCTTCCTGGAGTCCCTGTTTACAGCCCTTCGGGACAATATTCACACGGTACAGAGGGAATTTACGGCGGAACTCAAGGAGGTCCACAAAGAAATGGATGGCATCGGGGAACGGGTGGCAGCGTTGGAGAACGGAAGTGACGCCCAAGAATCTGAGGTCTCACTCATGCAGCAGGCCCTCATCCGCATACATGACCAACAAGTAGACCTTCAATCCCATTTGGAGGATCTAGAGAACCCCTCCCGGCGACACAATGTCCGGATCCGGGGGTGAGAACTGACGTGGAGGCGGGCGATATAATCACATATGTGCGTGGGCTCTTTATTCATATTTTGGGTAACCCTTTGGACGCAGAACTAAAGATTGACCGTGCCCACCGGGTGGGACTGCCCCACTCGGACACCGCCCCCCCAGCAGACATACTAGTCTGTGTCCAAGACTTTTGCACCAAAGAGGGAATACTCCGTAAAGGCAGAACAATGCACCCCATTTCATTCCGCTACCAGACACCGGTTCTCTATCAGGACCTTGCCGCACTCACACTTCAAAAGCACAGGACTTTCAGACCCATCACTGTGGTCCTCCGCCAGCGCAATATCACATACTCCTGGGCTCAGCCATTCCGCCTCATCCTTCGCTACGATGTCAAGCTGTATCCGTTACGTTCCCTGGCGGAGGCCATTCGGCTCTTGGGCATTGACGTTCTGGAGGAGGACAACAGAGGAGACCCCAGGGACCCGGGCTTTGACGAGATACAACCGCGTTGGAGGCTGCAGAGTCGCATGCGCCGCCTCGGCCGGCACCAACATCCAGACCCTGATGAGATGGCAAAGGGTCAGCGGGAGGCCCTAGAAACACTGCCAGAAGCCCTCACCAGGTCTCAAGCTTCCTGAATGGTCCTGGGCCCTTTAGCCCTGTTATTCTTTCCTACCTTCTATGCTCTCTACCTCGGGTGGTTCTGAGGGTGGAGACGGGGTAAGTTCAGGGCCATGAGAACCCTATGATGACGTTTGACCAATCTTCTGTGGAAGATGGAGTGCCTCCAGACCTTTGTTCGTGTTTTGATAATTTTTGGATTTGGTTAGTTTTTGTTTCTTACTGGGGCTATTTTTCCACCTTCTTCTCTTTTCTGTCTTCCTCCTGCCCTCCATCCCAGTCCTGGCTGCGCACATCTGCCGCCTCACTGGTGCTTTCATATCCGGGAATGGTAGCCTCACTCCAGCGGCGCTAGCTCACCTCTGCATACTACACTGAGCCGTAGATGCCACCCTATAGTCTTTGAGTCATCACTCTTCATGTGAGAGGCCTGAATAATCCTATCAAACGACGCACGATCTTGGCCTACTTAGTGAATTCAGGAGCTGAGGTGTGCTTATTGCAAGAAACGCACCTTCTGCCCAAGGATTGCCACAGACTTCGCTCACGCGCCTTCCCCACTCAGTTCTTCTCTTCCGGGCCTACTAAAACTGCGGGGGTGGCTATCTTGCTCTCCATGGCTTTCAAGGGGAGGGTTGAGCAGAAAGAAGTGGAATTGAAAGACTGATTAGTGACTTACCAACTCCAGTTTGGGGAACACACTCATTATTTGGTCTGTCTATGCTCCAAATGAAGGGCAGGAGAGATTTCTCCATTAAGCTTAGTACGGAGCCACGGCTACCTCAGAACGCAGTATCCTTATGGGGGGACCTACATTTGGTCTTTGATAACGAACTGGATGGCTCAGAGCAGCGTTATGGCCAGGTGGGCGCCCTCTCCCACGCAGGACTCAACAGACTGACTGACCTCGGCCTGACAGACATATGGAGATATTACCATCCACTGTCTAGGGAATACTCCTACTATTCCAGCGCCCATGAGACTTATGGCAGGTTAGATTATTTCTTGGGCACCCAGCTCCTCAGAGACACCACATCCTCCACAGTCATTCTAGTTACTGCCCTATTGGATCACGCTCCGGTGGTACTCACATTGACCTTCCCTCCAGTCCGGAGACATGCCCGACAGTGGCGCTTTCGGGACACTCTTCTTCGCCGTGCTGACATCGTGGCACAGCTACAACACACTTTAGTCAACTACCTATCACATAACGACTACTCCGATATGTCTCTTTCCACTAGATGGGAGGCCCTGATGGCAGTGGTGCTGGGGTCCGTCATTGGTATATCCTCGGCGGATGACGCAGAACACTAACGCTAACAGGAGGATCTCTCCCAGAGGATTGGGGAGCAAGAAGTGATGCATCGCCGAAAAGGAGCCCCGAGGATATGGCGCCAATTAAAGGCAGTCCGGCCACAACTGGCAGCTATAGACCGCGATAAGGCAGAATATGCGGCTCTGCAGTTGCGCCACTCCTTCTACGTGGGGGCCAATAAATGCGTCCAGCTCTTGGCGCACAAGCTGAGGGATACCAGGTTGCGAGAAGGGGTCAGTGAATTTCGAGTTCAAGCAGGCCGCACACGTACAGAAGACTCCGACATCGCAGAGGTCTTCCGGGACTATTACGCACAACTTTACGATGCACAGTCCTTGGGGAGGGATGCAATGGTGGCATACCTGGACCAGATAACCCTTCCATGCGTCTCCCAGGCTCATGCTGAACATATAGGAACAGTGATCCGCCCAGAGGAGGTGTTCTCACCTATCTCTCGCTTGAAACTGCCCAGATCCCCGGCTCTGGACGGGTACACCATGGCCTTTTATAGGCAATTATGCCCCACGATCACCCCGCTCCTCACCCGCCTCTTTAATTATTTTGGCAAGGGCGGGGCGATCCCTCCCTCGATGGTAGTGGCGGCTCTGGTGGTTATTCACAAACCGCGCAAAGACAGGTCGCAATGTGAGGCGTACAGGCCCATCTTACTTTTGAATCTAGACCTGAGACTCTACACCAGTATACTGGCAGCACACCTGGCCCCTTACAAGCCCGGCATTATCACCCCTGATCAAGCCGGGTTCATACCGCAGAGACAAACTGCCGACAACACGAAGAGAGTCCTTGATCTTATCGAGAGAGCCTCCCGCATCCCAGGTGAGTACATGCTCCTTACCGTTGATACGGAAGAGGCGTTTGGCAGGGTCCATTGGCCCTACTTGGACTCTGTGATGTCCCGTTTTGGCCTAGGGGGAACGAATGAGGACTTGGATCCTCAACTGCTATCAAGACCCCTCTGCGACAGTTAGGGTCAATGGACACGCATCGAGCCCCTTCCGTATTCACAGAGGCACTGGGCAGGGGTGCCCGGTGTCACCCTTGCTCTTTGCTCTATATATGGAGCCCCTTGCTCAGAGAGTTCGTGAACATCCAAAGATCATGGGCATACGCTTGGGCAGTGACACACACACCATCTGCCTATATGCGGACGATGTCCTGGTTACCTTAGCGGACCCTGCCACGTCGTTGCCCACTTTTCTGGAGGAGTTAGTCTTCTTCGGAGGAGCGTCCGGGTTTAAGGTCAATGGTGCAAAGTCCATCGCTCTGAGCCTCTCTCTGCCACCCCCGCTTCTGGTGGTACTTCAAGCCCATCACACCATACAGTGGTCGGCTACCACGGTTCCGTACTTGGGTCTTCAGCTGGCCCCTACACTACAGGCCACAATGGCAGCTAATTACAGGATCCTGCACTCCCACATCCGCACGGACTTGAGACACTGGAAATGTTATCCCATTTCATGTCTGGGGCGTATTGCAGCCGTGATAATGTTCATACTCCCAATACTTCTCTATCTATTCCAAACACTCCCCTTACGGCCTCCTACAGGTTGGATCCAACGGGTGCAATCAAAACTATCCCAGTTCATTTGGCAAGGCAAATAACCGAGAATGAAGTAGTCTGTTAGCTTCCTCCCCCCCAGCGAAGGGGGTCTTGGGATCCCAGGTTTGGTGCTTTACTTCAAAGCCGTTCAATTGCAGTATTTGGTGGAATGGAGCCGGGCGGAGTCATGAACACACTGGCTCTTCCAGGACCACGCGTTCCCTGGTACCTACTTAATGAAGATCCACTTTCTTTGGAAGTCACAATGCCCTCCCAACCTCTATGCATCCCAAATTGCGCACACCACTGTGGTGGCCTGGGATCTAACGCACAGTCGACACAAGCTCACGACATTCCCCTCCCCACTCACTCCCCTCTTTGGCAATCCCGATTTCTGACCTGGGCTCGCAGACACATCATTCCCTATCTGGAGATGCACAGGCTGCCGTGCATTGGGCACACTTTACGACACGGAAGGGGTTATCCCTTTTGAGCAACTGCATGCGGATTATGACCCCCCGAAACTGAACAATTGCATTACCTGCAGCTCCGCCATTGGGCCTCCCATCCCAACAACCAGGCGCAGGCCCACAGACTCCTCACGCAGTACGAGCGGTGGTTGATCACTCGCTCCTCGGATAAGGAGTTGATCACGGACTTGTACAGTATGCTCCTGTCACGCTACACCCACTTTTTCCATGCTGGTAGTGCTCGGTGGGAGGGGGACTTGGGCCGTGATCTCACCAACACCTAATGGGAAGGGGTCTGTCACAGGGTGCGACATACCGCAACTCACACAGGCCTCACTGAAACATACACCAAGCTAGCGTGCTACTGGTACTACACCCCCAAACGCCTGCACCAAATAGATAGGGCACACAACCCGGACTGTTGGAGAGGGTGTGGGAAGGTGGGTGCACTTGTCCATCTGCTTTGGGAATGTGACCGCTTGACTCCTTACTTGACCCAAGTGCTTGACGGAGTAGACAAACACCACGCATATCCTATTAATCAGCACAAGGCTGCATCTCCCAGACGCCAAAATGAGCATGCTGTGTGAATGTGACAGATCACGTGCACCAGTGTGCATGCCGACAACAAGCTCAGCACACCTGTAACATTGCCTATGTGTCTGACTTGTGTGCAAGGTTGTGCATGGCCATCCAGGGTGACTTTGATGGCCATACACAACCTTGCACACAAGCCAAACACATGCGCCAAGTTGCAGGTGTATAGAGCTTGTTGTCGGCATGCTCACTGGTGCACGTGATCTGTCACATTCACACGGCATGCTCATTTGGGTGTCTGGGAGATGCAGCCTTGTGCTGCTGAATTGGATATGGGTTCTGATGATGCAAGGTGTGCATTTTGCAGGCCCTCCACATCTCTAGGTGATGTTGCATTTTGCTATTTGATGTTGCCCTTATTTAGTAATCTGATGTTGTACCTGGACTGTGTTTGTCTGACTTTACGGTGCACATTTCGAAATCTGGGTACATGTGAATATGTGTCCTGCAAGGTTTTGGCTTGAGTCATGTGATCTGTGTCCATGCCACCATGCACAGGGCTTTCTGGGACCTGCTCCACAGTGATTGTGGGTCTGCAATGCAATTCATTGTGCATGGGTGCCATTGTGCCCATCAACCCCCATCCACCCACTCCATGGTTGGTACTCACCCTGTGGTTGTGTCTGCTCACATTCAGCAGTGTCCTGACCCGGCACTCCGACCACCGTTTCATCGGTGATGACTTGGGCCACCATTTCCTCCGTCTCATCCAGCTCCAGCTGGGGCGCTGGACTCCCACCTCCGGTTGCACTTGCTGCCTTCCGATTGGCTGCTATTTTTTCCTTTGTATTCTTCTTGCTGTCATTCCAGCGCTTCCTGACCTCATCCACTGTCCTCCTCTTCCTCTCTCCAACAGCATTCACCTTGTCCGTGATGTCTTCCCATAGTTCTTTTTTCTGGACAATGGCACTGAGCGTTTGATGAATAACTCCTGCTGATGTTCAGCCACCAGGCTACACAGGACCTGATTTTCCTGGTGACTGAATCTGGGGTTCCTCTTCCTCTTGGCCTTCTCCTGGGTCTCTGTCTGCTCCTCCTGGCTAGCTGGGGGTTGTTGGTGGCCTCAGCACTAGTCCCGGCTTCCTCCATGTCTATCCTGGCTTCTGGTGTATTCTCCATTTTGTGTTTTTTTTGTTTCCCCTGCTTGTTGGCCTTTTATGGGGAATTTTGGCGCTTGATTGATGTGACCTGCAGGCCTGCTGCCAATTTAGCGGCCGATTTCGGCGCTATTTGGCCTATCGCCACTTTTCTGTCATTAGCGTGCGTTTTTTTATCGCCGGCGCACAGGATGTATCGCCATCCATTAGCGCCGGGATTGGTTGCTATCGCTGGGTTGCGGCGCGTTGTTAATACGTCGATACCACGGCGATGAACTCCGGTTAGCGACGGCGATAAAATAAATGACGCTAATCTCGCTTCGCGATAATTATCGCGGTTTGTTGATAATATGCCCCCTTGTCAGTAGTCGCCTTGTGTCTTTTTCAATTACGTACTCTAAAAAAAGAGTTTTAACTCTTTTTTTTGTACGACGTTCAAATATAGAATGCCTTCATTTCTGCACACATTGATTACTGCAATACATTGTACTTAACTTTATCTTAATAGACTTGCATAAGGTTTGAAAAGAAATAAACATTAATTTGGCATTGTCCATTCTACTGTTGCTTCCAGTGAGGGAAAGTACTCATTTTACATCCTCAAGTCATGCAAAAATAACCTGAAGTCCCACGACCAACTCTGTTATCACATTGTTCTGTTGGTAACTGGGTCATTGTCTCAGATCAACAGGGGCATTTATTCTCCAAATCTCCAAGGTGAAACTCACCACGAATGGAAGCAGGGTTTGTCTGCCCTTCCTATTTCTGTTCACTCAGAAATGAATTTGATGAAATTAAACAAATCTCTGAAAACGTTGCTTCCCTATCCCCCCCCCCATGCCCCCACCCCCATATGAAGTAGGACGGACCCATAGATTCGTTTTTGTTCTTGCTAAATGGGTAGAGCTGTAAGCGTTAAAATACCTAACAGGCCTATGCTGCTCTTTATGAAAGCCGAAAAGAAAAGTATTTTGTGAAACGTGCATTATACGAAATCGCTCATCTTACACATCTGACATCTGTGCGTTTTCCAAACCATATACGGGGCATATTATCAAGAACGGCGTTAAAATTATCGCCGCTTTAGCGGCAGAAAACTGCAGCTAAAGCGGCGATAATGGGCTTGATAATATGCCCTGGAGAATTCCAATAGAAGCCCAGGTTGACACCAGAACATGGGCTTCTATTGGTATTCTCAAGGGCATATTATCAAGCCCATTATCGCCGCTTTAGCGGCAGTTTTCTGCCGCTAAAGCGGCGATAATTTTAACGCCGTTCTTGATAATATGCCCCTACATTTTTTGTGGAGGATGTGCCTTGAGTACAAACCTCCTGCTGGACTCAGCTGACCTGCTGTGCCTCATAGTGCAAAGGTGAGCGTCACGCAGAGCAGACATTTTTAGCCTGAGCACAACCCGTGAAAACGACTCTCCCTAAGTCTGGTATTGTGCTATTTTTTATCATTTGCGCAATGCAGCAACTTTTCAAACATGAAAGAGACAGAGTACTTCTAGGCCTAAATAGTAACTGAATTTTGCCTACTTCATTTTTTTCATCGATATGTGGGATCCGAATATGCAGGATAATTGGATTTCAATGAAGTAAAGTCATATAAAACACTCAAATCAAGACAGTCGTGCTTGTGCTCATAAAATGTCCCTACATTTCGGAACTTTTTACCCCAATTCACATATGGTAAATGTAAGCATGAAATGAGCACTCGAGAAGAAATCCACGACCCCACGCCTGGTTTACTAAGCCTCCGGCTTATTCCAAGCAAAGTTACCATTCTCATAATGTCTCCTGATTTTCGCTTGCATCGTCTAACAACTGCCACAGTTGTAGGATTAGGATATTTATAAATTGTCCCAAACAACTTTTTATGTCGAACTGTTTTTCCGTCTCGTGAAAACATTGTGGGGCATATTAGCAAGAACCTCGTTAAAATTATCGCCGCTAAAACGGCGATAATGGGCTTGCTAATATGCGCTATAGAATTCAATAGAAGCCCAGGTTAGATGTGCAGGACATCTAACCTGGGCTTCTATTGGAATTCCATAACGCATGTTAGCAAGCCCATTATCGCCGTTTTAGCGGCAGTTTCCTGCCGCTAAAACGGCGATAATTTTAACGAGGTTCTTGCTAATATGCCCCTGTGTTTTCTCTTTTGCATTTCTCCATCATGCTATTTGAAATTGAAATATTTTACTTTAGGACCATTTTTCTTCTCTTTTGAGCTGTGCTTTGAATGCCAAATACAATACAAAGTAGTGAACTGATTTTATCCTGCCATCTAGTGGCACTTTGTTAAAATTACATCAATGTGCATTTAAAATGGTTTGTCGAAAATCATTTCTGAGTAGCAACTATAAAAAGAAATGTAAATACTTTTAACTCTGTTGCTTGCGTGATGGTATAGCCGAGATTAACGAGCTAGAGTACTGTCGCCTCCATTGTACAACATAAGAAGAATCCACCCTATGGGCGTACAGAAAAGTGCAACAAAAGCAACTCCATACCAGGCCATTGCGATTTTTTAATTACCTCTACAAAATTCACTAAAGGTCTGGATTTAGGGGAACTTTCTTCAACACGCGATTTCACTTAACTTTTTTTAAACCGAGCGTTTACCTCACATTAAAGTCTTGTGAGACACAAGTAGGAGTCTGATCTGCACAGAAAGGGGGAGATTTACTAAGATTTTATGCAAATTGGCACAAAATGTTTTTTTGCAATTTACTTTCCAGCTTAAACTTACTTAGTGCTACGGGCAGTAGCGGCTCTTGGAGGGAGTGCTTCGGGGCGGTGGGGCGGGGCTGGGGAGGGCAGGGTGGGGTGTGGTAAACTCCGGCTTACGGCCGAACTGATTTAAGTACATAAATAAATAAATAAAACGAATTACATTGCGCGTGCTGCATCGCAATCGGCGATGCAGCGCGCGCAATGTAATTCGTTTTATTTATTTATTTATGTACTTAAATCAGTTCGGCCGTAAGCCGGAGTTTACTACCCCCCACCTTGCCCCTCCCCGCCCCACGGCCCCGCAGCACTCCCTCCAGGAGCCGCTACTAGCTACGGGGCGTACCTTGGGTGGTGCATGGGCGTTCCCATGCAACCACCCAAGGTTTCTGAGCTAAACCCAATTTACTAAACAAAGTAGACAGGGCCTTATTTATGAGGACCTTACGTCGTGTCACTTTTTGTGACGCTGCAATGGCGTAAAAAATGCGCTACACTGCGCCATATTTACAAAGTTACGCATCTAGGCAGATGTGTCACTTTGTAAACCCCTGTGCTAGATTATACCTGTGACAGGTATAATGTATGCAAGTTGGGCGTTCCGGCGCAAGAAAAGGCTTGTAGAAGTGTCGCAGTGAAATCTATGAGATTTCACTGCAACACTTCTACGGCCTCACTGTGTGAAATCCTTATGCCTGCTTGAAACAGGCATAAGGGTGGACGCAGCCCTTTTCACATGGGGCTTGTCCCATGTGAAATTACACATTGCTGGAGTTGCGTCTGTTTCCAGACACACTCCAGCAGTGCGCCATTTTTGCGCCAACAGATACGTCAGGATTATCTGTCAATCCTTGCGATGTGGAGAGCCGTACGGTAAATACAGCTCATCCATGGTGTCACAAGGAGGGCGCAAGGAAAAGTGTTGCATCGCTGTTTTACCGCAGCGATGCAACACTTTTCATAAATGAGGCACTCAGGATTTAGTGTTAGAAAACTGCGGCCTTTTTAAGTAGGGCAAGGAAGGAGAAATCAGCCGCTGCAGGTAAGAGTGGTGGGGCGGCGGGGCCAGCTGGGGGGGGGGAATTCGAGAGACGACTGCAAGGGAAAATTAAATAAATAATTAATTTTCCCTTGTGGTCGTCTCTAGTAATCCCCCCAGCCGGCCCCACTGCTCTCACCTGCAGCGGCCTCGGCTGGGAGAAATGCTTTCATTTCTCCTTCCTTTTCTGACTTTGTACTTGTGCTGCACTGTACAGCACACACCCAAAGTCAGAAAAGGGTTGAAGTCACTCTATGAATGGTATTTTGTACTGGAAGGGTACAATACCTATGCTAGACTCAAGGAGACATCATTGCACTATGGCGCAAAAGTGTCTCCGTTGCGCACAGCAGCTGATTTCAGCGTGGTGCTAGGGAGTGAGGAGGAGATTGCCATATTTCAATAAATTTGGCGCTTTCCTGCTCTCTCCTTCTCGTGCAGCGCACGCAGCCCAGCATTTACGGCTGCTGCAGTGCACTGCGTGAGAACTTAGTAAATCTGGACCAAAATATCTTGCCTAAAAAATGTTTTGCGCTGCTCAATATCCTGTCGGTATGTGGAGATTTGTTTTACACTACATGTGCTTAGAGAAAGAAATCTTGGGTTATGCTGGCAAACCACATCTTGCTACGAATGTGTTATTTTGTTAATTTGTCTTTAACTTCGTGAAATTCCACCAGAAAAAAAAATCTGCGATTTATCACATGCCTTTTCCCTGCAAAGGTGAGTAGAAAGGAAGAATGCTTAGTTTTTAAAATCACAATCATATATGTGGAGACGCACTGCTGAAGTATGTGTACACGCTCACAGTCCTTCCTTCTTCTGCAACCTCATTCCTCTCCCACTCATTGATTGCCACTGTGCTTTAAAGCGAGGGTCAGTTTGTACATGAATGTGATTTGTCTATTGAGCCCAGTACCCGTAGCACAGTGCTTTTAACTAGAAGGTCACGCGTGGACAACTCCTTGTTCGTCTTCTGTCATCCTTGCTTTTGCACACAGCACTTTTGAACTAGATTCATCAGGCTGCTAGTTGCACCATCTCACGGTGGGTAGAAGAAGCTGGAAACACGTTAGTGGGTTCGTGAAAGATTCTCGGCTTAATCGTCCAGGGGTTTGGCCCCAGACTGTCTGCTAAATGCTGGGTACAACACTCCCTAGTTCAGGATTTAAGAGACCAACTGCCACCCAACCTGAGCAGAGAAGGTTGAGGGCCAGAGACCACTGCAGACCTCTGCTATGCAGCCACGCCCGCATTATTGAGCCTGTTCTTTAGTATTCTCTGGAGTGCAGTGTCTTGCACCACTGTAAGTTGCTACTCGGAGAAGCCGCAGTCTCATGGGAAACTAGGGGCAATAGCAGTATTAACTCTCTGCCCTACTATAGCCAGGTGCACGCTCTGCAGAAGATACAGTGTATGATTTACAGAAAGAGAGAGAGCGAGAGAAGAGTGTGCACAATAAGAAGAGAGTAAAGGAGAAAGAGAGTGAAGGAGAAAGGGAGACAGGGAGAATGGAGACCGGGAGAGAGACAGAACAGAAAGAGGGAGAGAGACAGAAAAGAGAGTTTGGTTCAGAGAGCGCGCAAGGAGAGAAAGAGAGAGCGCAAGAAGCTGAGAAGAAGGGAGGAGAAGTGTAGGGGAGAAAGAAAGGGAGCAAGAGTGAGAGAGGCAGTGATAGCACGAGTAAGGATTTATTCTATAGTGGTCCTGTGTAAGAAACTGGGCTATTGGTTGAGTGCGGTAGAAGCCCAATTCACAGCCATAAACCACAATCCTTGACAGGGTGAACCACAAAAAGTCACTAAATTAACCTGTCCATAACCCCCTGGAAGCTTGGCACAAAGCAGTCAAGCTTAACAGAGGCAATGTGTGAAGTATTTAGGCAACACACAAAAAGTAAGAAAGTGAAAAAAGTGAAAACACAAAACAGAAAAAAATCCCAAACTACAGTAAATTCTAATAAATAAAATACCAGAAGAACAAAAACCCAATCATTAGAACAGGAGATATTGAATTTTAAAATGATGCAAAGCGCCAACTGATGGTATCTGGTCACGCCTGACCAGGACAAAGTCACAAGTTCAGGCCGACTACATTGGAGCACAGGCTAGGCCCAGGACTGAGTTTGGCCCACTGGGAGTTGTACCTTATGTCTTTGACGCATGGTCTGCGTGGCATTACTTTGCAAAGCTTCGTGTTGCTCTACGTTGGTCCTGATGAAGCTCTCAGCTGTGCAATGAGGCTTTACAAGGATTAACGTCACTCGTTTTCGGTTCAGGTGAAGCGTTCAGCTGGATGGCAGGGCTTCACTTTGCTGGGCTTTGGTTGCAATGAACTGTCAGCTGTGCAGCGAGGCTTTGTGGGACTTTGTGTCACTCTGCGTTGGTTCAGATTAAGCTTTTATCTGAGCAGCAAGGCTTTTCGGGGCTTCATGTCACTTTGTGCCAAAATTCAAGGAATCTTCAGTTAGGCAAGAAGGAGTGCTCTTTAATGCCTTCCAAGGGTCAAGGACATGTGGAGAGGCACCTCTTGTTGAGAAGGAATCACTCCAGCAGAGGGCAGAAGCAAGGCTCAGGCAGGTCCAGTTGCAGCACGTCAGCTATGCAGTTGCAGGGAGGCCTCTGAAGTTTGTTGTGTCCATGTAGCTCACACAAGTCAGCCAACTGGCCCTTGGAGTCACTCTGGGCAGCCTGGGATGAATGCAAGCAGGTCCAATATTCCTTCTCAGACAGCAAGGCAGTCCTTCAATCGGCATGGCAGTCCTTCTTATGTAGATTTCACAAATCAAGAAATGCTCTGATGAGTGGCTCTGGAGCACCAATATATATACCTGTGCCAGCCTTTGTATGCGCAGGAAGCAAGACCCTTCGAAGTGTGAGTGGGGCTGGGGACAGCCCCTCCCATTCATCCTGCCAGGATGGCCCAACGGGTCCACACCTAAGCCACCTGTGTTACTGTGTGGAAGCAATACACAACTCCCAACATCAGAGCCATTCAAAGTCATGTGACAGAGGACTCTGGCAGAAGGCATACATGGAAAATGCCTACTTTCTTACAGTTAAGTAATCAGTATATAAAGTGCCCACAAAGGATATGTTAATACAAATATTTGATACTTTGATGCAAATTCAGTATGTCAGATTATGACATCAGTATACTTCACAGTTATTCAGGAAAAACAATTCACAAGAAAATATTAATTTCAAAAGAAAATAATTCAATGGCAGGTGTTATATTTAAATCTTTTATATTCAAAACACAATTTCTAATAAAGATTGTATACAAAGGGGTTGATATAGGGTTAGTGTAAGAAAAACACATGGTGACAATGGTTATACATTCACTATCCTGATTATACTAAACCACACATCAGTGTGTTAAAACATCCAGGTCATATATAAGAATTGAAAATGGCTAAAAAAATAAAACTCAAATTCAGATAACACATAGATCAACAAGATTTAAAGTACATTGGACACTACGTCAATGTTTCGGTCTCTGTAGCAAGAAATCAGCGAGACAATCATCAGGACTGTAGGTTGTTCAAGAATATGGAAAAAGACCCCTCCTAAAAAATATTCAAAATATATTATAACTAGCAAAATCCATACAGATTGTCAGTACCTTCAACTTTACCATAAGAAAAAGGTTTTAACACCTGCCATGTTGTAAAATGCTGCAGAAAACGTGAATATAGAAAGCTGAACGTCCCCAGAGTGACTATAATTTGCTTGAATAGATTTTGACGGGAGGAAGGGTAAAACACCCAACATAAATAAATCCCAAAGCATAAATAAATCCCAACATTATATTTGTTAGTGAGTATTATATAAAATCAAAGCTGCTCACTTAGATCTTCTAGAACTGGACAATAAAGGAGTAATGAAAAGAAATCTTATAGGGATAACTAATAAATGATGCCTAAAATAAAAAAATAAAAATGCAATGTCCATAATATGTTTTCATGTTTGTTAATTATCAAGTTATCTAAGCAGTTGTGTAGAGTATACTTACTCGACAAATCATGAAGTCTGGAGTCAGTATGACAACAATATGGTTTTATGGAATCAAAGAATGCTCTAATTCTCTTAAATTCTGTCAAAGAGAAATAAATGATGTATAATCCAAAGGAAAGAGTATTAAAAAAAAGGGGGTGGGGGTTTATAAGATTTTAGGAAAAGGTGCAATCTATCTATGATTAAACGAGTAAAATTAAGAGGAATTCTTTCTTGTATTTCTCACTTGAAAAGTCCATGGGCGATATTAATCATATTAGAAACTGAAAAAGGAAATGGTTGTAGCGTATTTCTAAACGTTTTGGTTTAAAATCTAAACTGTTTATAAATATATATATAAAGGAAACTTACATCTCCTGTAATGAATAATGTTCAATAACAGGTGGACAAAATAAATTTGACCACAGCCTAATCCTTCCTTGCATCGTCCGCGCTGAATCTAGGGGGACAGCGTAAACCCGGAAGTGAAGCCTATAAAGGTTCCAAAGTATCTAGAATGTTAACCCAGGTCGGCCATCTTGTAGGTAGTGTTTACAAAGTCATATCTTAGAGTACAGACGCATGATGTTCAAATAACATTGGACACTTCCGTACAAGGCTGACAAAAGACTTAAAACGAAAAGACCACCATTGAAAGGTGTAGGCCATTCAGCTATGTTTTATAGGCATCAGCATAGAAGGGAAATATATAAATAATAACAATTGAAATGAGCTTTATTCTTTACATATTAGTAGAAATGAATTGCTATTAGTAACGAGAATTATTTAAGAGACTCAATTAAGGAAAGGGATTAAAAGAAACAAACACAAAAGAAGAAATGGACAGAAAACAACCCATATCCCAATAAAAGGATTGAAATAGATCCACAAAACAAATTATTTGAGCATGTTAGTCATTTTTTTCATTTGATTATTATATTCCATTGCATTATCCTTGAACCCAGAATAAAAAATCCAAAGGAAATACATTAGCCATCAACAGTTAACAGTAGCTATGGTTAGCCATTACAAAAATATTTTTTTCAAGAATACAACACACAAAGAGATACATCAGCTACATATTGATATATTTGCTATCATTCTGATGATGGAGTGGATACACCGATTGTACAAGCAAAGTTCTTATACTGTATATATGATCAAAGAAAATTTATACTAATGGGTCAAATCAACTAAAAGCGTACTGAGAACATAATAGCGATCATGCTATAAAACACATTAGTTCAGATCTGAAAGTATTTCCATGCAATATATCCACATTTCGATATTACACTAAAGACAGTACTTGCCATTCAACCGAGATATTCAAACCTCATTTGACACTGTCGGTTTTCCATATCCATTTGTTCTCTTTAATGGTGAGCATAAGGTCACGGTATTGCGTGTAGTGTTCCATCATAGGTGCATGTTCTACTCGACATCTAATCCTGGATTGGTGTTGCAATAATCGCTTTCTGATGGGTTGAGTTGTTTTGCCTATATATGGAAGGCCACAGGGACATTCAATACAGTAAATAACATTGCACATATTACAATTCGAATATTGTTTAGACAAAAATTGTTCATTGATGACAAAATTATTTGTATGGTCTTGGCAGTAGAACATGTTACACAGTTGTTACACTTATAGTGACCAACAATTGGTGCCAACTGTAGCATTCGTACAATGCTAGGTGGAGTGGGTAGAGTATAGGCCCGGACTAGTTTGTCTCTAAGATTTGGGCCTCTTTTAAAGGCAAATAAAGGGTTTTCATGGAAGATCGGATCCCCCGAGAGTAGATTTCGGTTTTTACATACAGTTTTAAAAAAAAATTGTTTGATAATGTGCCAGATACAGAGACACAAATCAAATGTGATTGTTCAGGTCTTTTTTTGATATCTAAAAGAGCCTCTCTGTTGTTATACCATGCACTTTTTAAGGATCTTCGTAGCAGTCTTGCTGGTTATCCAGGTGCTTTTAATTTTTCTTTGTTTCCTTGCTTCAGTGAAATAAGCTTCCTTTTTGGAGCAATTTATTCTAAGACGAAGCAATTGACCAAAAGGCAAGTTATCTTTCAATGACTGTGAGTGGTGACTGTTACATTTCAATAGTGTATTCTTAGCTGTCAGCTTAGTATATAGAGTGGTGTGCAGTTTGTCCTGAGCAATCAGGTTTTATTTGTGTCTCCACATTTGGCACATCATCTAACAAAATACGAAAAATTGTATGTAAAAACCGGAATCTACTCTCGAGGGATCCGATCTTCAGTGAAAAAACTTTATTTGTCTTTAAAAGAGGCCCAAATCTTAGAGACAAACTAGTCCGGGCCTATACTCAACCCACTCCCCCTAACAGTGAACGAATGCTACAGATGTCACCAATTGTTGGTCAGTATAAGTGAAACAACTGTGTAGCATGCTCTACTGCCAAGACAATAAAAATATTTTTGTGATCAATGAACAACAATTTTTGTCTGAACAATTTTCGAAGTGTAATACGTGCAATGTTATTTACTGTATTGAATTTCCCTGTGGCCTTCCATATTTAGGCAAAACAACTCAACCCGTCAGAAAGCGAATATTGCAACACCAATCCAGAATTAGATGTCGAGAAGAACAGGCACCTATAGTGGAACACTACACACAGTTTAAGCATAGTGAAAAAGACCTCAAATGGTGGGTTATTGATGTTGTTAAATCTTCAATCAGATTTTCAAATGTGGACCTTATGCTCACAATTAAAGAGAACAAATGGATATGGAAAGCCGACAGTGTCAAAAGAGGTTTTAATATCTCTGTTGAATGGCAAGCACTGATAGTGTAATATCGAAATGTGTAAATATTGCATGGAAATACTTACAGATCAGAACTAATGTGTTTTATAGCATGATTGCTATTATGCTCTTAGTACGCTTTTAGTTGATTTGACCCGTAAGTACAAATTTCCTTTGATTATACATATGGGATAAGAACTTTGCTTGTACAATCGGTGTATCTACTCCATCATCAGAAAGATAGCGAAATAAATCAATATGCAGCTGATTTATCGCTGTGTGTGTTGCACTCTTGAATGACATTTTTTTTTATAATGTCTAACCATAGTCAATGTTAACTGTTGATGGCTAATGTATTTCCTTTGGATTTTTAATTCTGGGTTCAAGGATCATGCAATGGCATATTACAATCCAATGAGATAAAATGACTACCATGCAAAAAGATTTTTTTTCTTTGATTTATTTCAATCCTTTGATTGGTATATGGGTTCTTTTCTGTCCATTTCTTCTATTTTAATCCCTTTCCTTAATTGAATTTCTTAAATTATTCTCGTTACTAATATCAATTAATTTCTACTAATATGTAAAGAATAAAGATTATTTCAATTGTTATTATCTATATATTTCCCTTCTATGCTGATGCCTATAAAACATAGCTGGGTGACCTACACCTTTCAATGGTGGTCTTTTCGTTTTAAGTCTTTTTTCAGCCTTGTACGGAAGTGTTCAACGTTATTTGTATGTCATTCATCTTCACTCTAAGACACAACTTTGTAAACACTACAGACAAGATGGCTGACCTGGGTTAACATTCTAGATACCTTGGAACCTTTATAGGCTTCACTTCCGGGTTTACGCGGTCCCGCTGGAATCATGGCGGATGATGCTAGGAAGGATTAGGCTGTGTTCAAATTTATTTTGACTGCCTGTTATCGAACATAATTTATTACAGGAGATGTAAGTTTCCTTAATATATATATATATATATATATATATTCATAAACAGTTTCGATTTTAACCCCTTCGCTGCTAGGCCTTCCCCCCCCCGTGCTACGTCTTTTTTTGGCTATTTGGGGTAGTTCGCGCTTAGGCCCCTGTAACTTTTTGACCACATAAGGTGTCCACGCCAAATTTGCGTCCTTTTCTTCCAACATCACAGGGATTCTAAAGGTACCCAGGGTTTGTGAATTCCGATGGAGGGGACCCAGAAATTAGCCAAAATACAGCAAAAAAAAAATTTTAAATGGGAAAAAAGGGCTACAGATGAAAGCGTCTGGTTTTTTCCCTGCAAATGGTATCAACAAAGGGGTTGTGGTGCTGAAATCACCATCTTCCCAGCTTTCAGGGACAAGCAGACTTTTGTCAGAAAACCAAAAAAATGTACACAGTTTTGGCATTTTTCTGGGATATAGCCTATTTTTGCTATTTTTTGTGCTTTCAACCTCTTTCAGTTAATGGTAAAACTGGCTATGAAAGCAATGATGGATCCTGAAAAGCTATATTTCTAAAAGTAGACAAAATTTTGAATTCAGCAAGGGGTCATTTGTGTAGATCCTTCAAGGTTTTGGTATAGAAACTAACAGTTGAAAATAGAAAACATTGAAAATGAGTTAAAAAAACAGCCATTTGTGCCAACCTTTTCACCTGTAACTTCTACTAAGTATGACGGATGTTTGAAAGCAATATACCGTTACATTCGGTGGACCCTTCTGGTTGTAGCGATATATGGGACTTGTAGGTTCACCAAGAACCCGAGGAACCCAGAGCCAATAACTGAGCAGCGTCTTGCAATGGTTTTTTATTGTGTACCGGGTATATAGCAATTCATTTGGAAAAATATAAACAGGGAAAAATGGGTATGAACGTCACCAATGTATTTCTGAAATGGGAACAAAATATAGAGTTTAGAAACAGTAGCTATTTGCACATCTCCGAAATTGTGGGTACCCATACCAGCATGTGAATTATAGGTCATTTTTCAAAGTGACTTCTTATTTACACATTGTCTTACATTTGGAAGGTAGAAATGCATTGAAAGTCAATAGGTAATAACAGTTGCTCCACAATTTTGTGTTCCCCTAAGTCTCCCGATAAAAATTATACCTCACTTGTGTGGGTAGGTGTAGTGGCCGCGACAGGAAACAGCCCAAAACGCAACGTGGATACATCACATTTCCACAGTGAAAACGGACCCTTTTTTTGCAAAGTGCCTGACTGTAGATTTTGAACCCTAGCTCTGCCGGCACCTAGAGAAACCTAGCAAGCCTATACATTTTTGAAAACTAGACACCCAGGGGAATCCAGGATGGGGTGACTTGTCTGGCTTTCACTAGGTTCTGTTACCCAGAATCCCTTGCAAACCTCACAATTTGTCAAAAAAACCACATTTTCCTCACATTTCAGTGGTGGAAAGTTCTGGAATCTGCGTGGATCCACAACATTCTACCCACTCTGCATTCCCCAAAGTCTTTTGAGAAAAATGGTACCTCACTTGTGTGGGTAGGCCTAGTGCACGCGACAGGAAACAGCCCAAAATGCAACGTGGACACACCACATTTTCACAGTGGAAACTGACCCTTTTTTGCAAAGTGCCTAGCTGTAGATTTTGAACCCTAGCTCTGCCGGCACCTAGGGAAACCTATAAAACCTATACATTTATGAAAACTAGACACCCAGAGGAATCCAGTATGGGGTGACTTGTCTAGCTCTCACCAGGTTTGGTTACCCAGAATCCCTTGCGAACCTCAAAATCTGTAAAAAAACAAACACATTTTCCTCACATTTCTGCGGTGTAAAGTTCAGGAATCTGCGTGGATCCACAAAATTCCACCCACCACGCATTCCCCAAAGTCTTCCGAGAAAAATGGTACCTCACTTGTGTGGGTAGGCTTATTGCCCGCGACAGGAAACGGCGCCAAACGCAATGTGGCACATAACATTTTCACAGTGAAAACGGACCCTTTTTTTGCAAAGTGCCTAGCTGTAGATTTTGAACCCTAGCTCTGCCGACACCTAGGGAAACCTAGAAAAACTATACATTTTTGAAAACTAGACACCCAGGGGAATCCAGATGGGGTGACTTGTCTGGTTCTCACCAGGTTCTGTTACCCCGAATCCCTTGCAAACCTCAAAATTTGTCCAAAAAATTAAATATTCCTCACATTTCTGTGGTGGAAAGTTCTGGAATCTGCGTGAATCCACATAATTAAACACACCCCACATTCCCCAATGTCTTCTGAGAAAAATGGTACCTCACTTGTGTGGGTAGGCCTAGTGCCAGCAACAGGAAACGGCCCAAAACTCAACGTGGACACACCGCATTTTCACAGTGAAAACTGACCCCTTTTTTGCAAAGTGCCTAGCTGTAGAGTTTGAACCCTAGCTCTGCCGGCACCTAGGGAAACCTAGCAAACCTATACATTTTTGAAAACTAGACACCCAGGGGAATCCAGATGGGGTGACTTGTCTGGTTCTCACCAGGTTCTGTTACCCGGAATCCCTTGCAAACCTCAAAACTTGTCCACAAAAACAAATTTTCCTCACATTTCTGTGGTGGAAAGTTCTGGAATCTGCATGGATCCACAAAATTCCACCCACCCCGCATTCCCCAAAGTCTTCCAATAAAAATGGTACCTCACTTGTGTGGGTAGGCCTAGTGCCCACGACAGGAAACTGCCCAAAACGCAACGTGGACACACCGCATTTTCACAGTGAAAACTGACCCTTTTTTTGCAAAGTGCCTAGCTGTAGATTTTGAACCCTAGCTCTGCCGACACCTAGGGAAACCTAGAAAAACTATACCTTTTTGAAAACTAGACACCCAGGGGAATCCAGGATGGGGTGACTTGTCTGGCTCCCACCAGCTTCTGTTACCCAGAATCCTTTGCAAACCTCAAAATTTGTCAAAAAACCCACATTTTCCTCATATTTCTGTGGCGGAAAGTTCTGGAATCTGCGTGGATCCACAAAATTCCACCTACCACGCATTCCCCAAAGTCTTCCGAGAAAAATAGTACCTCACTTGTGTGGGTAGTCCTATTGCCCGCGACAGGAAACGGCCCAAAACGCTACGTGGACACACCACATTTTCACAGTGAAAACGGACCCTTTTTTTGCAAAGTGCCTAGCTGTAGATTTTGAACCCTAGCTCTGCTGGCACCTAGGGAAACCTAGCAAACCTATACATTTTTGAAAACTAGACACCCAGGTGAATCCAGGATGGGGTGACTTGTCTGGTTCTCACCAGGTTCTGTTACCCAGAATCCCTTGCAAACCTCAAAATGTGTCCAAAAAAACAAATGTTCCTCACATTTCTGTGGTGGAAAGTTCTGTAATCTGCATGGATCCACAAAATTCCACCCACCCCGCATTCCCCAAAGTCTTCCGAGAAAAATGGTACCTCACTTGTGTGGGTAGGCCTAGTGCTCGTGACAGGAAATAGCACAAAACGCAACGTGGACACACTGCATTTTCACAGTGAAAACTGACCCTTTTTTTGCAAAGTGCCTAGCTGTAGATTGTGAACCCTAGCTCTGCCGGCACCTAGGGAAACCTAGCAAAACTATACATTTTTGAAAACTAGATACCCTGGGGAATCCAGGTTGGGGTGACTTGTCTGGCTCCCACCAGGTTCTGTTACCCAGAATCCCTTGCAAACCTCAAAATTTGCCAAATAAATTACATTTTCCTCACATTTCTGTGGTGGAAAGTTCTGGAAGTCCCATACGTATAAAAAAAAAAAATCCCTGGTGCCTTGTGGGCTTTCTGCCCAACCCCCCGGGGGGGCAAATCAGGGGCTACTGCCCCATCTGCCTCCTGGGGAGGGCAGAAAGACTGTGGCATTTTTGGGGGGGGGCTGAGGGCATTGGCATGCCCATTCTGGGCACCCCCGCCCGAACGTTGGAAGAAAAAAAATCCCTAGTGCCTAGTGGGCTTTCTGCCCTCCGTGGGCACAGATAAGGGGCTATTGCCCCATCTGCCTCCCAGTGGGGGCAGAAAAACTGTAGCCTTTTTTTTGGGGTGGGTGCATTGGCATGCCCATTCTGGGCAGCCCCCACCCATACGTATATAAAAAAATACCTGGTGCCTTGTGGGCTTTCTGCCCCCCCGGGGCAGATCAGGGGCTATTGCCCCCATCTGCCTCCTGGGGGGGGCAGAAAGTCTTGTGCCTTCTTTGGGGGGGTAGGGTGGGGGCATCGGCATGCCCATTCTGGGCAGCCCCCACCCCTGGCATATAAAAATAAATCCCTGGCACCTAAAGTGCTTTCTGCCCCCCCCCAGGGGCAGATTGGGGGCTACTGCCACCATCTGCCCCCCAAGGGGGGCAGAAAGGCTGTCTGGCATAATTTTATAGGGGGGAGCAAAGGCCCTTGCCTAAGGGGCCGCTCCCCCCCTCCCTGGTGGCTAGTGGGTGGATCCCTGCTTGGGGATCACCCCAGGGATCCACTTGGGAAGGGTACCATTGGAAAGGGGAGATTCTCTACTTTCCAACGATACCTCTCCCATGTTTTTCGGTGCTCGTGGGGCTGAGATAGCCCCACAAGCACCAAAACTGTGAAACTGAAACAAAGTTTCAGTTTCGTTTACATTGTAATGGCGACAGCACGCCATGCACGCAATCGTCATTACAATTAAAACAGACACTATGCTTTGGTAGGTTGGAGAAGCTCTTCCCCGCCTCCCAGAGCAACAAAAAAAAATGGGAAATCCCTCTGCTGTTTACAGCAGAGGGATCTTTTTAAGGTGTGCTCATGACGGAATGGTTCGGAATGATACCTCACTTGTGTGGGTGTCCAATGCATAATTGGCTAAAAACGTATTTTTAAAAAAATGTAGCGCTTAGAATTCTCAGTGCTATACCCTTATTCCCTATGTTTTGGGCTCTTCCCAGTCACAGGCCCTTGCCCCACCCACACACGTGAGGTATCATTTTACTCGGGAGACTGAGGGGAACGCTGTGGGGTAGGAAGGACATTTGTACTGCCACGGTGATTCCACACAAAAATATGTGGAAAATATGGGTTTTTCAGCTAAATTTGAGGTTTGCAGGGGATTCTGGGTAGGAAAACGTTGGGGGATCCACGCAAGCCATACCTCGCTGGACTCTTCCAGGTGTCTAGTTTTCAGAAAGGTGTGGGTTTGGTAGTTTTCCAAGATGGCCGCCGAGCCCGGGGCCAAAAACCCAGGTGACCCCCCTTGCAAAACCAGGTTGTTTTGTGATAGGTAATGTTGATGTCTCCTCAATAAGTTTTGGGCCCTTGCCTGTCACGGGTACTTGACCCACCCACACGAGTGAGGTACCATTTTTATTGGGAGACCTGGGGGAACGCTGGGTGGTAGGAAATTTGTGGAGCCACGTAGATTCCAGAACTTTCCCACACAGACATGTGAGAAAAAAGTAATTTTTTCAGCTAAATTTGAGGTTTGCAGGGGATTCTGGGTAGGAAAACGTTGGGGGACCCACACAAGCCATACCTTGCTGGACTCCCCTGGGTGTTTAGTTTTCAGAAATGTGTGAGTTTGGTAGGTTTCCCAAGATGGCCGCCAAGCCCGGGGCCAAAAACGCAGGTGACCCCCCTTGCATAAACAGGTTGTTTTGTGATAGGTCATTTTGATGTCTCCACAATACATTTTGGGCCCTTGCCTGTCGAGAGTACTTGACCCACCCACGCAAGTGAGGTACCATTTTTATCGGGATACCTGGGGGGAACGCTGGGTGGTAGCAATTTTGTGGATCCACGCAGATCCCAGAACTTTCCACAACAGAAATATGAGAAAAATGTGTGTTTTTTTTACAAAGTTTGAGGTTTGGAAGGGATTCTAGGTAACAAAACCTGGTGAGAGCCAGACAAGTCACCCCATCCTGGATTCACCTGGGTGTCTATTTTTCTAGCTATTGCCCCCATCTGCCTCCTGGGGGGGGCAGAAAGTCTTGTGCCTTCTTTGGGGGGGTAGGGTGGGGGCATCGGCATGCCCATTCTGGGCAGCCCCCACCCCTGGCATATAAAAACAAATCCCTGGCACCTAGGGGACTTTCTGCACCCCGTGGGGGCAGATTGGGGGCTACTGCCCCCATCTGCCCCCCAGGGGGGGCAGAAAGGCTGTCTGGCATAATTTTATATGGGGGAGCAAAGGCCCTTGGCCAAGGGGCCGCTCCCCCTCCCTGGTGGCTAGTGGGAGGATCCGTGCTTGGGGATTGCCCCAGGGATCCACTAGGGAAGGGTACCATTGGAAAGGGGAGATTCTCCGCTTTACAACGATACCTCTCCCATGTTTTTCGGTGCTCGGGGGGCTGAGATAGCCCCACAAGCACCAAAACTGTGAAACTGGAAAGCAGCAAAAAATGCCATGTGTAGGGTGAACAACACACACGCTAAGGTGTGTTGACAGTGCTCAGTGGAATTTGTCTAAACTGGGGTGGCATGGTGAGCAAAAGAATGATGAATTTAACCCAGATCTCTTGACTGGGGGTGAATGTTTTGATTTGTTCAGCATTCCGTCCATCAATTGTGTGTCTTTTGCTTTCTCGCCCTAAGTGCGCCAGGTATGCCCAGACGTGGGTCCTGGGCTCACTGTGCCACTGGAATCAAGCTATCCTGGCTGAAGAGGGGTGAAACCCCGAAACCGGTCCTAGGATGCTTGTTTCCGGTCCAGGGAGGACCTGGCTTGCCAATTCGGGCTGGGCTGTTCCCATGAGGCACAGGGTCAAGACTGATTTGCATATGGCCAGGTCTAAACTGGGGTGGCATGGTGAGCAAAAGAATGATGGATTTAACCCAGATCTCTTGACTGGGGGTGAATGTTTTGATTTGTTCTGCATTCCGTCCATCAATTGTGTGTCTTTTGCTTTCTCGCCCTAAGTGTGCCAGGTATGCCCAGACTGTGCCACTGGAATCAAGCTTTCCTGTCTTTTGTTCACCCTACACGTGGCATTTTTTTGCCACTCGCGCACTTTCTGCATGGTCCTGAAGAAATCCAATTCACTTTACCTCCTAGGGCTGAAACATGTAGACCTTATTGTTGACAACTATGAGTAAAACGAATCCAGTAGTTGCATCACATTTTTAACTGTATCCTGGGCCGCCATTAATAAAACTCAAAGGGCAAGGATTCCCAGAGACACTTTTAACCTTCACAACACCACTTCACATTTTTGTACACCGCACCAGCTCAGCTGTAATCAGGTGTGGTAGCACAACCGGGGGGCATTCGGCCACCCGGTTGGGACCCCAATAATGAAGCATGACACCAACCAGGTTGGTGTGTGAGGGGTCTTTTATCATAACCTAGTGGTTCCTTTGCACTGTACAAACAGAACAGTGAGCCTTGACTAATCATTGAGTGGGTTCGTCTACATTGTTTTTGCAAAAGCTTTATTTTGCCAGGTCAAAATGGCAGTTTAAAACAACTGAACTACAGGCTGCAGTAGGAGGACCAAGACATGTTTTAAAAGGCTACTTTAGTGGGTATGGCTGTTAGAACTGGGTTACCTGGTTAGCTGACGTATGCATCCAGGCCAGGATGGAATAACCACTCTAGTCAGGGCAAGGTAGATACACACTAAAAGATAACCTGTGCTCACCCTCTAGTAGCTTGGCATAGAGCAGTCAGGCTTATCTAAAGAGGCAATGTGTAAAGTATTTGAGCAACACACACACAGTAACACAATGAATACACCACAAAAAGACTGCACACAGGTTTATAAAAAAAGATTATTATATTATAAATAAAGCAAAACCAAATCAACAATAATCCAATGTATAGAAGTTAAGAAATTGAATTTTAAAGGAAATAAATGCAGTAAAGCGGTGTGAGAAGTTGGCCTGGCATATGCTGTCCACTAGTTATAGTGGGCACCTTGCACCAGTCCAAACGACCCTTATTGATGATAGGTTTAAAGACAACCTTTATTGAAAGCTATCCTAGTGGTAGCTATGGAGTGCAGCCTTCAGGCTAAGTCTTGAAGGAGTGTAAAGCAGCTTGGTTTACCAGATTATAACCTCTTGAATAACTAAATGAAAGGAGAACCACACAAGATATATATAAAATATATGTATTTATTTCTAAACACTAACTACTAATCCCTTTATGAGATTAGAGTTCAAGATACACAGTATCACAGTATTAAAACGACAGTAAATAGCACAATACACAGTGGGCTCCAGGGGGAGACCAAACCATATACTAAGAAAGTGGTATAAGAACCACGACTTGACTAGACACAGTGCCTAGAGCACGTAGAATCGCTGGGACCCCAAGTAACCACCCAAGGTAGTGACACAGGAGACCCACGGGGGACGTGTGCAGTGTGAGAACACAGCCGCGAGCGCCGTAGGATTCAATGCGGAAAGTCGCGGTTGGAATTTTAAAGATAAAGGACACTTAGGAGAGGACTTTCAGCAAACCACTTTAGACTTAAGGGGTTCTAGGGCCAACACCCACGTGAGCACCGGAGTACTCGAGTTACCTCACCCAGGGAAGCCGGGTGCATAGGTGTCAAAGGCTGTTGGGAATCGTCGTCGTTTTCAATGGCTATCTGCTGCAAAGTGCTGCTGCCGTGAAGGAGGAAAGTGTCCGGGGTGATCAAAGCCTGGATCGAAGATGTGAAGAACCTGAAAGCAGAGGGGACAGAGTCTGGGTCACTAGCCAGTGACCAGGAGCGGAGCAATCGAATGCCCACCGATGTCAGGTGCTTCAGGTGCGAAGAGGTGAAGCTTGACTCTGCAGCCACGGGGTCCCGGAGATGTCGATGACAACCAGGAGCCAGATTCGAGCTGTCCCATAAAGGATATAAAGTGCTGGGGTGTCGGTGATCGGATTGACTACAACAAGCCTTGGCAACAGCAACCCACACAGGAAGAGAAAAGATGCTTCTGTGCGGACCAGCAAGGATCTGGGGACTCCCCAAGCGATGGAGAGTCAGGGCTTGTCTGGAGCAACCAGGGAAGCCCAATAAAAGTTAGAGTTGCCTTCTTGGGGACCCACAGGTCAACGGACCAGGGATCGCAAAGGGACCTCAAGAGGAATAACAAAATGGCAGCCCACGGAACACTCGTTGAGTGTAGGCCTGCAATCTTCAGTGCAATTACTGCTTGGGGTCAGGGCTACAAGTAACCCAAAGCTCAGCCTCAGGGGTTGCTGGAAAGCTGATGCTTCTGCAAATGGTTGCGGTGTCCAGGGGTTCGGGTTACACAGTCTCCACGAGGGATACGGGCCTCAGACATGCTGTGGGCACAGATCGACCTCAGAGACCTCGGAAAACCCACTTCCTGTGTGGCAATATTCTTCGGAGTCCGTCGGAGCTCGGAGATGCCAACTGGTCAGTTGCGTTAAAGGTGCCTGCCTTGCAGGGGAGTAACTCCTTTACTCCAAGGGAGATTCTTCAGTCATCCAGCGTAGTGTAGATCATCGAAGTACTTGGTTTCTGGTATCAGAGTTTAGTCCAGGTGTAATCTAAAGTCCTGTAGTCAGGGTTTCCTACTTTATACCCAAGGAAGGGGTTGGACAAACTCTGGGGACCCACCTATGGGAGGGTCAGGAAAAGGGGTGGCTACACCCATTTCCTTTGTCCAGTTTCGCGCCAGAGCAGGGGCTGTGTGCCCCTGCAACCGGTTTGAGCTGGACTATGCACAGGGACACCAAATGTGCCCCCAGTGCAGACTTCAAAGCACTCTGAGAGTGCACCCACCCAGCCCCAATACACTAAAGCCTGTCTGAGAGGTGGTCACACCTCCCTGTGACAGGAAACCTATTGTCCAGGCCTCCCCTGCCGGAGTTTCGTCCAGCAGCAGGAGGGCAGACTCGTGTCTGTGGCTGCAGCATCCATTTTGTGATGCCAGGGTTCTGTTAAGCTGGTACCGGGTGTACCGGTGATGCCATGTGGCTCCCTCTAGAAGGGAGGAATCATACCTCCCACCCCAGTACTGGGGTGGAGGTATGATTCCAAGGTGTTTGACACCAAACACGACAGTTTTCCATGCAGCCATTCTCAAGTTAGCATTTACCGCGGGGTTATAATGCACTTAAGAGTACATGGTCTGGCTGCATTACAAACAACCCCGGAATAAAGATTCCGAAAGCTGCAGAGGGGCTCTGCTCATGCATGGGCACCCTCTCACACGAAACCCAGCACCCTGCCTTCAGGATTGTTAAGGCCTGCCATAGGAGTGACTGATAGGTTAACATGTGCAGTGATATGGAGAGATATAGGGAACCTATATCTCAGTAAGGGGTGCATATACCACCTTACACAGGCTGCTGTAGCAGACCTGTTGTATCATTTTAAAAGGCTTCCCAGGGGTGGCACAATACATGCTGCAATCCCTGGTAGGCCTCTGGGGTACCTATGCCCTGGGTACATAGTATACCATATACTAGGGACTCACAAGGGTACCCCAGAATCCAATCTGGAGTGTACCTAAAGTACATGCAATCAATTTAAGGGAAATCAGATAGGCTGGTGTCCTGAATAGCAGGATCCCAGCCAAACTAAGTCGAAAATCAGCAAAACACCAGGAAAAAAGTGGGGGCAACCATGCAGTCAGATTCCACCTTCCTACAAGCGGGTAGAAGCAGGTAGCGCTAAAAAGGTTACTTTAGGTTATGCTGGACCAGGACAAAGTCAAAGTTTGGGCCGAGCTCATGGAAGCGCAGGATGGCTACAGGACCCATGAGGGCCCTGGTGAAAAAAGTACTTTTCCTGGTCGCAAGCAATGAAGTGTGTCGATTTTCTCGACGCAGTGAAGGTAGTATGTCAATTCCGATTCACGCAGTCGGCTAGATGTGTCAAAGTCGAGTCTCACGGTCGGTACCTCGGATTGGTGCTGTGTCGTCATCGAACCTTGCTGTTGGGTTCCATCAAGCTGAGCAGTGCTGTCTCTGGATCGGCACTGTGTTAGCACTGAAGGGCACTGCGTCGGTTCCAATTGGCGCAGTGGTGACGATGCATTGATTTTGTAGCAAAACAGCTGCCGAACCCACTTTTGAGGCCCAGAACTTGGAGAGGGTACCTCAAGCAAGGGCAGGCCTCATAGAAGGCAGAGTCCAGCAGCACCAGCAGAATTGCAGGAAGCCTTTTGCATCCCTGAGACTTCAGAAAACAGGAGGCAAGTCGGCAAGCCCTTGGAGATCACCTGGAGGGAAGACAGAGTTCAGCTCTCCTTCAGAAGAATCAGGAAGCAGAGGGCAGCAGGGCACAAAGTAGAAAAGCAAATCTTCCAGAAAAGAAATCCAGTTGACTCCTTTAAGCAGCACAGAAGTCCTTCTGACAGAGGTTCAGTTCAAGATTCAGAAGTGTCTGATTTGAGGGAGTCAGAGACCCAGTACTTATACCCAAAAGTGCCTTTGATGTAGGGGGTGACTTCAAAGCAGTTCTCTGAAGTGCACAAGAATCCCTTTCAACCAAGCCCTGCCTTCCATGCTATCTGTGGGGGGTAAATCAGTGCTTTGTGTGTGGACAGGACACTACCTATTGAAGTGTGTCAGCCCCTCCCATTCCTCCCTGCACAGGAAGACCCATCAGAATGCAGATGAGTGCTGAGAATGAAGATGAGCCTCACATTCCTGTATTTGTTGATGTCTAGAGGGAATGTACAAAGTGTAGCTGTCACTCAACCCAGTCATTTATTGGAGACAGGCAGCAAAGCACATAGAGTTATAAGCACAGAGAAATGTCCACTTTCTTAAAGTGGCATTTCTAAAACAGTAATGCTAAATTCAACTTCACAAGTAAGGAGGATTTGTCATTACCAATCCAAACATATGAAACATGAAAAATCTAATCTTCTCTGATCAGGAGTTACAGCTTAAAGGTATATTAAGGAATTCCCAAAGCTATCATATGAGAGTAGACCTCACAGTAGTGGAAAAGGAAATAGTCTATCACTACCAGGGCATGCAGAAAATACCAATACATGTCCTACCTTACATTTACACAGCACCCTGCCCTTAGGGCTACCTAGGGCCTACCTTAGGGGTAACGTATGTGTACTAAAAGGGGAGTTTCAAGCTTGGCAAGTAGTTTTAAATGCCAAGTCAAATTAGCGGTAAATAGCACACACAGTCCCTGCAGTGGCAGGCCTGAGACAGGTTTGAATGGATACTTCTGTGGGTGGCACAATCAATGCTGCAGGCCCACTAGTAGCATTTAATTTACAGGACCTGGGTATATGGTATACCACATTACAAGGGACTTACAAGTAAATCAAATATGCCAAACATGTGTAAACCAAATATACCATGCTTAGAGGAAAGAACACATGCACTTTAGAACTGGTCAGCAATGGTAAAATGCTCAGAGTTCTAAAGCCAACATAAATAAGGTCAGAAAAATAGGAGGAAGCCAAAAGGTTTGTGGTGACCTTTGAAAGATGGCCAATTTCCAACAGTGCACAATGAGTGCTGCATGGCCACTAGTAACATTTAATTTGCAGGTCCTGGGTCCATGTAGTACCATCAACTAGGAATTTACAAGTAAATTAAATGTGGCACTTAGGTTTAGGCCAATTTCACCTTGTTTGAAGAAGAGAGCACAAGCACCTTGACACTGGTTAGCAGCAGTAATGTGCAGAGTCCTAATGCCAACAGAACGGGTTCAGCAACAGAAGGCAAAAATCTGGGGTTGACCCTGCAAAAAGGGCAAGGTCCAACATCCTGTTTGGGGTTAAAAGCATAGGAGTGTAATAAGGAGTCAATGCCATCTTAAGAAATTACTGATAGCCTTCCTGGTTAGGAAGGGGGAGAGGTGACTCACACTCACATCTGAATAGGTTGTGCCCTGTCCTCACACAAAATGCTGATTTACCTCCTACTGACAGTCGGGAGTAAGGGCTGGGTTGAAAGGGGATCCTTGTACACTTCTGAGAGCTCTTTTGAAGTCACCCCCTACCTCAAAGGCATGTTTTGGTGTAAGTACCAGGGCTCTGGCCCTATCAAATCAGTACACTACTGGACCTGGGAAGAACTCTGCTGGAGTAAAGGGTGCTGTGCTGAAGGATTGTCACTCTGCTGTGACTGAATATTCTGAGGAACTGATCCTCTCCTTTGCTGAGCTGCCCTGCTGCCTGCTGATCTCTGCCCTGCTGAGGCCAAGGACTGAGCCCAGAGTGACTCCACAGGCTTGCTGGCTTGCCTCCTTTTTTCTGAAGGCTCAGGGATGCAAAAGACTTCCTGCAATTCTGCTGGTGCTGCTGGTCTCTGCCTTCTATGAGGCCTGCCCTTGCCTGAGGTACCATCTCCAAGACTACCTACAATTCTACTGGAGCTGTTGGACTCTACCTTCTGTGAGTCATACCCTTGCCTAAGGTGCCCTGTCTAACCCCTGGGCCTCAGAAGTGGGGACTTCAGTTGCTTTCCTCATACACACCTCCTGGGACCTTGAAATCAAACTTTTGAGGTCTTTGGGACCGCAAACGGGCCAGTTAGCTCTGGAACCGCGTCGCTTGCATGAAGGATCAGCACGAGCAGCCGCAACTTTTCCCCCACCTGTCTGTCTGCGACACCCGATGGCTGTTCGCACACTGCGGACCATCACCAATGACACTTAATGTGCTCCCAGTGAACCTTTTCTACGCGAACAGGACTCTTGGATCAATTTGAGAACGCAAAACTTCAGCGGGATATGTTTGGAACTGTATTCGACCCGTGCACCACCGGAGTTTTTTACTTTTCAGGTTTACCCCATTCTAGCACAACCTCAAGTAACATTTAGTGCTATGGACTTCTAAGCACAGTTTTTTGCATTTCGTGTTGGACCTGTCCTCTTTAGGGCAGTCTTATCTGACTTACCCTTACTAGATTGGTGTTCCCTACTTGGAGAGGGTGCAAACCTTTGCCAATTAGAGACGACCATTTCTAACAGTAGCCATCATGGACAAGAATATTTGTAGTTTAATTTCAACATTTGGGAAAGTGATATCTAGGCCATCAGATTTTGTTTTTCAATAGAGACGAGATATTTAAATGTTTTCCTTCCCTTGAAATGGATAATGTTTGAATTGTTGATATGCAATGATGAGGTCTGACCTGTTGAGGTTTTTGTGATACAGAGAGGCAGGTTTTTCACACTCCTCTTGGATTTCGTTGATGCTCATGCTCCTTAATACCATGAAGAATCCAACCCGATTATCTAGGTCAATGTAAAATTCACCTCATAGTGTTGAACCATCAATCAATACATCCATAACTGGTAAACATACTTCTACCTGAAATTGGTTTTGTTCTTTAAGTACAGTAGGACATGCAGGTCTTTCATAATGAGTTAGTCAATGGTTTATGTACAGTTGTGTTTCTTTCATTTAACACACCAGTATGCAAATTTCCAGTTTGTCCTTTTTTGTAACATGCCTTAGAGCATCACGTATGGTATCTTGTGACTGCCTGTCACCATTTGTCAGTGAATCAAGAGCAGCTTGAATTCTTTCATATAAATCACACAATTAATTGACTGCAGCAGCCTGAGTTAACCATCGAGTATCAGACAAGTGTTTTACAACCATGTGATCTGGGCCGACAGATGAAACCTACACAATCAAATGATGCGGAAAGCAAAAAAGGTGTACAAATGTTTAACAAAATCAAAATCAGAAACTACCTACATGCTACACTCAGTAGCTTTTACACCTATTGGATACAAGAGATGTTTAGCACATAAAAAGGTATACAGCAAATTCATTAATTTATTTTATAGCCTGAATACTGACCAGCCCTATTTGATGAATTATCGTGTGACTGGCCATGGCAATTTGATAAGGGATATCCTGCCCTTTCAAAGAATGTCACTGTGACATGTGCAAGGTACTCTGCTCCACGAACGTGAGTGGGGGGGAAATTAAAAAAATTGTCCCTTGAGTGCTTGACCTTTTGCATAATGCAATATGTAAGCCAACTGATCAAAGGGACACGCATCTAGTGTGGAGTTCATACTAACATTTCCTATTTCAAATATGATTGCATAAAAAACTTTCTTGCTAATCAAGGCAGTACATTCTTCACAAATAGTTGCAGAAAGATATGAGGGATTACTTTCCAAGCATTTCTATATTTCTTGATATGTTGTTCAAGAAATGGATAAAATTGGCTTAGCAGCTCCAGAATCCCCAAATAATGTCTAGTGTGCTGTGATCCTATCATCTTATTTTCTCCTTTGAATGCCATTCCCCTTGATGTCAAGAATTTCACAACTGCTTTAATTCTTTTCAACACACAATGCCAATACATTTGCTCATGTTTTATCAGTTCCAGTAATTCAAGTTAACATTGCAGCTTCTTTTTGACAGGTACTGTATATTGCCATGCACTTTTGATGCTCATGGCCAGCTTTATGTTGAGAAATAGTGCTTTTATGCTTTTAGTCATTAAAACTAGTTGTACTGAATGCAGAATCTGTAATAGAAAACAAACAACCAGCAAAATAGTTCACTGCTCCTTATGAAGGTGAACATAGGAACCGTTTACAGCACTGATACTAAAAGTACGGCCTGGGTGCCACATGCCGCCCTCCTGACCTTTACATGCAGCCGGGCTGTGAGTGGTCTGAAGGGTACGCCGAACCCTTGAAGAAAGTTTGACTACAGGGCTGTGTCCCACTCCAGCCCCGGGTTGGGAGGAATTCTAATGCAACTCGGGATATAAAGATTTATTTATTTATTTTAGAAGTTTTATATAGCGCTGGCCTGACCCGAGGGTATCGGAGCGCTTTACAGAAGATACATTGCAGAGATTGACTACAAACGAGACAAAAGAACGACACAATAACATTGTAGGACGCTGGTTGATGGGTCTGCTTCGTAGTCATGGGACATCTGTATCGTAGTCTCGAGGACATGGTGTTGGAGCAGTGCGGGGTGTCTGTTACCCCGCTCCGAATGCTCCTATCGACTCCCTAGGGAGAGGTTGAGGAACAGGATTTTGAGTTGGCTTTTGAATTTTACAAAAGAGGGAATGGTTCTGATGTGAGGGGAATGGAGTTCCAGATTTTGGGTGCGCTTCCGGCGAAGGAACGAGCCGCAGTTTTTAGTATTCGAGTTTTTGGCGGGATGAGTAGGAGGGAGTTTGAGCTTCTGAGGTTCCTGGCCTGACCGGCTTTTTTGAGTTTGGCCGCCAGGTATTCGGGTTTGCCGGTATGTAGGGCTTTATGAGTGAGGCAGGCTGTTCTGAAGCTGATCCGCATTTCAACTGGGAGCCATTTAAGTTCTCTGAGTGCAGGGGAGATGTGGTCGAATTTCTTGATTCCGGTGACCATTCTGGCTGCCGCATTCAGAGTGGTTTTGAGGGGAGCTAGGTGTGACTTTGCAATTCCTGAGAGGACTGCGTTCCCATAGTCCAGTCGTGACAGCACCAGTGTTTGAGTGTCCTGTTTGAGATCACTGGGCGGAATGAAAGGTTTTATTTTGTTCAGGGGTTTAAGGTTGAGGAAGGCGCTCTTGGCCGAATTCTTGATGTGTCTGGTCATGTTTAGTTTCGGGTCTAGAGTGATACCTAGTGATTTGACAGAGTCAGCTAGGGTGAGATTCCCGTTGAGCGCATCCACGGCCTTTAGCCATTCAACAATTTGAGGGTTCAACTTCTTGTTCGAAATGAGAAGTATCTCAGTTTTGTCGGTGTTTAGCTTAAGGTGATTCGATGACAGCCAGTGTTGGACATTTCTCAGTACGTCATTGAGTCTTTGAATGTCACTGAGGGGGGTGGTTTCCAGATATATCTGAGTATCGTCTGCGTAAAGATGGAAACGGATATTGGCTGCTTTGAGTAGTTTGGTGAGAGGTTCCATGTAGACGTTAAAGAGTTGCGGGCAAAGCACTGAGCCTTGAGGGACTCCCTTGTTGACAGGGTGAGAGTCAGAGGCAAAGTTTTTTTTTTTTTTTTTTTGGGTGCGATTGTGCAGGAAGGAGGAAAACCATTGGAGGATCGCCTCACCAAGACCGGCTCTTTCTTGGAGAGCCCTAATGAGGAGTTTGTGGTCTACTCTGTCGAATGCTGCCGATAGGTCAAGGAGAATGAGGAGGCAGCATTGGTCAGAGTCTAGTGAATTGTGGATATCGTCGATGATGTTGAGTATCGCGGTTTCTGTGCTACAGCCTTTTCTGAAGCCAGATTGGTGGGAGTCAAGGAGGTTGATGTTATCCAGGTGTTGGGTTAGCTGTTGGAGTACGCACTTTTCTAGGATTTTGGACAGAAGGGGAAGGTTAGATACAGGTCTAAAGTTATTCAAATCCGTTCTGTCAAGGCCGGGTTTTTTCAGCAGGGGTGTGACTTGTCCTACTTTAAGGCAGTCTGGAACGTCTCCATTTTTCATGGATCTGTTAATTATCATGCACCAAAGTGGTGCTAGGGAGTGCTTCAGCTTTTTGGTTAGTAGGGGCGGAATGGGGTCAAGGACATGAGAAGAGGGTTTGGAGGTGGAGATCAGCGTGATTATCTCATGTTCTTGAATGGGGCGGAAGCTTAGCCAGGATTTGGAGGAGGGGCAGGGAGCGATAACGACCGCCCCGGGCGTGGTGCTCTTAGTGGGTCGAGTGTTGACGGAGTCCAGTGAGTGTTCGATCTTAGTAATCTTGTCGTTAAAGAAGTTGGCGAAGTTGTCACAGAGTTCTTTGGACGCCTGTATTGAGGAGGTCGCGGGCTTGGAAGTTTGTTGCCTGATGATGCTATAGAGCTCTTTGGGTCTATTTTTTGCGCTGTCCAGCGCAGAGCGGAAAAACGCGGATTTATTGTTTTTGATGTGATTGTTGTATTTCCTGCGAGCTGTTTTGAGTTGTTCGCGGAGGGAGGAGGTAGGGTTCTTCCTCCAGCTTCTTTCTTTGGCTCTTAGTTTTCTCCATTCGGAATTAGTGTCGGTGTTGAACCAAGACCTGGACGGAAAGGCTCGGCTTTTTTCAACTTTCGAGGAGCGAGTTGATTAAGCATAGTCACCAAGTTAGAGTTGTACCGCGCGGTGAGTTCGGTAGTGGAAAGGTGGTCGTTGGTGCAGGGAAGGAGCGAGCTTATCCTTTCTTCGAAGACTTCCATGGGAATCTGGGAGAGGTTTCTGACCCATTTGGGGGGTCTTGCATAGGTGGTTGAGAGAGAATTTGTTGGTTGATATGAAATAGGATCATGTGGTGGTCCGACCAGTCCACGGGGAGTACGTGATCGATCGAAATTGCGTCTCGTTGGGCGATGATGGCATCTAAGGTAGCTCCTTTGTAGTGCGTCTCCTCTGTGCAGTGTTGGGATAAATTATTGTCACAGAGAAGATTGGATAGCGTTTGAATTAGCGGGTTATGTGTTTCATTCCATCGCAGGTTAAGATCACCAAGAATTAGGTTGTTGGAGTCTCTGAGAGCGCAGTGAGCAATCAGGTCTGATAATTGTTCCCCAAATGCCGAGGTGTTGCCTGGTGGGTGATAGAGAAGGTGACAGAGTAGTGTTCCATTATCTTTGGTCTTTATGTTGGCGGTAAGACATTCAAAGGTGTTGTACTTGTATGAGTCTATTTCCATGATGGCGATGTTGTCTTTATGGATGATGGCTACCCCACCCCCTCGTTGGTCTTTTCTGTTTTTGTTAATAATGGAAAAACCTGGGGGCACAAGCATGTCTAAGCATGGTGAGGAGAGCTCATTGAGCCAGGTCTCCGTGATGAACGCAATGTCAACGTCCTGCGAGAGAATGGCTTCTGCTAGTTCGGTTGCATGCATGGATGCCGATCTGCAGTTGATGAGCATGCAGTTGGTGGAAAGCTCTTTTTTGCTAGGGTTCTTTTCCTTGGGCGCCCTAGGAAGGGAGGTGAGGAAAGGCAGTCTAGGGAGTTTTGTGCACGGAGGGTCTCTTCCGAAACCCGTGATCACTTGGATCTTGGATTTTGGGGAGTCAAAGGGGGGTGCGTCGTATGAAGAGGCTAGATCGGCCGCTTCTTTGTCAGACATTGCGGCTTCGGTCCTAGTAGGTCTTGAGGAGAAGGGCTCTATGTCGGTATTTGAGCGACTCTGAGCCCTAGTGACGCGGACTGTGTTTCTTAGGGTTTTTTGTGACAAGTCCTCCGTGTCCGTTCTTGAGGGTCTCTGTACCTGTGTCTCGGGGGTTGCTACGGGCCTAGTGGGGTGCTGGTGGTGGTTGGAGTTGAATGGAGAGGGTACCCTGGGAGGGGATTGTTGGGGCCTTCGGGCCTTGTCGAGGGTGGTGAGGATTTCACTCAAGCCCCGGGAAATTGCTTCTAGCTGGTTTTCTAGTGAGGCGAGACGCTGCGCCATGGTGTCGTGGGCAGGGGTGAGGGCATCATGGGGAGGGTCGACCCGTGTGGTGTAGGTCGTGTTTATGATTAGATGCCTATTACTACTGGTGTAGAACATGTTGTCCCCTTTTGGTACCCTGGGAGGGGGGTGCATTGGGTCATGGCGTGAAATCGACCTTCTGAGATCTGGGCGAGTACTAGTGTGATTAGGGGTCGATGACGGCCGAGCGGGTTCAAGGAGTTGCGGAGGGTGGATCAAATTAGGAGGTTGAGTTTGCCGTTCCTTTGAGAGTTGGAGAGCACTCTTTGTAGAGGCGCTGGAGTGGGGGGTGACTCGGGGTGGGCGGGAGGAGGATGTGTGGGGCGAGGCGGGGACAGTTTGTTTTTCCTGTTGGGGCCGATTATCTGTTGGTGGGAGCTGGGTCGGGAAGGATCGAGGCAAGTGAGGAAGAGCGGAACGGAGTGTGGGGAAGAGGGAGTCGAAAGCCTCTAGGTTCTTGTTATTAGCCTGAATCAGGACAGTGCCGTTAGTGTAGATGGTCACAGACGTGATCCCACCCCTTGACGAACGGTTAGGGAGCGAGGTTGTGAGTTTGCAGCTATGTGAGGTAGTTGTGGTTTTGGAGATGTAGAGTTGTGTTCTGAGAGAAGTGTTCCATTCCTCTGGTCTTTCAGTGTGAAAGATTAAGTCCATCTTAATCTGTCCTTTAGAGGGGCAGTGATATGTGTCCGTAAATAGAATTTCTTTGTGTTGTCTGATCAATTTCTGCTTGAAATTTCGTCTCGCTTTAGGAGAAAGGTTGGGGGGGAAGCTAATCGTGAATGCGTTCGCGCTGTGAGGTTTCAAGTGGGTCGATGAGGGTTGGGTGGAGTGGGTTGGCGTGCCCGGTGCCATTGTGGGAATTTCTAAGAGAGGGGGACCGTGTATCAGAAAGGGAGTCTAGGACAATTTGGTGGGGTTGGGCAGATCAGCTGGGGGTGAGCTGAAAATTGTCGCCTAAAGTTGGGCCAGGGAGGGTAGGATTGCAGCTGTGCGGTCCCTTACTAATCCGCCGGTGAAGATCAGGGGGTATTGACTTCGAGGAGCCACCCGATTAGTGTTCAGGTCTTAGGGTCTGGTATGGAATGGGATTGAGCCACCGTAGTTAGGAATCCCTCTCGTTTCGGATCCGCCCTGACAGGTTCGGTATTTCACCTAGTCACGGCTGTGTTGGCGAGTGTGGCTTCTGTCAGGGAAGATTAGCTGAAAAGGCTGTGGGAGGTGTTTGTTTATGTTTTACCGGGCAGGGATACTTAGCAGCTGATTCGGGTAGGTAGATAGAATAACAAGTGGGAGCTGTAGTTCTTTTGCTATTATCTTGAGGAGACCTGATTATTTTGAGATTGAGGACTTCTGGTCACCCTGTAATACACACTATGTGTAACTGTTTCCTCAATGAGGGGTCACCTCAGCAGGGATGAGTCGTGGTGTAGCTCGATCTCATGGTAAGGGGGTGATCACTGTGGTGACAAGGGTGGCCATCTTGGAACGGGCGAAGTGAATTGCATGCTGGAGAATGGGAGGCTGCGTAGAGGCAAGAAACTTATGGAATTATGGGCAGAAGGTCGTTGCGTTTTTCTTGTTTGGTGGCCCTTGCAGCGATTGGTTGTTGTTGAAGATCCTATTTTTTTAAAAATACAGGGATCGCCAAGAGCCATGGAACGGCCATCTTAGGCCAGGCAAAGTTAAGTGAGGGAGTGTGGCTCCGAGTAGGATTTAGGCGCTAATTTCAGAAACTTCTTTGGCTATGAGTAGGAGGCCGTTGGGAACTCCTTATTAGGTGATCTTTGCAGCTGTTGTTAGAGTTTAGAGATCCTATCTATATCTAAATGCGGGATCAAGAGTCGGGGATCGGCCATCTTGAGGCCAGGCAGAATCAGCTGAAGGAATGGTGCTCTATGTAGGAGATGCGCATTGATGTTGATAGTTTCTTGATGGGCAGAAGAACGTTGGGTCTTTTAAGCATGACGACCGTTGCAGCGTTGCAGTGTTTTTATGGATTCAGACTTTAGCTAAAAGCGGGTCCCCAAGAGTCGGGGATCGGCCATCTTGCGGCCAGGCATATTCAAATGGTGGAGCGAGGCTCCGTTAGGGACTTGCGCGCTCTGTTTCACATTCCCAGGTCGCCTATGCACAGTTAAAAGACGTGAGAGGCCTCGCTCGGTATCGCTGGGGGCCCCGGGGCTCGGCGAGCCCTAGCAGTCATTGTTGGGGGGGACCGGGGGGTGAGCAGTGGCGGCCATTTTAAGGACAGTCATCAGTGTCGTACCTTCACAGAGGAGCGGAGCGGGATTCCCAACGGTTCTGATCCTGCGGTCCTTGTCCCGGAGGAGACACTCGTCTGGTCTGGGGATTCTTGTGCGTTTTTTGAAAATCCGACGTGAGGCTGGTCCGGGAGTGCTTACTGGGTTCCTTCGCAATGGAAGACCTGTCAGGGCAGCTTGCAGTCCTGAGGGTATCAGCGAGGGACGATCACTGAGCACTACGATCACCGTCGTTGCCGCCATCTGGCCTGTTACTCACTGGTGAGTCCCGCTTTGTTGGGTGGCTGGGGGTGGTGGTCGAGAATGTTGTCTGTCCTGAGCTCGCCCTGTGTCCGGTCACCACCGCTTCTCCGGTGACTGGGTGCAGCCAGGTGGTGCTCTTCGCCTCCTCGTTGATGAAGAAGACCCGGCCGTGCTTGGTGACGCCGTAGCTCCAAGTCCGAGGCAAGGAGCAGACCCAGTCCAGGTTCAGATCCGCCGCCATGTCTACGAGCGCTGCTGGGGAACCGCGGCGGCTGGGGAAAGCCAGATGATTGTGGTTACTACATTTGGAACCAAGTAAGGTGCAACTATTGTTTACTTTTGAATAAATGCTGACTAGAGCATAAGAAGTGGATACAAGTAGCACTTCTAGAGGGATCAGAACCCTGAAGAAGGCCATAGACCCAGTAGGGCTAAACGTTTGGTTGAAACATGTCGGTTTGAGTACAAGGGGTGTTGGAGTGGTAACCTCTCCCACACACACATCGACCAATTTTAATCCTGTCAAGTGGGACCTAGAATAAAATGGATACAATGGTCATCACTTAGACAGTTTTAATATACTTCTTTTTCTCTGCATTTTTGGGATCCCTCATTCAGGAGGACTGTCTCCTTTCTATTTTTTCTGTCTCTTCTTTCTCTAAATAATCAGCGCTCCACCCTGAGTGTTGGTCTGCACCAGGGTGTTTGTAGCGGCCCAGTGATGAAGCAAGCCACTATTTAGTGGGTGAGGGCAGTCTTCAACAAACCCTTTGGTTTGCACCTAGACTCTGATTGAGAGAGAGTGTGTAGTTACTTTTGTCTGTTCTCTTCACTCTATTTTTCTCTCTCCTTGTCTCTCGCTCTCTCCCTTATGTGGTAATGCCATTATTACAGGGGGGTACGTTTGAGATTACCAGCTGGCTGTGTCTTCACAGAACTGGATGTAGCTTATTCTTTTTGTGAGTTTAGTGATTTAGAAGGAGAGCAAGAGGAAGCTCTATCTCCTGTCTCTTTTTGTGTAAACGACTTTACATGCAGCCCCCTGATCAACAGCAGCACTGGGCTGCTCTTCAATTAACTCAGCACTAATATTAAAAAGAGATTAAGCCTTTATTTAAAGGTTAACTGAAGTTTTAAAAAAATAAGTAACTAGGTTGTCCTGAGCCACTTAACTGTAGGAACACCTTCATTTTCAATCCAATCTTGTAGCAAAAGTATAAAAATAAATATGATAAGGTCTCTTCAAAATTCAAAAAGTGTATTTCATTCCACTGAATTTGGTAAAGTCAGGAAGCTGGAATTAATCTCAGGCTTTCTGGTTTCACATTGAGCAATTCAGTCACTAGATGTTTATGCTTCGCTTCCCATATACCCACCTTACCGCACCCTCCCCTCCCCCCAAATTGTCACCATTCTGGCATCGATGCAGCCCTTGTCACACCACAGACTAAACTTTGTGGCCCTTAAGAAAATGTTTGCAAGTACCCATGGTTTACAGCTTTGAAATTCACCATTCTGGAGTTTCCACTTGAAAGCAACATCTGAAAAATTCATTTTTTTCATCCAGTTGATAAACATGTGTTGATGGGGCAAAATCACTGTTGACATTCTGGCACGCTAAAGGGCCATTTTGAACCAAATAATTTGTTTGTAATAGGATTCCATAAGGTAGGATCAATGCAGAAGCTCTCTGTTGTAGGTTGAAATGTTTGTGAACATTGGTTGTCATCTCCTCTTGCTCTGATAGGGACTTATCAGAGACAGTTTGTAGGTCTCTATGGCTAGATGAAATGAAATCATATACAACATCAGTGGAGTCTATTACTTGCTCATCAGCAGCGGCGGCCAGCACTGATCGGAGGTAGGAGGGCGGGGCGGGAGGGGGGGAGGACGCGGGAGGTTGGAGGAGGACACGGGGGAAGTGGGAATGAATAAAATAAAAACTTACCTTCTCGCAACTTCCTCGCCTCTGTAGTCCTCCCTCGCTCGGCCTTACTGGAAGCACACCCAGGCAACCAGTCAGCCAATCACAACGCTACCTTAGCAGCATTGTGATTGGTCTGAGTGCCGTGTTTCGGCACCCAGAAGCTGACTGGGGGCCTGGCCATGTTCCCCATTTAGGCTGTAATGCAGCCTGCATGGAGAACATGCGAAGTGCGCAAGACTGTTTTGTGTGACCTGAGAGGGCCGGCCAAGTAGTCACTGCACACTTTAGGAGGGTACTACCTCTCCTTCCCTGCCCCCGCCCCCTAACGCAAAGCAAGCGGAAGTAGGAGAAAATAAAATGATAATGACGCAAGTTATCATTTTATTTTCCCTTTGTGTCACTGCAAAAAAGCAGTGGGGGGACGCTCCTCTGCCTTAGCAGAGGAGCCGCCACTGCTCATCAGCAGCAGGTTTATCTGCCTCATGCTGCAAATGCTCCTCCACAGGAGTACTACAAGGTTTTAATTGAACTAGGGAAAATGACATTACTTTTTGAAGCGTTGCATGCTTCTGCTTTGTCTCAGTTATTTATTTATTTTTTTAAGCTGAACTTACAAATGAATGTTTCATGGTATCCGGTGAAAGATAGTTAAATGAGGAAAGGTTACATTTTCACATGCTCAAGATCTAAGGAAGTAAGAGAATACAGCATTCATTCTGAACATTGCAATGACGACCATGGCCAATAAACTATTTTACACCATAGTGTAAAGCAGTCAAAGGTGCTCACTTAAGCCAGAAATCAGATAAATTACTGATTGTCTAATAGGAGATAAATGTGTGTTAATCAAAGGTATGTAGTTGGTATGGTTTCAACTTGCAAGTACAGGATCTGGGAGGTGGGAGTGCCAGACAGCTGACAGCAAACAGTCACATGAACAACTCTGTGAACAAAATTACAACAACAGAATATGTTGCTTTCAATTGTAAGAAACGAACTTTTTGGGCAATTTTCTCTTCTCTCTTCTTACATCTAGATATTGTAATCTTATCCATCACTAAATGTCATTTTAAGTTTTGGACAGACCTCTGTGGCCACAGTTTCTAAAAGGAGGAGGGATTTCAAATGAATTGCTGTTGTAAAAGATAACAAATCTAAATATGGTTAACTAGCCGTTAAAATGCTTTAAGCCTTTGCCATACATATTATATGTATATCAATATTTGTTACGTATTTTATAGGAATAAATTATTAAGTCAACGGAAGTTAGTAAAGTTAGACTTATACAAAAAATAATTTCAAAACATATATCTCTTTGCAAACTAATTGCATGTGTGATACCTATGCTCACCTTTTCTTCAAATAGACTCTACTTCCCCTACTTTCTTCCTCTGTTCTAACAATGTCTGCTTAAACCACGTTGCCCTGAGCCCAGCCTGACTTTCTATGGCAGGTAGAACGTTTTTATGAGTAAGAAACTCACACGAAGAGTGTGTACAGCCTGTGTACATTCCATGCTGCTGGTAAAAATTACCTTTTGCCATTAAACAAGAAAATCTCACTAACCATAGATTTTCTACACTTTCTTAGGTATATTCAACATTCGGACTTTATTCATCATGTTTAAAAAAAAAAAAATGTTTTTAGTCAAAGACAGTTCTTTCATTTATATTAACCAGTCTTTAGGTGCAAACAATAATTAACATTAAACAGACAGCGTGAAACATTCAAGTGGATCAATCACATAAAAATATATAATAAGTTTAAAGACACATATTACAAAACAGACCAAACATCAGCAATTCCTGACTGGTATATAGAATAATTAAGTATTCTAATTCTTCAATCCTTTGTAAACACCTGAACCCTATAAGTGAATAATTCAATCAATGAGGCTCCATATGAGGGTACTTTAATCGTGCTTAAGTGTTTGGTAAGTGTCTGTTTTTTAATTGTTGTGGGCAACCTTTAAAGCCCAAATGGCATCTAGTTGTTCCTCGTGTAAGCCAACTCTCCAATAATTAAAACCTACACAACACTTGGGCACCTTTTAAGTACCCTTTGTACCATTAAAATCACTTTGGAATGGTTATTAGAAATAACACTGGGCTATTTGCCAACTTACAATAAATAAATCCTGACAATTGTGCACAAATTCGTTTTCACCTACCACCAGCTCTTAGAATAGCAAAGGTCAAACAAATGGCCGGTTTTGTAAGAAAGCGAACATGAGTGTAAGAAACAAGCAAACATTAAATTAACCTTTTCTCAACCTTTTGGTAGCTTTGCACAGAGCACTCAGGCTTAACTCAGCAGCAATGTGTAAAGTATTTATACTGCAGTTCAAACAATAATAAAATGAAAACACACCACAAAAAGGATGCCACACCAGATTAGACACAAACAACACAAATCCAATCAGTAGAACCAGAGATATGCAATGTTAAAGATTTAAGTGAAAAAGGCACCAAAATGCCCACAACGCCAACTGTGGATATTTGGTCTTGCAGGACCAGGACTAAGTCACAAGTTCAGGCTGACCATGATAGAGTGCGGGCCGGCTACAGGGACCCAGTTAAGCCTGCTGAACAAGAGTACCTTAAATCCTGGTTGTGGGGTGTTGCAATGTCCAGAGTCGAGGCTGCGTCGCGCAGCTGAGGCAATGCATCGTTTCCAAGGAGCTGCAAGGCTGCAGTGTGAGATTCTGTGTCATCGTCGAGGATCATGTTGACAAGGGCTTGTGATGCGAAGTCCCAGGTTGAGCGTGCTTTGTGCAACCAAGTCGCTGCATCGGTTCTGATGAGCTGCAGAGTCCTAGTGCTGGGAAAGTCTATGGAGCAGAGGCAAAGTGCAGGTTCTGCGCTAGGTTGCACCCTGCAGAAAAGGAAATGTGTTGGTTCTGCTGGATCCACAGATGGGCTGGCAGAGCACCTTCAGGCCACTTCCAAGGGTCCAGGATTGGGGTGGCACCACTTGTAAGGGTAGGACTCACAGGTGTAGAATCCACATGCTGGGTTACAAGAGGCTATTCCTTGGAGCCACTCCGGTAGTCTTGGGTAAAGGTTGCAGGTCCAGTCCTCACCCAGGCAAGAGGAGGGCAACAGACAGCAGGCAGCAATCCTTCAGGACAGGAGTTCAGCAGAGTGGCAGTCTTCCACAGCTTCAGAAGTATACTGAAGAGTTGTTGTCTGAAGTCCAATATTTATACTTTGTGCCTCCTATGAAATAGGGATAAGCTTCTAGAGGTTTCACTTTGAAGTGCACAGGTTTCCTGCCTCCCCTGCCCCAGCTCCAGACTAACTACAGGGGGTATGCAATCCTTTGTGTGAAGACAGGACACAGCCTATTCAGGTATAAATGTGGCTGTGCCTACCTCAGCACTCCCATCCTGGTAGTGATGGCACACCTAAGCTCTCTACTGTGTGTTGCGGTCTAGGAGGAATACACAAACATCAACTGCTAACTACACCCAGTGATGTGACCCAGGGACAGGCTGAAGGCACTAAATGGCTAAGGCAGGAAAAGGCAAACTTTCTAAAATTGAAATTTTCAAAATTGTAACCAAAAATCCAACTTCCACATGAAAGAGGATTTTTCATTACAATTCCAAAGACACAAAACATGAACTGTTTACCCGTTCCCATTTGGAAGTTACTGCTTATTAAATGTAGTAAGGCAACTCCAATGTTATCATATGGGAAAGATAGGCCTTGCAATAGTGAAAAAAGAATATAATAGTTTTTCACTATCAGGACATGTAAAACTTAAAAGTGCATGTCCAACTTTTTAAATACATTTTACCCTGCCCTGTGGGCTGTTGTTAGGGTGACTTATATGTATCAAAAGGGTTGGGCCTGGCAAAAAGTTTATTTTGTAAGATCAGAATGCCACTTTATAACTGCACACATCTGCATATCGAGTGAAACGGCACACATCTGCCACATAACCCCTAATCCAATAAGCTCAAAAAATGTTGCACCTAAAGCTCAGCTATCCCTGGTGGCCCATACAAACAGGAAAGTCATGACCAAGGAAACAGCAGCGACCAGGTTCAGGGTTACATTGGACATGCCTGTCGTAAAAGAGAAACTGCACACAAGCCAAATTGAGGTCTAAAAATGTTACTAACTGAAATTATATCTGTGAATCACAAGAATGGGTTACAAGGGGATCCTCAGCACCACAAATAAGCCTAAACTACACATCCAATTTCTATACAGGGCTCCAATGGAGATCATGTGAGCAAACTGGAAAAAAAAAAAAGCATCGGACACGTGTAGGCTTCTGAAACTATGCAACTGACCTTCAAATAGATACTGAAATGTAAACTATTGCTGCTGAGCAAACTAATTTGAAATTGCTCAGCTCATTTGCCAGTCTTTGAAAAAAGGCTTTTCACTTCATATTCAGACACAAGTGGAAGGAATGGTTAGGATGAGCAGAAAGATGGCTTAAGCAGTTACAGTTATGCTAAGGCATTATTTTTAACTTTCACTCTGTTGAACTGCTGAGGTAAGACTTGCTATGAACTAATCTGAGGGAGACAAGATGGGAGATCTAAACAGACCGTCACTAATGGTATATAGTGACACCAGAACACTCCAAATGTAATAGTTCTTCTATAAAACAAGAAGTCCCCATGTTGTGGTATCTTCCTTGAAGTTTATTATCCAAGTTCTCCAGTTGATACACAATTGCAAACATCCAACAGCAGATACGTGTTTCGTCTGGTACAGACTTTTTCAAGGCTAGATATCAGTCAAAGCGGTTCTTAGAGAAGTAATCAGTCAAAAATATATCGACAAATACCAAATCTCTTAATGTCGATATATCTGAGTAGGAAAAAAATGAAAATCAGTTTTCATAAAAGGTTGGTGTCAGCGTCTCCAACAAAGAGTAACCGAGCAGAAATGCTAACATATACGGCAAGCCCATGATATGCGCAAATTTGAATTTCCAGGCCCCGAGAATAACGTGTACTGTTAAGGAGCTGTATAGTGTTGGCGAAACACATCACACAATAATTGCAGACCAAGCAAGGAATGTCCACCACACCATTTGTTGTAGCCAATCTCAAGGTATGAACTATATACAGTGCTGTATAGTGATTGCACATTAGAAATGGGGTCTCTAGTTGGCAGTGGATTGCACCCTGTCCAAGTAAGGACCCTCACTCTAGTCAGGGTAAGGGAGTCACAAAGCTAAGATAACCCCTGCTCACCCCCTTGGTAGCTTGGCATGAGCAGTCAGGCTTATCTCAGAGGCAATGTGTAAAGCATTTGTACATACACACACACAGTAACACAGTGAAAACACTACAAAATGAGTCCACACCAGTTTAGAAAACTAGCCAATATTTAACTGAATAAAATAACAAAAATCCAACATACACAAGTAAAGATATAACTTTTCAAAGGTTAAATAAGTTTAATCCATAGAAATCAATCAATGCATTTCTTTTAGCTCAAAGTACCTTGGATGCATCAAAACTCAAAGACCATGGGGGGGGGACGGGACAGGGGAGGTGAGGCACCGGAAAAGCAAAGCAATGCATCGGTTCCTTGCTCCCAAGGGAGGTGATGTGTTGGTTCCTCACTGCCAGGGGAGGTGATGTGTTGGTTTCTTACTGTCAGGGGAGGTGATGTGTCAGTTCCTTACTGCCAGGGGAGGTGATGCATCGGTTCCTTAATGCTACGCAGCAGAGGTTATGCGTCGGTTCCTTACTGTCAGGGGAGGTGATGCGTCAGTTCCTTACTGAAATGGGAGGTGATGCGTAGATCTCCGGACATGCTGTCTAAGTTCCTTACTGCTGGGCAACGTTGATAAAGAAATCAACAACCAGGGATGATGCGTCAAAAATCGTGACGCGCTGTGTTGATCCCACAGCCACGAAGCAGGCACTGCGTTGGAGTTGGAGCGGTGCATCATAGACTTCGGTGATGTAATGCCCGAAACTCACGCTGTGGTCGTTCCTCTGATGCGCTGCAATGGAGAGCTGGGGCCTATGGTGAAAGCCGTGGTCAATACGCCGATCGGGAACCATGCTCCGGTGCTGGCAGCGGCAATGTGTTGAAGTTTGCAGCGATGCGTAGATAAAAACACATGCTGGGAGTAGATGCGTGGATTTTCTCTTTCAGTTCACCAGATTATACTTTTATGGTTTCAGGAACTGGATTTGGCACCACTTGGTAAGTCCGGACTCTCAACAGAAGAGACCAGGCACTGGTAGGTGAAGTCTTTGATGGCCCTCAGAGACAGGAGGTAATCATACACAAGCCCTTGGAGAACCTTGGAAGCAGGATACAGAAAGCAAAGTCCAGTCCTTTCTCTCCCAGGACAGAGGAGCAGGCCAGCTCAACAAAGCAACAGGCAGAGTGTCAGTTCCTCCTAAAACATCTAGCTCTTCTTCCTGGCAGAATGTCCTTTAGTTCAGAAATGTTCTGATTTGAGAGTGTCAGAGGTCCAATACTTATACCCCTTTCTGTCTTTGAAGTAGGCAAACTTCAAAGGAAAACCTTGTAGCGCACAAGACCCTGCCTTTCCCTGACCTGGCTCCAGACACACTACAGGAGGGTTAAGACAGCTTTTTATGAGGACAGGCACAGCTCTATTCAGGTGTCAGTGATACCTCCTCCCACCACTCTAGCTCAGAAAGACCCACCAGCCTGGTGATGGCCCATCAGGATATGCAAGGCACACATCAGCTCCCTTTGTGTGACTGTCTAGAGTAAATGCACAAGAGCCCAACTGACATCCTAACCCAGACGTGGATTCTAGAGACAGGAAGAGGCACAGAATGGTAAAGCAAGAAAATGCCCACTTTCTGAAAGTGGCATTTTCAAGCACGCAATTTAAAAACCACCTCCACCAAAAGATGTACTTTTAAATTGTGAGTTCTGAGACCCCAAACTCCAAATCTCTATCAGCTCCCAATGGGAAAATACACTTACAAGACATTTCAAGGCACTCCCCATGTTACCCTATGGAAGAGAGAGGCCTTGCAATAGTGAAAAACTAAATTAGCAGTATTTCACTATCAGGACATGTAAAACACACCAGCACATGTCCTACCTTTTAAATACACTGTGGGCTGCCTTGGGCCTACCTTAGGGGTGGTCTATATGTAATAAAAGGGAAGGTTTGGGCCTGGCAAGTGGTTGCACTTGCCAGGTCGAAATGGCAGTTCAAAACTGCACACACAGACACTGCAGTGGCAGGTCTGAGACATATTTAAAGGTCTACGCCACTGGAGTCAAGCTATCCTGGCTGATGAAGGCTGATAGCCTGAAACCGGACCTAGGATGCTTGATTCCGGTCCAGGGAAGACATGGCTTGGCAGTTCGGTCTGGACTGTTCCCATGAGGCACAGGGTCAAGACTGATTTGCATATGGCTATGTCTGAACTGGGGTGGCGTGGTGAAGCAAAATAACGATGGATTAAACCCAGATCTGTGACTGGGGGTGAATGTTTGCCAATGTGCAGCATTCCGTCCATCATCTTGTGTGTTTTGCTACTCAGGTGGATGGCACAATCAGTGCTGTAGACCCACTAGTACCATTTGATTTACAGGCCCTGGACACGCCTGGTGCACTTTACTGGGGACTTACTAGCAAATCAAATAGGCCAATCATGGATAAAACCAATTGCCATTACAATTTACATAGGGAGCACTGGTCTGCAACGTTAACGTGCTCAGAGTCCTAAAACCAGCAAAAAGGACATGCAGCACACAGTCAAAAACAGAAGGTCAGAAACAAAAAGACAGGGGACATCACGACAAAAGATGCCGGGTCTAACACAAACTACCAGAAACTATGTCCTGCTTGAGGCACACAACAGACTGCAATCACATTACCCACTTTAGAGTCCACTACACCCACCTTTTTCATGGCAAAACAGGTTGGTAAAATGTCATATGGTTATTACTAATAATGTATTACTTGCTTGTGCTGTGCACTTGATGACACATTCAAAACTCACACAATGATCAGTGACTGATTGACAAAACCGTCTTCCTTCTTTATGGGTAAAATGTTGCAAAAGTAGCATATGATGCTTTACAATATTGGAGGGCTTGAAAGAACTAAGTAAAAGAGGATAGAAATAACACACAAAAGAATCGTTGACTCAGCAAATGTCCACCAAGTTCTATTACGACTGACATGCTTTTTAGGTCTCAGCTACAGACAGCTGTAGCTGTCTCTAGCAAGCACTATTGTTCCCAAAACAGCATATCTCAATTGTCAGTTCTTTATTCAGTGGTTTTCCTCCGTATTCTTGTATTTGTACTGCAGAGGAGCATTTCGGTCTCACAATGTTCAGTTTGGATGAGTTTTATCCTCACATTGCCTTCTTGATGAGACTCTTTATTATTTTATTTTCAGCACTTCATGGGAGTGCGTGTGTTTGCTTGCTCTCTAGCCCTGTTGTTTCTTCTACCACCTTGCATGCTCTTTCCACTCCCCCTACCCAGTGCTCCTTGTTCTGCTCCCTGTTATTTTTTGGGTTTTATTTTGCTCGGCCTCTGCAGCTGGAAAGTGCTGCCGGGCTACTAGACTGTTAGCTTGTGCTGCTTCTTCTTCCAACTTCTCCCCAGTGCACCCAGTAATTTATTTATTTATATTTCCTGTCTTTCTTTATTTGTTTTTACAAGGGCTACAAAGATCTGCCGGCTCGTTTGATTTCTTATTTGTGCTTTTCTTGTGTCGTTCTGTTTTCTTTTTTTAATTTTACGATTCTAACATGACCATCTGCAGATACCAACCCACCGAAATATCACAAAAAAGCTGCATTTTGAGCATGAAAACGCTAGTGCACTGGCAAGACCTCTGTACAGATTGGCATGCACAGTTCACGCTAGAATCATTGACACGCCAAAATAAACCGCCGAAACCCTCTGCTATGGACAAGTAACTTGTCATCTCTCCACTTAGCACTTGGTGATGAATGAACAGCTCTAAGTGTTAGGCAGCAGTACCAGTATACAGATTATTAAGTATGTGTATCTGTTCAAAACCTACGAACAATAAATACAAACAAGCAGTGGCATGACGAATACATCCTGGCTTTTAGACACTGAGCTATTGGGCTTACCAATGCTGGCTGATAGTGGAATGCAAACACATGGCTGCTAATCTTGGACCGAGGTTTCTCTAAAACAAGTCTGTGGAACATGAAACTATGGTTCAATCTCAAAGTTAAGGCATCCCCACTGTGAGGAAGAATACAACTTTTCTGCAGCCTACTCCTGCTCCAAGGTATTCATACATATTTGCAGATTTTTATTTTACATCAGAAAGCTAATACTTTGTGTTTGTGTTAAGTACTGGGCATTGGTTCAGGTTCAAGTTTATTTATTATTGCGCTGTTAATTAAAGCACAGGGCATAGGTTCAAGTTCTGGCGAGGTCAACTGAGCCCTGGATTCCACCGAGATCTATACATTAATAATAATAAAATGTGCTAAATAGTAGTGGCTGTTATTTACAATGCTATGAAAGAAACGGGAATACTGAACTAGCAAGCACCAAATAAGCAAGTTAATAATGTATGCAGATGTGGACTCTGGTCCGGTAAATTACATTGAAAATATAAAAAACACATGTAACCAGGAAGAGCAAATGACCGAGCTTTTCAGTTCAAATCTCAAAGGGCACATTTTAATCATTGTTGTAGCAGGAGATGAAGCGCTCTACTTAGAGCAGTTATTGATTTGAAGGCTGCTAACGAGTTTAGGAAGAGCCGGAGACATTCGGTTTGCAATAGTTCACAGTGAGAAAACAGTTGTTCTTTTCTGGCTGAGCAAGCTCTCGGGATTTGTGAACGAACTCTCTTGTGATAAATGTCATAGAAAACTCCTGTTCACCCATTTTAATAATTGCTGGGAGTTCCTATGCTCTGCCAGCTGTTTTATTGTATACCAATGTGTTTTCTGCCCCTAATATTATTTCTACATCTGGATAATTTCACTAAACATTACATACTGGCTGGCAGTCCGGGAAATCCCTTTAATACACTATTGAAAGTTCCTTGGTCGAATTGAAGGAGCACATTTGGAAGCAAATTCAAAATACCCTGCTACCTATTGTATTGCATGATATACTTTACATAAAGTAAATGGGAAGAGAGTTAACTCCCTGTTTTTCCAATGTTGTTTACTATAGTTCAGTGTATTCTCATTAGTCATCCATTTATATAAAAATCATATAACATAAAATATAAACACAAAATACCCTCCCCCTTTCTTCAAGAGGTTTCACCTCATGATATAAGTTCATACAAAAGCTGTATGTATACAAATGGCTATGCCGAAATTCGGCTTACTGCTTCTGAGAGCAGGATCGAATGATCGTAGTAAGTGTAGTGTCAGATTCGTGCCAGTGATTGCAGGTGGTGGACATTTTTGGGCACAAGGGCCAGCTCACAAAACATTTTTGAATGGTGCTATTTCATATCCTTGGTGATAAGTTCAGATAAGGCCTACTCTAAACACCTTTTACCACTGTAATACGAATTCAGGATTCCGAAGGCGATAGATAATGTGTGACAATAATGTTATACCTGCTCTCCTTGACGTGGTTCCCCCTAACTTTTGCCTTCAGACTTCCTGTTTTTGCTGACTTTGTTTTTGCTGGCCTTAGGACTCTGCGCACTTTACCACTGATAAACAGTGCTAAAGAACTTGTGCTTTCTGCCCAAGACATGGTAACATTGGCTTATATGCAACTGCCATATTTAATTTACTGATAGGTCCCTAGTAAAGTGCACTACATTGCCTAGGGCCTGTAAATTAAATGCTACTAGGGGGCATGCAGCATTGATTGTGCCACCCACTTAACCACCCCTTTAAACACGTCTCGGGCCTGCCATTGCAGACCCTGTGGCATGCAGTTTAAACTGCCATTTCAACCTGGTAAAATAAACCTTTTGCCAGGCCCAAACCTTCTTTTTTAATTCATATAAGTTACCCCTAATGTTGACCCTGCACAGCCCCAAGGACAGGGTGCAGTGTATTTAAAAAGTTGGACTTTTTAAGTTGTATATGCCCTGGCAGTGCGCCTAAGGTTCTTACCGTCAGCACCAACGCATCTTCTCTGCTGAGCAGTGCATCCCCGAGCTGAACTAACGCATCTCCTCGGCTGAGCAGATTGGGCCTGGCGCAGAAGGTCCACATCAACCTTGCATCTTCGGAACCGATGCGTCGCCAACGGTGTGGTGCATCTCTGACACACGTTCTCGCATCCCTCGTTGCCTGCAGCTTGAGGCCGGCCTGCGCATGGCAACCTCGCAGCTCATATGAATCGAGGCATCGCCAGCTGCTCACCACATCCTCGAAGCCCACAATTCGCATTGCAAGCCCTGTCAACAGGATACTTGTCATTGACGCAATTGGACCTTTCACCGCAGCCTCACTGCATCCCGGGAACTGACTCATCGCTTCGACTGCGCAACGCTTCCTTGCCTTAGATTCATACAACGCTCTGCATCCAGGATTTAAGGTACTTTGTTCAGTGGGCCTAACCTAGTCCCTGTAGCTGGCCTGCGCTCCATCGCAGTCGGCCTGAAATTGAAACTTTTTCCAGGCCAGTGCAATCCGATATCCCTTGTTGGCTTTTTATGCTTCTTGGCCCTATTTCAAACTAAAAATTCAATATCTCCAGTTTCCCTCATAGGATTTTTGTCGTATTGGTCTTGTTTTACCTATTAAAATATACTAGATTTTTCTAAATTTGGTGTGGGATCTTTTTGTGTGATGTTTTCACTGTTTGAAGTGTTGTGTTGCACAAATACTTTACACATTACCTCACAGTTAAGCCCGACAGCTCTGTGCCAAGCTACCAGAGGGTGTGCACAGGTTAATTTGGGGTCTGCTTGTGCCTTACCCTGACTTCAACTGTAGCTGCTGATTGACCAGGGCTCACACCCCAGTCAACCAACACCTTATGCCCACCTCTAAGGGTCCAGGACTGGGATGTCACCACTTGGCAGGGAAGACTCACAGATGGTAGAGTCCATGTATAGATGCAAGGTTGTTGGAAGCCTGCTTTGCAGTCGCGGCTCCTTGAGGGAGTGCTGCGGGGCGGTGGGGTGGGGGAGGGGCATGGTGGGGGGTAGTAAACTCCGGCATACGGCCGAATGGAGGTAAGTACATAAATAAATAAATAAAACGAATTACATTGCGCGTTTTATTTATTTATTTATTTATGTACTTACCTCCGTTCAGCCGTATGCCGGAGTTTACTACCCCCACCCTGCCCCTCCCCCACCCCGCCACACCGCCCCGCAGCACTCCCTCCAGGAGCCGCGACTGCTGCTATGCCCCTGAGGCTTCAGATCCGGAGGTCAGCCAACTAGCCCTTGGAGTCACTCTGGATTCTGGGTTCAAGTGATGCTGGTCCAGTTCTTCTCACCCCGGCAAGAGGGAAGCAGGTCAGCACAGCAGGGCAGCTGTTCCTTTAAAGCAGAAGTCCAGCAGAGTTGCAGTCCTTTCAGCAGCACAGAGGTCCTTCCTCCTGGTAGAGAATCTACAGGTCCAGAAGTGTACTGAAATGGTGGTGTCTGATGTCCAGTACTTATACAGAGAAGTGCCTTTGAAGTGGGGAGACTTCAAAGACAAGCCTTTGAAGTGCTCAGGTGCCCTGCCCTGCCAAATCTGGCTCCTGTCTAAGTGCAGGGGGTAGGCACACCCTTTGTGTGGGGAGAGGACACAGCCTATTCAGGTGTAAGTGAGGCTGGATCCAGCTCCTTCCGCCCATCCTGTCAAGATAGCACACTCAGTCACACCTAATCTCCCATTGTGTGTGGCTGTCTAGGAGGAATACACAAAGACCAGCAGCCAACTACACCCAGTCATGTGACCAGAGACAGGCTGCAGGCACCAAATGGCTAAGGCAAGAACATTCCAACTTTTCAAAAGTGGCATTTTCAGAATTGTAATTTCAAATCCAGCTTCACCATAAATTATGATTTAAAGTAGGATTCCAGAGATACCAAACATGAACCAGTTATATCTCCCCATTTGGAAATTACGCTTATAAAAAGTAATAAGGTAATCCCAACCTTATTCTATAGGAGATATAGTCCTTGCATTAGTGAAAAAACTAATTTAAGAGTTTTTCACTACCAGGACATGTTTTTTAAATGCATTGCATCCTGACCTCTGGGCTGTCCAGGTCTTACCTAAGGGTCACCTATATGTATTAAAAGGGAAGGTTTGACAAGAGGTTTAACTTGCCAGGTTGACATGGCAGCTTACAAATGCACACACAGGCTTTGCAATGGCAGGCCTGAGACATGTTTAACGGGCTACTTAAGTTGTGGCACAACCAGTGTTGCTGTCATGGGGACATACACCACCATACAAAACGCTTGTTGTTATGTGCATCCCTGGACAGGCGCTGTACGATCTTTTAGGATGCGCTCTGCATAAACTCACATTTATAACCCATATGCATCTGTGTGGCATATCTGTGTGCTTTCCACATGTGAATCTGATTGTGTGTGTGTGGTCTCTCCCCATATAGTTTGTGTATAGCTGTTGTGTTGACACCATTTCGCTATGTTCTGGGCCTGATCATTATACAATCAGGAAATCAGTCACCCAGAACACGTCATCGTATGAGCCTGGTGATTATACAGTCTGGAAATGGGTCACCCAGACTGGGCCTAATGAGATTATACAATCAGGAAATGAGTCACCAGTCATGGTATGAGCCTGGTGATTATACAATCAGGAAATCAGTCACCAAGACTGGGCCTGATGATTATGAAACCAGGAAATTAGTCACCAAGAACACTCATGGTACGAGCCTGGTGATTACAACCAGGAAATGAGTCACCCACTCAGCAGCCATCTTAATTGGACCGGGACTATAAAGGCACTCCCCGCACGCACCCGGCTGCTAGGCATTCAGGAATCTGTGCAGCCTCGATCGCATCTTCAGAGCAGCTCCGGTCACTGGTGGACTTCATGATAACTGCATCTAGTGGATCCTGAGTCACAAGCCTGCAGAGGACATCGGCGCATCATTCTGTGTCATGAGTCTGCAGTGGACATTGTCATCCTGTGTCACGGACCTGCAGTGGACATCGGCGCATCTGAATCTGTACAGTAAGTCGTACTGCCAGACACAAACCCCCAAGCGGGCATCATTAATGCCTTACAATAGAATCTCACCACAGCAGCTCTCGGCAAAGGTAACAAGTCAGTACATACAGGAATACAACTGCTAGCACATATGACAATGCCTTCATCATCGCATGCCCAGCTTGCTGCAATGTTTAGGGATAGCCACTACGGAGAGTTGGAGGGTGAAGTAACCGGAACGTTTACCTGGTTCAGGTCTGGACAGTTCCTTATTGTGGGGCACGTGTGTAATGGCGCCTTACAGCACTTTCGAACTGGAGAAGTCCTCCTGAGCCAAGATCCTAAGCTACCTGCTGATCTAGTTGCGTTAAAATGTAATACAGATACTGAAGTGAGTGTGGTGGGATGCGCAGGGGATGGCTTGAATTAGGTGTGATGATCTGTGGGTAATTCTGTTTATGTTAATGCTTAGATCATAGTGTGCCCCACATCCTCAACGCCCACCTGGTTTAATGTCCAGGGCAATGCCTACCCGGCCCATCTTCTACTCATACTTCTGCTTCCTCTCCCCTTCTCGCTCCACCAGGGGTTGGGACTGCCACACACGCTCAGGCTCATACAATACCAGTCGTACAGCCTCCCACCATTCCAGTTGCAGCTCCAGAAAGGTTCTGTGGGGATCCCAAAAGATATGCCATATTCCTTAGTCAATGCAAGTTACACTTCCTATGCATTATTTTACCAAGGTCTTCGTAGCGGGTTCAAGGACATTCTATCCCAGGTGGCCAACCTACCAGACACTGGTGAGGAACTAATAGATTTAACTGTCCAGTTGGATCACAGGTTGCTGGAACTGAAAGGAAATAAAACCAGAACGGACTCTAAGGTGATCATGCTCCGAACTAAGAGAACGGTTTGAAAGGGAGTAACAGCCCTGAACCCATACAGGTGAATGGAATCAGGGGACCTCTCACTCAAAAAGAACGTGAGGAAAGGAGAAAGCTGAAGTTGTGTTTATTCACTGGCAAAATTGGCCACTTTATCAAATATTGTAGTACTCGCCCTAAGTTAGGAGAAGGAAGGCCAGGAAGGAAGGAGCATGCCATAGTACACACCCAAATAACACCAGAGGTAGCGGAAAACTAGTACTCTCAGGTTTGAAAGAGATCCCTGACTCGAGAGACACAATGGACCAAGAGATCTCCAGCTTTTTGTCAAATACGCAGCAGGGGCCTGGGGCCCATATCAACGTCAACATCACTCTGACCTTACCAGATGCTAGACAAGTGCAGATAGTGGCCCTCAGATTCCGGAGCTACCAGTATTTTAATTGACACTCACTGGCCAGTAAGCTAAGGATACAGTGTATTAAAAAGGCAGTCCCTGAGACAGTCAAAGCAGGCAATGAAAGAGCCCTAGCCTCCGGGCCAGTGCGTTACCACACCCATTCCATGGTTATGCGCTTAGGGCTCGACCATTATGAGAGCATCCATTTTGACCTTATTGATACACCTAACTTCCACCTGATCTTAGGAATGCTGTGGTTGACCGTGCATGACCCAACCACACACTGGGCTGCTCGCACAGTTGTCCTAGAGTCAGTTTTTTGTAAAAAACATTGTACAGAATAAGCAATAGAGCTACACTCAGCTAACAGGACTCCAGCTCGCCGTTTATCTTAAGGTAATAAAGCCCAAAATCTGTTGTGTTTCCATCTTACCCCTGACTATCAAGACTTTAATGAGGTTTTCGGCAAGGAACAAGCTTGTCAACTACCCCCGCATCGTGAATACGATTGTAGGATAGACCTGATGCCGGAAGCTAATATACCTTGTAGCAAGATTTATGGCCTCACAGAGCCGGAGAATCAGCATCTCCGACAACACTTAGATGAAAACCTGGTGTCGGGATTCATACGTCCTTCCCAGTCACCGGCCTCTTCGCCTCTTTTCTTCATCCTAAAGAAGGGGTGTGACTTACACGCCTGCATCAACTACAGGGCGGTGAATAAGATCACAGTTAAATACTGTTACCCGTTGCCACTTATTCCTGAACTACTGGATCAACTAAAAGGAGCCAATGTCTTCACCAAACTGGACTTCAGAGGAGCATACCATCTTGAGCGAGTCCGAAGGGGAGACGAACGGAAGATCGTGTTCAGCACCAAGTTTGGCCTGTTCGAAAATTAGGTCACGCTCTTCAGACTTTGCAATGCCCCTGCTGCCTTCCAGTATTTTATGGATGATGTTGTACGAGGCTTCAAGGATGTCTTCTGTGTGGTGTACATTGATGACATCCTCATCTTCTCTGACACCATGAAGACACACATCGATCCCGTCAAGGCAATGCATACACTCCTAAGGGAGAATCATCTCTTTGCAAAGATGGAGAAGTGTCAGTTTCATGCATCTGAGATTGAGCTCCCGGGTTATATCATCAGCCCTGAAGGAATCAAGATGGACAACAACATAGTTGTGGCCAACACTTAGTGGAAGACTCCGACAACCGTAAAGTCTTTGCAAAGCTTCCTCGGCTTTGCGAGCTTTTACCAGAGATTTATACAGCATTTCTCCACCATAGTATGACCTTTGACACAACTCCTGTGAAAAAAGGTAGCCTTTAAGTGGACAGTAGAAGCTGAGCTAGCATTCAGTCAATTGAATAAACAATTAATGCAGGCCCCAATACTATGGCATCCCGATATGACCTTGCCCTTCCAGTTGGAAGCTGTGTTGTATTCCTCTTAGGGTGTCCGTATATAGGTTTTCCTGTATCATGTCCTTATATAGGCACAATTCGCCCTGCCCTTATATAGGCATAAAATCCCAGTCCTTATTTAGGCATTAAACCGTGCACTCCAAATACAGGCATGGTCTCCGACATCCGTCCACCCTAACGTCACAACGAGTTCTTGAAGAACAGACCCATAGGCTTCGGGAGTTTCCCTAGCACAGAACTATTGATTTCTTCAAGGACTCATCTATTATGCATGAGCCGTTATACCTTAGGGGTTCATTCATGACGTCTTCCGCTGTCCGATTCACGTCAATGCTAACATTCTGAGGTACCTCTCAGGTATAAATATACCTTCCCTAGCCCTTGTAAATCAGAGGAGACCTCTACTTCAGAGGAGCCCGTTTCCCGGCCTGACGCACTGAGAAGACGCTGTCATCCCTGCACGCAGAGAGTCCAGCTTCCAGTGATCTGACTTCCCTTGCGGGGTGTTGGAGTTCGAGTCTGGCAAGAGATTCCCACCTCTCTCATTCTTAAGGTATGGAGCTGACTAGAACCTAGAGGGACTATTGGCATACTAGGCATACTATACTTACCATACTCTTAGTAGACCGTAGTAAGGAATACTTCACCTACTTCATACCTCTCCCTACACCTAGGTTAGGTTAGGTACATTGGGGTAGAAATAGCTTAAGATACGCATCGTATGAGTACTCACATTTTTTAGTCTATGTTATTTATGCAAATGAATATCTACTAAAGATTATGCTGGCGCAGTATTATTTCTTTCTACTGCTAACGCTGTACATTATATATCTTGCATACTGTCTTGTGATCATAACAGCACATATTACTTACACCAGAAACAAGACTGTTCAATAAATCTTTTATTGAAATGCCCGTCTGTCTTTCTGTGTAACTTTGAGGAAAACTAAGTATGCACGATTGAGCTGAGTGAAACTGTTATCTATTGTTTCCACGACTCTGGGACACGTTCTGATTCTAAAGGGAAACAAAGTGGTCATGTTTTGCGGCTGCCAGAAACTACTCCCTTCTTGTTATCCAAGGAGTTTCTAGTGGCCTCTGAGCTAGCTGGCACAAGTAACTAAGTTTAATATACTCGATAGGGACATACCGACCTCAGTCCTATGACAAGCCTATAGGGTATATTATTCCAATGCGCAGAGCCTATTAGGGAAATAGGAGCTACACTACATGGCGCCCAACGGTTTGGTAAGGCGGTAATTTAACGTTAGATACTGAGTAACTCAGCCGTGCTTTTTCTCTCAGAGACCCCTACCCATATACTCCAAAAGACGTCTGGAGTGGGCAGGGTCAAGTATCCACCACAGTTACATAGGGAAACACCCTATATATTAGCTGTTTGGTTTGCTCAACGTTGAAGGATACAGAGTTCCAAAATATTGTGCACCTTATCTTTGTTTCCTTGAAACTTGTTCTACATTTTTCAAAAAACAAATGCCTGACTCCGAAAACGGTGGAGCTGCGGCTGATCCAGCCGTAGCACCAGCTTTTAACATTACAGGTTTAAATGAAACCGAGAAGGGTGTTATAGACATCCCTCCAAACTTAAGAAGAGCCATCACTCTAAAACTCATAAAACACGGCCTACCACCAAGAGGCGGTAGACCAGTTTTCGTGATAGAGGCACACAAATCCTTTCAGACAGAGGTATTCTATTCATGGGTAATATTTCCTGAATCAAATCCAGGAACACACCTGTTTCACTTCTACAAAGAAGATGATCCACCAGGGGAATATATTCCTTTCGAGGATATTGAAATTCCACTAACATACATGGAGCATCAACTCTGGTTTAATGGCGCCCTAAAACATCACAGAAACATTACCAGGCTCGGTCCACTAGGTAGACCAGGAGCAACATGGCCGATTCTAGCCGGCTACACACCTCATCCTGAACTGGATATAATGTCAGATGAGGAATTACTTACTCAACTCACAGAGTTAATAAAAATCTACAGACAACTAGTCCAGTATGTCATACGGACTTTCACAGTCCAACCACCATTAACAACTCCAACTCAGACCCCTCAACCGGGGACTGCACTAAAAATTACACCACAGACTCTATATGCAGCCATGGGTAAAATGCCCACAAAACGTGAGCAAATTCCATTCTGGATAGCTCAAAAAATTACTCAAATCGAAGCAGTATTTCCAAATACTAGCCCGTATGAGAAACACAGGATACTAACAATCAGTTTACCAATGGGGATCACACCACAACTGGAAGACTGCACCACTTGGGGTTCAGTCTTTGCTGCCATCTATACTAAAACACATGGCATTCCGTCAATTGCGGTAATACCAGATGTCCTGAAACAAATTCAAAACGAATACGGGGCAGAGCCTGCTCTGAATTTAGGTATGAAATTACTGAAAAATTTCGACCAGGTCTCAACAATAATATTATCTAATATTAAAGGGGAGGCAGCAGCAGTGGTGATCCACCAACGATTAAGGGAATTTGATGTCACAGAACAACAAACTGAACTACTCAGAATAATTGAACAATCTTATGCAGAATTAGGCAGAGATAGTTTGGGTGGAAGACCAGTGAAGCCAAAACTATCTGAAAGTCCTGAAAAGGACTCTATTAAACAAACTCCTACATCTTCTAAAAAGAAGTGGGAAACTACTAAACAAAATTCAAATGAGAAACGTTCTCAATCCCGAGGTAGGTCTCCTCAAAAGGAGCCCTCTGAAAGGAGGTATAACCTCAGGAATAGGGATCATTTGAGAAAACCTGACAGGTATCAAGATACTGATACACGTTCCTCTCGTACCTTTCAGATCTCGTCACAGACTTCGGAAAGAAGAGGACGGTCAGAACATCCAAAGAAGATAAACACGCACCAAAAAATAAAATAAAACCTCAATTCTCCAAAAAGAAGGTAGCAGGTCTGAAGATCAGACATGCCGAGAATACTGAGAACACAACTCAAGAACGGAGAATGGGCTCAGACAATGCTGGACAGTGCTGCAGAAGTCACAATAGTTCGACAGAACCTGAAGGAACTTCTGGAGATAGTGGACTTGAATGAGTACATCACAGTAGAGACTGTAGACACCAGGGTTAGTACTCCACAAAGGTTATATGAAATAACACTCCGAATGGAGGGAGACATACCTATACAGGTAAAAGCACTCTTTTGGGAAAAACTTTCAAAGGGCTTTGACATACTTCTAGCAGAAAAAGACTGGCCACCACAATTTGTCAGGGAGTGCCCACATGGCGAGGACATTATTATGCCTGCCTTCTCCAACCATATTCCAATTCACCAAAAATATACCTATGCCAGGAAATGGGCAGTAGCCCAGGCCCCAGCATTGTATAAAAATCATGTAGGATGGGATGAGGACTCACTTCACCATAAAATACATCTGAAACATGAACCAACTGCACAACGGCAGTACCCAATAAAGCAAGAAGCTAAAAAACAAGTCAGGGCGATCTTAGATCAACTTGAATACCAAGGGGTGATTGAAACATGCACCTCATCAATGAACAATCCTTTGTTTCCTGTCTCCAAACCAGACAACACCTATCGTCTAGTTTTGGATTACAGACACTTAAACACTTGTTGTAAAACATTTGCAGTGCAAAATGCACATAGCACAGCATTAATGAATAAAACTGTGCGTAAAAAATATAAAACCACATTAGACATCTCAAACGGTTTCTTTTGTCAAAACATTGCACCTGAAAGCAGGTACTTAACAGCTTTCTCCATAATGGGGACCCAGCGTCAATTTTGTCGACTCCCACAAGGGTTCAAGTATAGCCCGGGGTTATTCTCAGCGAGGGTAACGGAGTTACTACAAATTTATGATAATGACACATTGTCATATGTCGATGACATCTATCTGACAGACGATGACCTGGATAAACACTTGAACAGGGTGAATACCATAATATTGGGTTTCGCATCTGAGGGTTACAAATTCAATTTAAAAAAATCAAGAATTGCCCATCTCAATGTCCTTTTTCTGGGATATGAGCTTTCAAGTGAAGGCAAGAGCTTGGCAGCTAATTTTTTAGAAAAATGTGCGCTGCTCCAACCTCCAAAAACGCTAAAAAACTTACAATCCATCCTGGGTTTCCTAAATTGTGGGAGAACATACATTCTAAATTACGCAGAAAGGGTTAAACCTCTCTATGCATTAATCAAACCTGATTTTTCAATCAAGAATTGGACACAAGAACACACAGAAATCTTGCTTTCACTACAGGCTAACATGTTAGCAACAAATCACGTACAAACACGCGTAAGTCAACGCAACCTGGCGATCCGAATAATTTCGGGTCAATGCGGATTCACCTACTTAACATTTAATGAGGGTGAAAAAATACCAATCGCATACAAATCTCATTTGTACACACAAGCGGAAATGCGCTTCACTTCAACTGAAAAAATTCTGACAGCAGTTCAAACCGCTGTAGCAAAAGAAAGAGCCCTAGCCCAAGGGAAACGCAATATTGTCGTAACCCCAGTACCAGCTTTAGAAGCGGTCACAAAAGCAAGCATTGCAAATGCTAAAGCATTACATCCAAGATGGCTACAGTGGGTTAATTCTCTTGCTGCAACAGATGTTGAATATGTTTTTGACCCTGATTTAAAAACACAAGCATTCCTGCAATTTGAACAAGAATGTCCTCTGCCCACTGAAATTCTGCCTCTCGATCAGTACGAATTCATAATTTACACTGACGGATCCGCACAACCCGCAACAGGGGGTAAGCAAGCTTACAGTGCAGCGTGTGCAATCGTTAAAGGTTGCATGCGAGATGGTATCTTCAGACCTATGGACACAAAAACTCAATCTCTAGGAGATTGTACAGCTCAGTGAGCTGAACTACAAGCATTCAAACTGGCACTTGAAAGTACAGATCGAGAATTCCCCACACTAATAGTGTGCGATTCCTTTTACTGTGTTCAGTCGTATAATGAATATATACAAAACTGGCTTGAAAATGGATTAAAAGATGCGAAAGGTGGCACAATAAAGCATAAAACGCTTTGGGAACAAGTAGTTCAGTTAAAAAACGAACTACCAAAGGCTCACGTGATCCACACACTGAGTCATCAACGTGATGGCGTTCACGTTGCAGGGAATTCATTGGCTGACGAAGCCGCAAAGGGGGCTGTTCAGACGGCTTCCGTAGCTGCAATCACTCGTTCAAAAACAAAAATAGACAGTGAGATAATGTTGGCTGTCAATGCTACAAGCAAAGGCAGTGGTGCAGCGTTACCAAAAAAGTTTCCACTCAAGTACTCTTATGTAATTGATGCGAACAACGTTCCTTTTGCTCGAATCCCTGGAGTGGGGGATAGGGTAATTCCAAATATGGAACGAGAGCAGCTTTGATTCATGAAGCACATTTGGGGGAGGGTCTGTCACATCAAGGGATCTCTAAAACAATATTGACGTTAAAAGAGATGTACTGGTGGCCTGGAATGAATACACAGATTCACATCTTCATCAATGACTGCATAGACTGTAAGGTACAGCGTGATGCAGAACGCCACCAGACACCATGCTACGTATGTAGCTGCCCAGTACAGACATCACTATTAGACAGCATTAGACTATCTACGCGCATGCGTCCTTCTGGACAAATGCAATCCCACAAATACTGAATTTAGGTTCCTATGGATATGGCCTCAGCGCTCGGCTGACGCTCGAACTGTTATAAAAGATTTGCGAGTCTTTATCGGCACATACGCAATAGGCCCGCTACATTCTGACCAGGGCCCTGCGTTTAGCTCTCGGGCTTACAAAGAAGCCATGGCCAGTCTGGGCGTTGCATTGCGGTACGCCTCTCCATTCCATCCTGAGGGAAATTCGGTTGTGGAAAGGAAAACCGGGACATAAAGCAGTCTATAACAGCTAGGGTATTAGGTTCGGGTGATGGGTGGGTCAAACATCTTTATGGGGTCCAACGCTCATTAAATAATTTGCCAAGAAGTTCTCTGGGGGGTCACTCCATATGAGGTCCTATTTGGGACAAGAATGTGGGTACCAGACCTCGATCACGTAGGCACAGTGGTGGAAAATAAACCGTTTGATATCAAAGATCGTTTGGCTGTTTTACAGGAACTCAATGAACTAAGATCGAAACAAAGCAACGTATTCCTGCAGCCAACCACCACTGGGGAAAAACCGGCGGTCCCAGCAAGGCCTGTCTGGATTCCAAAAGTTGGGGATCTAGTCAGAGAAAAGATTGCGGACAAGAAGGAATTTGGACCTTCTTACAGAAAACCAGTACCTGTCCTAGCAGTTCAAGGAACAAGAACAGTACTTCTGCCGCCCCTTGCTGGAAAAAAGGAGAAAAGATTTGTGGCCAATACTAAATAGTAGGCCTCGTGGACTCCGACCTAGTAGCAGACGCACTCCTCTCGCTACTATCCAAGAGGTTCAGACTGAAAGACTGATAACTATCGAGAATTCAGCAGTAACAGATGAAGGACTAAGCAACAACGCTATGGAACTCATCCCTCTTGAAAACCAAGTAACAGTTCATCCAAATACACCTGTCTACACCAACGTAGCAAGTGATCAACTGGTTCCAGCGATTTCAACGAATCCTGATGCAATTTTAACAATTGACAGAACTGCTTCTGGCTATTTCATTAACTTTGATACGTTCTCAGAAGATCCAAGTGAACCTGAAACGACGCCAGCAGTAACATTCAAACAGCAAGTACAGGACTTTCTTCACTTTCAGAAAAAGACTTATCTGGTTTCACCATGGATTGAACTCTGGATTATTTCTGGAATATTTGTTTTCCTGCTTTGGCTAGCTTTAGTTATGACTATGAGCGTGCTTATAAATGGGAGATACATCCATGTGAACACTGACAGAAAGGATATGAACTTACTTTTGAAACCTCTTCCCATCGTGAAGCAAGAGACTTGTCAGCAGTGAACATCACAGCCGTTCCTATACAGGATGGTATAGTGTGGGACAAAACAGATTTTGATATTTTTGGCCCGACGGAACAATTGAACATTCCACATTTGTTTAAAATTTCACTAAGTGATCTCATTTCGTCCAGTACCTATTCTGATGATTGGGACTTTGAGATTGTTAACGACATAAGGTTTGACCTAGAAAAATCTGCTGCATTTTCTAAAAGTGAATATTTAGAGGGTTCATCAGATTATGAACAGCTGTATTGCTATTACCACTATGGTCATCATTATTTGCATAAATCTGCATACCCTAGAAATGTGTTTATGTTTAACCAATGGGAGCATTGTCCTACACCACCAAAAGGTAGTTCAAAAACATTTGTTAATAAGTTTCCATATTTTTCAGGTTACAATACATCTGATCCAGAAACGTTTTACTATAAAAATGTAAACAAAACAGGACTGAAAATTATGTTAACAAATACAAAACAGATTTATTCTGCAGCATTTATTGCCCAACTGTCTAGACAGGGCTTTGTCTTTTGGAAAGACACAATAGACACAAAAACTGCCTGGGGTACTAAAGATTGGCAAGTGCAGGGGATAGAAGCTTTATTTAGAGCCTGTATCATCCCTGAACAAATAATGTTTTTGAATGAAACTGTCCAACAAACATCTTGTCTTGGACTAGCCAAGATTAAAGAGATGAAAACACCTTCTGTACCAACACCTGCAAGTGATAACAATACACAGGCAGCGGTTACAGTTGACAAAATACTACAACTCAACAGATCTAATACTGATTGGAGAAAGTGGTTGATCTGGCCCACAGACACGAACAACTGTCAGGAAAGATTCCTGAATAAAACTCAGGGCTTTACTATTCATAGGCCAGACCCAAGATACGTCCAAAGACAGCATCCGGGGGTAGTAACAACATACAGTGTAGGTAAATTATGCCTCGATTGGCTGCAGAAATCTACACTACAGGATGTGAAACAACACTTATCCTTACTTAAAGAAGACGCAGACCTTAGGGAATTCTTGCTTGGACCAAGAAAACCACGTCAAAAACGTTTCATATATGCCGGCATTTATGCTGCCTATAATGAAGCATGGAAAGTGTCATAGATGAAGGCCGCAGAACGAATACGTGAACTTGATCGTATTAATTTAGAGAAAACTCTCTCTGTGGTCGACAATGGGTTAACAACTTTGTCCTCCAGAATATATTCATTGGACGGCATTGTATCCTCTGCTATCGACATACTGGAACAAGATTTGGTGATGTTACAACAAGGCCAATCTCAATTACGTTCTATTGTGTTATTAAGCTGGACGCTGCAATCTTTGCGTGCGGGCTATGTGCCTTGGCGTTTTATCAACACGTCAATTCTGTTTGCAGAATACAATCTAACTGATAAACAGATCGAACTGGCACAAAGAGGAGCAAAGTATACAGTGCTGGGCATTGAAAAACTGGAAAAGTTACCATTCACAGTGGCAGAAAAACCAGCTACAGAATCAATCAATCAATCAATCAATCATGTCACTTATAAAGCGCACTACATACCCGCGAGGGTCTCAAGGCGCTGGGGGAAGAGGGGGGTGGTGCTGCTACTGATCGAAGAGCCAGGTCTTGAGGAGTCTTCTGAAGGCCAGTAGGTCTTGGGTCTGTCGGAGGTTGGTGGGGAGGGTGTTCCAGGTCTTGGCGGCGAGGTGGGAGAAGGATCTGCCGCCGGCGGTCGTTTTCCGGATGCGGGGGACTGTGGCGAGGGCGAGGCTGGTCGAGCGGAGCTGGCGGGTGGGGGTGTAGAAGCTGAGTCGTCTGTTGAGGTAGGCTAGTCCGGAGTTGTGGAGTGCTTTGTGTGCGTGGGTGAGGAGCTTGAAGGTTATCCTCTTGTTGACAGGGAGCCAGTGCAGGTCTCTCAGGTGGGGTGTGATGTGGCTGCGTCGGGGGATGTCGAGGATAAGACGTGCAGAGGCGTTCTGGATGCGTTGCAGCCGTCTCAGGAGCTTAGCCGTCGTTCCTGCGTAGAGGGCGTTTCCGTAGTCCAGCCTGCTGGTGACGAGGGCCTGGGTGACTGTTTTTCTTGTTTCGGTGGGGATCCACTTGAAGATCCTGCGGAGCATTCGGAGGATGTTGAAGCAGGATGAGGAAACGGCGTTGACCTGCTTAGTCATGGAGAGGGTGGGGTCGAGGATGACCCCTAGGTTGCGTACGTGGTCGGTGGGTGGCGGGGCTGTTCCCAGTGATGTTGGCCACCAGGAGTCGTCCCAGGCTGAAGGGTTGGAACCAAGGATGAGGACCTCCGTCTTGTCCGAGTTCAGCTTCAGGCGGCTGGTCCTCATCCATTCGGCGACGGCCTTCATTCCTTCGTGGAGGTGGGCTTTGGCGGTGTGAGGGTCTTTGGCGAGGGAGAGGATCAGCTGGGTGTCGTCGGCGTAGGAGATGATGTTGAGGTTGTGCTGTCGGGCGACGTGGGCAAGGGGTGCCATGTAGATGTTGAACAGCGTTGGGCTGAGGGAGGAGCCTTGGGGTACGCCGCAGATGATCTTGGTGGCCTTGGATCGGAAGGGGCGAGGCGGACGCTTTGTGTTCTGCCGGAAAGGAAGGATGTGGTCCAGTCCAGGGCCTTCTCTTGGATCCCGGCGTCGTGAAGGCGTGTTCGTAGTGTGTGGTGGCAGACCGTGTCGAAGGCGGCTGATAGGTCCAGGAGGATGAGGGCTGCTGTTTCTCCGTTGTCTAGCAGGGTCCTGATGTCATCGGTGGCGGCGATGAGGGCGGTTTCGGTGCTGTGGTTGCTGCGGAAGCCGGACTGGGAAGGGTCCAGGATGTTGTTCTCCTCGAGGTAGCGGGTCAGTTGTTTGTTGACGATTTTCTCGGTGACCTTCGCGGGGAACGGGAGCAGAGAGATGGGTCGGAAGTTCTTGAGGTCCTTGGGGTCTGCCTTGGGTTTCTTGAGTAAGGCGGTGATCTCGGCGTGCTTCCAGCTTTCCGGGAAGGTTGCTGTCTCGAAGGAGATGTTGATTATTTTCCGGAGATGGGGCGCGATGGCTGTACTGGCTTTGTTGAAGATGTGGTGAGGGCACGGGTCTAGCGGTGAACCGGAGTGGATGGTGTTCATGATCTCGCTGGTGTCCTCGTCGTTGATGTTGGTCCAGGAGAGCAGGCGGTTGGTGGTTGTGGGGGCAGTGGTCTCGGTGGTTGCCGGGGCGGTCGTGGTGTTGAAGCTGTCGTGGATGTCGGCGATTTTGCGGTGGAAGAAGGTGGCCAGTGAGTCGCACAGGTCTCGCGACGGCTGGATGTCGTTGGTGTTGGAGCTGGGGTTGGAGAGTTCCTTCACGATGTTGAAGAGCTCTTTGCTGTTGTGTGCGTTGTTGTCTAGGCGGTCTTTGAGTGAGGCCCTTTTGGCGGATCTGATGAGGTGATGGTGACTGCGGGTGGTGCTCTTGTGGGCGGCGTAGCTGTCCGCTGTCCGTTCGTGGAGCCAGATCTTCTCCAGTTTTCGGCATGTTCGTTTGGAGGCCTGGAGGTCTTCGGTGAACCAGGTGGCTTTCTTGCTGGTGTGGCTGTTGGGCGGATTCTTGAGCGGGGCGAGGGTGTTGGTGCAGTCGTCGATCCACTGTCTGAGGTTGCGGGCGGCGGTGTCGGGGTCGGAGGGTTCGGCGGGTGGGCTCAGGGCGATGGTTGTGGTTAGCTGGTCTTCCGTGACTCTGCTCCAGCAGCGGCGAGGCATTTGTTCGGTGCTGTGGTGCGTGGTGGGCTTCCTGTAGGTGAAGTGGATGCAGTGGTGGTCAGTCCAGTGGGGTTCGGAGGTGTGGTTGAAGGAGACGTGTGGGCTTGCGGAAAAGATGGAGTCTAGCCTGTGGCCGGCGGCGTGGGTGGGTGTAGTCACGAGCTGTCTGAGTCCGAGGGTGGCGAGGTTGTCGATCAGGGCGGTGGAGTTGGTGTCCTTGTTGTTCTCGAGGTGGAAGTTCAGGTCCCCGAGGAGGATGTAGTCCGTGGAGGCGATGGCGTGTGTGCTGACGAAGTCAGCGATGGAATCGCTGAACTGTGGTCGGGGTCCGGGGGGTCTGAAGATGAGGGTTCCTCTGAGGGTGGTGTTGGGATCGGTGTGGATCTGGAAGTGCATGTGTTCGGCGGTGCTGAGGGTGTCGTCGGTGTTGGTTGAGACTCTGAGGGTGTTCCTGTGGACGATGGCGATGCCTCCTCCGACTCCGTTGGTGCAGTCCCTGCGGGTGATCTTGTATCCGTCCGGGATGGCAATGGCGATGTCGGGGGCTGAAGCGGGATTCAGCCAGGTCTCTGTCAGGAATGCGACGTCTGGGGAGGTTGAGTCGAGAAGGTCCCAGAGTTCGATGGCGTGTTTGCGGGCGGAGCGGGTGTTGAGGAGGATGCATCTGAGGTAGTTGGGTTCTTTCCTGGGCGGTGGTTTGGCGGGGCGGGTGCTGGCGAAGCTGCAGTTCCGGCAGGTGAAGGGCCCTTGGGTGCGCTTCGGGGTGGCCTGGTAGCAGGCGTGATCTTTTCCGGGGTTGAGTGCGTGGAGGGTGCTGGCGTCGTATCGGCGTCTGTTGATGTGGCGGGCGCGTGGGATGCCCGGACCAGGGGTCTGGCGCTGGGCGCGGTCACGGCGCGGACGGGCGCAGACGGGCTTGCCTTAGGCGCGCCTTCGGCGCGCCAGCGGCGCAGCCGCACAGCGGCCGCCATAAATGGGGAGGTGGGAGGGAGGAGCAGGGAATGGGGCAGCGAATGGGCAGTGAGGGGGCGGGGCCGCAGGCGCAGCGGCGGGAAACAGGCACAGAAGGGAAAACGAGCACAATCAGGGCATCAAGGGGGCACAGAAAGGAAAAAAACGAGCACAATCAGGGGCAGCAAGGGGGCACAGAAAGGAAAAAACTAGCACAATCAGGGGCAGCAAGGGGGCACAGAAAGGAAAAACGAGCACAATCAGGGGCAGCAAGGGGGGCACAGAAAGGAAAAACGAGCACAATCAGGGGCAGCAAGGGGGCACAGAAAGGAAAAACGAGCACAATCAGGGGCAGCAAGGGGGCACAGAAAGGAAAAACGAGCACAATCAGGGGCAGCAAGGGGGCACAGAAAGGAAAAACGAGCACAATCAGGGGCAGCAAGGGGGCACAGAAAGGAAAACGAGCACAATCAGGGGAAGCAAGGAGGCACAGAAAGGAAAAACGAGCACAATCAGGGGCAGCAAGGGGGCACAGAAAGGAAAAACGAGCACAATCAGGGGCAGCAAGGGGGCACAGAAAGGAAAAACGAGCACAATCAGGGACAGCAAGGGGGGCACAGAAAGGAAAAGACGAGCACAATCAGGGGCAGCAAGGGGGGCACAGAAAGGAAAAACGAGCACAATCAGGGGCAGCAAGGGGGGCACAGAAAGGAAAAACGAGCACAATCAGGGGCAGCAAGGGGGCACAGAAAGGTAAAACGAGCACAATCAGGGGCAGCAGCAGGGCACACAGACGGAGCTGTGTGGTGGGGGAGCGACCTACCAGTCAATGGCTTATGGCTTATTCATGGCAAAATCACACTACCTGTGACTACTTTTCAGTTTCAGTATTGCCTTAAACAAATGCAAGCAGGCAAATATGAAAAGTTGGGTAAGGAATACATTAAGACATCTTGGAATTTACCATACACATATAGATGTTGGAGTGGGGATCGTGAAGTGTTTCTGAGCGGTACACACTGTAAAAATGCACTGAGCGGTTCACTAATATGTCAGGACTTTCTTTACACGGGGCTTGTAATGGTTCTGTGGCAAATTTGTCTTGCCACCAGCAGGGTACACCAGCTGCTGTGATTAATCCAACATTTGGACAACTTTCTAATGGGAGTTACCTCATGTTGAATGATCAGAGTTGCTGCGGCATGTTGCCAGGCATCCCATATCTAGTAACGGTCAACTCCAGGGTCACTTGCTGTATGCAAGTATTGTTTGCCCCAATAGACACAGTCAGGGAGTCGCCTTTGTGGCCTTCGCTGAACGTCTCTTTTATAAGATTTGATACTTTAAGCAGAATGAAAGCCATGCTTTTACAACAAACAGTGCCTTTGACCTCGGCCAAAGAAACCTATGATCTACAAGTCGCAAGGACTTCGGCTGAGATACAGACTTTAATACGTACAAACTGCCCTATACATTTCGTGGAAATGATAGGACGTATCTTTAACATGTCTAATACAAGCGGAATTGTACATGTATTTAAGAGCATCTGTTCCGGTCTGTTAGCACCTTTCCAGGCAATACTCGGAATAATCCCAAACTTTGCACATTCGGTGTTTGGTGGCATACCATTAATTCTAGCACTTGTTGCCGGAATTCTATTTCTCTTCCTGCTATTACGCTATGGCCAGCCTATTCGCAGACATCACTCCGAGCGAAGTGGAGAAAGCTCTCCTTGAACGAAAGTGCCGTGAGCGTATAGTACAGCTTTTGGGCATGAATCGTCTACGGGAACTTAATACCACGTGGTTCCTGTCGTTCAGACCAATCTGGCAAGATTGCATCTTACCTGTTCTACGATGCCTGCTATGCGGTGAGGAATGCGTGTTGGACACCTGTCTAACATTTCCATCAGCTACGCCAACGGATATCGATACTCTGCTGGACCCGATAACGGCCCATGCTCTGTGTTGTCCCCAGAGGCTACCAATCCTGATGATGGCATTCATTGAGATCTCACAAACGCTTCCGGCTGCTGCTGAGGTACGAGATGGATCTACAGGCACACAGGTAACAACGGACGCGAACATTGCTGCGGCATCCTATGCTGAAAGCGATGCTTCACATCTCTGTGCAATTAATCTACTACACGAGGTGTTCCGAATGTCACCAGCTACCGTGGACGATATTTTGTCTACAGAAATAGATGATCTCCTGTTTACACCAGACCCGTACACTGACTCTGATTCAGCCCACAGTGTTCCAGAGATGCAATAACAATTTGGCCTTCATATTTCAAAAACTTGGAACTCTTCCCATATTGAACTTTTTTCCGTTTTTTCAAATTAAATGGCAAATCAATCTGCTTGAAGTAGAACTATTCTTATAGTACGGACTTCACGGTACTTCCTCAGACACTTTATCATCTTGTTTGTCTAAAAAGTTCATTAATTACCATGACATGAAAAGACTTTGATTTTGAACAAACGTATCGATCATTTTTCTGTCACATGTAAATATTACTGCTTATTTCATTCAAATTGCATTTTTTATTTTCGAATATATGCCTGAAATGAAAAGCAATGCTTACAATGTACAGTACCTTTTGCATTTTAATGGGTTTTTTAAATACTTTTTAAATGTTTTTAAGACATATCTTTAGCAATATGCGGTACTCCATTTTATGTTTAGCATTTTAAATGTTTAGCATTTATATTATTATCGTACACACGAAAGTGGAGTGGGTGTTGTATTCCTCTTAGGGTGTCCGTATATAGGTTTTCCTATATCATGTCCTTATATAGGCACAATTCGCCCTGCCCTTATATAGGCATAAAATCCCAGTCCTTATTTAGGCATTAAACCGTGCACTCCAAATACAGGCATGGTCTCCGACATCCGTCCACCCTAACGTCACAACGAGTTCTTGAAGAACAGACCCTTAGGCTTCGGGAGTTTCCCTAGCACAGGACTATTGATTTCTTCAAGGACTCATCTATTATGCATGAACCGTTATACCTTAGGGGTTCATTCATGATGTCTTCCGCTGTCCGATTCACGTCAATGCTAACATTCTAAGGTACCTCTCAGGTATAAATATACCTTCCCTAGCCCTTGTAAATCAGAGGAGACCTCGACTTCAGAGGAGCCCGTTTCCCGGCCTGACGCACTGAGAAGACGCTGTCATCCCTGCACGCAGAGAGTCCAGCTTCCAGTGATCTGACTTCCCTTGCGGGGTGTTGGAGTTCGAGTCTGGCAGGAGATTCCCACCTCTCTCATTCTTAAGGTATGGAGCTGACTAGAACCTAGAGGGACTCTTGGCATACTAGGCATACTATACTTACCATACTCTTAGTATACCGTAGTAAGGAATACTTCACCTACTTCATACCTCTCCCTACACTTAGGTTAGGTTAGGTACATTGGGGTAGAAATAGCTTAAGATACGCATCGTATGAGTACTCGCATTTTTTAGTCTATGTTATTTATGCAAATGAATATCTACTAAAGATTATGCTGGCGCAGTATTATTTCTTTCTACTGCTTACGCTGTACATTATATATCTTGCATACTGTCTTGTGATCATAACAGCACATATTACTTACACCAGAAACAAGACTGTTCAATAAATCTTTTATTGAAACGCCCGTCTGTTCTTTCTGTGTAACTTTGAGGAAAACTAAGTATGCACGATTGAGCTGAGTGAAACTGTTATCTATTGTTTCCACGACTCTGGGACACGTTCTGATTCTAAAGGGAAACAAAGTGGTCATGTTTTGCGGCTGCCAGAAACTACTCCCTTCTTGTTATCCAAGGAGTTTCTAGTGGCCTCTGAGCTAGCTGGCACAAGTAATTAAGTTTAATATACTCGATAGGGACATACCGACCTCAGTCCTATGTGAAGCCTATAGGGTATATTATTCCAATGCGCAGAGCCTATTAGGGAAATAGGAGCTACACTGTATCCTATCATGTGATAGAAGGAGTCCTCTTACAACAACATCCAGTCACAGGCCAGATGCACCTAGTGGCCTTTTATTCACAGGAGTTTACACCCAGCGAACTAAACTATAGCATTCCAGATAAGGAACCCTTGGCCATCAATACAGCCTTTGAACAGTGAGGACACTACATGATGGGAGCTCGCCATATGGTAGAGATCTACACTGACCATCAAAATGTACAGTTCCTGAAATCGGCTAGGATCCTCACACCACGTCAACTTCGATGGTCACTGTTCTTTGCTGATTTTGATTTGTTAATCAAATATTGCTCTGGGGCACAGAATGGTAAAGCAGACCCCTTGTATTGGATGCAGGATCAAGCCCCTACCATACGAGAGGAACTATCTAAAAAAACACCATTCATTTTACATGAAAGCCATCTAGTGGAACACGCCCTAAACATAAATGTTACTATAAGGGATCAGGAGTTCTTATCCGCTGTGAAGAAAGCCACTAAAGATATAAATAGCCATGACTGGATTTCCGCAGAGAACAACAGGAAGAAGGAACACGGCCTGCTATTTCATCAGGAGGCTATATATGTGCCTCATGAAGGCTTACAACAAAAAGTATTTACATGATACCATGACTCAGATTTGGCAGGGCACCTGGCAATTTAAAAAAACACTACAGCAGTTCAGAGACATTTCTGGTGGCCCACCTTAAAAGAAGACGTCAGAAGGCACATCATGACTTGTAATGTGTGTGCCCAAGCAAAGGTAGAACACACAAAACCTAGTGGGTTGTTACAACCGCTGCCAACACGCACTAGTCCATGGCATGAATTTCATTGTAGAGATGCCTATCAGTCAGGAAAATACAGTAATTCTGGTTGTAGTAGATCACTTAACTAAAGTAGCGCACTTCATTGCATTACCCAAACTGCCTTCGGCCGAAACCTTAGCTTGTACATTCACACAACTTATTCTACGTCTGCGTGGTATACCCAATGTTCGGATCGCTGATAGGAGGACACAGTTCACTGTGCATTTCTGGCAGCAACTCTGCAAGTTGTTGAAAATGGACGTCAGACTCTCCACGAGTTACCACCCACAGATGGATAGCATTACTGAGAGAATAAACCAAACATTTGAACTGCTGTTTGGCCGTACAACGAAAGGAAGACTGGAGTACGGATCTGTGGATGGCAGAGTTTGTATACAATAATGCTGAACATTCAGTGTTAGGACATTCTCCCTTTTTTGTCTACTTTGGCTATGACCCGAATATTTTGCCTTTTGAATGGCCGGCTTAATCCATGAATCCAACAGCACTAGAAAACCACCAAACCTTGAGAACCATTCACATCCAAGCGAGGAAACATCTTGACCTAGCCAAAGGTAAAGATAAATTGTATGCAGACAGAAAAAGATCTTCCAATCCTGAATATGCTGTTGGAGACCGTGTCTGGTTATCAACAAAAAAATTGGCCTTACGGGGTCATGAAAAAATGAATCCAAATTTAATTGGACCTCATACCATTAACAAGGCTCTTAACCTAGTAGTGATCTAGTTAGATTTACCAAAGGCCTCACGAATTCACCGGGTCTTTCATGTCTCACTCGTCAAACCCTGCCATCCAGACTTGCAGAGACCCCAGGCCCTTGCACCTATTGAAATGGAGGGAGAGCAAGAATATGAAGTAAAGAAAATACTTGATTCCAAGCCGATCAGTCGAAGACTATATTATTTAGATGACTGGAAGAGGTTCGGACCCAAAGAGCGGTCTTTGGAGCCCATCCACAACCTACATGCACCTCGATTAATACAACAATTTCACCTCTTACACCCCACAAAACCGGTCCTTTCTCATGTAGTGAGGCAACTGGCAGGACAGTAGCCATTAAGGGGGTAAATGTCATGGGGAGATACACCACCATCTATAACGCTTTTTGTAATGTGCATTCCTGGACAGGCGTTGTACGATCTTGGAGGATGCACTCAGCATAAACCCACATTTATAACCCATATGCATCTGTGTGCCACATCTGTGTGCTTTCCATGTGTGCATCGGATTGTGTGTGTGCTTTCACCCCATATAGTTTGTGTATAGTTGTTGTTTTGACACCATTACGTTATGGTCTGGGCCCGATAATTATACAATCAGGAACTGAGTCACCCAGAACACATCATGGTATGAGCCTGGTGATTATACAATCAGGAAATGAGTCATCCAGATTGGGCCTGATGATTATACAATCAGGAAATTAGTCCCCCAGAACCTGTCATGGTATGAGCCAGGTTATTACAACCAGGAAAACAGTCACCCACTCAGCAGTTATCTTAATTGGACAGGTACTATAAAGGCACTCCCCGCCCGGACCCGGTTGCTAGGCAATCAGGAATCTGTGCGGCCTCAATCACATCTTCAGAGCAGCTCCAGTCGCCGTTGGACTTCATGATATCGCCATCTAGTGGATCCTGAGTCATGTGCCTGCAGAGGACATTGGCGCATCATTCTGTGTCACGTGTCTGCAGTGGTCGTTGTCATCCTGTGTCACGAGTCTTCTGTGGACATCAGCACATCATCCTGTGTCACGGACCTGCAGTGGACATCGGTGCTTCTGAACCTGTACAGTAAGTTGCGCCGCCAATCATGAACCCCCAAGGGGGCATCTTGAACACCTAAAATAGAATCTCACCACAGCAGCTTTCAGCAAAGGTAACAAGTCAGTACATACTGGACTACAACTGCTAGTGCGTATGACACTGCCCTCATCATCTCATGCCCAGCTTTCTGCAATGTTTAGGGATAGCCGCCAGGGATAGTTGGAAGGTGAAGTAACACGAAGGTTTACCTGGTTCATGTCTTGACAGTTATTTATGTGTGTAAGGTGCCTTACAGCACTTTCAGATTGGAGAAGGAATCCATTCCTTAAGGCGAATATTCATTGACTTAACTGAAGGCAACAGCCTGCCGGCCTTCAGAGCCAAGATCCTCTGCTACCTGCTGATTTGGTTGCGTGAAAAGGTAATAAAGCTACTGAAGTGAGTGTGGTGGGATGCACAGGGGAGTGATTGCATTAGGTGTGATGATCTGTGGGTGATTATGTTCATTTTTATATCATAGTGTGCTCCACATCCTCAACGTCCACCTGGTATTACGTCATGGGTGACGCCTACCCAACAATCACAGACAAGGGTGTCCAGTGAGCCAATGGACCAGATCTTGTCTCTTCATTATTTTGTCCCATTCCCCCATTCTCCTCATTGTGACATGGGCCGGCAGAAATGCGGTCCAGATCACAGTGAGGGATGTAGTAGGACAAGTACAAACATTGCTCCTTCTGGGTTCAGGATATCTCTGGTTAGTGCATCTGACAGCTGCGGCCCCACTAGTAGCATTCAATTTACAGGCCCTATGCACAGGTAGGGCACATTACTAGGGATAAGCCAATTGTGGATAGGCCAATGTTACCACATTTTAGGGAGAGAGCACAAGCACTTTATCACTGGCCAGCAGTGGTTAAGTGTGCACAATCCTAAAGCCAGCAAAAACGAAGTCAGCAAAAACACGAGGTCTGAAGCCAAAAAGTTAGGGGAAATCACACGTCTAACATGTGTCCCTCCCAGCTGAAAGTAGGAAGAGCTAACAAACCCCTTGGGAGTTCTCTTCACTAAGGTGGAAGAACCTGGAGAGACCATTCAGAATTAGCTTGGTCTGGTCCAGGATGGTGTTTCACCGTAGTAGCCTCCTACTGATGAAGGCTACTGGCTGATCATTTTGCTGTGAGAGCACGGCCCCTATGCCATGCTCTGAGGCTTCTGTCTGCACAATGAATTCTTGAGAGAGGTCAGAGGCCTTGAGCATGGGTGCTGTGAACCTAGCCCACTTCACTGTGTCAAAGGCTTTCTGGCACTCCTCTGTCCAAATCACCTGATGTGGCTGCTTCTTGGAAGTCAGCTCTGTCAAGGGGGTAACAATGGTGGCATATGCCTTGATAAATCTCCTGTAATAGCCAGTGAAGCTTAAGAAGGCTCTCATCTGCCTGGAGGGGCTGCACCTTGCCACCTCCCACTTGGTGGCCCAAGTACACCACTGAACCTTGCCCTATATGGCACTTACTGGCCTTCATAGTCAGGCCTGCCCTATGCAGAGTGTGAAGCATTTCCTTGAGGTGGCATATGTAGGCCTCCCAGCTAGAACTGAAGGCCGCAATGTTATCTAAATAGGCGGCACTGAAGTTCTTCAAACCAGCCAGGACCTGGTTGACCAATCTCAGGAAGGTGGCAGGGGTGTTCTTTAACTGAAAGGGCATCACCCAGAACTGGAAATGCCCTTCTGGGGTAGAGAACGCACACCTCTCTTTGGCCCCCCTCGGTCAAGGCAATTTGCCAGTACCAAAGCGTTAAGTCAAACATGATGAGGAACTTGGCAGCACCTAGCCGATCTATAAACTCATCAGCTCTGGGAATGGGATGTGTGTCCGTCTTCGTGACTACCTTGAGCCCACGGTTGTCCACACAGAACCATAAGTTTGGGTGTGACACCAGGAAGGCGGTCTTGGGGAGCAACACCACCAGAATGGACCAAGGGCTGTTTGATGGCTCAAGAACCCCTATTACTAGCATCTTGGAGACCTCCTCCTAATTGCTGGCCCTCACCTTGTCAGACAACCTGTAAATGTGGTTCTTCACAGGCATGGTCTCTCCAGTCTCAATATCATGGGTGCACCATGTAGTGAGTCCTAGGGTAAGGGAGATCAAAGAGGCAAACTGTTCCAGCAACTGGCAGCAGCCTCTCTGTTGGTCTAGGGCAGAGGTCTTCAAACTGTTTTTCTCTGAGGCCCCACAAAGCAAAATATTTTAAAATTGGGCCCCCCCTTCAAAACTCTATGGCAATGACTGGGGAGTGGAGGGACAGGACTGAGCGCAGGGGGTCAGGGCTTATGAGATAATTTCATGGATACTTTTTCAGTAGCTCATAATCCACAAAAAATCTGAAACCTACAAAGAGCAAATTCATCAAACAAAAACAGAAATTGACCAACAAATTCTGCTCCCCATAATCAGTGTGATGTGTTCACCTTGCACACCTGGCGCCAATGCAACTACACCTGTTGCACTAGTGATAGATAGCAGCGGCCATGATTAGAAGGATATCTCCTCTGTCTCCTTCGCCCGTCTCCCACCAATGCCTGATAATCACTACAGTCTTGAAACAGGCTCTGTACCTTCTTTTTTTTGGGAGGAACATTCAGCGCAAACTCTGCCCAAGGGCATTGGAGCGCTCCTTTACATGGGCACCAGTTACATTACACAGGGTCAGATTTTTTGTTTTGTTTTTAGGCACATGGAGATTAAGTGATTTGCCAACGGGACGTTGAGTCAACACTGGGAGCCAACAAAGGCTGGAACTAATGGAGCCACTTGTAGCTCCAGGAATGTTTTTTATTATTGAGAGGTAATGTGAGGGTGCCTGAAAAGTTTCAGCTCTCTGTCCATCATCTCCTTGTGTTTGCTTTGTTCACCCTAAGTTGGCAGGGTATGCCCAGATGTGGGTCCCTTGCTCACTTTGCCACTGTATTCAAGCGAGCCTGGCTGATGAGGGGTGTTGCCCCGAAACTGATCCCAGGATGCTTGTTTCCGGTCCAGGGAAGACCTGGCTTGGCAGTTTGGGCTGGACTGTTCCCATGAGTAACAGGGTCAATACTGATTTACATATGGCTGGGTCGGAACTGGTGTGGCGAAGTGAGCTAAAGAATGATGATGGATTCAACCCTGACCTGTGACAGGGGGTGAGTGTCTGAAAAGTTTCAGCGTTCCATCCATCATCTCCTTGTGTTTGCTTATTCACCGTAAGTTGGCAGCGGATGCCCAGACGTGGGTCCATTGCTCACTTTGCCACTGGATTAAAACTTGCCTGGCTGATGAGGGATGTTACCCAGAAACCGGTCCCAGGATGCTTGTTTCCGGTCCAGGGAAGACCTGGCTTGGCAGTTCGGGCTGGACTATTCTCATGAGGAACAGGGTCAAGACTGATTTGCATATGGCTTGGTCTGAACTGGGTGGCGAAGTGTTCAAAAGAACGATGATGGATTCAACTCATATCTAATAGTGACTGGGGGTGAGTGTCTGAAAAGTTTCAGCGCTCCGTCCATCATCTCTTTGTGTTTGCTTTGTTCGCCCTAAGTTGGCAGGGTATGCCCGAACGTGGTTCCCATTCTCACTTTGCCACTGGATTCAAGCTAGCCTGGCTGATGAGGGGTGTTACCCCGAAACCGGTCTCAGGATGCTTGTTTCCGGTCCAGGGAAGACCTGGCTTGGCAGTTCAGGCTGGACTTCTCCCATGAGGAACAGGGTCAAGACTGATTTACATATGGCTGGGTCTGAACTGGGGTGGCGAAGTGAGCAAAAGAATGATGATAGATTCAACCCAGACGACTGGGACTGAGTGTCTGAAAAGTTTCAGCGCTCCGTCCATCATCCTATTGTGTTTGCAATGTGAGGGTGTCACCAGTTGAGTTCTTGAGTGCATCTTTTTAATGAACACTCATCAAAATGTTTCCAGATGTAGTCTGATTACTTGTTACTAAAATATATAGATAAAAATGATGACTTGCATATTCTCAGTGTTTTCTGTCACAGGCTTGGAATTTCTAGCACTATATGTACACATACCACTATTCCCCACTGCACCAACTAGGATTCAGTTTTGTGTTTTTCTGGCAGGACCACTGAAATTATGCGATTCTGTGGCATTTTCTGCATAGTTATGGATATTGCCGCATTCGCCACTTAATCAGTCATCTGCTGCATAATCTGCGAATGTTGAAAAAAAAAATGTTTCTAGCTCAAACGGATTAAAAGGCATTAAAAATGTAGCAACATGTTGCCACGCAGTGGACAGCCCTTCACAAAAGGTGATTAGTCACCTTTCAGTTGCTTTTAGGTGTATTTTGGTAGTAAACTGGTACTAATGAAGTGAAATATTTGCCCAGACAGTATTCACGTGTACAAATGGAAAAATAATGAAATACTATCATGAAATGTGCCACATTAACTCCTATTATTTGCATTTTCTGAAACATAATTTATTTAACCCTGCCGCATAACTTTGGTCCTTTACTGCTGCATACTTCTATTGGTGCTGCTTTCTGGCCACAAACAGACATTTGCCTTGCTTGCATGAGGCAACTGAAGTTTCGTAGTAAAATTGATTAGTTTAACTAGCATTTATTTTCCATTTAACGTGTGCCCAGTTTTTTGTCTGCAGTTACCTGAAGGTTAGAAAAATAACAAACCTGTTACAGAATATATTGCTCTTTTTAGCCACATCCTTGACCCTGCCATCCCACTCACTGACCCCCACCTCAGGGCATCCAGAATCACAGTTCATACTCACTGGTAAAGCCCTTCAGCTGCTGTATGTAAATCAAGATTGCCTGGAAACGCGCCTGTGTATAGGCCTTCCTTATTTGCAAGTACTACAAGAGCCATTTGCGCCCCCCCCCTGAGAATGCAGCCACGGCCCTCCAGGGGGGCGCACCCTGCAGTTTGAAGAACTCTGGTCTAGGGTCAGTGTGGGGGAGAGGATGACACCCTCCACTGACCCATCCTGTTCCTTATAAGAAAGGAGGTCGGGGAGAGGTTCACTCTCCTCTTCCATCCCATCATCAGTGACTAGGAGCATGGTTAGCTCAGACCTCTCAAAGTAATGCAGGCATAACTGCTGTTTCGACCTGGGAAAATAAACCTTTTGCCAATCCCAAACCTCACATTTCATACATATAAGTCCATAAGGGCAGGTTGCAGTATATTTAACAAGTTGGACAAGCACTTTTAAGTTTTACATGTCCTGGTAGTGAAAAATGTCCTGGTAGTGAAAAACCTTTAAATTAATTTGTCATTACTGCAAGGCTTATCTCTCTCTCCATATGATAACATTGAAGTTGCCTTATTACATTTTATAAGTGTAATTTCCAACTGGAAAAAGATGACCAGTTCATGTTTGGTGTTTCTAGAATCCTAATTTTAAAATCCTAACTTATGGTGAAATCGGATTTTAAATTGCAATTTTAAAAATGCCACTTTTGTAAACATCTATACAGCCTTATGGCACTAGCAATTTGTAAGAACTCAGTCTTCAATCATTGTGTTCAATCTTGCTCTTTACAAGTGTTTAATTCCACTTTGCAGTAGGCTAATTCAAAGTGGAATGGCGTATGCAATAAGGCTGTATAGAGGTCTATGTAGAACCTGCTGGTTCTGATTGTGGATGTTGGGTGGGCATCCCCCCTTTGTTGTGCACCGCATTACTGATCAATATATACTATAGAGGTGTGACATTCAAGTGAGTGCTAGGGAACCCAATTCACCCCTTTAGGGCCATCTGCTTGTATAACGTTGGCATTTTCTTGCCTTAGCCATTTGATGCCTGCAGCCTGTCTCTGGTCACATTACAGGGTGTAGTTGGCAGTTGGGCTTTGGATATTCCTCCCTAACAGCCACACAAAATGGGAGCTTAGGTGTGACTGGATGGGTCATCACTGGCAGGATGAGATGGAGGAGCTGGGCCCATCCTCACCTACATCTGAACAGGCTGTGTCCTGTCCCCACACCAAGGGCTGCATAACCCCTGTAGTGAGTCTGGAGCCAGGGAAGGCAGGGCATCTGTGCACTTCAAAGGCATGCCTCTAGAAGCTTCTCCCCATTTCAAAGGCACAGCTGTGATTAAAAGAAGGACCTCAGACACCACCACTTCAGTACACTTCTGGACCTGTGAATACTCTGCCAGGAACAAGGACTGTGGTGCTGATACAAGGACTGCCACTCTGTTGGACTGCTACTCTGAAGTAACTGCTGCCCTGATGTGCTGACCTGCTTCCTGCTGCCCTCTTGCCTGGGTGAGAAGAACTGGACCAGCATCACTTGAACCCAAAGTGACTCCATGGGCTAGTTGGCTGGTCTCCTGATCTGAAGCCTCAAGGACATAGTTGTCTTTCAACAACCGTGCATCTGCACCTGGGCTCTCCCATTTGTGAGTATTCCCTGTCAAGTGGTGCCACCCCAGTTCTGGACACTTGGAGGTGGGCCTAAAGGACTCTGCAAGCCTCTGTGGAACCAGCGTAACAAACGCATCTCCTCTGCTGCATGGTGCAAACCTGTGCAGAGCCAACACATTGCCACACTCCGTGGATCGGAACTGCTGCAGAAGACCTGCATCGCATTGCAGCCTGATGCTGCATCAAAAGAGCTGCTGCACAGAGCATCCCTGGGGCATCACTCACATCCCCTGTCGACAAAAACGCCACAGTCCACATCGCAGCCACACCATTCCTTGGTATCGGCGCATTGCCCAGACTGTGTGACGCATCACCGACTCCGGACTTAGCATCGCAAGCCCTCATCGATGCGATCCTCGACAACGACACAACAGGACCTTGCACCGCAGTCTTGCCGCATCCCAGACCTGACGCAGCACCTCAGTTGCGCGATTCATCATCAACGTGGATCCATGCAATGCTCCACAAACCAGGATTTAAGGTACTCTGTTTAACAGGCCTAACTGGGTCCCTGTAGCTGTCCGCACTCCATCGCGGTCGGCTTGAACTTATGACTTTGTCCTGGTCTGGCACACCTAGATATCCACAGTTGGCGCTTTACGCCTTTAAGCGATATTTTCTCTAAAAGCATTAAAACTCAATATCTCCAGTTCTACTGATTGGATGTTTGTCATTTCGGTTTTTTTCATTTATTAAATTAAGTTCTATTTTTCTAACCTAGTGTGGGATCTTTTTGTATTGTGTTTTTACTGTTTTACTGTTTGACGTGTTGCACAAATACTTTACACATTGGCTCTAAGTTAAGCCTGGCTGCTCTGTGCCAAGCTACCATGGGGTTGAGCACAGGTTTATTTGGGGTTTGCTTGTTCATTACCCTGACTAGGATTGTGGTTGCCACTTGACCAGGGCTCACACCCCAGTCAACCAGAAACCCAATGTCTAACAATAAATGTTTGCTCCGGTTTGAAGTGTAGCATCTTGTGCTGGTTATTGTTAATTTGAATTTATAGAGCGCTTAATACCAGAAGGTCTCTAAGCGCTGCAAGAAGAGTGGCGTCAGTCCAAGGCGAGTGGGAAACAGTTAAGCCCAAGCTTCTGTGAAGAGAATGGTTTTCAGCTTTTTTCTGAAGGGAAAAAGGCGGCTTTCTGCACGGAGCTGGCTAGGCAACTTGTTCCAAAGGGTGGGTAGAAGGATGGAAAAGGCTCGGCCCCCCTTGGTGGCATAGTTGAAGCGGGGGCAAGTTAAGAGGCCCATCGTAGATGACCTTAGCGAGCGGCATGGGATGTATTTCTCAAGGCGTTTTTTAATATAGGTGGGTGCCTGTCCATAAGAAGCCTTGTGAATAATACAGAGGCCCTTAATTTTGGCCCTCTGTTTTATGGGCAGCCAGTGAAGCCTTTGCAGAAGGGGGGATGCGCGCGTATGCCTGGGTACTTTAAAAATTAGCCTTGCCGCATCGTTCATGACTATCTGTAGTTTGCCTACTAAAGAATCTGGCAGTCCAATGTAGAGCGAGTTGCCGTAGTCGAGGCGGGACAAGATCATGGCAGTCACGACTGTTCTCATGGTCGAGAAGGAGAGGATAGGGGAAAGTCTCCTAAGTAGTCTGAGTAGGCCCACACAGGTTCCGAACACAGTGGAAACCTGGTTAGCTAGTGAAAGCTTAGCGTCCACTTTGATTCCCAGACTTTTTACCACTGGGACTGGGGCCGGAGCATCACCCAGCTCATGGGGCCAGTAGAGGGAATTCCATGGATTGTCAGCATCAGTCATGGCCAGGACCTCAGTTTTGTCTGGGTTAATCTTTAGGGAACTGGCAGTCATCCAATTGACTGTGAAACGTAGAACATCTTTCGCCCGGGAGTATGCTTGGGGGGTCTTTTCAATTTGCAGAATAATTTGAGTGTCGTCCGCATAATTGAAGACTTGACACTCCATAGCCGAGAGGGCATTAATTAATGGGCTGAGATAAATGTTAAATAGGAGGGGTGATAAGGCTGACCCTTGTGGGACTCCGCAGGGAACGAGCCCCCTCTCTGAGACCCAGTCACCCATCTGAATTCTTTGGGAGCGGTTCGTCAGGAATGAAGTGATCCATTGTAAAGCAGCACCCCGATCCCAATAGTTCTTAATCTTTCCAGGAGTAGAGCGTGGTTGACCGTGTCGAACGCTGCCGACAGGTCGAGGAGGACTAGGACACAAGGCTTTTTATTGTCGGTGGTCCTCCTGAGGTCATCAAGCACTGATAACATCACCAGTTCTGTGCTATGGTGAGCTCGGAAATCAGCCTGCCTGTCCTCCAGAAGGTTGCAATCCTCCGTAAACTTGACTAGGTTTTGTAAGACATGTTGCTCTAGAATTTTAGCAAGAAATGGAAGTTGGGAAATGGGTCTGTAGTTTTTCATATTGGATGGATCCGCGCCAGTCTTTTTAAGCAGGGGGATAATCCTGGCTTCCTTGAAATAACTCGGAACCTTCCCAGTCTCCAGGGAGAGGTTCAACAGAGCGAGGATTTCTTCCTCAATTTCTGGGAGAGCTAAATTAAAGATCCTAGGGGGGCAGGGGTCGGCGGGTAAGCCAGATTTAATTTTTGTAGCAATGCGTCGGAGGGTTTCAATGTCAAGGTTTTGGAATGAAGAGAGCATTTCTGCTTGCTTTCCCTGAAAGACCTTCTCTACAGCGGGAGGTTGCTTAAATGGGGAGTTATCAATCTCAATCAGGATGTCCCGTATTTTGTTGGCAATATATATTAAAAATTCATTGCATTGTTCTTGGTTAGATGGAGACGTCAGTGATTGTTTTTGGCTGAGTTCTTTCAGGATTTTAAAAGTTTCTTTCTGTTTATTGGTTGCTACTAGGATCCTGTTTTCATAATAATCCGCCTTCCTACGGAGGAGCGCCTTTTTATAGGAAGCAAGTTTGGCTCTATACTCTGCAAGGGCCAGAGGCTCATAGTGTTTGCGCCACTGTCGTTCGTGGTGGCGAAGCGTACGTTTCAGGGCTCTGAGCTCTTCCGTAAACCATGGAGCACCTTTGCCTTTATTGCCAGTTTTTCTTTTTCTTTCAGGGGCTATTTTATTGATGGCAGAAAGAAGCCGGCTGGAAATAGCTTCGGACCAGCCATCAATATCCGCTGTTTCTGGCTTTTTACGAGGACAGTCTCGGAGGGTGCTTGCCAATATTGGGGCCTCGATTTTTGACCAGCTACGGACATGTTTCCAGTCCGAAGGGGGTCGGGCATTGCGCTTAGTAAGAGGAAGGATCAGGTTAATACAATAGTGGTCAGACCACGCACAAGGGGTGATATCCTTTAGTGTTGTAAGCGGGGTGGTGGACCATACCAGGTCTAGGGTATGTCCAAGCTCATGTGTGGAGGTTGTTACTGTGATGTGTTCTGTTGTTCGTGCTGCTGTGTTTTTGTGATGCATTATTGAAATACTATTTTGTTGTGTTGCACTAATGTTATTGCATTGCATTCTATTTTGACTGTGCTAATGTGCCCTGTTGTTTTAATTATCTTGTTAGCTTACTTTGTGTACATCATTGTGTTATGTTCTGTTATTTACTTCAGAGATGTAAGCAAATGCTGTTACATTTCCAGCCAAAAGCAGAATATGCTTTGAAATATCCTGTGACAAGAAGGCACTTGGAATGTATAAGGTGGGTAAATAGTTCTGCTGCAGCTCTTCAACTACTTAAGACATCAGTCACCCCAAAACAATTGCAGAGACTGTCTTAACCTAGCTCTTCCAGTGCTCACTTTTTGTAAAAGAGCCTTGTTTTTCATCATCAAACTTTTCCACTGAGCAATTGAGAAAAAACATGAGGGATAATCAAGGAGGGAGAGATAGATGGGTAAGCAGATAGAATAGGAGAAAACAGGGATGAAAAAGAACTTCAGCCCCTCACGTGACAATATAAGAGAATGTCTCTGACACAGTTTTAGTTTGACCAGTGTCCTAAACAGCTGAAGAGGTGTAGCAGTGCTGTTCTACCACCCTGGACAATGGTAAATGGTTTTTTAACACATGCACTTTAAGGCATGTGCTGGTTTTGACTGAAATTTAGCAGCATTTGTCTACAACTCTAAAGTAAACAACATGCACAAAACAACACAATTAAAACATGCCTTGGTATTCGGTAACCATGGGATTGGGCAGCACATGTGATGGCTCTTAAGAAAACCTTTAGGTTCCTGCATTTATTTATTTTTACAAATGAAGCACTGTTTACAACTTACCTTGTATACATAGATAGATGTCTTTTAAAGATGTTCCACCTATACCCTCTAACAGGATACACAGACTGGTATTGCCTGTGAATGCAATTCGTTGTCATTGGCAAATATGAAATCTTCCACTCACTGTCCATTTTGTCATTGAAATATGCATGAATAAGATCTCATAGCTTCATGACGGTTGATGTATATATGTATAAGGAAATGGTTGTCCTGATTCACTTCACTGGACTCCTAACTCTGTTGGTACTACTTGCTTCATTGTATACACTATTAGGCCCTGCTCTGTTTATGTAGTAGTGGCTCTTGACACCCAGAATTGCACATTTCAATGCGTGAGTAGTGGTTGCTTCCTCACAAGTGCTATATGCCTGAATAATTTTGGCTGATTTTAGGTCTTGGCTAGGCAGCACATGGGCTGTCTCGAAGAGACTGTTGTATTCAATATGTGGGCTTCCCATTTGCTAGCTTTATTGTCGCTCTCATATTCTTTCTCCCCATTTGTCCATGGCATGTATGCATCATGCCTCTTCCTGTGTTTAGCCCTCCCCGAGAGCACAATTACTACTATCCATCCACTGCTCCCATTTTAGGAACTACTTTTTTCTTTATTTAAGAGCATTTCACACGAGCACGTGTGTTTTCACTCGCTCCGTTTCAGTAAACAGGCCTGTAAATCTTGTTCTTATCTCAGCACATTTGTTGTCCAGTCAAAGACAAAGGTCAAATGTCAGATGCTGTTTTCCAAGGGTACCGGTTTCCCCCAGCCGCTTTCAAACCCTGTTCGTTTGTGTGACTAACAACACTAGCTCCAGGCCCCAGTACACACCAATATAACTCATGCTTGAGATAAAAAAAAATATGAAAATGAAAAAATTCCTTTATCAGCCGTGGTGTCACAGTAGTAGGGGCATAGCGTATAATGTAGGTGTAGACATATAAAAGAGACAAGTAACGCCAGCAGCCTTCCTTCACGAGAATGCGGCAACCATCTTGGCTGGCTCAGACAACAAGACATAATCACCTAAAAAGTACACTGCACGTTGTTTTCCCATTTATCAAATACACCACTACCAATTAAATCTTTATGTGTATTTATAATTAACTCCTATTTTAAAACAATGAATGTCGGCCCCTCGTTGTTACATTTTCTGAGATGGCCTCCTATGTTCTAAAATGGCTGCTGTGCTACATGCCCTTCACCTATGGACGCAGGTCCCACTCACACTTGAAAGTGTAGGTCTGATACACAAAAGCAACTGCAAGGGCCGAGGTGTTGAGCAGTGCAGAAGGAAGTGAACATGGTATTCGTCCAGTATCTGGAGGTGGGTGAACCAGCAAACTATGAGGAAGAGCCTCTTAAGATTCCGTGCACGAGCCAAGCACATCAAAATGTTTGGCAAGTACATCATGCAAGAAATGTCATGTTAACATAGGATAGAGACTTTAAAAATGTATCACACATTTAGTGTGATTTGTGTTCTTGCCAATTAATGTGCACATTTCCTGTTTCTCTTTCCCACTAGTACATTTTATTTCTCACTCCACTTGCTATTTGTATGTACTTTGTGCAGAAATAACACCCAAGGAGTATTCCGAGACATGTTTGTAACACACATTTTCAAAACAGGAGCCAATGGAAAATCCTTAGCTAAAAGACGTTCACATTGACAATGCTTATACCTCTCAAATTGCCGAGACCTATTGGCTTTGCCAATGCTTGTTTAGGAATTGCATTGTCTTAGCTTTAATAATTTATTCAAGACCCCACTATTAAACCCTTAACCTGCACTGATTCACAGGGATACTTTCCAGCATAAGTTCATGCTTAGTATTCACCACGTTAATTTACACTTATAAAGGGACGTTTGGTTCTCACAACAGTTGGTTTAATTTGTGTGTGAGAAATATATTTACCACAGTAGAGACTGGGCATTCCATGATGGAAATGCCTTGAAATATAGCTGAACGCTCACAGTCTTGCACGTGTGAGGGTATCCCAAGTGTATCCAATGCACCTTCATAGTTCGATATGGTCTGAGATTTACTTCTACCAACATAAAATGTGTATTTGTAAAGGGCACGTCACTTCTTGGCGCTGAATAACAGATGTTTATTGTTACCCAACTCAATGGTACTCATTGACATCAGAAGGATGTAAGGCTGAGTGGACCCTGCTGGGATTTGAACCTGTGACCAGGAGGTCAAACAGAGGACCCTACAGTGGAGCATTAGTTCACTAAGCCACAAGCCCGTCATCACCTGCACGAGTAAACTTGTATCCAGGGTGAGGAAGAGGAGGTTTATACAAGAGGAAATAGTTCTATCTCGGCAAGGTTTTAAAATGGAACTACACGTTTGTATATATTCACAATGCATACATGTGCACCAGTTAGATTTTCTCATGAAAATGCGTTTGCATCTGAATGACTTGTAACAAATGCGCACGGACCCACAAGGATATATAGGATTGAACATACACCATTATAAACCCTATTACAAAGATAAAAATACGATCATCCGAGTATAGACTTGTGCAGCATATACAGATAAAGGTCTGAGGTGCATTTAACTTGACAAAAGCATGAGAGGCACAATTAATTTGTCACTAATCGTAATAAGATTTTACTGAGATGCAAACGTAGGACACCACAGCCAGACACCAATCGTATAGGCGATGAACTGCCTACTCTGGAGATATACAAGGCGCCGTAACTTCTAAGTTTCTTTTGTCTTTATTCGTATTTTAAGGCAAGAACTTCTTGCATCTTCTCCAAGTTCAAGCAAAGATTTCTTATCCATAACCTGCGGGTGCAATGGGCAGAAGTCATCTTCTCCTAAGCTTGAGTCAGATGCAAAATAAATCCTTGCCCAATCAAGGCACAGTAGGTAGTAGGGCCCGGCTTCATTGTACATTTTCAATCAGTGTTTCTTAATTGGTAATTGGACGAGTCACTGGAGTCTGCTGCAAGAACTAGAAATGCTTTGGGATGCAATGAAACATTGGGAAGGCAATGCCTATTTATCTACGTGCTAATCAGTAGTCAGTATAAATGAAGAGGGGCTAGCCGTTAAAACGCATTCAACTCAAAACAAGCATTGGCATAGCCAATAGGTCTCGCTTTTGGGACCTTATAAGTATTAGTTATGCAACTGTTGCATGGCTAAACACTTGTAAGGTCCCAAAGGCGAGACCTATTGGCTATGCCAATGCTTGTTTTAATTGTCACTGCTACGATGAAATGAAAGCTCTGACGCACACTTGCAACTCGACTGAAACATCTCGAGCAATGCATCACGAAATGGCATTGTAAGCGTTCAAGGTATTACTTACATGCGTATGTACCAGACACAAACTGGTGAGTGTGTATAATATGCCGACAGTGAAAATAAGTGTGGCACAGTATCACATGTAATTTATAACCATTGTACATTTATTACTGCAAAGCAAATGTCAAATTTTCGTTTACCACAGTAGAGTGAATTTTCCGCTTCAGTTTCACTGTTTACTGCCTCACAGACCACTTTTTTACAAAATTAACTATTACATGAAACCACAATGTTGGCACATTATCATACTTAGTCCATATGCATCATATTAGTATTGAAAAGTATTAGTGAATAATGTCTTGCTAAACAAACAAGATACCACCAGCCTCTCATAAAGCAGACTTTACTGGAAACTGTGAGTGTGAAGTCGCTCACCCGTAGTCATTTCACTATAACTTCCACCACACATCAGAAGCTATTCACTAATACATTACTTAAGTGCATAGAAGGTAAAATAGTGACAGCCATGTCACAGATATTATCAAACCCTGAGGACCGGCATAGAAACATTATTTCAAGCAATGTTTCTAGATTTTAAATATTTTGCTGGACAAGGGTCAGGCAGTGGTATCGTGCATATGCACTGGTCGTGGGACAGTAACACACAGTAGACAAATTCTGAAATCATTTCTGGTTGATCAATCATTCAGGATTGGATTGGTCTCACTTGAGGCTGTAGATCGTATCCATAGATGTCATTAAATTGGGAAAAATTATATTCATGGCAGGGCAGAGGAGTGATTTCTCGGTGACTTGCAACTGGAAACAATGAACCCCTTGAATCTCAGTGTGTCTGAGCCCTCCTTAGCGAAAAATATTATCTCATTTTTGAAGAGACCTTGTACAAGCATTTCATATATGTCCTGCGTGTCCATACATGACAGGGGCACACCAGACACATTTTTATGCCACATACTGTAGATGTCATTAGAAGGAAGGTAAAGGACCCAGCGTAGCTAAAGGACAGCAGAAAGATTGCTGGGGGTTTCTTCTTTATCTTGAAGTCCGGTTATAAGGTATATATGAACTAACAGTAGCAACACAAATTCAGCTCAATGGAATATTACTGAAGCACACGATCCAACACCACGATGTCAGCAGTTGGCATACTGAGACAGCGCATCTTATATCACACGCATAGTAAGAGGAGAGAGCGGGAGCTGAGCCCGCATGAGGGAGCTGAGGTAGGTACAGGGAGCTGCAAACAAGGAGTTGGTGCATCAAGGACTGATAGCAGCGCAGTTCTTTGCACAAAGCTCCGATCAGAGGGTTTCTCAAATGCCTCTGCGGAAAAGGATATACGAGTACTGGTATTAGCAGTGTGCCACCCCTGTGCTCAAAGGTACAGGGGTCACTATAAAACAAGAAGTGCGCACCTCAGCTACAGCTCAGGCTGAAGGTGTGAGTAAAACTCGCCTGACAACGACCTTCGATCAGAGAGTCAAATCATCTGCCTTTCAGACCTCCAATAGCAAAAAATTGGCCCGTACGGGTAGGGCCCGCAGCCATGGAGGCACGCAGACCCCAATGCAACCTGCCGATCTGTCGCGCCAGGCTCACCTGCCGTGCCCTAAATGCATTCACAAACATCCCTTCAATGCGGGTGGGTGCCGGGATCCCAATCAGGGATGTGAGGCTTAAACAGCCCAAGTGATTACCATCGGCCTTGCGACAGGAAGTGCGCTCGAGGGCCACAGACACGCAGGTGTAGAAACTGTGACCGGTGGCAGCACCAACCATAGCTCAGTGAGGTGGAAAAGACCAATGCCAAAGCTCAAATGGAGGCCAAGCCATTTGCCCGGAGTCATGTGTTTTTGCCACTGCGCACCCAATTTAGTTCAGGTATTAATATGCTTAGTGACCTCCGTGCCGAAAAACCCCGAAAGACCCTTCGATGCCGAGTCATTTGCAGGGAGTCCCCGGAAGCTAAAAAGCTGCTGGTTTGTGAACCGGACTGGCTGGCTCCCAAGCTCACCGCTCCGACCATCAAGGAAGCATTTCTTGGCATTCAATAATCAAATTACACACTGCGCTGTTCTCCCCCGACAGCCTCTAAAATTCTACTTTACACAGCTGCCCAGAATTTGAAAACACACATGACCATTGAGCTACCACACTGCTAGTATCGTCCAACTGCAAAAAGCAGCAATGAAGGGCCTGACACGCGCAGGCCATGCTGACGGGGAGTCACCAGTCGGTTGTATTTCAATTAAGCCGGCTGAATCGGTCCCTTCGTAGGAAACGCTTTGTGCACAAACCGCAGCCATGACGGCACCAACCTTGCCCCTTGAAGTGAAACCAACTTCAAATACGCAGTAATAAATTAAAAGGAGAACAATTGTGTAAACAATAATTACTGCAGTGAGTTACTTACATTGAATACTCTCCAGAGGCAGAACCGGCCGGCTGTGCGCGCATGAAGATGCGTTATTTACTCACATGACCGAACCAGCGACCTACACACATCTCGGCTCAGGTACTTAACTCAATAAATCACGCTAAGCACTGCGGAGCATACGTTAGCAGCACCGCACACATTTACCAATTAAGGCCAGACCCCGAAAGGGGTTGGAATCACCACCGCCGCTGTTAAAACAAGCACTGAAACACAAGTGCGGCCCCCGGCCGCGAAAGTGAAACAGCACTCGGGTTAAGGTGGGAGGGGTGGGGGGAGTGCGATTCCCTTGCGGGAGCGAGCGGCGCCAGGAGCGATAATTGCTACCATATGGCGCCAGCTGCTTGCTCCCGCAAGTGAATCGCCAAACGTGCTTGCGTTGCCATTGAAGGCAATGGAACGCGTGCACGTTTTTGCAGGGAAAGCGAAGCGATTCCAAAAGGTCTTTTTGCCTATGCAGCGCATGCGCGCTGCGTAGGCGAGACCTAAACAGACGATTGTGCAACTACATAGCTAACATCTGGCAGGGTAGGTGTTGCGTTGGCATTCCTGGCGGCCCAGGACTGGCAAAAGCCAAGTTTCATAAGAAGTCAATTTATTTCAGATGCAAAGGAGGTTTTTATAGGTGAGTCCTGATAAGTGACCAGAGACAGAATTAGATTTATTGACCAAGATTGACAGGGGTATTTATAGATACATTTGTGCATCAGAAACAAAGACTAAGATAAGTTGGAGTCATAGAATTGTTTAGGTTTAAAGCAACATACTACCATACTTCCTGCTCGAGTTGTCACTGCTTTCGCCTTTATCATCTTAATTCATGAGTGTCTGATGTATTAGTTTCTCAGGCGAAGAACGAAGCAATTGTAATATAATGGTAACGTCCACGTCCACTTTCAAGTGCAGCAGAAACCTGGGAAGAAGGGGGAAACATTAAAACAAGATATATAACTCATGAAACCCAGGATGACTAGTGAGAATATTAAAATCACATCATTGTGTACATGTTGGATCTAGCCCATTTTGCAGGGTTATCTTTATACTTTTTGCCTTCCTCCCCCTATTTTTATGACCTTCTTTTTGTTGGTTTTAGGACTCTGGGCACTTGACCACAGATAATCAGTACCAAAGTGCATGTGCTATCTCCTCTAAAACATGGTATGATTGGTTTACATTTCTTTGGCATATTTAATTTACTTGTAAGTCAATTGTAAACTGGTATCCTATATACCAAGGGCCTGTAAATTAAATGCTACTAGTGGGCCTGCAGCACTGATTGTGCCATCCACAAAAGCAGCCTTTCAAACCTGTCTCAGGCCTGCTACTGCAGAGCCTGCAGGCACAGTTTACTTCCACATTAACTTGGGATTTAAAACTACTTGCCAAGACTTAAACTCCCCTTTTATTTCACATAGGCCACCCCTAAGGTAGGCCCGAGGAAGCCCTATTAGTAGGGTGCTGTGTTAGTGAAAGGTAGGACATATGCCTTTCTTATGTGGCATGTCCTGGTAGTGACAAACAGCCGTTTTTGTTTCTCACTGCTGTGAGGCATACTCCTCTCATAGGCTAGCATTGAGAACTCCATTATATATTCTTAAGTGGTAATTCCTGATCTGAAAGGAGTAGCATTGCCATGTTTGGAATAGTGGTGATAAATCCAGCTTACTGCTGTAGTTGGATTTTACATTACTATTTTAGAAATGCCACTTTTAGAAAGTGGACATTTCTCTGTGCGTATGAATCTTTGTACTTTGCAGCCTGACTCCAATCCATGTCTGGGCTTGGGTGACAGCTACACTTGTTGCATACTTGACAGACAGCCATCACACATGAAGGGCTGGGTGTTAAAGGGGTTACATCTGCATTCATCTGCATACTGATGGTCTTACTGGGCTGGGAGAGGATAAGGCGTCCACAGTTTATATTTGTATAGGTTGTGTCCTGCCCTCCCTCAAAGGGCTGATTTACCCATACTGACATATGGAGCCAGGGCTCGGTTGAAAGGGATTGTTGTGCACTTGAAAGGATTCTTTTGAAGTCATCCTTTCATCAATTACATAATTGAGTACAAGTACAGGTGCTCTGACCCCATGTTTTTAGACACTGTGTGGGACTTCTAATCAGACACTGCTGGCTCTACATGTTGCACATTGCCAGAGGACTGCTGTGCTTCCAGGAGAAACCACCACTTGGACGACTTTGCTTTTGTTTTTCTGACCTGCTGCCTATTGAGTTGCGAGAGAGACTGCCACTCTGCTTCAAGTAACTTTGTGTGCTGGCCTGATGCCTGCTAGTCTGGCTGCGCTTTGTGCCCTTAGAGTTCTCCATGGACTGGCTGACTTGTCCCTAAGCACCTCTGCCATGGGACTCTACCCCTTGGGAGTCCGGCAGCAGAGGGCTATGTGAGGAGCTGTGATCAACCACTCCCTCTTTGTTAAAACTAGCGCATGGAGAGAGCTTCATTTTATGCTCCTTGACAAAGCCAGCACATGCTGAGCACTTGATGACCGCCCGAGGACCAGGGCCTGAGGAGAGGGGGGGAAGGGAAGGGGTCGCAGTGCTCACTCTCAACCTTGTCTCTGCTTGTGAGCACCCTTTGCTGCACACGCGCCTGCGGGTTGGTGCCTCTCCCCCATGTGGAGTGCCCGGGACCGTCATTTCCAGTTTCCGACTCGTGCCATCTCAGGAGGGTGGCCGCGAGCTGAACAGCAGCCTTTGTCTCTGGGACATGCAGGTTGCCTGGCCAACAAAATCACCGCAACCCCATCAGGTGCCCGCTGGGCAGAGGAAGCCAGACGCCGCACTATTTGTTGGGGGTGCGAAAGAGTGAGTCGGGCCCCAGGGAAGTTTGGCAGCCGCCCTGCTCTTCCTTCACAGGTGGCCCTGTTCTTTAAGAGAAAGGCTGCAGTAGGTCCAGCAGCTGCACCGTGCACTCGCGGGCACCTGCCTTTTCACTATGCTGCACACGGGGACCAAGTGAGGTCTCCCCGCCTAAGGGCGCATTGTGTGGGCCCCCCTGTTAACATACCTTGGGGGCACTGGATCTTGTTGTTTTGGGGACACTGGATCTGGTTGGTGATTTACGACATACTTGGGGGCACTTGCTTCTTGATTGTGCCCAACAGGGTGAGTCCCCGATGGGGGACCCCGATAAGGGATTTGTTGCACATAGAGAACTACGAATTACCATATTACATGTAGTAGGTGTGCAGGCATTCCTGGGCACTACCCTAGTCCCTAATGTACTTGTTTCAACCAGATTCCTAAACATTACCATAACCCTGCTAGTAAGGGTGTAGGGGTTACTGGGCCCATGTGAGCTTATTAGTACTGAGGTACTACTGATGATACATGGTAATTTATATGTTTTCCCCAATCTACTTTGCATTACATGCACTGAGGTCATAATGTATGTCATTTTGATTCTTGCCTTGTTACGATAATGAGTACTGACTCAGGATTTGCATACCATGCACAGAATGTATGATTCATGTCATTTTGGTCTATGTTGCATGTACAATATATACTAGATTTTTATATAATTCCGTGTGGAGTCTATTTTGTAGTGTATTCATTGTATTTCTGTGTGAGTGTGTTGCGGAAATGCTTTACACATTGCCTCTGATAAGCCTGACTTCTCTGTGCCAAGTAACCAGAGGGTGAGCACAGGTTATCTTTGGTGTGTAACTTACTTGCCTTGACTAGAGTGGTGGGTTCTGCCTGACTTAGGAGCATTCCGTCCATTATCTGTTCTTTTTGCATTTGTCGCCCTAAGTGGTAAGGGTATGCCCAGACATGGTTCCCGTGCTCGCTATGCCACTGGATTCAAGCTAGCCTGGCTGATGAAGGGTGATACATCAAAACCGATCCCAGGATGCCTCTTTCCAGGTCAGGGAGGGCCTGGCCTGGTAGTTCAGACTGGACTGTTCCTATGGGGAGCAGTGTCAATACTAATTTGCATATGGCTGAGTCCAAACTGGAATGGCGTGGCAAGCAAAATAACAATGGATTAATCCCAGATCTGTGACGGGGGGTGAATGTTTGATTTGTTCAGCATTCCGTCCATCATCTGTTCTTTTTACTGTTAGAAAGTGGGCATTTCTCTGTGCTTATGACTCTTTGTGCTTTGCAGCCTGACTCCAATCCATGTCTGGCCCTGGGTGACAGCTACACTTGGTGCATACTTTCCAGACATCCACCACACAGGAAGGGCTGGGTATGACAGGGGGTTACATCTGAATTCATCTGCATACTGATGGTCTTCCTGGGTTGGGAGAGGTGAGGGCGCTCACACTTTAAATTTGCATAGGTTGTGTCCTGCTCTCACAAAAAGGGCTGATTTACCCCCTACTGACGTATGGAGCCAGTGCTGGGTTGAAAGGGATTGTTGTGCACTTGAAAGGATTCTTTTGAAGTCATCCTTTCATCAATTACATTTTTGAGTATAAGTACAGGTGCTCTGACCCCATGTTTTTAGACACTGTGTGGGACTTGTAATCAGAAACTGTTGGCTCTACATGCTGCACATTGCCAGAGGACTGCTGTGCTTCCAGGAGAAACCACCACTTGGGCTACTTTGCTTTGTTGTTCTGACCTGCTGCCTATTGAGCTGCTAGAGGGACTGCCACTTTGCTTCAAGTAACTTTGTGTGCTGGCCTGATGCCTGCTAGTCGGCTGCGCTTTGTGCCCTCAGAGCTCTCCAGGGACTGGCTGACTTGTCCCTAAGCACCTCTGGCATGGGACTCTACCCCTTGGGAGTCCAGCAGCAGAGGGCTATGTGAGGAGCTGTGCTCAACTGCTCCCTGTAAGATTAAAACTATTGCATGGTGAGAGCTTAATTTTATGCTCCTTGACAAACCCAGCGCATGCTGAGCGCTTGATGACCGCCCGAAGTCCAGGGCCTGAGGAAGGGAGGGGAGGGTACGCAGTGCTCACTCTCAGCCTTGTCTCGGCGTGAGCACCCTGAGCACCCTTTGCTGCACACGCACCTGAGGGTTGGTGCTTCTCCCCCATGTGGAGTGCCCAGGACCGGCATTTCAAATTTTTGACTTGTGCCATCTCAGGAGGGTAGTCGCAAGCCGAAGAGCAGCCTTTGTCTCTGGGACATGCAGGTTGCCTGGCCAACAAAACCACCGCAACCCCATCAGCTGCCCGCTGGGCAGAGGAAGCCAGATGCTGCACTATTTGTTGGGGGTGCGAAAGAGTGAGTCGGGCCCCGGGGTAGTTTGGCAGCCGTCCTGCGCTTCCTTCACAGGTGGCCCTGTTCTTCAAGAGACTGACTGCAGTGGTTCCAGCAGCTGCACTGCACGCTTGCTGGCAGCTGCCTTTCACTATGCTGCACACAGGGGACCAAATGAGGTCTCCGCACCGGAGTCTGCATTGCGTGGGCCCCCACCCCCTGTGACATACCTTGGGGGCACTGGATCTTGTTGTTTTGGAGACACAGGATCTGGTTAGTAATTTATGCCGTTCTTGGGGGTACTTGCTCCTTGATTGTGCCTAACAGGGTGAGTCCTCGACAGAGGCCCCCAATCAGAAATTTGTTGCACACAGAGAACTACAAATTACCATATTACATGTAGTAGGTGCGCAGGCTTTCCTGGGTCCTACCTTAGTCCCTAATGTACTAGTTTCAACCAGGCTCCTAAAAATTACAGTAACCCCGCCAATATGGCTGCAGGGATTCCTGGGTCTATGTGGGCTTATTGTTAATGAGGTACTACAGGTGATAGATGGTGATTTATGTGTTTTTCACCCAATCTACTTTGCATTACATGCACTGAGGTCATAATGTGTATGCTTTTGATTCTTGTCTTGTCAGAATAATTAGAACTGACTCAGGATTTGCATAGTATGCACTATATTTATGATTGATGTTGTTTTGGTCTATGTTTTATGTACAATATATACTATATTGTTATATAATCCTGTGTGGAGTTAATTTTGTGGTGTATTCATTTTTTTTCTGTGTGAGTGTGTTGCACAATGCTCTGCGCCAAGCTACCAGAGGGTGAGCAAAGGTTATCTTTGGTGTGTTACTTACTTGCCCTGACTAGAGTGGTGGATTCTGCCTGGCTTAGGTGCCTACCCTAGCCAACCTTAAACCCCATTTCTAACAGTACAAAATGACTCTAGGCAATAGCACATAAACTGTATGGGCAGCAATGGTGATGCAAATTCTTCCAACAGAATCTATGAACTGTGCCACACTTTAAGACGCTCATCCAATTTATTTTACAGATGGGGCGTAGAGCTCTTTCTGTAATACTGAAAGTGTTGGTGGCAATGTTCTACTGACACACAGAAACAGTAAGTTTCATCAACTGAATGGAGTCATTCAACATGCAAATGTAAGGAAACCGATTACATCGTTACATGTCCTATCATGGGATGTGAGTTTTGAGATGGCCATTTCCCTAATGCAGCATGGAATATAGAGTACCCAGAGAGTCCCTAGAAAGTAAGGGTAGGTTTCTAGGAGCTGCTTTGAGCTTCCCCCTAGTAGATTTGGCTTAAGCAACAGACTTCCCTAAAACAAAGTATTTTAGCAGCACCAAAACACTATCAAAGTCAAAAAATCTATCATTTAAAATTCACACAAGAATGTAATTGAATGTAGCAAAAGTTAGTGATCAAAACATCAAAATCGCAGAAAGGGATTAAGGGAATCAGTAGATTGGTTTTAAAGAAAATTCAAATTCTTCTATAAAAAGCATTTGCATTGTAAAGGTCAATTTTTTCGTTTTGTGGCTTGGGATACCGGGTCCGAAGCTCCATTTGAGACTGGTGTGATGTATAGATGGTTTGGTAAACTTAGTGGTGCACCCCAGTCAGCAGTTTTAACTTACGACTTCTTTATGGAAGTCAAAAACATCAAAAGCTGCAAGGCAAGATGCTCTTGGCCGACACGACTCTCTGAGGCTGGGTATGTCAAATGAAAGGTACCACAGAGGCTTTCAACTTTGATGCCATAAGCTTCTTTCTGAACAAACTTGAAAAATGTTATAGGTGAGGTCGTTTCACTGAGAGGATCACCTTGTCCCCTCTTCAAACTACCCCCTTTTCTTTTGTGTCTCGGTCAACTTTTTGGAGCTTGAACCTCTTCAGTGAGACAAGGCTGAGAGACTAGGGGGCATATTAGCAAGGGCTTTATCGCCGCTTTAGCTGCACTTTTTGCCGCCAAAGCGGCGATTTTTTTATCGCCCTATCAGCAAGCTGTCGCTAACAGGCGTTAGCGACAGCTTTCTGGCGATAGCGGCCGGTTTCCCTATCGCCTTGCATGCCAGCGATAATTATCGCTAATGACATGCAAGGTAGGCGTTCCCAACTAAAAGTGACTGAAAACAGTCGCTAACACAACTTCCCCCTATTAGCAACGCACGCGAAGCGATAAAAAAACTCGCGCTAAGCGCGATTATCGCTAGAATTTAACACCTGCTAAAAACATGACTTACCTGTTTGTTCAATGGGAGGTGGATTGTCAGGCTAAGTCCCCCATGGCGTTAATGCGTGAATATCGCTGGATTTCCAGCGATATTCACGCATTTCGCCGCTATCGCTGGATATTTTATCGCATTGGAGATAAACGTTGCTAATAACGTGTTATCTCCACAATAAAATCCAGCAATACGCGGCGATAAAAAAAAACGCGCTAAGCGCGGTTTGCGATAATTATCGCAAGTTGTTGCTAATATCCCCCTTGGTTCGGTATGGCTCTATGAATTCAGGTACCGAACTTCCAAGTCAGTCACGCAGGAGCTGCTAAATTGGCTACAAATACTTTAGAGAGGTATGAACAAGGAATTGTTTCTAGGGGTGGGCGGAATTTGCGTAGTCGCGCTACGCAAAGCTCCGCGAAACGGTAAAAAATCTCCGCGAGCACGCAAAAGTTCCGCGAACACGCGGAATTGCTTGTTCCGCCCGTTCGCGATACTTTTTTCCTGTTCGCGAACGCTGTTTGCGTGCTCGGGGAGAAATATCTCGCGAACACGCATTTTGAAAGCGCGAACAAGCAAAAAACTCCGCGAAATCGCGGATCAGTGAATTTTTGGTAATTTCGCGTTCTCCGCGGAACGCGAAATTACCCGAATTCCGCAAATTCCGCGAGCGGAACGGAATTTACCGCCCAGGCCTAATTGTTTCCTGCCAAGATTGCACAAAGAATAGGTAGCCTATGCAACTTGCTCTATTTCTCTGACAATCTGAAAAACACTAAGTCCCAACTGCCCCAAAAGTTAAATATCTTTTTATTGGATGCATCTAATTTTGTAAAACTTTCAGTAACACTTTCTGGGAACACCATGCCATGAATGTCAGTGGTAGGAGTGATTTTTAACCACTCTCTTCAAGCCCACAGTCAGAGTTTGAGTTCCAGCTTGTCCTGCTGTTTTCGTCTAAGGCAGAACATGACTTTCTGTTCCTGGGACTCCTGATTTTTATCAGCCTCAGGAAGACAGCAGTGATTTAGTCCCATTTCTCACTTTTGTCAACATGGGTATGCAAGGGAGCCGTGAGAATGGCTTTCAGCACTGGAACTTCAACAGGAAGTAAGATTATCTCAGCCCTTCCTCAGGTTTCAGGCATACAGGCATAACTTAGAGGCAATGTGTAAAGTATTTATAGAGCACTCAATCAGTAATAATGTGAAAACACAAAACAAGAAAAATCCCAAACCATTTAGAAAACTAGATTACATTTTAATAAATAAAATGACACCAGAATGACAAAAATGAAATCAGTAGAACCTGACAACTGCGGTTATCTAGTTGCACTAGACTGGGTCAATATCAAACATTAAGGCCAACCACAATGTAGTGCCAGTAGGATGCAGGGACCAGGTTCATACAGATGGAAAGTTTACCTTTGAACTTCAAATATTTTGAGAAGACAATGTGACTGTTGACGAGTCATTGCTGGAACAAGCTGAATTCAATAGGGCTCGACAACAGCGAGTTTCTGAAGAGCAGGGTCCCAGTGTGGTCGTAGATGAAAGCTGGAAAGCTCTGAGTGGGCAAAGTCAGAAGTCTGTGCTCTTGGAAGGTTGTGACTTGGCTTCAGACCTGATTAAGCCCTCTATGTTTGGACTTAGAAACTTTTCTTGCATTCAGAACGCATTTAGCCAGGCAAACTAGCAAGCTTAAGCTGACCGGTGATTCTATGTCGATGGCTGTGGCTTCAACCGGGGTCCCGGTCTCTGGCAGTTTATTAGGCAGAAAGTTGGCAAAACATTTCGAAGTCCCAGATCTTGCAGTTTGAAGACAGGAGGAGTACACTATAACACCAGTCAAGGGTCCAGGACCTGGCTAGCACTTCTTGGCGGTTAGGACTCACTACAACAGAGGTCAGCAGTATGGTCTAGGGTAGGTCCAGTTGGTACTGGTCAGCTGGGCAGTTGCAGGAAAAGCCTCTGGAAGCTTGATGTGTCCCTGTAGCTCAAATAGGCAGTCAGCCAACTTAGAGTCACATCTGGGGTCCTGGTTTCAAGGCTCGCAGGTCCAGTCTTCCTTCAGGATTCAGAAAGCAGGCAAGTCCTTATTCTGATCTTCACAGGTCTAGGAGTTTTTTCCTCGGAGTAGTACAAGGTATTCCACCTTTATATCCTGTGCCAGCTGTGAGTGGGGTAACTCCTGGCCACTTCCTGACCAATTGGGTAAAATGTCCCAAGGGTGACCCTACCGACACATGGTAGGACACTTCTTCCCCTGGTCAGAGCTCTGTATGTCTACCAAGTGGTGTGGTTATGATAATCTTGCAAGCTCTCCGTTGTGGTGACTTCAAACCAGTTCTGGGGCAACTTCTCCATCCCACTGGGCCTGGAGCCAAGCTGGCTATTCAGACAAAGGGAGGCAGGCCAATGTGTGAGCTACATCTACCTCTGACAGGGTAGGCACCCTTTGAAGCTCAGTAAGGGGCTAACACAGCCCCCAGGCCATCCTGTTCAAAGAAGGAAAACACCTCTCTAGATTCAAGACTTTTGTACACTATCAGTCAATCAATCAGGGAATTGGGAAGCGCGCTACTCACCCGTGAGGGTCTCAAGGTGCTCGGGGGGATCCAGCTCCGGGTCAGCCGAAGAGCCAGGTCTTGAGGCTCTTCCTGAAGGTGTGCAGAGTGGGGGAGCATCTGATGTTGATCAGGAGCTCGTTCCAGGCCTTTGCCAAAATGTAGGAGAAGGCTTTTCCACCCGCTCTGGTTCTGCGGATGCGCAGAGTTTCTGCGAGGGCGAGGTCGACAGAGTGGAGGTTTCTCCTGGGGACATGGAAGGAAATTCTTTCGTTGAGGTATTTGGTTCCGGTTTTGTGGAGGGATTTGTAGGTGTGGGCGAGTAGCTTGAAAGTTACTCTCTTCTTGACCGGGGGCCAGTGGAGGTCTCGCAGGTGTTGGGTGATGTGTTCATATCGTGGGATGCCGAGGACGAGTCTGGCCGCGGTGTTCTGGATGGTCTGGAGTTTGCGTAGCAGGGATTTGTTGATTCCAGCGTAGAGGGCGTTTCCGTAGTCCAGTCTGCTTGTTATGAGTGCGTGGATGACGGTCTTCCTGGAATCGGGGGGATCCATTTGAAGGTCTTGCAAAGGATGCGGAGGGTGTTGAAGCTGGTGCAGGCGACGGCGTTGATACAGAGGTTCCGGGTGTGATCCGTGGGGGTGGGTGGGTTGCTGATTGTGGTGGGCCACCAGGTGTTGTCCCAAGCTGAGGGGCTGGGTCCAAGGATGAGGACTTCTGTCTTCTCCAAGTTGAGCTTCAGACAGCTGCTGCTCATCCAGGATGCAACATCTTTCATTCATTCCTGGAAGTTGAGTGTGGTGGCGTCGGGTTCCTTCATGAGGGAGAGGATGAGCTGGGTGTCGTCGTTGTAGGATACTATGCTGAGTTCATGCTGTCTGACGATGACGGCGAGGGGGGCCATGTAGATGTTGAAGAGCCTGCGACTGAGCGATGATCCTTGGGGTACTCCGCAGTTGATCTCTGTGGGTTCTGAGAGGAAGGGCGGGAGTCTGATCCTTTGGGTTCTGCCGGTGAGGAAGAAGCGGAGCCAGTCGAGGGCAGTTCCTTGTATGCCGGCGTCGTGGAGTCTGGCTGTGAGAGTGCGGTGGGAGACGGTGTTGAAGGCTGCAGAAAGGGCTAGTAGGATAAGGGCCACAGTGTGGCCTTGGTTGAGAAGTGTGCAGATGTCGTCTGTGGCAGCGAGGAGGGCGGTCTTGGTGCTGTGGTTGCTGCGGAATCCGGATTGGGAAGGGTTGAGGATGGCATTCTCCTCAATGAAGTTAGTCAGCTGGGCGTTGACGATCTTCTTGGTGACTTTGGCCATGAAGGGAAGGAGAGAGATAGGTCAGTAGTTTTTCAGGTCCGTCGGGTCTGCAGAGGGTTTCTTGAGGTGGGGCTTGACTTCTGCGCATTTCCAGTCATCGGGGAATGTGCCACATTCGAAGGTGGCGTTGATGGTGCGTCGTAGCTCGGGCGCTATGGCAGCGGTGGCTCTGTGGAAGATGTACTGTGGGCAGGGGTCCGTGGGGGCTCCTGAGTGAGTGCTCTTCATGGTCATGGCAGTATCTTCGGTGGTGACCGGGGTCCAGGCAGTGATGGTAGGCTGGCTGTCGTCGCTGGGGGAAGGGGTGGTTTCTGGAGTCTGTTCGCTGAAGTTGTCGTAGAGGGCTTTAATTTTCAGATTGAAGTAGGAGCCGAGCGTGTTGCAGAGTTCCTGGGAGGGTGTGATGCCCGTGGCTTCGTTGGGGGGTTTGGTGAATTCCTGGATGATGCTGAAGAGTTCTTTTGAGTTGCTGGAGTAGGCGAGGATTTTGTTTTGGATGAAGGTCCTTTTGGTGGATCTAATGAGTTGGTGGTATTCTGTCATGGCGTTCTTGTAGATGGTTTGGTCTACAGTGACTTTGCTGTTCCTCCACTGCTTCCCGTGACGTCTGCAGGTGCGCCTGGCTTCTTGGAGGTCGGTGGTGAACCAAGTGGCCTTCATGGGGTGGTGTCTGTCTGGGTTGCGGAGGGGGGCGAGCTTGTCTGCGCAGTTGTTGATCCATTGGTGTAGTTCTTTGGCTGCAGAGTTGGCGTCGGACGAGGCAAGAGGGGGATCGAGGTTGAGGGTGGAGTTGAGGTGCTCCTCTGTGACCTTGCTCCAGTTGCTTCACGGTGGGTGTGGTGTGGGTTAGTGAGCAGTGGCGTTGTTGAAAGAGAAGTGTACGCAGTGGTGGTCTGTCCAGGGGGGTAGGGTGGTGTGGCTGAAGTGGATGTTGTTCCCTCCTGCGAAGATGGGGTCGAGGGTGTGTCCTTCCTTGTGGGTGGGGGTGGTGATGAGCTGTTTCAGTCCGAGGTTGGCGAGGTTGTCCAGGAGGTTGGCGGAGTTGGGGTCGCTGAGGTTGTCGAGGCGGAAGTTGAGATCTCCAATGAGTATGTAGTCCATAGAGGCGATGGCGTGGGGCGCGATGAGGTCGGCGATGGTAGTGGTGAACAAAGTTTGAGGTCCGGGGGGTCTGCAGGCCAGGGTGCCGCGTAGGGTCGTTCCGGGGCTGGTCTGGATCTGGAAATGGAGGTGTTCAGTGGTAGAAGGGGAGTTGCTCGTGCTGGAGGTGGAGAGTTGGAGGGAGCTCTTGTGTGCAATTGCAAGTCCTCCTCCTGGGCGGTTGGGGTGGTCCTTCCTCCTCACTATTTGGGAGGAATCCACATTTAGCCAAACAGGAACCATCCAACAGTCAGGCGGCACTAAAGACTAGCAGAAACACATTGTGTTATGGATATTTGGGGACTACCGCAGGGGTGGCTTATAAGCACTAAAAGGGAACGTTTAGGCCTGGCAAAAGACCATTTTAAGTGGCTGTTTAAAACTGCGCTCAACAGCTGCAAAGACATGCCTGAAGACGTTTTACACTGCTACTTTAGTGAGTGGTACAGTGAGTTTTGCAGCCCACATTTATTTTCCAGGTTCTAGGTACATGAAGTACCATATACTTGGGACTTATATATAAATTAATAGCGCCAATTAGGTGTATACCATTTTTACCATGTTTAAAGGGGAGAGCACAAGCACTTTACCACTGGTTAGCAGGAGTAAAGTGTGCAGAGTTCTACGTGCAACAGAAATTTGTTCAGCCAAAGAAAGCAAAAATCTGAGGTAATACAATGCAAAAGATGGTAATTTCAGACAATGACTGAATATCAATTTATGCCTCCATTTTTTGTGGAAATATTCTAAAACTGCAGTACAGTGTGTCCATTTTATACCCTTTTGCACATTGATACCACTGCCTGGGGGCTTTTATAGATATCAAAAATTTCTAAAAATAGTTCCAGTTTAAAAAAAGTATTTTATCACCTTCCTATTGAGAAAATTACCAGATGTAGAACTGCACATTTCACTGATCACAAATCTCTAACAAAAATTGCATCATAATATAACAATTTGTTGATGTGCACATGTGGAGCCACCAGAGTGCCCAATAATAATTCCCTGATATTTCTGTACTCAGATGCTTGATTTAGAGAGTCAAAGCCCTGGGCAAAGGGTGGATTTAGGACTCTACAATATGGCATAGTACAACAATAAAGGTCGTATGGCATAAATGTAGGTCTCCAGGGAGATAGTGATAGCTTTGTTCCACAGTTTCAGGTATCAGCGGTTGTTACAGATTACTTAAGGGATTTTAGAAAGTGGTGTTTGAGTTTTCAAAAACTATATTAACTCTCATTGGAATAGAATTATTTAATACGTGAAAGCTCTGGGCAGGAACGAAATCTGTTTTTATTTCCAAATCAATGGACATGCAAAAAGAATGTGAATAACATGAGCGAAAAAGGCACTCTTTTATCCCAACCCTTACACTCTATGAACTTTAAAAGCACAAGTGATCGTAATACAAAATTATTGACACTTTAAGTAAATGGAATGGTAAACATTTTTGTTCAAACAGCTAAAGCAGCCCCAGCCAAAGATACATAAACAGTGTTTAGTTACTCACGTAGTTAGCAAACAATGTTATGTTATGTTATGTTAAACAGAATTTGTAGAGTGCTCGTAAGCCAAAAAGGTTTCATGGCGCTAAGTAAAAGAAGGAACACCAGACTCAAGCCTAACCATAAGCTTGTTTGAAGAGCCAGGTTTTTAAAAGTGACCTGAATCTTGGATAGGTAGGAGTAGTTCTTATATCAGAAGGCAGAGAGTTCCAAAGGTGAGGAGCAATCACCGAGAATCTGGAACCAGCCAATCTCTTCTTTTTAAACTTGGGTACATTTAACAAATTTTAGTGGGCCGATCTGAGATTGCATTTTGGGGTGTAACTTTGAACTCTTGAAGACACAGAGGTTGGACTTTTCCCATATAGTGATTTAAAAATAATACAACCAGTTTTAAAAATGATCCACTGGGCTACTGGGAGCCACTGTAGATTTTCCATCAGAGGCTTAATGTGGCAATATCTTGGCAGACGCCAGATCAACCTGTCTGCCTGATTTTGTACTATCTGTAACCTCTGATTCTGATTCAGTCCTTTTGCTAGTCCGAGATATAAAGAGTTAGCGTAGTTGATCCAGGACATCACATTGGCCATTACAATCTGGATCATGGCTTCAAAGGTTAAATATTTCCTGATTTTCTTAATTTTGCGGAGTTGAAAAGAGCACGAGGAGATCATTGCTCCTATCAGTGGCTTCATGGTCAAGTTTTCATCGATTAGGATTCCAAAGTGTTTGACCACTTTTTTGTGAGTGGGAGATGGAGCCTTCTCTGGAGTTCAGAAGCAGGGGATCCAGTTGTGAAGTTTGTTGCTTAATATTCACAAAATGTCCGTTTTCTCCAAGTTCAGCTTTAATTGGTGGCTATTCATCCACTCCTGGTTGTATAACATGGTATTTTGGAATTGCTCCATGGATTCCAAGGTGTTGTCCATATTGAAAAGCAGCTGCAGATCATCAGCGTAGTTGTAAATGTACACCCTCTGCTTCTATAGATCATGTACCAGAGGACAGATGTAGATATTGAATAAATGAATGGATAAAAAAGAGCCCTGAGGTACTCCACAATCTAGTCGAACCTTTGTAGAGCAAAGAGGGAAAAGATGGACTGACTGAAAACGATCTGAGAGAAAGGATCCCACCCAGCCCTGTGCTGTGCCCTGCAGACCTGCGGCCTTGATACAGTCAATCAAAATAGCATGGTCAACTGTGCCAAAGGCCACAGACATATCCAAAAGGACCAGTGCCTGAGCTCGCCCCTTGTCTGCTTCTTCCCTCATGTCATCAACTGCAGATAGGATATCAGTCTCAATTGAATGAGCGGGATGGAATCCCGCCTGATCAGGGTCAAGAAAGGCAGACTCCAGTACAAAGGAACAGAGGTGTTGGGAAACATGAGGCTCTAATAGCTTTGCCAGGTAGGGGAGTAAGGATATAGGGCTGTAGTTTTTTCAGATTAGTTGGATCCTCTCTGGGTTTTTAGGTCGAGCATTCAAGACCTCTTGTATATACTTTAGTATATACGTAAATGTGTATGTACTTTGTGGGCTCTAGAGATCAGCCCTAGGACTTGTCTGCTTCCGTTAGGGACTTTTATTTCTGTTCAACTGCCTCTATTTAACTGTCTTGATAGAAAACGTCCAGCAGAGGTCAGTAAAATACCAGAATTGCTTTCTGTTTAGGGACTTTCTTTTTTTAATTTTTCTGGCAACTGCCTCTATTTAACTTTCTTGATAGAAAACAACCAGCAGAGGTCAGTAAACTACCAGAATCACTTTAGCATTCTCTAGATTTCAGTCCATAGAAATTGTCTTCCACGAGCACCCGTAGACAATAATATTTTTTTCAAATCTTGAATTTTCAGTGATATGACCACCGAAAGCCCTGATTTTATATTAAAAACAGAGCTTTGGACAATACCATTTCCCCTGAAAAGCAATATTTCTCTCCATGTGTTCCCATACCGTGTCACGCAGGTTGGTGCTTACTTTCCCTCCATGTTAAAGAACAGTAGATGTTTCAGCACCCATGCTAATGTGCTGCATAGCTAAATACATATAAGGTCCCCAAGGTGAGACCGATTGCATTGCAAATGCTTGTTTTAAAACAGGAATTACTACTGCCTTCTTGAACACAAGGGATCACAGTGCCCTGGCTCAGTGACAGGTTAAGTAGGGAAAGTACTGGATCAGAAAAAAGGGAAAATGTGTTTTTCAAAATCCGAGGGGGACAAATACCCTCAGGAGATCCAGATTTGACTTTAGATAACAAGTCTAGAAGTCGGTCTTTGGTAATAAGCGGAAAAGCTGTGCATGTCATAAGATTTTTGTCTTCCGGGGGAGTAGCACTAGCAAAAGAGTGTTAGGGAATGCTATCTTTTATAGCTTTTATTTTATCGATAAAAAAGGAATTTAGGTCATTGCATACGTTTTGAGTAGGAACAACAGGTACTTTTAATCTATATGGATTGGGTAGTTCTTTTACAATTCAAAAAATATCTTTAGATTTATTCTCAGAATGTATGATCTTATTTGAGAAATATATGGATTTGGCATCCCAAATAGATTTCTTATATGCCTTTAGCCTTAAAACAATAACATCCTTTTTCTCAAGCAAGTATGTCTTCCGCCAGGTGCGTTCAGCCTGGCGTAGTTCAAGTTTGGCTTGATCTTTTGGTTTCTGTGAACCATTTGAGATCTGAAACTCATTTCTTATAAAGTAAAAAAAGAAAGAGGCCTCCTCCATAGGGTGAGGACACACAGTAAATCCATCATCAAACCCTTTGAATAATAAAAACAATTCGACCCCCAAAAAATATCAATTAAAATGTTATACACAGATGGGTGAAATACTAAAGCGCCAATGATAACATTATTACTCCGTGGTGGTGAAGTGGGAGTTCATACATCTTATTATCTATTTAAAATGAAATCACTGGAGAATACCAAGGCATGATAGACCTTATTTTCATCAAAGTACCTGATTCTCAACCTACTTGGAAATCTCCTTAAGTCTAGTTACAATTAGGTTTTTTTCGAAAAAGCTTGGGGAAAATCACAGTTTTTAAACAGCAGATTAATTGCAAATGGTGTAAAACAAAGGCACGAGACCGCATAAGTCACATGGTCGGCCCTTTGCTTGTGCCAGTTGTCAAGGCTACTGGGCAGACTGACTGTACTGCAGAACCCTATAGACTGTACATCATTTATTGTTCCAGTGGTACAGTTGTAAGAACTGTAAAATTAATATATACTCTACAGATAACTATCCTGTTCGATTGAAAATCTACGAAGATGGTGTAAACAGGCCCTGATTTTTGCATAATTCCGAAGTGAACAAAGGAAGCTTTGACATGTGTGCAAACACGCCCTGTGGCGCGTTTTAAGTTGGGGAATTAATTGCCCTTCAATCCTGAGGGCTCCTGGGGGCCAACTAGCCCACCAGGTACCTCCAGTAAGCGCCACAGGCCTGCGTTGCAGAGAGGTGGTCCAGGCCATGCCCCTTTGTACATCTCTCTGCAACGCAGCTCTGTGGCGCTTACTGGAGGTACCTGGTGGGCTAGTTGGACCCCAGGGACCCTCAGGATTCAAGGGGACTTTATCCCCCAACTTAAAATGTGCCACGGGGCGCGTTTGCACAGTGGTGAAGGGAGGGGGCGGGGCCTGAGGTGACATGTGTGCAAACACGCCCTGTGGCGTGTTTGAAGTTGAGGAATTAATTCCCCTTCAATCCTGAGGGCCCCTGGGGCCAACTAGCCCACCAGGTACCTCCAGTAAGCGCCACAGGCCTGCGTTGCAGAGAGGTGGTCCAGGCCACGCCCCTTTTTACACATCACTGCAAGCAGCTCTGTGGCGCCTACTGGAGGTACCAAGTGGGCTAGTTGGACCCCAGGGACCCTCAGGATTCAAGGGGACTTAATCCCCCAACTTAAAACGTGCCACGGGGCGCGTTTGCACAGTGGTGAAGGGAGGGGGCGGGGCCTGAGGTGACATGTGTGCAAACACGCCCTGTGGCATGTTTAAAGTTGGGGAATTAATTCCTCTTCAATCCTGAGGGTTCCTGGGGGCGAACTAGCCCACCAGGCACCTCCAGTAAGCGCCACAGGGCTGCGTTGCAGAGAGGGGGTCCAGGCCACACCCCTTTTTACACCTCTCTGCAACGCAGCTCTGTGGCATTTACTGGAGGTACCTGGTGGGATAGTTGGACCCCAGGGACCCTCAGGATTCAAGGGGACTTAATCCCCCAACTTACAACGCGCCAGGGGGCGTGTTTGCAGAGTGGTGGAGAAAGGGGGCATGGCATTTGTCTACCTCTCACCAATCCCACTGCGTGGGGGCTTACTGGAGGTAAAAGGTAGGCTAGTTGGCCCCTAAAGGACCCCCAGCAGTGAAGGGGACTTCAATCCCCATCCAAGAGCGTGCCAGGGAGCGCGTTTGTAGAGTGGTGGGCAAAGTGGGTGTGACCTGGTACGAGTACTTACCAGTGCTGCTGTGTGGGACTGACTGGAGGTAATAGTTTGGGAAGTTGGCCCCCAAGGATGTCCTTGGGGGCCAACTACCCCTCTTGTTACCTCCAGTAAGTCCCACACAGTGGGATTGCTAAGACGTCTTCGGAGGCCATGGCCCCCTTTCTCTACCACTCTGCAAATGTGCCTCGTGGCAAACTACGGGATGGGGGATGAAGTCCAATTTAGTCCTGAGGGAGTTTGGGGGCCAAGAATCCCTCCTGGTACCTCCTGTAAGTCCTACGCAGCGGAATTCCTGAGCGTTGGTTGGACGCCCAGCACCCTTTCTACATCACTCTGCAAACGTGACTACTAGTTAAAGTAGCATATTTCTGCACCTCTGACTTAGAGGTAGTTTTAATCCCCCTGCCCTATTATGTACTAGGGCCTTACAGAGGAGGTCATGCTAATCACAGGGGTACCCCAACGCATAGTGTTCCCTAGTGTATGTAGGTGTTTTCACTGTATTCTAAGTGTCTTTTAGCATAGCACTGGCTCTAGGCCTGGTTAGTCAGAGTCAGTTACCACCAGTACCCGTCTGAAAAAGATGTGGGCACAGGATGATTTTGCAACAAGGCCTCTTTCTGCTCCTCTGTTGGTTCTTTCTGCACGTCTTGCTTCTTCCTGCACTTTTGTTCATCTTTGTGGACTTCTGTTGCTTCTTTCTGCATTTCTTTTGCTTCTTTCCGTGCGTTTTTTCTTCTTTCTTCACATGTCCTACCTCTGTAGGCATAGTTAGAAACTAGTATTTAAAAAACCTTTGAAATTCACTTAAAAAACCATAGGTTTCAGGCACGTTATAGTTAGAAATTAGCATTTAAAAAACCTTTAAAATTCACTGAAAATACCATAGGTTTCAGACACGTTATAGTTAGAAATTAGCATTTAAAAAACCTTTGAAATTCACTGAAAAAACCATAGGTTTCAGGCACATGATAGTTAGAAATTAGCATTAAAAAACCTTAGAAATTCACTGAAAAAACCACAGGTTTCAGGGACGTTATAGTTAGTTGGATATTTCACTCGTACAACACCAGAGAAATTCGGCCGTTATAGTTAGTTCAGCTAACTATAACTCGCGCCCCCGCAATGCACTGCTGATGACGTCACATATTACATCATTCATGACATGGTCAGTGACATCACTGATGACATCACTGATGACATCTCAAATGACATCACTGATGACATCATCCACGTGATAATCTGATGCATAGACACACCATACCAGTTAGTACATACCCACTCACTAATTCCTAGACACACCAATACCAGTTAGTACATACCCACTCACTAATTCCTAGGTCTACACACACATCCACTCATTCACCCATACAGTCACTCATACATGCAGTCAACCATCAATACGGCATTATCATATTAAATATATGCAACAGTGTCAAGATTGTCTTAGAGAGCAGAAGAGAAATGCCATTCAGAATACACTAGAAAATAGAAAATATGCAACCTTAATGAAAATTCTCTTGGAGAGCAAGAACATGCAATTGTAATAATGTTTAGAATAATGGCAATGGCAATGCAGAGGAGAGAGAAAGAGACAATTTCAAAATACAATACGCATTATAGCCTCAGTCAAAGATGGTGGCTGAGGGGGGCTACACAGGCGTCAGCGACCCAAGGGGTCACTTCTGCGAGGTAGTCCGACGAATGGACTGTGGGCAGCTCATTTATACCCTTTTGAATGACGAACTATTGACCACAAAATCACGACATTAACAGGTGCTTTTGACGACAGAACATGACGCATTTTGGTCACTTCTCTGAAATATTTAGGAACACAGAAGTGACACCCACACTAAAAAAGTTTATCAAAAGGTCACTTGATGTTTGACTGTAAATCATAATGAAATTGAACATTTATCGGAAAGGGTTTGCGTCACTTCTCAGAAACTTTAATAAGAAAGCGGAACATTTAGAAAGGTCACAGGTCACCATCTCACGCCATGTGCACGTCTTAGTTACATTAAAGCTAGCAAAAGATACAATAATATGAAAGATTGACAGGTGGCAAGTGGCCCCCACAATCAGGTATCGCGTGATGTTCCTCTTAATTTGAGGAGTTCTGTGTTCTTGTGGTTAGCTATCTCTCAATAGATGTGAGAAGTGACGAGCTCATCTTGTGCAAGGAGAGACGGGGGGCCTGGGGGAGCTGGGGCTTCGTGTGTGTCACAGAAGAAATAACTTGTATTTTAGCAGAGAGGCATTTTGGGCCTACTACATTCAAAGAACAACTGAGACAGTAAGGTCAACTTAACACCACTCTGTATGCTGGCTGGTGGGGCCTTATCAGGGTCTCAAGCTACAGGTGTGGACAGAATGGGCCTGGGGTACTATATGATCAAAATAGACCCTGCTTCAGCCCCTCCTCTTGTTCATTCTTGAACAAAATTCTTACAGCATACCTTTCAGGCCCTCCTTCTAGTAGGTGTATCCCAGGGGTGTCATCCATATTAGAACATTGGCTCTCCTGCATCTTCCTTAATGCTATATACTCTCCTTCAGGCATGTCAATGAGGGATGTATATGGTGTCTGTGTAGGTGATGATGGATCCATATTTAAATCCTATCTCCGTTAGCATCTACTAGTGGTGAGTTGGGGGCTATCGACCTGGTACTGGGTAATGGTAGCAGGCTGCATTGTATGTGGTCCTATTTTTGTTACTTCTACTACTTCTATAATTGCTAAGTTATTCTCATTCCTTGTTCTATCCTTTTTTCCTATATATAGGCTTTATGAATGTTCCCTATTCCCTGGTCCACTGACCCTACGTATGGACATCCTGTATATCCCTATCTTGGCATTGTTCATCTCTACTACTTCAGTACTGAATTTTTTCACACAATGACATATTATCTGTAGGACGCAACAAAAAGAGCAACAGCAAAAACATTTAGAATGGCAGACAGCCACAAAGGTATCCAGTCAATGTTCAACCAATCAGTGGCTGTGTCTGCTTATGGCATCTCCTCCAGCAATCCTTTTCTTTTCTATCTTGTTCAAGTCGTCAATGGTCTTGGTGATGGAGCCATTTTCTTCACTGTTGGCCCATTTCTGCAACACAGACTCCCTATCCGAAGGCATACCCTCCTCTTTATATTTCTAAGCCAGAGTGCGTTTGCCTTGATCTGGAACATCACAATGATGGTGTTGGAAAAAAGAGCTGGACCCTGTTCAATAGGCAAAACTCCTTTGGTATGTCTTTGAAAGCTGTCCACCCTTAGTACTCAGCATACTGCCAATGTCGGTGGAGCACGGTAACAGAGCCATAGATGGGCATGGATGTGGGAGATAGTGCTGCTGGAACGATCAGGGACACTTTGTGCATTGTTCTAGTGAGCACAGGCTGCTCCTTCGAGGAGGCTGTTGGAGATAGAGACGTTCTCCGCAAGCCCAGTAAAAGTCCATTAGGCTGGAGGTGCCATATTAAATGTCCGAATTAAAAATGGTGCTGTTGCATTCCAAGAGCTGCGCCCAACAGGTACAGTGCCTAGAAAACAGAGAAGAGGTGACTTTTAATTTGTAATAATTTTTAATAATTTTGGACATTTTTCTTCCCAACCCCAAGTATACTTCCAGTCTATCCCATCTTCATATTCCTAAACTTCCCTATGTTGCCCTAAGGACGCTGCTCTATACCTCAAGTATTTCAAAAACACAGAGATCCACCCTTAAATAGATTACAGAAAAATGTACTCACAGGTCACGTGTGTTTACTACAGTGGTTGGAAGCACACAGTGTTTATTTAAATACCCCTCACACACCAATAGGGCCCTTGGTGTCATGCTTCATCATGGGGGTCTTCCCGCCCCGCTGCGGGACGGGGCGTCCTACGACCTACAACTACGTGGGAGCACTGATTTTCCAGACTATGTGTGGTGTAGGAAAATGTGAGTGGAAGGGTCAGGGGTGAGTGATAAAAGTGTATTAAAAAGTACCTGGCTCCTATGGACTAGAAACTTTAATATTCCTTGGAGCTGGTACTGTTAAAAAAGTGGGTCGGAGGTATCCTGCTTTAATGAGCGATCCCTCCTGTGTATGTCAACATGTTTCGAAGCTCACAGGCTTCTTCTTCAGGACAAAAACAGATCCCTTCTGTTCTCACTATGCTATCGAGACAATGTCGGTTGAATAGGTGTATATGTAAAGTGATATATATACAAGTAGTGTTACTAAGTGAAGAGGCAATAAATCATGCACAAGATACAATACCCACTAGGTATTCTATATGGTAATCTTAAAGAGAAACACAATATTAAAAATGCAAGGTATGTACTGCATCCGACGATAATTATGGTGACCTGAAAGAAAAGTGATATATATATAGTGAGAAATATATGTATTCTCTTTAGCCTTTTATCGTGTAGCAATACACTAGTGCCGTGTCCTGCAGGTAAAAACGACAATACATGACACACGAACATTTAGACATAAAACACAAACTCTATATTCTGAGTTCCAGGGGGTTATAGTTCAAGGAATACAATTAGCCTCTGGGTCCAGGAAGTACCAAAATCTGTTTCAGAAAAATAATCGACATGAATACATACTTGTTTTTTTGGAGACAATGCTCCATGAGCCTTAGAACGGGTGGGAAAGGTGCCTACAGTCATAATCTGTAGATGGAGAAAAACGGGTATGTATTGTAAATACCCAAATAGTGACCCTCTTGAATACATCCGTTCATTCTCTAACGTACTTACTAACTCCAGGGCACTGCCTCGCTTAGGTATCGCCTCCCCGCGGCTCCGTTGTACACTGAGACCGCGGGCGGGGTCCTTATGTAGTGACTGTAATTAGTCGAGTTGCCGCCAAAAAACGATCAATCAGAGCAGTGCTGACTTCTCATTGTGCCCCGGAAGTGGTTAGGTTCAAGAAAGGCTTCCCGTACTGGTGCTAGAACCTGGATACTAGACCGCTAACCAATTAGGTAAACGTGTCAAACTATTTTTATTTTACTGTCTTTTCACGGGGCCTATTAAGAACAATTACATGGCGGTCAGACGTTGTGTGAAACACTGAACTGTTTACGAGGAACCGTACCGTAGTTTCCCAAGATGGCCGCCGAGCCCAAGGACAAAAACCCAGGTGACCCCCCTTGCAAAACCAGGTTATTTTGTGGGAGGTCATTTTGATGTCGCCTCAATAGGTTTTGGGCCTTTACCTGTTGCGGGTACTTGACCCACCCACGCGAGTGAGGTATCATTTTTATCGGGAGACCTGGGGGAACGCTGGGTGGGAAGAAATTTGTGGATCCATGTAGATTCCAGAACTTTCCCACACAGAAATTTGAGAAAAAAGTGATTTATTCAGCTAAATTTGAGGTTTGCAGTGGATTCTGGATAGGAAAACGTTAGGGGACCCACGCAAGCCATACCTCGCTGGACTCCCCCTGGTATCTAGTTTTCAGAAATGTGTGGGTTTGGTAGGTTTCCCTAGATGGCCGCCGAGCCCGGGGCCAAAAACTCATGGGACCCCCCTTGCAAAACCAGGTTGTTTTGTGATAGGTAATTTTGATGTCGCCTCAATAGGTTTTGGGCCCTTGCCTGTCGTGGGTACTTGACCCACGCACAGGAGTGAGGTATCATTTTTATCGGGAGACCTTGGGGAACGCTGGGTGGGAGGAAATTTGTGGAACCACGTAGATTCCAGAACTTTCCCACACAGAAATTTCAGAAAAAAGTGATTTTTTCAGCTAAATTTGAGGTTTGCAGGGAATTGTGGGTAGGAAAACGTTAGGGGACCCACGCAAGCCATACCTCGCTGGACTCCTCCGGGTGTCTAGTTTCCAGAAATGTGTGGGTTTGGTAGGTTTCCCTAGATGGTCGCCGAGCCCAGGGCCAAAACCTCATGGGACCCCCCTTGCAAAACCAGGTTGGTTTGTGATAGGTAATTTTGATGTCGCCTCAATAGGTTTTGGGCCCTTGCCTGTCACTGGTCCTTGACCCACCCATGCAAGTGAGGTACCATTTTTCTCGTAAGACTTTGGGGAACGCGGGGTGATTGGAAATTTGTGGATCCACGCAGATTCCAGAACTTTTCACCACAGAAATGTGAGGAAAATGTGTTTTTTTTGGACAATTTTTAGGTTTGCAAGGGATTCTGGGTAACAGAACCTGGTGAGAGGCAGTCAAGTCACCCCATCCTAGATTCCACTGGGAGTCTAGTTTTCAAAAATGTATAGGTTTGCTAGGTTTCCCTTGGTGCCGGCATAGCTAGGGTTCAAAAACTACAGCTAGGTACTTTGCCAAAAAAGGGTCATTTTTCACTGTGAAATTGTGGTGTGTCCACTTTGCGTTTTGTGCCGTTTCCTGTCGCGGGCACTAGGCCTACACACACAAGTGAGGAACCATTTTTCTCGGAAGACTTTGGGGAACGCTGGGTGGGTGGAAATTTGTGGATCCACGCAGATTCCAGAACATTCCACCACAGAAATTTGAGGGAAATGTGGTTTTTTTGACAATTGTTTAGGTTTGCAAGGGATTCTGGGTAACAGAACCTCGTGGGAGCCAGTCAAGTCACCCCATCCTGGATTCCCCTGGGTGTCTAGTTTTCAAAAATGTATAGGTTTGCTAGGTTTCCCTAGGTGCCGGCAGAGCTAGGGTTCAAAAACTACAGCCAGGCACTTTGCCAAAAAAGGGTCATTTTTCACTGTGAAATTGTAGTGTGTCCACGTTGCGTTTTGCGCCGTTTCCAGTGGCGGGCACTAGGCCTACCTATGCAAGTGAGGTACCATTTTTCTCGGAAGACTTTGGGGAACGCTGGGTGGGTGGAAATTTGTGGATCCACGCAGATTCCAGAACTTTCCACCTCAGAAATGTGAGGAAAATGGGTTTTTTTGACAATGTTTTAGATTTGCAAGGGATTCTGGGTAACAGAACCTGGTGAGAGCCAGTTAATTCACCCCATCCTGGATTCCCCTGGGTGTCTAGCTTTCAAAAATGTATAGGTTTGCTAGGTTTCCCTAGGTGCCGGCAGAGCTTGGGTTCAAAAACTACAGCTAGGTACTTTGCCAAAAAAGGGTCATTTTTCACTGTGAAATTGTGGTGTGTCCACCTTGCATTTTGTGCCGTTTCCTGTCGCGGGCACTAGGCCTACCCACACAAGTGAGGTACCATTTTTCTCGGAAGACTTTGGGGAACGCTGGGTGGGTGGAAATTTGTGGATCCACGCAGATTCCCGAACTTTCCACCACAGAAATTTAAGGGAAATGTGGGTTTTTTGACAATGTTTTAGGTTTGCAAGGGATTCTGGGTAACAGAACCTGGTGGGATCCAGTCAAGTCACCCCATCCTGGATTCCCCTGGGTGTCTAGTTTTCAAAAATGTATAGGTTTGCTAGGCTTCCCTAGGTGCCGGCAGAGCTAGGGTTAAAAAACTACTGCTAGGTACTTTGCCAAAAAAGGGTCATTTTTCACTGTGAAATTGTGGTGTGTCCACTTTGCATTTTGTGCCGTTTCCTGTCGCGGGCACTAGGCCTACCCACACAAGTGAGGTACCATTTTTCTTGGAAGACTTTGGGGAACGCAGGGTGGGTGGAAATTTGTGGATCCACCCAGATTCCAGAACTTTCCACCTCAGAAATGTGAGGAAAATGTGTTTTTTTGACAATGTTTTAGGTTTGCAAGGGATTCTGGGTAACAGAACCTGGTGAGAGCCAGTTAATTCACCCCATCCTGGATTTCTCTGGGTGTCTAGCTTTCAAAAATGTATAGGTTTGCTAGGTTTCCCTAGGTGCCGGCAGAGCTTGGGTTCAAAAACTACAGCTAGGTACTTTGCCAAAAAAGGGTCATTTTTCACTGTGAAATTGTGGTGTGTCCACGTTGTGTTTTGTGTCGTTTCCTGTCGCGGACACTAGGCCTACCCACACAAGTGAGGTACCATTTTTCTCGGAAGACTTTGGGGAATGCGGGGTGGGTCGAAATTTGTGGATCCACGCAGATTCCAGAACTTTCCACCACAGAAATGTGAGGAAAATGTGTTTTTTTTGACAATTTTTTAGGGTTGCAAGGGATTCTGGGTAACAGAACCTGGTGTGAGCCAGTCAAGTCACCCCTTCCTGGATTCCCCTGGGTGTCTAGTTTTCAAAAATGTATAGGTTTGATAGGTTTCCCTTGGTGCCGGCAGAGCTAGGGTTCAAAAACTACAGCTAGGTACTTTGCCAAAAAACGGTCATTTTTCGCTGTGAAATTGTGGTGTGTCCACGTTGCGTTTTGTGCCGTTTCCTGTCGCGGGCAGTAGGCCTACCCACACAAGTGAGGTACCATTTTTCTCGGAAGACTTTGGGGAACGCTGGGTGGGTGGAAATTTGTGGATCCACGCAGATTCCAGAACTTTCCACCACAGAAATTTGAGTGAAATGTGGGTTTTTTTACAATTTTTTAGGTTTGCAAGGGATTCTGGGTAACAGACCCTGGTGGGAGCCAGTCAAGTCACCCCATCCTGGATTCCCCTGGGTGTCTAGTTTTCAAAAATGTATAGGTTTGCTAGGCTTCCATAGGTGCCGGCAGAGCTAGGGTTCAAAAACTACAGCTAGGCACTTTGTCAAAAAAGGGTCATTTTTCACTGTGAAATTGTAGTGTGTCCACGTTGCGTTTTGCGCCGTTTCCAGTGGCGGGCACTAGGCCTACCTATGCAAGTGAGGTACCATTTTTCTCGGAAGACTTTGGGGAACGCTGGGTGGGTGGAAATTTGTGGATCCACGCAGATTCCAGAACTTTCCACCTCAGAAATGTGAGGAAAATGGGTTTTTTGGACAATGTTTTAGATTTGCAAGGGATTCTGGGTAACAGAACCTGGTGAGAGCCAGTTAATTCACCCCATCCTGGATTCCCCTGGGTGTCTAGCTTTCAAAAATGTATAGGTTTGCTAGGTTTCCCTAGGTGCCGGCAGAGCTTGGGTTCAAAAACTACAGCTAGGTACTTTGCCAAAAAAGGGTCATTTTTCACTGTGAAATTGTGGTGTGTCCACTTTGCATTTTGTGCCGTTTCCTGTCGCGGGCACTAGGCCTACCCACACAAGTGAGGTACCATTTTTCTCGGAAGACTTTGGGGAACGCTGGGTGGGTGGAAATTTGTGGATCCACGCAGATTCCAGAACTTTCCACCACAGAAATTTGAGGGAAATGTGGGTTTTTTGACAATTTTTTAGGTTTGCAAGGGATTCTGGGTAACAGAACCTGGTGGGATCCAGTCAAGTCACCCCATCCTGGATTCCCCTGGGTGTCTAGTTTTCAAAAATGTATAGGTTTGCTAGGCTTCCCTAGGTGCCGGCAGAGCTAGGGTTCAAAAACTACAGCTAGGTACTTTGCCAAAAAAGGGTCATTTTTCACTGTGAAATTGTGGTGTGTCCACTTTGCATTTTGTGCCGTTTCCTGTCGCGGGCACTAGGCCTACCCACACAAGTGAGGTACCATTTTTCTTGGAAGACTTTGGGGAACGCAGGGTGGGTGGAAATTTGTGGATCCACCCAGATTCCAGAACTTTCCACCTCAGAAATGTGAGGAAAATGTGTTTTTTTGACAATGTTTTAGGTTTGCAAGGGATTCTGGGTAACAGAACCTGGTGAGAGCCAGTTAATTCACCCCATCCTGGATTTCCCTGGGTGTCTAGCTTTCAAAAATGTATAGGTTTGCTAGGTTTCCCTAGGTGCCGGCAGAGCTTGGGTTCAAAAACTACAGCTAGGTACTTTGCCAAAAAAGGGTCATTTTTCACTGTGAAATTGTGGTGTGTCCACGTTGTGTTTTGTGTCGTTTCCTGTCGCGGACACTAGGCCTACCCACACAAGTGAGGTACCATTTTTCTCTGAAGACTTTGGGGAATGCGGGGTGGGTCGAAATTTGTGGATCCACGCAGATTCCAGAACTTTCCACCACAGAAATGTGAGGAAAATTTGTTTTTTTTGACAATTTTTTAGGTTTGCAAGGGATTCTGGGTAACAGAACCTGGTGTGAGCCAGTCAAGTCACCCCTTCCTGGATTCCCCTGGGTGTCTAGTTTTCAAAAATGTATAGGTTTGATAGGTTTCCCTTGGTGCCGGCAGAGCTAGGGTTCAAAAACTACAGCTAGGTACTTTGCCAAAAAACGGTCATTTTTCGCTGTTAAATTGTGGTGTGTCCACGTTGCGTTTTGTGCCGTTTCCTGTCGCGGGCACTAGGCCTACCCACACAAGTGAGGTACCATTTTTCTCGGAAGACTTTGGGGAACGCTGGGTGGGTGGAAATTTGTGGATCCACGCAGATTCCAGAACTTTCCACCACAGAAATTTGAGGGAAATGTGGGTTTTTTGACAATTGTTTAGGTTTGCAAGGGATTCTGGGTAACAGAACCTGGTGGGAGCCAGTCAAGTCACCACATCCTGGATTCCCCTGGGTGTCTAGTTTTCAAAAATGTATAGGTTTGCTAGGCTTCCATAGGTGCCGGCAGAGCTAGGGTTCAAAAACTACAGCTAGGCACTTTGCCAAAAAAGGGTCATTTTTCACTGTGAAATTGTAGTGTGTCCACGTTGCGTTTTGCGCCGTTTCCAGTGGCGGGCACTAGGCCTACCTATGCAAGTGAGGTACCATTTTTCTCGGAAGACTTTGGGGAACGCTGGGTGTGTGGAAATTTGTGGATCCACGCAGATTCCAGAACTTTCCACCTCAGAAATGTGAGGAAAATGGTTTTTTTTGACAATGTTTTAGATTTGCAAGGGATTCTGGGTAACAGAACCTGGTGAGAGCCAGTTAATTCACCCCATCCTGGATTCCCCTGGGTGTCTAGCTTTCAAAAATGTATAGGTTTGCTAGGTTTCCCTAGGTGCCGGCAGAGCTTGGGTTCAAAAACTACAGCTAGGTACTTTGCCAAAAAAGGGTCATTTTTCACTGTGAAATTGTGGTGTGTCCACTTTGCATTTTGTGCCGTTTCCTGTCGCGGGCATTAGGCCTACCCACACAAGTGAGGTACCATTTTTCTCGGAAGACTTTGGGGAACGCTGGTTGGGTGGAAATTTGTGGATCCACGCAGATTCCAGAACTTTCCACCACAGAAATTTGAGGGAAATGTGGGTTTTTTGGCAATTCTTTAGGTTTGCAAGGGATTCTGGGTAACAGAACCTGGTGGGATCCAGTCAAGTCACCCCATCCTGGATTCCCTTGGGTGTCTAGTTTTCAAAAATGTATAGGTTTGCTAGGCTTCCCTAGGTGCCGGCAGAGCTAGGGTTCAAAAACTACAGCTAGGTACTTTGCCAAAAAAGGGTCATTTTTCACTGTGAAATTGTGGTGTGTCCACTTTGCATTTTGTGCCGTTTCCTGTCGCGGGCACTAGGCCTACCCACACAAGTGAGGTACCATTTTTCTTGGAAGACTTTGGGGAACGCAGGGTGGGTGGAAATTTGTGGATCCACCCAGATTCCAGAACTTTCCACCTCAGAAATGTGAGGAAAATGTGTTTTTTTTGACAATGTTTTAGGTTTGCAAGGGATTCTGGGTAACAGAACCTGGTGAGAGCCAGTTAATTCACCCCATCCTGGATTTCCCTGGGTGTCTAGCTTTCAAAAATGTATAGGTTTGCTAGGTTTCCCTAGGTGCCGGCAGAGCTTGGGTTCAAAAACTACAGCTAGGTACTTTGCCAAAAAAGGGTCATTTTTCACTGTGAAATTGTGGTGTGTCCACGTTGTGTTTTGTGTCGTTTCCTGTCGCGGACACTAGGCCTACCCACACAAGTGAGGTACCATTTTTCTCGGAAGACTTTGGGGAATGAGGGGTGGGTCGAAATTTGTGGATCCACGCAGATTCCAGAACTTTCCACCACAGAAATGTGAGGAAATGTGTTTTGTTTGACAATTTTTTAGGTTTGCAAGGGATTCTGGGTAACAGAACCTGGTGTGAGCCAGTCAAGTCACCCCTTCCTGGATTCCCCTGGGTGTCTAGTTTTCAAAAATGTATAGGTTTGATAGGTTTCCCTTGGTGCCGGCAGAGCTAGGGTTCAAAAACTACAGCTAGGTACTTTGCCAAAAACGGTCATTTTTCGCTGTGAAATTGTGGTGTGTCCACGTTGCGTTTTGTGCCGTTTCCTGTCGCGGGCACTAGGCCTACCCACACAAGTGAGGTACCATTTTTCTCGGAAGACTTTGGGGAACGCTGGGTGGGTGGAAATTTGTGGATCCACGCAGATTCCAGAACTTTCCACCACAGAAATTTGAGGGAAATGTGGGTTTTTTGACAATTTTTTAGGTTTGCAAGGGATTCTGGGTAACAGAACCTGGTGGGAGCCAGTCAAGTCACCCCATCCTGGATTCCCCTGGGTGTCTAGTTTTCAAAAATGTATAGGTTTGCTAGGCTTCCATAGGTGCCGGCAGAGCTAGGGTTAAAAAACTACAGCTAGGTACTTTGCCAAAAAACGGTCATTTTTCGCTGTGAAATTGTGGTGTGTCCACGTTGCGTTTTGTGCCGTTTCCTGTCGCGGGCACTAGGCCTACCCACACAAGTGAGGTACCATTTTTCTCGGAAGACTTTGGGGAACGCTGGGTGGGTGGAAATTTGTGGATCCACGCAGATTCCAGAACTTTCCACCACAGAAATTTGAGGGAAATGTGGGTTTTTTGACAATTTTTTAGGTTTGCAAGGGATTCTGGGTAACAGAACCTGGTGGGAGCCAGTCAAGTCACCCCATCCTGGATTCCCCTGGGTGTCTAGTTTTCAAAAATGTATAGGTTTGCTAGGCTTCCTTAGGTGCCGGCAGAGCTAGGGTTCAAAAACTACAGCGAGGCACTTTGCCAAAAAAGGGTCATTTTTCACTGTGAAATTGTGGTGTGTCCACGTTGCGTTTTGTGCCATTTCCAGTCGCGGGCACTAGGCCTACCCACACAAGTGAGGTACCATTTTTCTTGGAAGACTTTGGGGAACGCGGGGTGGGTGGAAATTTGTGGATCCACCCAGATTCCAGAACTTTCCACCTCAGAAATGTGAGGAAAATGTGTTTTTTTGGACATTTTTTTAGGTTTACAAGGGATTCTGGGTAACAGAACCTGGTGAGAGCCAGTCAAGTCACCCCATCCTAGATTCCCCTGGTTGTCTAGTTTTCAAAAATGTATAGGTTTGCTAGGTTTCCCTAGGTGCCGACAGAGCTAGGGTACAAAAACTACAGCTAGGCACTTTGCAAAAAAAGGGTAATTTTTCATTGTGAAAATGTGGTGTGTTCACGTTGCGTTTTGAGCCGTTTCGTGTCGTGGGCACTATGCCTACCCACACAAGTGAGGTACCATTTTTATCGGGAGACTTAGGGTAATTCAGATTTGTAAAGCAACTGTTATTACCTATTGACTTTCAATGCATTTCTGCCTTCCAAATGAAAGACAATATGTAAAAAAGAAGTCATTTTGAAAAATGACTGATAATTCTCATGCTAGTATGAGTATTCCCAATTTCGGAAATGTGCAAATATCTACTGTTTCTAAACTCTATATTTTGTTCCCATTTCAGAAATACATAGGTGTCTTTCATACCGATTTTTCCATGTATACATTTTCCCAGAATAATTGCTATACCCGGTACATAATAAAAAACCATTGCAAGTCGCTGCTCAGTTTTTGGCTCTGGGTTCGTCGGGTTCTTGGTGAACCTACAAGTCCTATATATCCCCACAACCAGTAAGATCCCTCGGATGTAACGGTATATTGCTTTCAAAGAGCTGTCATAATTAGAAGAAGTTACAGGTTAAAACGTTAACACAAAAGGCTGTTTTTTTCAACTAATTTTCAATTTTTCCTATATTTAACTGTTAGTTTCTATAAAGAAACCTTGAAGGATCTACACAAATGACCCCTTGCTGAATTCAGAATTTTGTCTACTTTACTAAAATGTATAGCTTTCCAGGATCCATTATTGCTTTCATACCCATTTCTACCATTAACTGGAAGGAGGTTGAAAGAACAAAAAATAGCAAAAATAGGCAATGTCCCAGAAAAATGCCAAAACTATGTAAAAAAATTTGGTTTTCTGACAAAAGTCTGTCATTCCCTAAAAGCTGGGAAAATGGTGATTTCAGCCCCACAAACCCTTTTTTGATACCATTTGCAGGGAAAAACCCAGACGCTTTCACTTGCAGCACTTTTTCCCCATTTTTCCCCAAAAAAACAAAATTTAGCTGTATTTTGGCTAATTTCTGGGTCCCCTCCAGGGGAATCCACAAACCCTGGGTACCTTTAGAATCCCCATGATGTTGGAAGGAAAGGACGCAAAGTTGGCGTGGATACCTTATGTGGTCAAAAAGTTACAGGGGCCTAAGCGCGAACTACCCCAAATAGCCAAAAAAAGGCTTAGCACGGGGGGAAAGGCCTAGCAGCGAAGGGGTTAACAGCCAGTTGAGCGTTTCACTTGATCTACACCAAACGTCACCGATTGCGTGACATCACAACCTCAGGGGCTCTCATTGGGACGGATGGACCACTCTGAGCACCGTTTGGAGAGTGGAGGCAGCGCTGCAGCACCCAGAGTTTGTGGCTATTTCTATCCTTTAGGATTATTTTCCTCCTCAACGAAGACATAGAATAGATAGTTATGCGGGACTTGACAAAACTTCCGGAACACTAGTTTGGAATGTTTACCTAATAGGTTAGCGGTCTAGAATCCAGGTTCTAGCACCAGTACGGGAAGCCTTTCCTGAACCTAACCACTTCCGGGGCACAATGAGAAGTCAGCACTGCTCTGATTGATCGTTTTTTGGCGGCAACTCGACTAATTACAGTCACTACATAAGGACCCCGCCCCGCGGTCTCAGTGTACAACGGAGCCGCGGGGAGGCGATACCTAAGCGAGGCAGTGTCCTGGAGTTAGTAAGTACGGCATAGCCGGTTGAGAATGAACGGATGTATTCAAAAGGGTCACTATTTGGGTATTTACAATACATACCAGTTTTTCTCCATCTACAGATTATGACTGTAGGCACCCTTCCCACCCGTTCTAAGGCTCATTGAGCATTGTCTCCAAAAAAACAAGTATGTATTCATGTTGATTATTTTTCTGAAATAGATTTTGGTACTTCCAGGACCCAGAGGCTAATTGTATTCCTTGAACTATAACCCCTGGAACTCAGAATATAGAGTGTGTGTTTTATGTCTAAATGTTCGTGTGTCATGTATTGTCGTTTTTACCTGCAGGACACAGCACTAGTGTTTTGCTACACGATAAAAGGCTAAAGAGAATACATATATTTCTCACTATATATATCACTTTTCTTTCAGGTCACCATAATTATCGTCGGATGCAGTACATACCTTGCATTTTTAATATTGTGTTTCTCTTTCAGATTACCATATAGAATACCTAGTGGGTATTGTATCTTGTGCATGATTTATTGCCTCTTCACTTAGTAACACTACTTGTATATATATCACTTTACATATTCACCTATTCAACCGACATTGTCTCGATAGCATAGTGAGAACAGAAGGGATCTGTTTTTGTCCTGAAAAAGAAGCCTGTGAGCTTTGAAACATGTTGACATACACAGGAGGGATCGCTCATTAAAGCAGGATACCTCCAACCCACTTTTTTGACAGTACCAGCTCTAAGGAATATTAAAGTTTCTAGTCCATAGGAGCCAGGTACTTTTTAAGACACTTTTATCACTCACCCCTGACCCTTCCACTCACATTTTCCTACACCACACATAGTCCCACGTAGTCGTAGGTCGTAGCACGCCCCGTCCCGCAGCGGGGAGGGAAGACCCCCATGATGAAGCATGACACCAAGGGCCCTATTGGTGTGTGAGGGGTATTTAAATAAACACTGTGTGCTTCCAACCACTGTAGGAAACACACATGACCTGTGAGTACATTTTTCTGTAATCTATTTAAGGGTGGATCTCTGTGTTTTTGAAACATTTCTAGAGGAGGACGTATCCACCTCCAGTGCCCTTTTGGACACTACCTCTTCACTCCCTCTTTGTTTTTGTAGCTGTACGTCAAGTAACCTGGAGCACTCCATTTGTCATGGACATAAATTTGTAGAAGCGTGAAGCTGTTCTATTCTGGCATGCGCAATGTATGGTGTGGGGCAAAGAGCCATTACAGTCTGATAGAGATCCTGTTATCATAAACCCATTGTTCCTACAAAAGCTACACTTAGGTCCATATCAGGAACACCTATCTAAAATATCCTTGTTAACTTCCCTTCTATTCTGTAATTGTCAGTGATAACCTTGTGCATTATTGGGGTGTGGTCCCATACTGTTCTGTTTACAAACACTTCAGAGAAGGTGGCCTCAAAAATCTGAACTTGCCCCTGTATTCTGTAAATGAACAGGTGTAGGAGATAGTCTACAGTGTGTGGTAGTATTTCCCTTGGAAAACCAGTCTATCTGCGCCTACTGCATGGGGAGTGTATGAGTCATATAACAGTACCCCTTATTTTCTGCCTCCCTATTGTGGCCATCTCACTGTACCACATGTTGTCCTGAAGGGAGTCATGAGCAGCATGCTGTCTAACTGCTTGGGCAGTATTCACATTATTGCACTATTGCATTAATATTTCTAACAGGGGAAGGGGATGAGACACAGGGTGCGCATGTATATTTGGGGTGCTGACTCTACTGGCCTATTGATGTGGAACCTTTTGCATTACTACGGGGACCATTCCCAGTACATGTGCCAGCAGGTATATTGGGAGGTGACATGGGGTGCACAGTGGTATTGGCAACTTCAACATTTTGACGAATACAAGCCTTTCTATTAATACAGTGAACTAATTAAACCTTCCTAGTGCCATTCTGACAATAATCCTAAATATTTCAATACAAATACATAACTTCGCATAAGACACTTCTGTGTGGCAGTGGCTGAGTCCATAGACCACCGAACGATCATCTTCTTCTTGGACAGTCAATGGAAACACGATGCCTTCCTCTCGGCAATGCAGACAGATGTTGGTGAATAGTCTATCATTTTAAAATGTCTCTGAACAAAAATCTGTGTTCCAGGACGGATAGGTGAGAGCTCAGGAATGATGGCGCCCTTCTCCTTCCCCTTGGATACCTGAGTAGAAAGAAACTTCGCAGCACGTGTTAACTTATACAAATTCTCTTACATTTCAATTTTCATAATTTAAGAAGAACTTTCAGTGTCATTTTTAGGTCTAGTTGCTGGTACTGATACATTTATTAATGGGTCAGTGAGAAGTATATGGGCCGCTAGGTGGTAACTAGAACTTGGGATATTTGTGAGCGAAAACAGGGCAATCCATAAGCAATAAACTATTTTTGTTTTTTCTTAATTAATAATTTATTTATTTATTCTTCCCTCAATTGTGGCGCTTATCTTGCCTACTTTATGTTTAAGCAGTCTGTTCAGGTATTGCTGAAATCTGTTGCTGTTCTAGTATCACAGTGGACACATGGCCCATCTTTGATCCAAATGTGTGGGAAACTTGTAGGGCCTGTGGCATGACATGTTTGTCTGTTGCAGTCTGCCTATAGATGCAATCTAAGGGATCTAATTGTACTGCTCTCTTTATTTTTCTTTTTATTTCTAACCAGACATGAGGTGGTGGAAACATCAATATTGAGCATATGTATGCAAACATCCCGAAAACAGGAAATCTAGCACACTCTGTCTGGCATATACTCATTACTAAAGATTAATATATAAACATAATATAAACATAATATTACTACTTTTTATCCTATCCTTTGTAGCTCCTGGCGAATGCACTGCAATAGAACGCATTTTAGCACATTCCACCTCACAATATAATTCGTTATTATAGTATTTTCTGCAACTCTGAAGAACCTAGAACTGAAAAACATTAATATTTATACACATTATTTATGTTAGATACACACACAAAATACTACTTCTCCTTGCCCCATTTAAGTAGGCAAAACCCTTCAAGAACGCAATATACCTAGTGCTATTCTATATATATCTGCTTGTGAGGATGGCGGTGTTATATGTTAGGTGGCGGTCTGTGGAGTGAGAAATAGGGAAAACAAGCCAGCTACCTAACCTGACCTAATTGTGTGATCCTGGGCATTTCATTTCTCATGTTCCTGTTCCGTTTAACCACAGGAAACTATTTCTAATGGCCTTCCTGTCTGGCCCAACGCCCAGAATCTGTGGTCAGCCAGGAGCCTTAATTCTAACGGCAGCCCAAGAAAAAACCTATTATCCCTTTGTTACCTCGTAACATCTAAAAAAAACACGTCTTGTGTTCCAGTGTACGTTATGCTAAATTATATTTTAACATAACATGTCTTTTTTGTAAAGCGCACGTTCACTCAGAATGGTATTTTGGCGCTAAATAGCAGATCTTTATTGTTCCCTCAACTCAATGGTACTCCTTTTTTCCACCTCAGAATGATGAAATGCTGAGTAGACCGGGTAGCATTGGAACATGCGACCATGAAGTCAAACACAGGCTCCCACAAACCCAACCCATGTTCATTATGTGTCATGCATGTTGTGTAATACGCCGTATTGTCTAGTCTCTTGCTCCTAAGGGCCTATAATAGTGTATTGGACCTATATTTCGAAGCGTATTGTTGTTGATAGGTGTTAGGTGTCATTGAATCTCCAGCCAGGAAATGTTATACGCTATCCAAGACTAAACTTTTGTGTAGGTAGTGTGCATTCCATTCCATCAATATGTCTCCCCTCTTCTCTCCCTAGTTCTGTGCACCTGAAATCGGGAGAGAACAATCTTAGCTTACTAATTCCATTTGTCTGTCTAAGGATCACCATCTGCGCCGATATGTACGTTGCTCTTAGTCCTGTGTCACTAACTTCCGTTGTCATGAGCCAAAATGTCAAAACACTCATGTATTAGCTAACTCCAACTGTGTGCGCTCTGTGGCAGTACTTCCTGGATCTGCCCTAGCATTCGGGCTACCTGCTCGTGCCTGGAGAGGTGGCACATTTTCTACTGCTTGGGCTGTTGTTGAATTGGACGGAGGTAGGAGTAAATTATTTGGTGCGTAGTTGCTTCGTGCTGCAGTATTTTGAGCTTGTTTAATCTTCAGTGTGAATGCCTTTGAAATACCTCCTCCCCCACTTTCTGCCACTTGACTAAGCCCTGCATATGGTGGGAAGTTGTGTTAAATCGAATGTGGATATCCTAACTTCTGATGTGGGAGTGAGATTGACTCCCAATATGTTCCATACAATTAAAATGAGGTCACCGTGATTTTGCCTTATTGGGGACAGTGTATCTGTTATGCTATTATACACGGACACAGGTCAGATATTTAATGTGTGCAAAACTAATTCAACAATTTGGTGTTGGTTGTTGTTCATTACGTGGTCAGTTATCTGGAGGTGACTTGTGCTATTTAAATGTGGCACTGCGCCACATGGGTCAGACAGGACGAGGGAGGGGCAAGGGGTAGCTGTATAATACTACTGTTCACAATAATCCAACAACATTCATATTAAAAAACATTGACAATTCTAGTTATTGTTGATCTCACTAGATACATAAAAATCAGTGCACAAGGCACAGATACTTAAAAAAAGTAACCACAATGCATGCGAAAAAAGGACAAAAGATATATATATATATATATATTCAATGTAGAGCAAAACCACAGAATAATTACACTTCAATTATACACATGTGAAGCACAATATCTACACGTCTACAATGTCAAAACAGAAAAAAAACTGCGCATTCCCCTTTTTCTGCCTAAATGCATACAGAAGGATGATGCCTTTAAAATAATATTGCAAAAAATAAACGTCCTTACGTTTCACTTAAACACAAAGAGAACAGGAAACCAATACTTCCTTTTACTGGTAGCTAGGCAGATAGGAAGGCGTCTCTGTTCTTCACACTTTAGTTTTCACAAACCATAATCACACAGTACTCATGTTGACTGTCCTAGAAATATAAAATATATATATTGACAGTCCCTCGCGAAAGCTGAGGAAGTCCGATATCTGTTGTCATAAATCCTCACGTGCCAGTCACAAGACGTAAAGTGGCAAGTCTGTCCGGGACTCGGACCTGCTCCTGAGCCCGCAAATAGCTGAGATCTGCACCACGCAATCCCCTCGCCTTCCTGCACAGGCGTCCTGTCCCTCTTGGACAGGAAAATATGTGAAAACTATATCTCTATATCTCCGTAATACCAAATACACCTATATATTTATAAAAAACCTCACAATTCAAGCTCTAAAAAAAGAATTGCATCAGCACCTGACTCAACGCCTTTGTACACGTGGTAAAAGATGAGGAATTCGTTTACGTAGCAAGATACCAGCGAAAGGCAAAGAACTGTGATCAGTGGACAGAAGGACACCCAGAGAGACAGAATCCACCAAGCCAGCAAGCAGCACCCCGAGGAAAGACCAAAAGTACAAGAGAAAAATATACTCTTAACTTAAGCTTACCCGAGGGAGGGCTGTATCTGCTCAGTCAGGAAACAGGCTCGGAAGGCAAGCACTCCGCCCGCCGTCACAGGATGCGGCTGGAACCGTAGCACGTCCGTTCGGTGGTCGCCAGATGTTGCAGGGTGAAAATACTGGGCAGCTTAACTTGCACCGGGGTGCTGTATTTTAATGGAGAAAACACACGTGTAAACGATACAAGTTGAATCAGGTTTGTTTGCACTTTATTACAAGGAAACCACTTCCAACATGAAGTGTAAAGAAACACTTTAAAATTCGATAATGAGATGCGGTGTCTCAGTAAAGACAAAATGGCAGAAGACACATACTAATATTATGGCAAAAGCATATAATGGAATACTTTTAGAATAATGTGAATGCAGGAGAAAGAGGAGAAACATTTGTGAATATATTAAATATATGCAACAGTGTCAAGATTGTCTTAGAGAGCAGAAGAGAAATGCCATTCAGAATACACTAGAAAATAGAAAATATGCAACCTTAATGAAAATTCTCTTGGAGAGCAAGAACATGCAATTGCAATAATGTTTAGAATAATGGCAATGGCAATGCAGAGGAGAGAGAAAGAGACAATTTCAAAATACAATACGCATTATAGCCTCAGTCAAAGATGGTGCCTGAGGGGGGCTACACAGGCGTCAGCGACCCAAGGGGTCACTTTTGCGAGGTAGTCCGACGAATGGACTGTGGGCAGCTCATTTATACCCTTTTGAATGACAAACTATTGACCACAAAATCACGACATTAACAGGTGCTTTTGACCGCAGAACATGACGCATTTTGGTCACTTCTCGGAAATATTTAGGAACACAGAAGTGACACCCACACTAAAAAAGTTTATCAAAAGGTCACATGATGTTTGACCGTAAATCATAATGAAATTGAACATTTATCGGAAAGGGTTTGCGTAACTTCTCAGAAACCTTTATAAGAAAGCGGAACATTTAGAAAGGTCACATGTCACCATCTCACGCCATGTGCACGTCTTAGTTACATTAAAGCTAGCAAAAGATACAATAATATGAAAGATTGACAGGTGGCAAATAGCCCCCACCATCAGGTATCGCGTGATGTTCCTCTTAATTTGAGGAGTTCTGTGTTCTTGTGGTTAGCTATCTCTCAATAGATGTGAGAAGTGATGAGCTCATCTTGTGCAATGAGAGAGTGGGGACCTGGGGGAGCTGGGGCTTCGTGTGTGTCGAAGAAGAAATAACTTGTATTTTAGCAGAGAGGCATTTTGGGCCTACTACATTAAAAGAACAACTGAGACAGTATGGTCAACTTAACACCACTCTGTATGCTGGCTGGTGGGGCCTTATCAGGGTCTCATGCTACAGGTGTGGACAGAATGGGCCTGGGGTACTATATGATAAAAATAGACCCTGCTTCAACCTGATGGAGCATCTGCAGGAATGCTTTCTGGGCATAAGTCTGTCTATGTCTTTCCTTATGCGGGGTCAGTGTAACAAACGAATCGCAGGTGGAGCCGGAGTAGTCTCTATCAAAGTGTGTACAGGATGCTGTTCCTCTAAATACCACACCACCCCAAATAGTGTTATCATTACTATGAGAAGGAACACTACCACTACTACCCTACTCCCAGTGGACCAACTAGACCACCCTGGACCATTCTCCTGCAATGGTGGGGCCACCAGAGGCTGTTCCTCCTTCATGACTGCACGGCCAAATGGGCACATTGAAAGAAACCTTTGGAATTGGAGCCACAAAAATACAACCGACCAGAGGGGTACAAGTCACCCAGTGTCCTTCAGAACCTCACTGGTAGGCTCCTATTGTTCATCAACGATGATACTATGAAGCACTCCCACGGGGGAGCTGAGCGATCGCAGCCCTTGCTGGAAAACAAATCCTCTTCTTTCAGGATAGGGCACCCTCCCTCCTGGGCAAAAACCCTCAACCTCAACGATCCTGTCCAGTGTCTAGGGCAGTGCACCAGTGTTGTTCACTCTAATCTAAAGCAGGCACCATAGACATAGCACCTCCGCCCTAAGCTCAAGTTCTTCCCTAACTCCTGAACTGTCCTACTGGCGCACTGTCCTTCCGTCGGGGCCGCAGGTCGTACCTGGCAACCCCAGGCACTTCTTCATCAACAAAAAGGGGAAGAAATTCAGGCTCAGCAGGGCATTGAGACTCAGGTGTCTGTACACCAGAAGCGGGAGGATCCGGGGCGGCCCTTATCTCTGGGGGGACCGCCTCAAGTAAGGCTTCATCGCTTTCTTCGTCTGTCTGCGCCCACCTCAATCGGGCGTCAGAGAAAGGAACGAAACGGGGCACCTGCTCCCCTTCCTGGTCAGCTATTCCTTCGAAACGTTGTTATTGCATAAGCTGCAGTGGTAGTGCCAGCTGGTAGTTTGAAACAAGAGCCATCGACATATAGTTCCCCTTGGGGGTCAGATAAGGGAACATCAGTCAGGTCTACCCATCCCTTCGTTTCTTCCTCAGTCCGAAATAAACAATCATGGACATCATTGTCCTTTTCTTCCGAAGGGAGGGGTAGTAACGTGGCTGGGTTCAGAGTAGCACATCATTTGATGGTAATGTGCGGAGCAAACAAAGTTAACTCATATCCAGTGAGACGCACACTAGTAAGGTGCTGTGTCTTTGTCTTATTCAACAGTGTGTCCACAGCATGAGGTACCATGACTGTGAGATCCGTATCAAGGACAAGCCCTGCCGATTGTCTGATAGAAACTGCCACCACCGCGGCCGCCCTCAGGCAGCTCGGGAGAGCTCTGGCGACGGTATCAAGAATAGCAGAGAAATACGCGTAGGGTCTCTGCTTACCTCCGAAACCCTGTGTTAGAACAGAAAGCGCACAACCATCCGCCTCATGTACATAGAGCACAAAAGGCTTCTGGTAATCAGGAGTACCAAGCACCGGAGCAGAGCAAAGTGCAACTTTTAATTGCTCAAAAGCTGGCTGGAATGCAGATGTCCAAGGCAGGGGTTCATGCACGTCTTTAGTGGTCAGGTAAAGGAGGGGTTTTGTTAGTAGGGAATAATTAGGGATCCAATGACAACAATACGAAGTTATCACAATAAACACGCGTACCTCGTGTTGGGTCTTAGGAACAGGCATATTAGTAATAGCAGCTATGCATTCAGGTATTAGTCTGCGACCCTCCTTCGACAGTAGGTGACCTAAATAGGTGGCCTCCTGTCCACATAATTGAAATTTTGAGAGTGACACCTTGTGTCCATGGTGCGCCAAATGCAACAGTAATTTAACCGTGGCTTCTTTACAACCATCTTCAGTGTCTGATGCCACAAGGAGGTCGTCAACGTACTGCAACAGCACATTACCAAGGGGAAGCTCCAAGGAATCCAATTGAGCTTTCAAAGCCCGGTTATAGATACTCAGACTTTCTGTATAGCCTTGTGGAGCACGGCAGAATCTAAAGCTCCTTCCGGCTATTGCAAATCCAAACAGATATCTGCTATTTGTATGGATTGGAATGCTGAAGAAAGCATTCTTCAAATCGATCTCTGAAAAGAATTTTACTGATGTGGGAATCATTGTCAAGATCGTAGTAATGTCTGGGACTACAGGATACTGGAGAACCACTATTTTGTTAACCTCTCTAAGGTCAATGACAAAGCGGTAAACATCAGGGTGGGCATCAGAAGAATCCAAAGGTGCCTTTTTGAGTATAGGAAGGATAGGGCTATTACACACATTCGCTACTGTCTCTTCAACCTAAAGAGGGCAACTAACTCTGCGGCCTGAGCCGATTGGTATGGGATACTGGATGTCTCAACTACAGTGTGTAACGTTGTGATTGCATAAGCTGCAGTGGTAGTGCCATCTGGTAGTTTGAAACAAGAGCCATCGACATATAGTTCCCCTTGTGGGTCAGATAAGGGAACATCAGTCAGGTCTACCCGTCCCTTCGTTTCTTCCTCAGTCCGAAATAAACAATCATGGACATCATTGTCCTTTTCTTCCGAAGGGAGGGGTAGTAACGTGGCTGGGTTCAGAGTAGCACATCTTTTGATGGTAATGTGCGGAGCAAACAAAGTTAACTCATATCCAGTGAGACGTGCACTAGTAAGGTGCTGTGTCTTTGTCTTATTCAACAGTGTGTCCACAGGATGAGGTACCATGACTGTGAGATCCGTATCAAGGACGAGCCCTGCCGATTGTCTGATAGAAACTACCACCGCTGCGGCAGCCCTCAGGCAGCTCGGGAGAGCTCTGGCGACGTTATCAAGAATAGCAGAGAAATACACGCAGGGTCTCTGCTTACCTCCGAAACCCTGTGTTAGAACAAAAAGTGCACAACCATCCGCCTCATGTACATAGAGCACAAAAGGCTTCTGGTAATCAGGAGTACCAAGCACCGGAGCAGAGCAAAGCGCAACTTTTAATTGCTCAAAAGCTTGCTGGCATGCAGATGTCCAAGGCAGGGGTTTATGCACGTCTTTAGTGGTCAGGTAAAGGAGGGGTTTTGTCAGTAGGGAATAATTAGGGATCCAATGACGACAATACAAAGTTATCCCAATAAACGCGCGTACCTCGCGTTGGGTCTTAGAAACAGGCATATTAGTAATAGCAGCTATGCGTTCAGGTGTTAGTCTGCGACCCTCCTTCGAATGTAGGTGACCTAAATAGGTGACCTCCTGTCCACAATATTGACATTTTGAGAGTGACACCTTTTGTCCATAGTGCGCCAAATGCAACAGTAATTTAACCGTGGCTTCTTTACAACCATCTTCAGTGTCTGACGCCACAAGGAGGTCGTCAACGTACTGCAACAGCACATTACCAAGGGGAAGCTCCAAGGAATCCAATTGAGCTTTCAAAGCCTGGCTATAGATACTCAGACTTTCTGTATAGCCTTGCGGAGCACGGCAGAATCTAAAGCTGCTTCCGGCTATTGCAAATCCAAACAGATATCTGCTATCTGTATGGATTGGAATGCTGAAGAAAGCATTCTTCAAATCGATCACTGAAAATAATTTTGCTGACGGGGGAATCATTGTCAAGATCATAGTAATGTCTGGGACTACAGGATACTGGGGAACCACTATTTTGTTAATCTCTCTAAGGTCAATGACAAAGCGTTAAACATCAGGGTGGACATCAGAAGAATCCAAAGGTGCCTTTTTGAGTATAGGAAGGATAGGGATATTACACACATTCACTACTGTCTCTTCAACCACACCAGACTTAATCAAATCCTGTATTATTTGCAATAAGGCCTTTTCTCCTGCCTGGGATATCTTGTACTGGGGAATACGCGGCAATTTAGCATTGTCTTTGATCTGTATAGAGACTGGTGGGATCTGGAGCAACCCCACATCTGTGTCTCCTGTAGCCCATAATGAACGAGGCACATCTTTAAACTCGACGGGAAGGGGGGGCATCCTTTGCAAGGCATTGCTTGGCATGGGCCACTCGTGGTCCAATAGTCATGTAAGCACCGTCTGGGGAACAAAAAATTGTCGCATGCAACCTTTTTAACAAATCCAATCCTAGCAAATTCTCCCCACAATTTGACGTTGATAGGAATGGTGAGTCAACCGTAAAGGGGCCAATCGTCAAAGCAAGAGGTTTAGAAATGGGGCTAACGACCGGCATGTCTGAGAAACCCATCGAAACATTGTTTTAGCCAGACAGAGCTGCCCACGGGACCAGTGAATCGGAAAAAGGGCTATTCATAGCCCCTGTATTGACTAAGAATTTCTCGGTCGTACCATGTAAATCTGAAGTGACATAGGGTCCACACTGATCTACAGGCACCGGAACTGGGCCCTCACCCTGTCCCTGGCTGTCCTAGCTGTGAGACATCCCTGTCACTTCGTCCATGTCATAGTCGTCATGATAGTACTGTCTCCCTCGGGGGTCGTCGAAGTAGTTCCCACTCTGTCTGTTAGATGATGTGTTCTCTGATCACATGTCCCCACGGCCTCCTCCTCCCCTTCCACGTCCTCCAAACCCCCCACCTCTCGGGGCCTCACCTCTCTGCGACAACTCCGGACACTCATTCCGCCAATGCCCCTCCCGCTTGCAATATGCACATTGATTGAGCCCAAGGGGTGCATTCGAAGTACCACCCCTGTTAGTCCGGGGCAGCAGCTGGGCCGAACCTGAACCTCTGCCTCTTCCTCTTCCCCTCGCAACTTGCTGCATCAACACCCTCGTCTTCAAATCCTTCGACTTTTTCTCCACCCTTTCCTTGTCCCCATTCTCTCTATGCTCGTAGTACTGTGCCATACTCAAAATCACTGACGGGGAAGAGGTGCTCCAAGTGCTTTTTGAAGCCTGCAACCTAGTCGCAATCTCAGGAAGCAAGTTGTTAACAAACCTGCTGACAAACAACCGTACACCACCCTCCAATGACAGGTCCTGGCCGCTAATGTCGAGAAACACCCCTTCAAACCTAGTAAAGAAATCAGGCACACTCTCGTCCTTCTTCTGACGATATGCAGTCAACTTGTCCCAATCCACTCGTCTCAGCGGGATAAGGGAACGCTTGTCACTGGGCTTGCGGTCCTTATCCCACGCCCTGATCTGATCCCATGTTCCTCCCAATTCCACCACAAGGACCTGTATATGCACTTGCCTCCATATTTCCACCGGTACCAACAAGCTAAAGAACAACTCAATATCTGCTAACGTCATCACCATGGAGGAGGCCGCCTCTGTCAACTCTTTGTAGAACGCAGTCGGGTTTTTCCGAGGGTCCGGCAACTGACTTTTAAGGGATATTACCTCACTCCTCTTCCAAGGAGTATAGATCCACTGTTCCTGAAACCGAGCATCAACACGTGGCCTAATTACAGTATTCGTGGAGTCGCGCGGTTCTGGTATCTCGGGATGATAACTGGGATGGACCTCCCTCATGGGGCACTGGGTCACTATTGTCGGAACCTTTTGGAGCAGTCTGCCCCGATAACCCACCAATGTCGTTACATTGCTAAAAACCTCATTAGGAGCCATACCTGCAGCATATACCCTGTTTTGTATGTCATAGATGACCCGCGGTGCAATACCCTGAAAACACTGTTCCCACAGTCCTATTAGCGTGGCCGACATGTGCTTAAGGGCATGCTGCTGTATGAAGGGCTCATAATCTTTCAACACACTCCACACATCTTCCACACTATAGATCAGGCTCCGAGCCCACTGAGCCGCCTGATTTGCCACCATTTGCTTCTCCTCATCACCCACAGCAGAACGCACAAACACTTTGTCCATACAGTCCCGTGCTGCCGCCCAATTCCCTTCATGAATCCCCCGTAAAGGGGTTTCACCATTCAGCAGTGTTTGGGGCGTCATACTCGAGGGAGAAAGAGCAGATGAGGAGACAGGTATCATCATGTAAGGAGACAGTGCTGTAGGAGTGAAAGGGGGTGTAGCGGTAGATACAGAGTCAGTAGATGGAACAGGAGAGCTAACGGCTCCCGCCCCTGTTACTGGGGTGAGCAGAGAGGAAGCGGGCGGGGCTGGGGCCGAAACAGTTGGACTAGAGGCAGAAATACTAGAAAGAGCGGCACCAGAGGCCAGAGACTGAGATGCTGGAACCCTTGGGTATATCCGCTCTGGAGCGTAAGGTGGAGGAGGGCGAGAATCCAACAGCTCTTCAACGAAAATGTCACCTTCCTCCCTAGTAACATAACATTTATCTGTCTGCAATCGAAATTTCCTATCTGCACATTCTATGCCTTTCTCTATCTTTCCCCTTTCATAGGCCACTGCTTTCTGTGTTATAGTCTGTGTCTGTCTCTTCCGGGTCCCTTTCTCTGCTTTCATACGCCGCTGCTTTGCTTCCTTTTGCCATACTCTTAGGGAATCAAACATCAACTCTCTGCTCTTTTTGGCGAACAACTTGTCCTGCAAGAAATTCAATTTTTGCTCATCAAACGAGCCAGTAAGTGGCCATTGTAACTCAGCATTGTCCCTCGTATATTTATTCCACAATGTGCTAAACATAATAGGGCCAAAACCGTGCTTGACGTATACATATAAATTTAGGGTACCCTCCGGAGGCGCAGGCTGACTCTCTTCCAATCGAGCCTCAGTAGAACAACACCGACATCCAAAACACCCCAATTTGCTTAAACAAGGCATCTTAATATAAGACTCATGCACTGTCCCTAACGGACAAGTATAACACTAGCAACGGTAATATAAAGAAAAGAGAAGTGATAAAAACAAAAAAAAGAAAATAATTATTCAAGAACCAAAGCAAATGGTCCGGAGACCACCCCCTACAGTCCGGAGACTGTACCAAGTTCAAGAAGACAGGCTCTAGCCCCAGACCTTTTCAAACATTGACCAAATTACCAGTTGGCCTGGCAGATTGTTCGCGAACAGTCCCAGACCTTTTCAAGCACGGGCCAAATTACCAGTTGGCCTGGCAGGCTGTTCACAAACACTCTGTGCCTTTACAAGGGTCCGCAAACCCACCAAGTTCAAGACAAGACAGTCCGGAGACTGTACCAAGACACAGCCCGTAGGCTCGTGCCGTTCAAGCAAGGCAGTCTGAAAACTGCACCAAGACAGTCCGGAGACTGTACCAAGACACAGCCCGTAGGCTCGTGCCGTTCAAGAATGGCGCCATTTTTCCAAGAATCAAATCACTCACCTGGTGCACACAGGTCGAGTCAAGTTATTCTCCACTGCCGACTCTTCGAACCAAACGGTCAACTCCAAGGTTTCGCCTTCTCAGGACCCCAGCCAGTGACCACTAGACGAGGAGTCGCCCGATCAGATGGGCAGGACAGCTGTGCGAACCAAGCTCGATCGTGGGGGGTACCCCGATCCGCCTGACCGACCGGACGCCACCCCGACCCTGCAACCTGATTACGGGTGAGTCGGATCACCTTGCGGGGTCCCTGTTCGGGCGCCAACTGAAGGAAGTGGCCCTTAGGGGCCACCCGGGTTACTTACAACCTCCTGTTATGCCTTCCCAAGTAATGAAGAGTCGGTCAGACAGTAGAGAATACAAACACACCTTTAGTAGTAATACTCTGCAGAGGAGTCCAATCTGACCTGCACCCTAAGATGTCTGCCGAGGGACTGACCCCCCAACAGTCTGCAGTGAGTAATCATTCTTCCCAAGGAGCCTCCAACCACGCCCACAGTGGAAAGTTACCGGCCTGGGCCGAACATGAACAAAGGAGGCACAGGAGGATGGGTTACCACCTGCCAGATGGGTAGATGCTATCTGTAGTTCGAGGTCACCGCGCTGAATCTCAGCGTCTCCCAACGTGGGAGCAGAACTACACACTCAGATAGGTATGCGAGGGCAGAATGGCCTATTCATTAGTAAGTCAGACAACAGCCTTGAACAGAGAGAAAATAATAACGAAATACAGTGTTCTGCTGAGGCAAGCAATACGAATGATGAGGCCTAGTTCAGATACGGCCCAATAGGGATTACGAAATACAAAATGGAGTCACACTGGCTAACTACAGGAAAACTTGCACGTTGCAGGGGTAACTCAGTGTGTTGCATAACGTGAATACAAATGGCGTATGTTTAGCCACTCACCGCTAACCTAATATAGCATGATAAGAGTGCATCGCAGGAATGGGATTTTCAAACCTAACAAGACTTTAAATAAATGGGATTGAAGGGCTCCAAAGAATGAAACAAAGAGAATGAAGAAAGGATCGAAGGTTCATTTGGAGAGTGGTTAGAAAGCCAGTGGGATAATCCGTGGTGAATCTGGAGAGAGTGTATGGTATAGGGGGTGAGAGTTTTCCCTGCAATAGTTAATGAAACAACAGAAAAAAAGAAACCTGAGGGTGACAAAGAGAAACAAGACTAAAAACTAGATTCAGATGAGTAGCATAACTGTTTAAATGATCTTTTGAAATGCAGACCTCCTCCGTACGGTAATGGTATACAGAGACAGGTCTTCGCAGTTGTGCCTGATATGGGTGTAGCAGGGAAAGGAATGAGTGTACAGGAACAGGGATTGACTGAGCATGCAGTGACAGGGGTGAGTATAACAGTCAGTGCGAGTGTCCTATCTGAGAATAGATTATATCTTTGCTGAGCACTAGTAGTGATATTACTGCTGTCAAAATTCCTGTTTCTACAGACATGTCTGATATTGTCCCTGTTGATCCTCCCAGAGAGAGGAATAATATTATTGAATTATAAAGATGGAATTTGAAGGAATTTTACGGTGGACCTTTGATTTAAATAGACTAATGTCCTATAATGTAGACAACATTAAATATCTGATCAGAAAAGCAGCAAAATATGTGAATGAAGTTCATGATAAACTTGAGGAATTAACGGATGAATACGAGGTTGATATCAGCAGAATGAGGAAATTACACAGAAATTCTGAAATGGATTTGAGTCAGTCAGAGATATAAGAATTGGGTTTAGTGACTTTGTGAGTTCACATAGGATTTAGTTGAGAAAACTAAAGAATGGAGAGACTTGCAGAAGTATAAAGAAAAGTGGAAAAGAAAATGACTACTAAAAAGATAGGTACAGTGAATGAGAAGGCACAGGGGATGATTATTGATTTAGAGTTAGAGACAGTGTCAGAATTTCCTTGGAGACTAGTCCATGAAGGGAACAATGTGCGTGGGCTAGGAGTGATCCTTATAACTTTATGACAAAGTTTCTAAATCTGAGGGAGGAACCTGACAAGTGGTACAAAGAACTTCATTGATAACAATGTAAAAAATGCTTTGGATTGATTTAGATACATAATTTGAGTTTGTTGTTTCTAGTGAATTATTAACAGTGCAAGACTGCTGTTGCTTGGCCGACTGAGGAACCAGCTAGAGTTTCACCTTAACATGCTCAAGTTGAGGTGGTTGCTAATATGTACAGAGCATTGATAAATTATTTGCAAAACAAAGTGCCAGAGAAAGAAATTAACTGGGGGAAGATCATGAGAGCTACACAGGAGTCGAAACAGTAAAAAGAATGCTTATTATGAGAGGCTTCCGTAGATTATAACAAGTACATTTGAGTTGAAGAGCCCAAGAAAGAAGGTGTTAGTGGATTTGTATCAGCTTTGTTTTGTGTTTCCACCCTGAGTTCCGTTCACATATTCAGGAGAGTGTGATGTGCTGGCAAACCAAGGGTATCAACTAAGCCTGGGCGGAGTTCCGCTACGTGGAACTCCGTGAAGTGCAAAAAAAACTCAGCCGCGCTACAAGGAGCTCCGCAAGCGGCGGAGTAAGTTAGAAAAATGCCATTTGTGGTAAATTTCAGTGCAGGGTGTTTGTCCGTGCTGTGAAATTATCACGAATGTCACCATGCACAGTGCAAGCTGGTGCTACTTCCTTTCTGCCGCTCGAGTAGATTTTCTACTCACGCAACAGCTTTCTCAACGCGAACGTAGGGTTTCTCAAAGCGAGCGGTCGCGAGCATAAGCTGCCACTCGCATTTAGAAATCCGACCGCCCACGCTGAGTAATCTCGCTGGGAGGTTGATTTCCCTCACTCGCGCTCGCCAACTTGACGCTGACGAGCACGAATGAGGAAAAATCTCGCTGGGAGGTGGATTTTTCTCGCTTGCGCTCGCAAACTTGATGTTGACGAGCGCAAGTGGAGTTTTTCGGAACTGCGCAAACTCCGCGAGCAGAGCGGAATTCACCGCCCATGCTTAGTATCGATGAGATCTTCAACAACACCAAGTATTGAAGTGACTGTTTTGATCTAAAACTGAAAAAGATCAAAGAGAATTTGATGATTGAATGAACGAAGCAGATTCAGAGAAATGACATAAATCAGACGATGGGTTCTGATAAAAAAAAAAGTATTGCCTGAGAAGGCTGGTGTTAGAATGGGGAATGAGATGGTGCAGATGTAGGGCCAATTCATTCTGAATAATGATATCCCTTAGTTCTCACCAGAGACTAATTTACAATGACAGTACCTGAGGGGGTGGAGGACTGCATGCTTGATGGAGTCCAAGACGTAGACCATAGTGGTTCCTATGTAGATGGTGAAGTTAATGGCCAGTCCCTATCATTCTTTATCGGTACTGGTGCTACCCCAGTTCGTTCTGCAGAGGTTCCAAACTTACCCCTCTCAGAACAGAAGTCCAAGTTGCAGGTATTACCAATAAACAAATTGTTAATCCGGTCATGGCAGATGTCCCAATTAAAACAGGTTAAATGGAGAACAGTCATCTGTCCCTTTTATGCTATTTGAGTCCTGTTAATTTGCATGGCAGAGATTTGCTATGCAAAATTAAGGGAGTGATTTACTGCACACTGGATGATGTTTTATTTGAATCTCATAATGAAGATTCAGTGTTTAAAATCAACTCACAAGACTCAAGAGTTCAGTTGTTCCCAGTTCTCACACGAGATGACCTGCCTCTGGAGTTAAGTCACACTGTTAAAGAAGAGGTATAGAGGTATGGGATTTCACAGATAAAGTGATAAGATTGAGAAAAAGTGCCATAGAGTAAAATTTCATATCAAACCCAAAGCTGTTCTTTCCTATAATCAGGTAATACTGAATTTAAAAAAAAACAGAAGACAGAATGAAGCAACTCATAGAAAAGTTGACAGAAGAAGGTATTTTACGAAAGGGGCTTGGTAGTTCTTGCAATTCTCTTATGATAGGTGTGAGAAATTGTGTTCCTGGTTGAGTGGAGCATGATCCTTGTTAAAGCAAGTGCCACAATCCCTCTCAGGCTGAAACACAAACGTCCCTAAAGTAACTTGTGCTTAACCCTCTGGTAGCTTGGCACAAAAACTGTAAGGCTTAACTTAGAGGCAATGTGTAAAGTATTTAAGCAGAACACAAACAGTAATAAAATGAAAGCACAGCACAAGAAAAATCACAGAACAATTTAGGAACATAGAGTCAATTTTAATAAATTACTTGATGCCAAAACAGCAAAAATCCAATAAGTAGAACCAGAGTTATGAATTTTTAAAGTTTAAGGTAAAAAATATGGACTAAAAAATCAAAGAGTCATACACGGACATCTGGTCAAGCGAGACTGGGTCAAAGTAAAAAATATGGCCAACAGCAATGAAGCGTGAGTTGGACACAAAAAATTGATTGGGTCCAGTCAGCACTTACCTTCAGACTTAGAAGACATTTCAAAGAAAAATGTTCTGAGAAGGTAAAGTTCAGCAGGGCAAGGTTGCATGCAGTGTCCGAGGAGGGAATGTCATTGTTTGGGAGCCACAGGATGAAGTCACGGTGAAGGTTGCTTGGTTCAGACTTAGTTTCATTTTTGGAAGTCAAAAATCTCCAATAGGGCGAGGCTGGATGCTGTAGCGGATGAGAGTTCTGCGAGGTCAGATACCCTTTTGGGGATGGACCGGTCAACAGGATTTGCTGCTGCAGAGAAGAACATAGTGGAAGCTACAACAAAGTCAGGCTGACCGATGATGCACTTTGGGTGGATAGATGAGCAGATTTGTGTCAGTCTTCTCTCGGTTTTCAGAGCAGTTTTTAGCAGAAAAAATATTCTAAATCCCAATTTTGGCTATCTGGGAACCATTAGTAGCACCACCATCAAGGGTCCAGGACTTTAGAGGCACCACTTTGGGGGGATAGGTTTCAGATGGTTGGAACCTTTTCTGTCCCTGATGCTCTGTTCAGGAGGCCAACCAACTAGCCCTTGGAGTCACTCTGGTAGCCCTAGGTTCAAGTGATGAAACAGGGCTCAAGCAGCGGGGCAGTCCTCTGAAAGTTCAAGGAAGGCTCCAGGCAGCAAAACAGTCATTCCAGGTGCAGCAAAGCAGTTATTCCAGGTGTAGCAAAGCAGTCATTCGAGGTGTAGCAAAGCAGTAATTCCAGGTGCAGCCAAGCAGTCTTTCCAGGTGCAGCCAAGCAGTCTTTCCAAGTGCAGCCAAGCAGTCTTTCCAAGTGCAGCCAAGCAGTCTTTTAAAGTGCAGCCAAGCAGTCTTTCCAAGTGCAGCCAAGCAGTCTTTCCAGGTTCAACAAAGCAGCCATTCCAGGTGCAGCCAAGCAGTCTTGTGGAGTACACCACAGGCCACAGCAGCAAGCAGTCCTCTGTCAGTCCTTCCACAGGTCCTGAAAAGTGGGTGTGAGGGTCCTATTTGTATACCTGGTGTCTTCTGTGAAGTAGAAGGTTCTAGAAAAGTACATTTGAAGTGCTTGAAGTTTCCTGACTCCCCTGCCCTGAGTCCAAGCTGGCTGCATGAACAATGCAGGGGTGACAAGTACTTTGTGTGAAGGCACGGAACAGCCTATTCAGTTGATAGTGGCGCTGTACCCAGCTACCCCCCCCAACCTGCCAGTTGATGGCTAATCCAGGCACACTTAATCCCTCTATTGTATGGGTGTCTGGGAGGAATAAACAAAGTCCAACTGGCAACTACACCCAGTCATGTGACTCCGGAACAGACTGCAGGCACCAAATAGTGCAGAAAAATGCCAACTCTCTAAAAGTGCAAAAACAACAATTGATGGACAGAATGCAGAACAATGTCATACATTCACCCCAGTACAGAGATCTGGGCCTAAATCCATTGTTTTTTTGCTCACCATGCCATTCCAGTTTGAACCCAGCCATATGCAAATCAGTCTTGACCCTGTGCTCTATGGGAACAGTCCAGCCCGAACTGCCAGACCAGGTTCTCCCTGGGCTGGAAACAAGCATCCTAGGACCGGTTTCGGGGTTTCACCCCTCATCAGCCAGGATAGCTTGACTCCAGTGGCATGGAGAGCACGGGACCTACGTCTGGGCATACCCGTCCCACTCGGGTTGACAAAGCAAAAATAACAATTGATGGACAGAAAGCAGAACAATGTCATACATTCACCCCAGTACAGAGATCTGGGCCTAAATCCATAGCTAAAGAACGATGATGGATTCAACCCAGATCTGTGACTGGGGGTGTGTCTGAATAGTTTCAGCACTCCGTCCATCATCTCCTTGTGTTTGCTTTGTTCGCCGTAAGTTGGCAGGGTATGCCCAGATGTGGGACCCTTGCTCACTTTGCCACTGGATTCAAGCTAGCCTGGCTGATGAGGGCTGTTAGCCCGAAACCGTTACCAGGATGCTTGTTTCCGGTCCAGGGAAGACATGGCTTGGCAGTTCGGGCTGGACTGTTCCCATGAGGCACAGGGTAAAGACTGATTTCCATATAGCTGTGTCTGAACTGGGGTGGTGAAGTGAGGTAAAGAACGATGATGGATTCAACCCAGCTCTGTGACTGGGGGTGAGTGTCTGAAAAGTTTCAGCACTCCGTCCATCATCTCCTTGTGTTTGCTTTATTCGCCCTAAGTTGTCAGGATATGCCCAGACATGGGTCCCTTGTTCACTTTGCCACTGGATTCAAGCTAGCCTGGCTGATGAGGGCTGTTAGCCCGAAACCGTTACCAGGATGCTTGTTTCCAGTCCAGGGAAGACATGGCTTGGCAGTTCGGGCTGGACTGTTCCCATGAGGACCAGGGTCAAGACTGATTTGCATATAGCTGTGTCCGAACTGGGGTGGTGAAGTGAGCTAAAGAACGATGATGGATTCAACCCAGATCTGTGACTGGGGGTGAGTGTCTGAAAAGTTTCAGCACTCCGTCCATCATCTCCTTGTGTTTACTCTCTAAAAGTGGCATTTATAAACTTTTAATTTAAATTGAAAGTTTACCACTAAACAAGGTTTGAAATTACAGTTTCACAGACATCAAACATGAAATGCCTACCTGTTCCTAATCAAATGTTAGCACTTATTAAATGGAATAAGGTAACCCAATGTTATCTTCCAGGAGAGGTGGTCCTCACAGTAGTGAAAAATGAATTTAGGAGTTTTTCATTACCAGGACATGAAAAACATAAACGTACATGTCCAACCTTTTATTTACAATGCACCCTGCCCTATGGGCTACCTAGGGCCTATCTTAGGGATGACTCATATGCAATAAACCTTGAGGTTAGGGCTTGGCAAGGTTTTGTTTTTGCCGAGTAGAATTGGCAGTTTAAAACTGCATTCAGGCTGCAACAGCAGGCCTGGGACATGTTTTAAGGGGTAACTTAAGTGGGCGGCACAAAAGTGCTGCAGGCCCAATAGTAGCATTTAATTTACAGGCCCTGAGCATGTGGTATATGTGAGAAATTGGGTTGTTAGTTGACTGGGATGTGAGTCTGGTCAAGCAACAGCCACAGTCCCTTGCAGGGTGAACCACAAAAAGTCACTGAATTAACTTGTGGTTATCCCTGTGTAGCTTGGCAAGCAGTCAGGCATTCTTAGAGAGAATGTGTAAACTATTTATGCAGCACACAGACAGCAATTAAGTTCTCGTCAACGGAGATGTGAGAACTTTACTTGAATTGCCTCGAGCTGTGGTGGTTTTGAAGGCAGAGTGGTGTCTCCGAGCCACGCAAGGCAGTGATGCACTGGTTCTGGTCCATGCAACAGGGAGCAATGCACCATTTCCAATCCATGCAATAGTGATGATGCATTGGTGCTGACCCACGCCACGGTGGTGATGCACTGGTTCCATCTCTGCAGCAGCGATGATGCATTTGTTTCACTGCAAAAGCACCTTAGGCCCACTTCCAAGGGTCCAGGACAGGGGTGGCACCACTTGGCATGACAAACTCATGATGACAGAGTCCAGGTGCAGAGTCAGGGTAGCTGGACATCTGTTAAGGCCCTGAGACTTCAGATTCAGAGGCTAGCCAACTAGCCTTTAGAGTCACTCTGGGTTCTGATGGATTCAAGTGATGCAGGTCCAGCCCTTCTCACCCAGATCAGAAGGGCAGCAGGTCAGCACAGCAAGAAAGCAGTTCTTCCAGAGCAGCAGTCCAGCAGAGTGGTTGTCCTTCTTTCTAGCAGAGTATCCACAGGTCCAGAAGTGTACTGAAGGGGGTAGGGTCTGGGCTCCAGTTCTTATACCCAGTGGTGCCTCTCAAGGGTGGGAGACTTCAAAGAAGGGTCTTTGAAGTGCACTGAGGTCCTCCCTTCCAGTCCTGGCTCATGACAGGGGGTATGCAGTCCTTTGTGTGGGGGCAGGGCACAGCATATTCAGGTGTAGGTGTGAGGCTGTTCCCAGCTCCTTCCTCCCACTCTCCCAGGATGGCCCATCAAGTCACATCTAAGCACCCTTTGTGTATGGCTGTCTAGAGGAAACACACAAACCCAGCTGCCACCCCCCCCCTAGACCAGACATGTATCAGAGAAAGGCTGCAGGCACACAGGGACAAGAGAAGGGCAATGCAACCTTTCTAAAACTGGCATTTTCAAAATTGTAATGATAAATTGGACTTTACCATTAAAGAGGATTTATCATTACAAGTCCATAGGTACGAAACATGACAGATCTACCTCTTCTCACTTAGGAATTACAGCTTAATAAGCGTAATAAGGAACCCTTAATGTTAACCTGTGAGAGGGGTAGGCTTCACAGGAGTGAAAAATGAATTTGGGAGTTTTTCACTATCAGGACAAGTCAAACTGCGATGTGGAGGCCGGTGTTGGCGTCGAGCTGCTGTCAACGAGGAATGCGACACACTGGGTTGGAGATGCACTGCGCCATCAGCGATGCATCAGTTCCGTAGATCCAAGGGTGATGCGGTCCTTCTGCACTGGGACCAGTCTACCCAGCAGCGGAGATGCATCGGATCTGCTCGAGGATGCACCGGTCAGCCGAGGAAATGCATCGGTTCAGATCAAGGATGCGCCGCTCAGCAGAGAAGATGAGTAAGTTTCACTGGTAAGCACCTTAGACCCACTTCCATGAAATGTAACACTTAGTAGTACATGTCCTGCCTTTTACTTACACAGCACACTGTCCTATGGCCTACCTAGAGCCTACCTTAGGGGTGACTTATATGTAATAGAAAGTGGAGTTTAAGGTTGGCAAGGGGTTTTAAATGCCAAGACGACATGGCAGAGTTAACAGCGCACACGGGCTCTGCAGTGGCAGGCCTGAGACATGTTTAAATGTCTTCTTAGGTGGGTGGCGCAATCACAGATGCAGGCCAACTAGTAGCATTTACCATATAGGCCCTGGGCACATGTAGTGCACTTTACTAGGGACTAAGATAAATTAAATATGCCAAATAGGTATATGTCAATTAAACCATGTTTATGGGAGTGAGCACAAGCCCTTTAGCACTGGTTAGCAGTGGTAAAGTGCACAGAGTCCTAAGGTCAACAAAAACAAATTCAGCAAAATTGGAGGCAAGCAGGCAAAATGTAAGGGGGAAGGCCACCCTAGGGCTGACTGTTCTAACAGTATACCACTCTACAAGGGACTTATAAGTATATTAAATATGTCAATCAAGTGTAAGCTAATTTTACCATGTTTAAGGGAGCAGTAGGGGTGAAGTACACAGAGTCCTAGAGCCCAAAAAATGAATTTTAGCAAAACGTGGGGGGTCAAGGCAAATGGTTTGGGTGAAAACCACCCTAAGGCTCACAGGTCTAATACTGGGCATTACAAACCAGAGTGGTATATAGAGGAAAGTGAAGGGCCTTAGAAAAATAAACCAAATTGTGATCTCATGTTGCCCAGTGGTACCGAATGCTGCTATAATATTGTTCCAGATTCCTGCAGATGCAGAATGGGATACAGTCATTGACTTATGCCAAGTGTTCTGCTCCATTCCTCTGAATGAGGTTAGTCAATATCTTTTAGCATTCCGGCTCCAACATAAAGTCCTCATTTGATATTGAATTCCACAAATCCCTCAAATTTTAGTCAAATCTAAAGAAAAACTTGGAGAATTTGAAGTTGCCGCTGTAACTAGGTCTTGGTCCAACATATTGATGACCTACTTGTGGCATCAAGGTTAGATACCATTGCACTTTAAAAAAAAAAATTTTTTTATTAAACAGTTAAACAAAATAAATTATGGTCACATTAGACAATGCAGCTCAGCAAAGAAAAACAGCAGCAGCCATTGACAGAGAACTAGAAGGGTAGCAACGTTGCAACATTGCAGCAAAATAAGCAACTTTATCTTTACTCAACCTCATCATTAATTCCACCCAGGGGTTTGCAGAGGCCCCCCCATACTCATTCCATCTACCCCATATTTTAGTCCATTTATTCGGGCACCCCTTCCTATATATACCACTCGATCTGCCAGCATGCACCAATCCATGTCATTCTTCCAGTCCCCTAAGCTCAGTCTCAATTTGGCTTTCCACATGTGAGCTATATTTCGCTTGGCCACCATCAGTCCCAAGGTGACTACCATTGCACTTTTGAATCATCCTGATGACAATGGTCACAAGGTTTTACCTGCAAAGATGCAGAAGTGTATTTGACTAATGTCATTGGATTTCAAACTTTTCCCTGATAGCGAGGCCTTTAATAAGGTTAACTCACTGTGATCTCAAGGATCCAGTTCCATTTGATAGAGAATGTATGAAGGCCTTCAGGTAATTAGGAGAAGATTTGTGTTCTGCACCTGCCCTCTGAATGCCTGATTATGATAAGGAATGTTTTCTTTTCTGTTATGAGAATAGTGAGTGCTCAGTGTCTATTCTCCCCAAAAACAAAACATGAAGGGGTTATGAGACCGGTTTAATATTTTTCTGCTGTGTTGGATCACGTAGCTGTAGCTCTTCCTGGTTGCCTGAACATAATTACAGCTGTTGGTATTGCAAATGAACAAGGTGAAGGAATTGAAAAGGGACGTACCCATTTTGTGTTTGTTCCTCAATTAGTTGAGATTTTGTTGAACTGTACCAGAACTCGCCATATGATAAACAGCTGTCTCACAAAATATGAACAAATCATATTGGCAGCTGAAAACATCTCAAACAGAAGGTGTAATTCTCTGAATCTTGAAATGCTGCTATGGGTTTCAGACAGCAATAAAGACAATGATGATGATGATGGTGAGCCAGAACATCACCGTGTCAATGTCATAAAGGTATATACAAAGCAAAGGCCGAATATCAAAGATGTTCCTCTTAAAATGGCTGATCTGATTTTATTTGAAGATAGTTCTCGGCGGAAATACCATTGTGGAATACTGAAAGCTACATATGCAGTCTGTTTCATTTCTGAAATTATTAAAGCATCGTACCTGCCATTGTTACCTTGCAGATGAGTATGGATTTTGAGTGGTACATGATTTTGAGCAGTTGTGGTCACAATTAGAAATGTTTTACATCTTCTGGTACTCCCATATATAAGCAATATAGCAACCAAAAGAGATTGCAGTGGTCAAGTGTGTAGCCCATAAGCCTGGTGAGGACATAGTCACATTGGGAAATAAATACAAGATATTGCACACTTGAAAATGGAACTGTGAGATCAAATTAACAAATCACAGTGCAAGAATCAAAACAAAATAAATCAAGTGAAACTGCTGCTTAAATGCAAATCATGCAAATAGTTTCTTGTTAAGTGCAAAACAGACCTCATTAAGCGCATTTAAGAATCTCCAGGAGGAGATACCAGAAGATGAAACACAGAAATGGGAAATGGTAGGTTGTAAGAAGAATTTAAAAAATACTAGGATTACTCCTGAATACAAATATGTTCTTCCTTACTCTATGTCACTTTCATGGCCCATTATTTGCACGGCCAAACACATATAGGAAGGTACTCGAAGACCACAACTTTTAACACAAACTGGTTTAACCCCAAATTCAGAGGTGTTCTATCAGAGATGTGTTATTTGTGAGAGAAATATTCAGGGAAAGAGACGTATTAGTATGTGATTTGCATTGGCAAACCAGAGGGTCCATTTACTAAACTTCAAGCAGACTTGATTAAGATTCCAGTTCACAATGGCCTTAAATATGTTCTTATGATTGCCTCTTATTCTCTAAATGGGTAGATGCCTATCCAACCCGGAGATGTGACTGCATGACAGTTGCCAAACTTTTGTTGAGGGAAAAGATTGCCAGCTTCTATTAAGACAGACCATGGAACTCATTTTAAAACTGAGATCCCTAAATTGATTTGTACAACACTCCAATTTGACCAGAAGTTTTATTGCAGTTATTGTCCACAATCATCTGGCATTGTAGAGAAGCCAGATGGGACCACAAAAAATAAACTGGTTAAAGTGTGTGCATCCACAGATTTGAATGGCCCGATTTTCTTCCTTTTCAACTCTTGAGCTTTAGTACTCCAAATAAAAAGACTAGACTCTTGCCCTGTGAAGTGTTAATGAGTAAGGACATAAGAATAGTATACATGCTTTCAGCAACACTTGTGTCAATAACTGATGAAATAATATTAGTTTACTGCAATGCCCTGGCTGATCTGATTAAATCTGTCTCTCAACAGGTGCACTTAGCAGCAGCATCTACAGAAGAAACTCATCGTCATCCACTACAACCAGGAGACTGGCTCCTAGTAAACAAGCATGTCTGCAAGAGCTGCCTTGAGGAACACTGGAAAGGACTATATAAAGTTGTGCTTGTGATTAACACTGCTCTGAAGTGTGCCGGATTCCTGCAGAGTATCCATGCAGATTACACAAGAAGAGTGAAGACGGTGGATGAAGAGTTGGTAACAACAACCTCTGATTCACAGAGTCAGGCTCACGTTCTCAACTTAGATCCAGAGGGAGTGTAGAAAAGTTTGAAGCTGGTGAAGTTGCTGAAGTAAGTGAAGATCCAGGTGAAGGGACAAGTGGCTAGCTTCAAAGCGAAGATCAGAAAAATATTTGAAGACTGATGTTGAGTTTCAAAATTCTTTTTCATTTTTAATCTCAATAGAAATGGCATACAGCAGATGTTGTAAAACTGTTAGCATGATTTCATTATTAGTGATACTGAAAGCTCTAGTTGACCTATTGTTGTGCCTTATTTTTCTGGTTGCATATGTTTCCACAGGGATTGATCTAACTACGGTATATGATGGTATTGAGTCAAATACACTGACACATACAGAAAGATTAGTTAGTGGGTTTAATGATAATATCCCTGCACAAATATTGGGTGAATGCGTTGATATTATGGGGGCTAAGAATTGTATGGTATGCACTTTTCTTCCTTCTTTTGCAGGTGAAGGAGCCACATATTTTACAGATGCCAATGTCTTATAGTTTTTCCTGTTATGGCTATTTTGTCGAATTTCAATGTTTCATTGGAAGATCTTTCTGTGTTCGAAGATGTTGGGAAGAGGGTCACCTATAGTAAATATCTGGATACAGTCACACAACTAACCCTAATACTAAACAAAATAAAAGGGAGTATGTGTGTAGCTTGAGTAAAGAAGAGCTTGAATTTGTTAATATAATAAGAAGATTTTGGGCGATTGGAAGGATAAGAGCAAAATCTGAGAATAGCTTAAGGCTGAAGACGAATGTAGGTTTTAGAATTTGCATTAAAGATTGAGAATGGAGCATGAAAGAAAGGGTGTATTACATATGGTGCATCATAAACGTATGCAAGTCAGAGCAGTAGAATTTGTGGGGAAGAGTGAGTGTGAAATAAGTTATGTTGTTAGTGGTGATTTGCTGATTGGTGAAGGACTAGTACTTATAGGAATTTATTATGTGTGTGCTAAAACTGTTTCTTTCAAACAACCACGTAATTTGGGGGTTCTTGCTATTTGGATTTAGCGTTTCCTAGAGTCTATCATGTGAATGAAATGAGTGGTGTTAGTTTGAAGGGAATGAAAGATGGTTTTGGGCAGATAGTGGTAGATGTATTAGGAGTTATGATTCCATCTATCGGTGTGGCTATTAATGATGCGAATATTAGAAGATTATCTATGCTTGTGGATTGGCACACTTCTAACACAGCTGGTGCATCAACAAATATCAATCTAACTGCTTTGTGTGTGATGATTATGCAAAATTGCCAAAGCTAGATATCCTTCATTCAAAGGAAGGCAGTGTTTCCAGTGTTTTGAAGGCAAGAGAGTGTTGGACTCAATCCCCCACCAATCACTGCGGCCCGATCACTGCCACCAGTCACGTCAGCTACATGCCAGGAGGCGCATATCTGGGCCCCGGGTCTCCCGCAGTGCGGGAGACCGAAACGGACCGAGAAGGAGAAGGGGACTCCATCCCCCACCAATCACCGCGGCCCGAGCACTGTCGTCAGTCACGTCAGCTACGCACCAGGAGGCGCATATCTGGGCCCCGGGTCTCCCGCAGTGCGGGACATGCGCGGGCATGCCGGGCCGTGCCAGGGGCAAGGGAGGGCCCATCCACACCCGTCAGAGCCCAGAAGAGGCTGGGCTGGGCAACCCCTCTAACGTTTGACATCTTGCCTGCCCAGAGCAGTCTGATATTGACATCACAATGGGTGAGAAGAGACAAACTTCTATATCTACCCCAGGGCTATCTTTATCCACTATTGATTTGTTCTTAATTAAAGCTTCCACCGTTATTTCTCAGGAGAGCGCTATAGCTGAGCACAGACTTTCTTTGGGGAACTCTGCTCAGACTGGGTCTGAAATTATGCCTGCCGATACAGCTAATGAGCCAATTGCTAACATTGCTAGCCAGAGTTCCAGTGGATGCAGTACTATGTTTCCAACTGTCTCAGTCCCTGCAATAGATACCTCTTCGCCTGTTAATCTTTCAAGCACAGTGAAGCCCACCTTTCCAATGACTACAAAGGGCAAGAGGAAGAAAGGCCCTCAAATTAAACCCCCTTCCTCTAAACCAAAGAAACCGAAACCAATTCAAACTAGTGTTGAGCTGGGCACAGACAATTCTGACCTGCTGAGGACGTCAGCCTCTCCTGAGGATATTTGTGCGAGATTAACTATTATGTTAAAACCCCTTCTGCTTCGTTTGGACAATATTGAACTGAAACTTCAAGAGCTAGTAAGCATCCACAGAGTCCCTCCCCAGTTAATTTCACCTAGGAACCAACCTTTGTTAGCTAGTAATGATCCCCGATTGACTGTATTTCTTATTCTCAGCTCAATTGTTCCCTAGTGGTGGCTAACACTGGTCTCATCCCGATACGCACCATACAGCCAGGTGGGATCGTACCGTGCCAAACATTATCAGGCCCCTTATGTGAGAATGGACTAGTTCCTACTAAGCCAATGGCGGGTCGTGGTGATACTACTTATACTCATGCTACCCAATCCCGCAGCGCACCCACACAGAATCATAGGGAGCTTAAGCATAGAACCCTTAACCTGCCACTTGGGGCCTGTCCAATTGTTCTTGTCCTGATAAACGCTCCAATACTCAGACCTTCCCAAAGTGAATCCACACTTCAGCTCATTGCCAAAGCACAGCACTGGTTATGTAACTACACTAGGCCAGTGTATCTAATTCAGAACCATTTGTTAATGGCGCGGAGAATCCCGTGGGTCGGCCTGTCACCAAAGGAATATGAAGTTGATTGTGTTGTATTAACTTGTGATTGCACCCAGCTTGTAAACGACTTACTTTCTCAGCCCATATTAGCCCCTAAACTAGTGACAAAGATATTCCCGGTACCTCTGGGTTTTTTCTACAGAGCGCAGACCATTCACAACGAAGAAGCCGTAGTTACCACATCAAATTCCGACACAAATGTTATTAGGCCCTCATTGACCAACCACATGTATCTGGGTACATCTAACAGGTACGCCCCACTCTCGGGGTTGGAGTCATGCGACTGACATGAGGTTCCAAATCAGAGTCCTTAGTTGTCACCCCGAATAGGGAGTGGAGGGACTGATAGAAACGGGACCTGGAACCTTAGAGCTGCATGGTCCATATATTTTAGGCCCTCCAAATGGGGCTACGATTGGCGATACATTGAGAGTATCCAATTTAGCTTACTCCCTTTTGACATGGAACATAGCAGGCTATAATAACAAGCGGAACAATGAGGAGTGGCTTTCTGCCCTGGCCGATTTCCAGATTCTTAGTATACAAGAAACCTGGGAGATTGTACCCAATACAGTCAATGGCTATCGGTCTTTCCAAACTGCGGCTGTGCGCTCCCTAGGAGGCAGGCCAAAGGGAGGTCTACTCACTTTGATTTCTAACGTGGTCGTTTTTAAGGTTTTAAGATTTATAAATACTTCACCTTACTTCCACATCTTGGTTATTAAAGGGAACAATACATGGGACCTATTGTTTGTGAATTTTTATAATAATAACTTTCAAAAGCCTGAGATGGTACCTCTGCTCTTAGATAATCTAATCGAGGACCTTGCAGAGTCCCACCCTAAACCCTAACAATTCATTTGGATGGGCGACTTTAACACAAAGCCATGTTCCAGGGACTCTGAGGATTTATGCTGGATCACAGACCAAAGGGGAGACCCTATTCCCCATTTCTATCATGATGTTCGGGGGAATATATTAAATAGTATCCTAATGAAGTGGCAACTCAAAATATTCAATGTACTAGACCCACAGTCAGGGAAATTTCCCCCCACTTTCCATAGAGCAGATTACTCATCCACGAGTGACTGTATTATCTCTTCTGATATCCCTAGTTTAAGACTAACCAACTTTCAGACACTTTTTAATGAATATAGCGATCACTCCATGCTTTCGTGTGTCTTACCCTGGCGGGACTCTAAAAAAAGCAACAGCACTATTGCACCAAAACCAATCCTTGCTAGTACAAATGGCTTCACTTTAAAGTGGGACAAGGTTGATGTGATCACTCTTTTTAATAGTCTTATTCTGGTAAACCAGGAGGACATTATAACCTGCCTGGATCCTTCTGCAAATCAAGTCGAGGTATCAAATGCGTTTAGTAAAGCTATTAAATTTCATAAAACTGCAGTTGATTTGTCCGTCACATACTAGAGAGAGTATTCCGCATAGGTGGTTCGATCAGAATTGCTCTCTGGCTTCTGCAAAATTACATAAGGCTCTTAAAACCTTACCCAGAGATAAAGTGCACGTTTGTGAGCTGAGGAAAATCTATAAACGAGCAAGAGAAAGCAGATTGAGGCAGCTTAAATTGGAAGCATGGCATCATTTAAAGCAAGCCTCAGTCCTCCGAGATAGCACTGCCTTTTGGAAGGTAATTAATGTGCCTTTTTGAAGTATAGTGGCAGACCCTCCTTAGAGGTACACATTGACGAGGACACCTGGGTAAAGTATTTCCAGGAAATCTTCCAAAAAACAGGGGCCACTCCTAGTGTAGATGTAAGTACTATTATAGAGGCCTCCACTCACCTTTCTTTCGATCTTGAGGAAGTTGAACTCGCACTGTTACAATCCCCATCTAGGAAAGCACCAGGGCCCGATAGGGTACCACCTATGGACATTTTTCACACAGACATCACTTTTTGGTCCCCCCTTTTAACTGTGGTTTTTAATGCTATAGCAAAAAATGGTCCCCTCCCCTCCTGGAAAAATTCTGTCATAATCCCGATATTTAAAAAAGGGAATGCTTCATTGCCTGCCAACTATCATCCTATTTCTTTGCTCGATAGTACAGCTAAACTTATGGGCAGTCTTCTGTTAAACAAACTGGAAGTTTGGGCAGAGGAAAAGAAAATCCTCTCGGAAGGGCAGTACGGGTTCAGACAGGGGCGGGGCGCTGTAGACTAATGTCTTATTCTAACAATGATTTTAGAGAAGTATACAACGGTAAAAAAGGTACAGTTACATATGGCCTTCATGGACCTTTCAAAGGCATTTGATTGTGTGGTACATAACAAACTTTGGGCAATTTTAAAGGATATGGGAGTGGATGATGCCATTATAAATTTTATAAGATAGCTCTATAGGGACGCCACTGCTATGGTCCGATATGGGAGGTTAGGCGAATGGACCAATTTATTCAAAATTGAAAGGGGAGTCAAACAAGGATGCGTTTTGGCTCCTTTTTTGCTTGCCTTATATACCAACAAACTTAATGACACCCTGATCAATATCATGAAAGATACTCCAATAGTCTCGATGTCCCCCCTCCCCATCCTTCTATATGCGGACGACGCAGTTTTACTGGCAAGGACCCCTTTGGCACTTCAAAGTCTCATTACACACTATGCAGCATTTATGCGCAATCTGTATTTAAATGTAAATAAAGCCAAAACCTATATTATGGCAATAGGAGGGGCTAAAAAGAAGATGATGAATTACCATCTAGAGGGGAGCAAAATTGAGCAAGTACAACATTTTAATTATCTTGGTATTGTTTTTGATGCTAAACAAAACTGGAAAGAGATGCTGCAAAACCGAGCAAACTTAATGCTCCAAAGTATCACTGCGATTTTTAGATTTTCTAAAAAATTGGGCTGCAAGCCAATTTTAGAAATGGTTAAAATCTATTTGGCTAAAACATTACCAATGGTGACATATGGGGCAGCAATCTGGGGGATAACAGACGTGACAGCACCTCAAGTCTTAGAAGACAAATTCATTAAAAGATTGCTGTCAGTCCCACAATCATGTAATAACCTCGTGGCTCACACTGAAGTCAGTATGCCATTCATCACTGATGCTATTAAATTAGCCCCACTTTCTCTCTGGTTATCAGTATGGAAAAGGGATACTGTGGGTCTGAACCAGAAAATCTTGAAAGATGTTATGAATATGGCTCACGCCCACGAAATCCCATGGCTTTTGTATGTCAGGCAAACCTTAACCTCTTTGGGTCTTGCCTTCCTGGATGATACTCCTACCCTTTGCGTACACTTTCCTAAATCTAGATTGAAGGCCATTTACCTAATGAAAGTTAACCATGATAGGTGGGATAGCCAAAGAGAAAAACAGTCTGTAAAGTCTTATGAGAGCATACTGCAGATGCCTAACCATTCTCATCTATATCTAGGGTGTGTCGAGACTAACCAGCATCGTTTTATTCTGACCAGATTTCGACTGAATTTTATCCCATTAATGCTGGGTCATCCACATAATTTATTTTCTATAAGCCTTTTACCGCCTTGCCCATGTAACAATAAGGCAACACAATCAACCTCACATATATTGCTCTTTTGCCCTTTGTATAAAGTAGAGAGAAAGATTTTTATCATTCCACTCTTAAAGAAATTCTCCCTGCGTAATCCAATTCTAGCCCTCTCCTTATTTTATAAATCAGAAACCCCATTAGTCTGTTATGCACTTGCCTCCTTTTTATTGGGCGCCGTGAGAAATCGTAAGGTTTTTAACATTTTATCGATTGAATACTAAGAACGATTGTTTTAATTGATCGCACTTGTTTTGAATCTATGATTGCTGCTATTCGATCTCTGATTGTAACCTGCACTGTTTTTATTCTACGTTTATCATCTGTAATGAAATGCTTTTTTATTGGGGTACTTTTATGCATCTTTGAATTGCGAAATAAAGTTGATGATGATGATGAAGCGTTAGAAGAATATGGCTTGTGAGAAACAGTAGGTTCCTTAGCTAGTGAGATAGGAAAGGACTTTGGTAAAGTTGGTGAACAGTTTGCTAGTGATCCAGCGCTATATTAGCCAACTGCATTCATACACCATATACTCACTTGGGCCCATACATTCACACTACACTAATACTTACGATGGGTGTCAGATGTACTATTTTATCAAAGTCCCTGCTACCAATTACCTTCTGATTGAAGAGTAATGACTTACCAATGGATCCTTTGCTAATTGGGAAGTTTAAAATGAGTGACATTCATTATAGTACATTATCCTGAAATAATCACTGAGTCAGGAAGTTTTAAAATGTTTATCTAAAGTTTTAGCAGAGTAAAATACAGAAAACACGGTACTTGATTGAAATACCCTAGAAAAAGCATAGAAATGATTTTGCTAATAAATGACGGTGTTTAAGGAGGAGGAGAAGATAGAGACAGCAGCGCAACTAAAGGTTGCAGTATAGTTACCTAAAATGCGAGAACCAAGCCCCTTAGCCAAGGAGTTGGAAAAGATAGGACCCAGGAAGGATGAAGAGCAAAGACTTCTTCCAGGATCAGGACAGGACCGGTGACCTCTCTACAACGACGCCTGCGCCGTTCCCCTCTCTGATACTCGACTTCTCTCGATTCTCCCGTCTAATGGACTCCGCCGCCCCCTCCTCAGGACCTCTTCCGGACAGGAATTCAGTCAGCAACCGATCAGCTGGGCAGTCTGGAGTTGAGAGCGCTCTGGCAGTATGGACGCCTGTTCTTCGTGAACGCATGCTCTGACTAATTTACTAATACTATATTCTATTATACCCTTCTTCGCCCATGTACCTCCCCTTAATGTTGCTAAAATATGGGACCACTATTTCTGATTGGACAGGGACAGGGGGTGGATTCTCGCACCATATCGATTTGGCCTAAATTGTAAAGCCTATTGTCTTTACGTTCCCTCCCCTTCAAATTAATACATTCGCTTTATTTCCCACCCGTCTCATGACAAATGTTATACATTTTACAGGAGAAAAGTAACAATTTTTCCGCCGGAAACATTGGGTACATCATCTTCGGCCAATAGGTCGTGGCCTTGGGAGACGTCCAAGTTGACTTCACTTGGCAGGCATACAGGACACATGCGCAGAACCCTCTGTCTCTCGAGTTTCAAGACACCAACCCAGGCCCAAGTTTACGAATTACTAAAAGTGCAAGAAGAAAATATTAAAATCACAAATAAAAAGTTTCACTGTATACCCACATTTCCTACTCTATTCCCATTTAATCATAATACTATCCTGCATTAGTAGCGTTAAGAAAACGACAATTTAATAATGACATGAGAGCAAGCTTAAGCATGTGAAAACATTTAGCGGCCATTTTAATACACACTGCGCAGAAGCAGAAATTTCCCACCAAGCAAAGAAAGACGTCACACCATGTGATCAGGTTGCGACATGCGCAATGAATGATGGCGCTTTTAGCGGCCATCTTGGTTTATAGACAAGCGTTATTCATTAGTAAAACACATAGGCAAGCGTCTATCCCTTCTGTGTTTGTGAATGCAAAGATTAGTATTGACAGTACAAGTTTAATAAATTAATACTATGAGGAGGATTGCATACAAGCAAGTTTCATTTTTGAAACCTTGCTCCATCAATCCCCTCTCTGATGGCGTTTCTGAGCCATCAAAAATACTACCCTCAATCAGATGCCAACTTCTAGCAATTCGTTTCATTCTCATTTTTACTTTTTCTATTCTTACAGTCTCCTTTTAATTTCTTGTATAAATCACTTCTCCATTCTTCTAGTTCGATTTCATCCAGTTTTCTCTTCTTTCCTTTTCCTGTCACTTTATATGTTCCATTCTTTCTACAACATTTGCACCATATTGTTATTGCTAAAATTATTATTGCTATCCCTGCTAAGGATACTAATATTTGACCTATAAGTCCTTTCCCTATATTAGCAAACCAGGTTCCAATTGACGAGATACTATTTGTCAATCTTTCCCATACACTGTCAACTTCCAGTGGTTTTAGTTCTTTCTCAAGTTTAGTTATGTTCTGAATATACGTTCCAATTTCTGCACTCTTATCAGGAATATAAGTGCAACAATGTTTCGTCTTCAATAATTTACAGACTCCTCCCTCTTTTGCCAATAGAATGTCAAGAGCAAGTCGATTTTGCATCACCATAGATCTAATCGCAACCATCTCCGTATTAATCATTAGAAAACCTCCAGCAGTATCCGTTGATAAACGATCAACCACTGTAGACAATTTACATATTTTCCTTGAGTTCAGAATTATTCCCACTGAAGGTATCAATGCACCAAATATATCACCTACAATTTCTGAAAAACTAGCTCTTTTACTACGTATTAACTCATTATTGTTTTCATTGCTTCCAGTGTTTCTTTTTACGTGGTGTATCTTTGGAAAAACTATTCCAAAATAACAACTTCCATACCACCGTGCAGGAAGCCTAAAATAAGCCTTATTCCCACATATATAATATATTCCAGGAAAAACTGAATCTGTTCCTCCTTTGAGTCCCCAACCTCCAATAATTAAAAAATTGTGTTCACATTCACTGGTACCGATGAAAACATTGTTATAATCAGTCTTTAACCTATGAAGACAAATTTTCCCTTTCTTTACGAAATCCAGAGCCATTGCAGCTTGAGCTTTACTAGGTGTATAACTCCCTTCCTTCTTCGCCCAAGGTGGCAACTGAGCCTTATGCTCTGAAGCTTTCTTTTGAAAATCATGTCTTCTATCTTCTACTAAATTCAAAAATATCTTTTCTTCTTCAAGTAAAGAACATGTTAGATTGTGTCTATTTGTTATGTCTATCGATTTCATTGTTAAGAAAAACTCTCCCATAAATTGTGCGTCTTGACTAGTAAGCACTGGGTTCATATTCTTGCGAATCGGAACCTCAGAAAATATCACATCTAAGTTTGAATAATAATACTGAAGTTTCCCTGTTCTATAAAATAAACTAGACAAAACACTACATGATATGCCATATGTCAGTGGTAAGTGATGGTATGTTAATCCTTCCGCTACTGATTCAGGTAACTTCATACAGATATAACAATTACTAACTTCCATTGTGTCTACCTACTGAAACAATAACTTTGTGAAAACATTTAAACTAGTGTCGTTATCAGCTATTTCATGATGAATTTCTGCCTCATCTTCTGCCATTAATTCTACTCTATTGCCCTTCATGCTTGCTGTCCTCCCTTTAGTTTCATTATTAATCTTTTTATCTATTATCATAAGGTAAGGAATTGCTACAATCAGGACTAACCATACTATAAGCACCAATACTAGACTACATATGCAGATTGCACAGCATCTCCTACAACAATTTCGTTTTGGTCTCCCAGTAACTCTATCATCAGGCATTTTTCGACAAGGAAGATTGCTCTTCTTATCTTTTCTTCTTTTCTTTAGATGATTCTTTTGTTTAGTCAGGGTGGTCTTGTTTCTTCTTCGTATGTTAGTTCTGCACTTGTTCCTTCGCCACCACTGTCTCTTGACTCTGAGCTTTCAAAATCTTCAAGAATGATATAAGTCCAATCGGGACCCTTGAATTTGTTATTCACAAGTCTCAGTCTTTTACTTTTTCTTTTTCCTGACTTTTTCTCTTGTTCAGTTTGACTTGTCACTTCAGGTACTTGTTCTGGATCTTCACTTCTGGTTGTTATGTGGTATTTTACTCTTTTGATGACACTTGGCCAATGATCTCCTTTTCTTGTCTTCTTGGTTGGCACTGTTTCTTTGTTTACGTCTTCAGAGACCTCGTTATTTTCACTGCTTAATACTGTTTTGTTTTCTTTGATTACTGCCTCTTTTGTTTGTTCTTTTTCAGGTCTGATTGGTTTCTTTTCAGTAGCTCCACAATTACTTTCAAGATGTTGGCTTTGTTCCTTTTTTATTTCTTTATGTTCATTTGTATTTACCCCTTTTTCTTTAGTGAATTCTTCTTGATCTAACTGCTTCTGATCAGGGCTTATTGCACTGTGAACTTCTGCAGGCTGACCTGATTCTTCTAAACCTGTCTGTCCCTCTTCAAAGTTTATTAAATCTTCACTGTTTTGAGTCCAATTTTCTTTCCCTATCTGATTTAGTTCAGGATCTTTTACTATCTTTTCTTCTTAATCCTGAACTTCTTCTTCTTCACCTATCTGATCTTCTTCAATTTCTTCCAATTTCGCTTGACTTCTTGTTCTGTGGTATACTTCAGGAACTTCTACCACTGGTATCCAATCCTGACGTGTGCTCGGTTGTTCTCCGTCAGCTTCTCTCGAACCTCTAGCCTGAGATTCCTCAGCTGGGCAACCTTCAGCTTCTTCAGTGATTGGCGGTGTCTGTGTATTCTCTTCTTCAGGGTCTGGTACTCTCTTTGTGTGGCTTACGTGAATCCAATTAGGAAATCTTGCACACTTCACTGCTGTATTGGTGGTCAATATGACTTGACAAGGTCTGCTCCACCTGGGTGATAGACACGTTTCTCTGGTGTGATTCTTCACTACCACCCAATCACCAGGATTCAGATCATGTTCTAGTTCAGGCTGCCTGGAAACTGCGTCTTCTCCAACCTGATGAGAGACAGAACGCACTAGTTCAGCCAATCCTTTGCAATAATCCAAAACCATATCATCAGATATATTCACCAGTTTGTGGGAACATGTGTTTGTCTCATTGCTCTTCCCATCATTATTTCATGGGGGCTCAATCCTGTTGTTCTGTCAGGTATGCTTCTGAGTCCCATCAGGACAAGTGGCAATGCATCTGGCCACTCTAATGATGTTGATGCACACATTTTTCCAATCTTGACTTTATAGTGGCATTCAATTGTTCAACCACTCCAGAAGCCTCTGGGCGATATGCACAGTGCAATTTCTGTTTAATTTGAAATGCTTCACATATTATCTGGATCACTTCGCTATTAAAGTGTTTTCCTCTATCTGATTCCAAAGATACCGGGAAACCAAACCTAGGTATGAGCTCACATAACAACAGCTTTGCAACTGTAATACTGTCATTTCTCCTAGTAGGGTAAGCCTCCACCCACTTTGAAAACAGACACACTATTACTAGAACATATTTTAGTCCTCTGCATGGTGGTAACTGTATGAAATCGAACTGGAGTCTTATAAATGGGCCCTCTGCCTTTCCAATCTTTCCAAACCCAATTATCGTTTTCCTGCCTGGATTATGCATTTGGCAAGTTAGACATCTCTGGCAAAGACTCTCTGCAACAGCCCTGAATTTGGGATTGTACCAATTTTGTCTGAACAGCCTAATCATCGCATCTCTCCCTATGTGTGTGTCTCCATGATGCATTCTAGCCATTTGTGAGAGTAAACAGTCTGGCATGACTGGTCTGCCATCTGCACTGATCCACACTTCATCTTCTCCTCTTTGGGAGCAACCCATTTTGATCCACAAGTTCTTCTCACTTTCCTCAACCTCATCTTGCAATTTCTTTACTTCATTCCAAGTTTCTGGTGGCATATACAACATAAGTTGGCAGCTGATTCCCATTCTTTCCACCCTCTTATTTACTGACGTTCTGGTTTTGGCACAATGTTGAGCCACCAAGTCTGCATATCTGTTGCCGACTACCACCCAGTCATCTCCTGACTGATGTGCGGCACATTTCACCACAGCCAATTCTTTTGGTGATTGTATTGCTTCTAGCAATTCCCTTACAAATTGTCCATTTTTAATCGGGGATCCTGAAGAAGTCATGAAATCCCTCTGCATCCACAGTTGGCCAAAATCATGCACAACCCCGTAACCATATTGACTATCTGTAAATATGGTCACTCTCTGATTCCTCCCAATTTTGCATGCTTTTATCAAAGCAATCAATTCAGCTACTTGTGCAGATTTGACTCCTGGTAAATAGGATGCTTCGACTATTCCAGTCAATTCACATACCGCATAGGCAGCAGTTAGTTTACCATCTTCATGTCTTTGACATGATCCATCGACAAATAGCTCCCTGTCTGGCTTTTTAAGAGGCTGTTCCTCTATGTCTAGGCGTGGTTTTGTACATAATTCTGTAATTTGTACACAATCATGTTCATCTTCTTCGTCATCTTTATTTGTTTCATGATATGGGTCCGGCAATAAAGTTGCTGGATTTATTATCGTACACCTTACCATGGTCACATTTTCAGCACCCATAATTATCTTCTCATATTTAGTCAGCCGACTAGGAGTAAGATGCTGAGTTCGTGTTCTTGTCAACAGAATCACAACTGCATGTGGAACATACACTTTTACAGGATGTCCCATCACTATTGACTCGCTTTGTTCAATGCTCAAACAAGTTGCTGCCACTGCTTTTGTTTTAAGCATCCTGGCAACGCGGCTGCTACTGGGTCCAATGTTGCAGAAAAGTACGCTATAGGACGTCTGTCTAGTCCATGTCTCTGAGTTAGGACAGAAAGTGCACAATTTTCTCTCTCTTGACAGAATAATGCGAATTCTCTTTTATAATCAGGCATGCCTAAGGCAGGTGCTGAACAAAGTGCGTTTCTCAATTTTACAAAAGCTTCTACACTTTCATCCTCCCACTCGACAGGGTCCTTTGCTTTCTTTTTCGTCATGTTAATTAAGGGTTTAGCCAACATGAAAAAATTTGGTATCCATTGTCGACAGTATCCTACTATTCCTAGGAACATTCTCACTTGTCTTTGGGTTACAGGCATTTGCATTCTCTTTATTCATTCTACTCTTTCAGAGGTTACTCTTCTTTTTCCCCTCTCAATTTGGTGTCCCAGATATTTAACAGCTGTCCTGCAAAACTGTAACTTTTCAGGTGAGACTTTAGGCCCTTCCTCAGCCAAAAGATTTAATAAGGCTATGGAATCGACAACACAGTCTTCTCTGGTGGTCGACGCTACTAATAAGTCGTCGATATATTGAACTAAAACTGAGCTTCCTGGCATCACTAGTTTTTCAAGGCACTTTTTCAGTATCTGATTGAAAATTGAAGGACTTTCTGTGTACCCCTGAGGAACACGGTTCCACACATAGACTTTGTTCTCAAATTTAAATGAGAAAAGATACTGGCTGTCTGGATGCAATGGTATTGAAAAAAATGCTTGACACAAATCAATTACTGTGAACCATCCTGCATTCCAAGGGATCTGGTATAGAATTACTGCAGGATTTGGTACTATGGGACAACATGGTTCAACAATCTTGTTTATTTTACGCAGGTCCTGAACAATCCTATATTTTCCACTAGGTTTCTTTAGTCCCATGATTGGTGAATTACATGGGCTACTCATTACTTCTTTTAGGATGTTTTGTTTTACCATTCGATTGATTTCTGCTTTTACTTCTGCACTCATTTTGTATTGTTTAGTATTTGGGAAAATCGCACCTTCTTTTACCGTAATTTGAACTGGATCTATTTTTGCCATAAGTCCTACTTCTTTTCCGGTGAAATCCCATACTATTTGGTTTACTGTACCTTTTAATTCTTCTGGCAACTCATCTTTTGTTATCAACGAAAACATTTAATCTATTTCTGTACCTTGTTTTGCAACCATAATTTTATATACATGGTCCTCATCTGGTGTCTGAACTGCCACACCATCCGGCGTGCAGAAAATTGTACAGTTCATTTTGCACAATAAATCTCTACCTAATAAATTCACTGGGCTAGCATCGCACACTACAAATTGGTGCATTTCTCTGAAGTTTCCAATTTTAACTTCCATTGGTTCGGTAAGAGGTGTTCTAATTCTTTGATTAGCTACCCCCACTACTTGGATATCTTCACCAGAGAGAGGAAGGTCTGGGATGTCTGCTGATCTCACAGTAGACCTGGTAGCACCAGTGTCCAAAAGGAAAGTAATATCATTACCTTTCACATTTCCTTCAACATATGGACCAGACTGATCTACCTGTAAGGATGCGCCAAGTATGCACTCCTTCTTCCCCTCTCCTAGGCACCGTCATGAGTCGAATTTACAATAATTGTCCTGCAAAAGAAATTGTGATGTCATATAATCATTCTTCTCGAAGTTGAGACACGCAAAATTCGTGTCCCAAAAGAGTTGCACAGCTGGATACACATTTGTGAAACAATTTTACACATACTCCATAGTGTTGCCAAAGTTCATCCAATTTTATTTCCATTTTTTAACCATTTAATCCGTCACGTCAAAGAGAGGAAGTTCAAATTCTTCACGTAATTAAATTACACATGAATTGCCCATCCGGGCCTATTCACAGGCACGTAAGTGAACCCCATCCTCCAATACATATTGATTCACCCAATGCATTTCGGTCAAATATCGACCTTCTTCAGGGGTATCTACAATGATTAAAAAATGTGCATCAATCACATACAATTTGAATACAATTGAAATTAATAATAACCCTGTGTCCTATGTGCATAACATTTCAAAAAATAAACATACATATCCTAGACGATAGTGCTTGCTGTTTAACTTTTCCTCCAATCAATCCCCACTTTGTGTACCCAAAATCAACCTCCCTAAACAGGAAAACAAAATGAAAAAACAAAATTAAATAACCATGAAACCACTCTTACTCTACTCCGAACCGCTGGTGATTAACCCCTCAATTATGTCATCCATCTAAGATCTCTCCCCATTACCCCGTTTATTCTCGTGGTCATTCAGCACTGAGTACAGCCGCTATTCAGCTCAAATATCATTGTAAAACCACCCACGTAAATTTGTGTCTGTTGTTTTTAAACCAAATGAATCCCCTTGGTTGTGCCGTTTATCTAAGTCTCTCCCCATCACCCCAGTTTGTACTTTAAATTATTCAGCAGTTGTTTACAACCGGAAAAATAATTCGCTCAAACAACGTTGTAAAACACGCAATCTACCTCGTAACTGTTTATGAACCATGCGTCTATCTGAATCTCTCCTGAAACCCCAGTTTGTACCTTTAATCTTTTAACGATTCTTTGCCATCGGAAAACCACTCGACTCAACTCACTCGACTCAATCTCCATTATGCAACCACCCCAGCTGACTCGTATCTGATTTTTGAACCCTGCGTGTCTCCGCCTATTTTCACTGCTATGACGTTGTTCCCTAGGCCCACCCACCACGAGTTTTTTGTATGATACCCCTACTCCCCTTAATTAAGTCCTGAATGCTAATACCTTCGTGAAGATGTCTTGATAATAATGCTAAATAAGGTGCAATATAAACTAAGTCTTACACCACATAAATTTATACAGTCCCCAAGAAAAACATTCGTGATGGCATGATTTAACAGTCCCCAAGAAAAACATATGTGATAGTGTGAATTAACACTGCTAGTTCCAATAACATTTTTTATCAATGAAGTTTATATTTTTGAGAGTCTTTGAACGTGACATTGTCCATCCTTCGTTTAAATCATGTTTTATACTTTAGGGTGCTTTCAGGGTCGGAACGGCTTTAATACGATACATCTGAGAAAAGTCTGAAGCACACCTTGGTTTGTCAAAGTTCTAATTTATAATCCATTGCACATTTTTTAATCATTGTAGATACCCCTGAAGAAGGTCGATATTTGACCGAAATGCATTGGGTGAATCAATATGTATTGGAGGATGGAGTTCACTTACGTGCCTGTGAATAGGCCCGGATGGGCAATTCCTGTGTAATTTAAATACGTGAAGAATTTGAACTTCCTCTCTTTGACGTGACGGATTAAATGGTTAAAAAATGGAAATAAAATTGGATGAACTTTGACAACACTATGGAGTATGTGTAAAATTGTTTCACAAATGTGTATCCAGCTGTGCAACTCTTTTGGGACACGAATTTTGCGTGTCTCAACTTCAAGATGAATTCTTACCCATTGCGCACTAGGAACGGAGCGCATAAAGAGTGAATGCACCCTAATCATGACAAATGGATTATAAATTAGAACTTTGACAAACCAAGGTGTGCTTCAGACTTTTCTCAGATGTATCGTATATAATCATTCTTACCACTCCCTCCTGGGTAACCAATGTCTGTACCATGTTTTGCTCTGCTTACATTACCCTGAACAGGTGGAGGTGGTAATTGACTCTGGGGATTTACACCCTGTTGTGAGTCATTCTGCGTCTGTGGATTTAAGTTTTGGTTTGGGCCATTATTATTCCGAATCTTTTTACATTCATCCTTCCAATGCCCCAATTTTCCGCATCCATGACAAGGAAATTTCTTTTTAGCTTCTTCTCTACTCATTCGTCCTCTAAATTTTCCACCATTTCCCATATCACCACTAGTTCCAGAATCTTTTCCTTGATTTTCACTCGGATTTTCCAAATTAATTCCGTTTCTCAGCCATTTTCACCTGTGCCCACATCACCTTTTCTTGTAATTTCTTATGTCTATCCTCAATATCATCTCCACAATATTTTGCATACTTCAGAATCTCATCTATGGGCTTTCCCTGCCAACACAGCATATGTTGTTTAATCATCTGGCAAATCTCTGGCTTCAGACCGTAAACAAACCGATACACAAACTGACTCATGTTTTTGTCTCCAATGTCCTCGAATCCACTATACTGTTTAAACACCTGCAATAAACGCTCATAATAGGAATGTACTGTTTCACTGGCTTCTTGGGTTGTTCGATCTATTTTCACCCAGTCTGTTTCTTTCGGGGTATTTTCCCTTTCAGGTAGGTTATCACCTGCTGATACTTTTTCATTACATCATTTGACGGGGCACCTGTTTTTGGATCTCTAGGATATTCATCACTAGGCCAATCGACTGTGATCTTACAATCTGTCCATAAATCGGCAGGTACCACTATGTCAAACAAACCATCCAAATCCTTCAACAATACCTTTGACACCTTCACAAACCTTTCAACCTGCTTATACCATTCAATTGGTTTTTCTCTCAATTTTGGAAAATCATTCGTAAATGATAAAATATCTTGTCTGCTCCATGGGACATGTACATATCCTCCTCCCGCAACTTCTCGCATTGGATACATCTGGTCTGCTTTTCCTGCTTCCTTCATCACATATTCTGATGCTGTTCTACTTGTTCGTGCTTCTTCCTTTTTCTTGGCCCACCTAGATCTCCATTTATCTAGATCTCCCCATTTTTGTAAAACTAACATTAATTCTCTTATTTGTAGTCTTCTTCCAGATGCATTCATATTTTCTAAATCTTTGTCTGCAAATTCTGCTCTATATGGTTTCTGTAATACTTTCGATCTCCCTATTTCGATTCCCATCTGTAGTGCTAAATTGGACAATTTTTCATGGAACATCTTTACATTTCTAGTGATACTCCTACACAAGAATAATAATTCTTCTTCATCATAGGTATTCAAGCGTTCTACTCCTACATTTCCTGCTATTATTTCTTCTAATTCAACTTTTAATTTATGGATATCCAATACTTTTGGAGGTGTGCACTGTTTGACTGACCCTTGTACCCATCTTTCTAAATCTTCAGGTGTTACTATGGTAGCACTTTTCGTTCCTGATGAAGTTACTAAACTTACATCTTTTGAACCTCCAGGTACATCTTTTCTGGGAGTACTATTTACAGAACCTCGAATAGGTAAATCCATGAGTGATATTGTAGATTCACAGTCACTAAATTGATCCTCAATTATAACTGGAGCTTCAGGTTTGGGGTTATTCACAGGAGTAGGTGCAAGTATGGGTTGAGGACAATTTCCCTGAGTACCATATAATGGAACTACTGGACCAATTGTTACAGGAATGGTCAACGAATCAGGATGTACTTTTATCTGGGTTATTTTCTGTATTAATTCTGCTCTGGTCTTTTCTAGGGCTTCTTTTTCTTTGTCATGAAGTATTCTATTTGGGGTAAATTCATGCATTACTTGTGGTACCATTGGAGTTTTCGGTGGTGCACTTGGGGTGCATCCACTTGTCCCTTCCTGATATGGTGGGGGATTTCTTAACATTTCCTCCATAAATTCGTCTTCAGATTCCTCATTTCTCATTAAATGTTTTGTCTTTTCTGTACATTTGCCTCCTGATTTCTCTCCTTCTGTGAATAATGGATACAGTCCCTCTGTAATCATTGCCCTTCTCCATTGTTTCATCTGACCCTCTCTTGACTCACGTAAATATCTGGGGTAAAATCCTGGGTAACTCCTATTACTTCTAGATCTATCCCGCTCAAATGCCTCGGTTTCCCATTCTTCTAGAGCTTCATACTGGGTTAATTTAGGTCTGGGTTCTAAATCATTCATCCTCAATCTCAAGTTTTGGAGAATTCTTCCATTGAAGGTACCATTCTCGGGAAATGCTAATACTCCATCATTTTTGGTGTATTCTATCCAATTCTCCATCCATACACAAGTATGATAACCTCTCTCCATCATCATAAATGATGCTGGCGTTTTAGCTGGTTGAATAATAATTCCTTCTCTAGTTTTGATTGGTTTGTCCTTTTAAGATAATTCTTAATCTTTTGTAAGAATGACATTTTTCTCCTTTCTCCGTACATTCTATCTAATCTTCTGTGTACAAAATTATATTCTGCAAAACCTAGGAATCTTCTATCCGGACGAGCTCCTGTTAAAGTCGGATCACGTTTTAACATGCAATCCTTATCCACTAAGAATTTTGCTTCTATATTTTCGACCAATCAAATGTCTGCTATCTTTTATTTCCGAGCCAATCCTTGTGCGGCCTTTTGGTGACGTTTCTCTGTCAACCCCTCCTTTACAATCTGCTCTTTTCTCTCCTCGCTGGTTTAACCAATCCCAGCGCGGCACCTGTGACGTCAGTACTACTCCTGACTACTGACCCCTCCTTTACAAGTGTCTCTCCACACCCGCTGTTTCAACCTACCACAGCGCGGCGTTTTGTGACGTCAGCTCCCTCTCCGGCAACTGACCCTCCCTTTACAAAAATTTACGCAAACTTATTTTCTCTATAAATCTTAATTAAATTTCAGTAACAGCATAAAACATTCGCTATCGTGCCAGTTTCCACTAATTTCGAAAAAGATAGTTTCTTCCACACTTTAGTAAAACCTTTCCGTTTACTAATACATACACTACGAGTAAAACACTTCTGTCTACTCTTCACCCAAGCTCCAGAAGTACCTGTTACTTCTTCAATGTTACCCTTACTAGGTGATATAACATCAAATTTTTATCAGCGTACCCTTTTTGCTATTACTCACACGCATAGAGTCCCTAACGAGTACTTGAAGTCCTGCTTAACTTCTCAGTACTATTTCTGCCTGACAGATAACCTCACTGCAGTATGGCTTCCACTTGCCACCCACTATTCTTTTTACCTACCCCGGGTATTCTGGACAACATATAACAAAAAAAAACCTCAAAAATAAGCGGATGTTAGTTCATAAAAATACAAATAAAATTCTCATTACCCAATTAACAAAGAGTAACAAAAACCGTCCTCTGCTTACCAGAAAACTGATCCAGCGCTATATTAGCCAACTGCATTCATACACCATATACTCACTTGGGCCCATACATTCACACTACACTAATACTTACGCTGGGTGTCAGATGTACTCTTTTATCAAAGTCCCTGCTACCAATTACCTTCTGATTGAAGAGTAATGACTTACCAATGGATCCTTTGCTAATTTGGAAGTTTAAAATGAGTGACATTCATTATAGTACATTATCCTGAAATAATCACTGAGTCAGGAAGTTTTAAAATGTTTATCTAAAGTTTTAGCAGAGTAAAATACAGAAAACACGGTACTTGATTGAAATACCCAAGAAAAAGCATAGAAATGATTTTGCTAATAAATGACGGTGTTTAAGGAAGAGGAGAAGATAGAGACAGCAGCGCAACTAAAGGTTGCAGTATAGTTACCTAAAATGCGAGAACCAAGCCCCTTAGCCAAGGAGTTGGAAAAGATAGGACCCAGGAAGGATGAAGAGCAAAGACTTCTTCCAGGATCAGGACAGGACCGGTGACCTCTCTACAAAGACGCCTGCGCCGTTCCCCTCTCTGATACTCGACTTCTCTCGATTCTCCCGTCTAATGGACTCCGCCGCCCCCTCCTCAGGACCTCTTCCGGACAGGAATTCAGTCAGCAACCGATCAGCTGGGCAGTCTGGAGTTGAGAGCGCTCTGGCAGTATGGACGCCTGTTCTTCGTGAACGCATGCTCTGACTAATTTACTATTACTATATTCTATTATTCCCTTCTACGCCCATGTACCTCCCCTTAATGTTGCTAAAATATGGGACCACTATTTCTGATTGGACAGGGACAGGGGGTGGATTCTCGCACCATATCGATTTGGCCTAAATTGTAAAGCCTATTGTCTTTACGTTCCCTCCCCTTCAAATTAATACATTCGCTTTATTTCCCACCCGTCTCATGACAAATGTTATACATTTTACAGGAGAAAAGTAACAATTTGTCCGCCGGAAACATTGGGTACATCATCTTCGGCCAATAGGTCGTGGCCTTGGGAGACGTCCAAGTTGACTTCACTTGGCAGCCATACAGGACACATGCGCAGAACCCTCTGTCTCTCGAGTTTCAAGACACCAACCCAGGCCCAAGTTTACGAATTACTAAAAGTGCAAGAAGAAAATATTAAAATCACAAATAAAAAGTTTCACTGTATACCCACTTTCCCTACTCTATTCCCATTTAATCATAATACTATCCTGCATTAGTAGCGTTAAGAAAACGACAATTTAATAATGACATGAGAGCAAGCTTAAGCATGTGAAAACATTTAGCGGCCATTTTAATACACACTGCGCAGAAGCAGAAATTTCCCACCAAGCAAAGAAAGACGTCACACCATGTGATCAGGTTTCGACATGCGCAATGAAGTCCCGCGCTTTTAGCGGCCATCTTGGTTTATAGACAAGCGTTATTCATTAGTAAAACACATAGGCAAGCGTCTATCCCTTCTGTGTTTGTGAATGCAAAGATTAGTATTGACAGTACAAGTTTAATAAATTAATACTATGAGGAGGATTGCATACAAGCAAGTTTCATTTTTGAAACCTTGCTCCATCACTAGCTTAGTACGTGGGTATACTTAGAATTATTCTGACCCCTGTAGATATTATGTTGATTGTGCAATTGCTCTGTTTCTCTTGTTCAAATTTTCTGAACTAATATTTTTAAATTGTATATGTAGAGATGAAAAGAGATTGTTTAAAAGGGAAAGAAGCAAGACTGAGATTGAAAATGCCAGATATCAAGTTTATCATCAACACAAACTGATGGAAGAATTGAATCACAAAAACCATAACATGATGCAGACTGTATTATAACTAATTGTGTTTTTTGTGTGATTATAGAACAATTAGTGGGAGGGTATGTGGACGTTTGTGTGCATTTATACATTGTGTATTAATAACTTTGTGCAGAAAATGAATCTACACTCAAAGTTATAGGTGTACACTTATCTGATGCTATTGCTTTTTTAACAATTTTTACAATGGCAAGTCAGAGGGCCTTTCCTTGGCTTATGCCAATGAGGCCTCAATGCTGCCTTATATAAAAGGGATAGCTCATCCTCTGCATTCACTGTTTATTCTTCTGCTGCATTCAGTCACACAATGTTTGTTTATTTCCATTAATGTTGTTCTTGCTGATCTTTAAGAAAACTTTTCCAACTTGGGGCTCAGTAATGTCGCAACCATTCAAGGTCTCTTACACTAGCTCACTGTACTGCATTCATTCACAATAGTCCGCTGTTGATTTTATAACTAGTTTGTCCTGCCATCAACAATTAGTAGGGGTGGAAAAGTGAGATAAGGTTCTGGTCGCCAACACAAATGCATTCAACACTTGAGCAAAAAGAAATTGCACCCATTGCATTTCATGAAAATGAGATGCAATGTAAAAAACTTTGTGGACAATGCAAGGCAAAAAATGTTGCTGCTTTCCTCTTATCCACAGTTTGTATGCAGTCATTGATGAAAGGCCTGCCCTCGGAAGAATCCTCCCTTCTCTATGAGGCTCTGAGGTGCTTGAATCCAGAGAAACACTGCTGTATAAGCAGATGGACAGTTAGCTAGCCAATTCAGCACGTTCCGTGGTGCAAAAGGCTGCTGATGACTTATGCACATACACTTGTGATGGCTGAAACGTGTCAGTCTTTTTTATCCTGTACACTGGCTGAAATGACAATGCAAATAAAAGAAGAACGCTACACCTACGTAGCTGTGCAGCTTGATTCCTTTGGTCCCAGAGTCTGTTGAAGAGAAGAGATGGGAACTGGGGGCTGATTCTGTTACATAGCTTGTGACGTCACATGAATCTGGACGTCCCGCCACAGGAGAATTCTGCTTCGTCAAATGGATAGACTCGATCGTGAACTCAATGCTACAAAACGGTGTAATCTGATTCTCTCTGACCTACCATGATGCCGTTTTCTCAAACACAGCGGTGAGATGCCTCTGCCTCTCATTGCTTGGCCCCGATCAGGCCAACTTTCAGCAGTCTCACTGACTCAAACCACCAGTTACCCCTCACAGTGGTAACTTGCCATGGCAGCGCTGGACTCTGGGCATTTTGGGGAATGCTGACAGAAAGAACTAATCTGTTGGTGGGCAACTTGTCTCCACTGAAAGTAACAAAAATGAAACAAGCATGAGCATCTGGAGGTTTATTATGCCCATAAGCAGCCACCAGATCTTCACTATCAGCAGCAGCTGTCTATCAGAGAACATTGCCTTCAAACCAAACCCCCACATTTCATTCCAGAAGCACATACATGCCATGAAGCAGAGGAAGTCCTACATGCTCACTACCCTTACCTCTGGCGGTGGGGAGGAAGAACCAACTGCTGATACAGGCACACTGACTGAACACTGACTATCTTCTTCAGCCTGCGCTTGTGTGGCCATTCGTGAATTAGTCTTGTAGGGGCATATTAGCAAGACCGGCGATAAAATTATCGGCGTTTTAGCAACAGGAAACTGCAGCTAAAACGGCGATAATGGGCTTGCTAATATGCGTTATGGAATTCAATAGAAGCCCAAGTTAGATGTGCAGGACATCTAACCTGGGCTTCTATTGGAATTCTATAACGCATATTAGCAAGCCCATTATCGCCGTTTTAGCGGCAGTTTCCTGCCGCTAAACGGCGATAATTTTATCGCCGGTCTTGCTAATATGCCCCGTAGTCTTTTATTCTGTCTTTATCATTTTACTCCAGCTTCTCATCGTCACCTCCCTTGGCCTGCCCTGCTGCAGTCCAGGGTAGCTCAAAGCTGACAGCAGAATGAGCAGGGAAACAGACCTCCCAAATTCAGACATGCACTATTCACTGCCTTGAGAACACATTCTTTATGCAGAGCAGGCAGCATGCCCCAGTGTGTGCATGCCCATTGTGCTTAGAAGCGGTCCCATGTCCAACCACCAGGAGGCATACTACTGGAAGCATATTGCGGTATGACACTAGTGCTTTAATATGCTTACATATGCACTGAAGGGAAGCAACGTCAGTTCATACACAAATGAGCAAATACAGGTACAGAGCTGACAGGAGCATTGCTTCTTAATGTGAGTAGCTGCTTGGACGGCTATCCTGAAAGGTGCCTCAAAAACCCTCCCCTTATCAGAAAATTCCCAACTATGCTGATGGACCTGCCAAGCCTGCCCTGCTTATGTCACTCTAGCAAGTTCTTTAGGCCGAGCTTTAGCGGCAGCGCACTAGCGCTGCTCGCTCTTCGAGGCATGCAGTAGTAGAGTATGGGAAACAAGCTTCCCTCACTCTCCGCCCATATTTTTAATTGGCTTCTGTCTTTGTCCTTCGTAAATTCTGTCTTCTGATTGATTATGAGGCTTGTTAGTCCCGCCTTATTATGGCCATTCGTCATTTGTACCCTCCCATGGCTTTTGGCCCCTTTACTTGGAGTGTTACACTGTACGGTACGTGTTATTTATAAGCACTATTTTTTCTGCTTCCCTCACCCGCACTCCGGTTGTCCTTGCCTTCTCGCTCACGTTTGTGCCCAACATGGTAGCTGAGCCACAGAGAATGGAACTAATGTGGTTGAGTGAGGAAACCGGGATTAGAACTAGGCTCGGCTGCCTGATTCCGGATCTTGGAGGGCCTTGAGGAAGCATGGGTAGGCGAAAAAGATGCATGAGTGAACAGAGAAGAATCAACAGGGTTTTGGGAGGTATTCTGTGTTAGATACTGACAACATCCCGCCAATTTTGACATATCTAATAAGTGATGGTTAGATATCTGAAGTAATGCTCAGATATCACCACGGGCACAGGTGTTTTGTTTTCAGGACATGTGTGAAGTGCATACGCAGGGAATTAATTAGTACCTGCTAACTGTAAATGGAAAAAATCAATACTGCGAATTATTACTTTTGCATAATTTGAGGCCACTACATTATCCCTGTGAATGAGTGATTTCAACAAATGGGAAGGCTGGAAGCAGGACAGTATGACACAGCAGCATACAGCTGCATTAGGCAGTGCATTTCTTAATACATATTTTCTTTTAAAAGCATGCAATTCAAAAAGACATCACCGGTAATATGGTCAGGTGTTACGATGACCTTTACAAACCCGTCTGGCACGTTTGAGTCTCATGTCCTGATAACGCCACATTTGCATTATATAGTGAGGGGATATTTGAAGAACACACCATGTAATTTCTAAGGTTGCAGAACACAACCCCTCAAAATGGTATGCTACCATTACTTTGCAATATTTACTTCATGGGAGTCCCGTTGCATCGCAGGTAAGTATATCGGAGTCAATACATCACAGGATGGTTTACATTGTAATTTTTTAATTGCTTGATTGTTTAAAGTCATTTGTTTTATCATGGTACATGTGTATACATTTATATATATGAATAAATATACAAATATATATTCACTGAAGAAAAAAAAGGTTAAAGTGACATTATAGTTAAGTAAAAATATTAGTGACAAAGTAATGTTTAAAACTAAAAAAACACTGAAATTCACAAGTTATACTTATCTCATGTAACTCTAAATAGTACCCTAAATTACCTGCTGCTCATTTACTATTCACTTAAAAAAAAAAAAATTGTGTGGGTGTCCCATTGCCCACTCAGGATACCCATATTTATTTTTTTATAAGGGGAGGGGGTGTGCACCCCCCCAGCTTTTTCAGGCCATGTGGACCCCATTCCCTGGGGACCTTTTTTAAAAACAAAATAAGGGAAGGGGCGGGAAACCTCCCCCCAAACCACTAGTGGCCCCGGGGACCCCATCCCACCCGGGGCCTTTACTTTTAAATAAGGGGAGGGAGCCTTCCCCACTCTGAGCCACTGGGGTCCCAGGGACTCCATCGCCCTGGGCCTTCATTAAATAAAGGGGGGTTGGATGGCCTCCCTCCCCGAGCCACCAAGGGCACCCCAGGCCCTATCCCCTGGGGCCTTCATTCTTAAATTATGGGGATGGGGTGCATGACCCCCCCTCCCCGAACCTTATGAACCAAGGACCCCCATCCTCCGTGTCCTCTAGTGAGAGCTCTGGTGCCCACACGGGGCACCAACAAACCAGTACTTTGGGGGCGGTGGGGGGGAGCCCCAGGGTCCCCGAGGCCTCAGCTGGCTCCCCAGTCAACACCATACTGGATACTGGCAGGAGCTGGCACTTCTGTTTGCTCCCACAAGGGCGGGAGCAGCATTTTTCTACTGCTCTCGCCAGGCAGGAGCAAACTAGAATTACCTGCTTGGGAGAGTGCGGGCAGAGTATGCAGACACTCTCCTGGGCAGGGAACAATGGTCTCCCGGGGTGGGCTCCTCAGGACACTATAATGTACCAAGTCCCGGGCGATAGGGAGACTGGGGTGTATACTGCCCTTTTTTATTTTGGCTCTGGGGGATGGGGTCACTGGGGCCCAACTAGGGTTGGAGAGGGAGGCCGCAAAACCCCCACTCCCTTTTTAATCATTTTGGCCCTGGGTTTTGGGATCCCCAGGGCCCACTTGTGGCTCAGGGAAAGGAGTCCGCAGGCCCCGCCTAATAATATATATATTTAAATATGCCAATGGGTGTTAACCTTTTTTTTTTTAAAGTCATGATTGCCTCGGAGTACAGCAGGATAGCGACTTGAAAAAAAATATATATATATATACTTTGGCCCCAGGGTGGTCCTTCTGGGACTCCCCCATGGGGCCTGGGAGGCAGGGTATCCTACTCTGCCCTCGAATTTTTTTTTAAATTAGACACACCACACAGGACAAAGTACCTGAGTCCTGTAATGGCTGCGTGCAACATTTTTCCTCATGTTGCAGGCAGCCAATCAGAGTCTTGATCCTTCAGGACCCTTGCACCCACAGAAACAAGATGGCCCAAAGGTAAAAAAGCCCCCCTGGGGCAATCATCAAACTATATTTTTAGGTCGAGCCTATAGCGGCAGCGTGCATGCACTGCTCACTCTGCGAGGCATGCAGTTATGGAGTATGCAGTGGAAGCTCAGCCCACTCTCCGCCCATGTTTTTAATTGGCTTGTGTCATTGTCTTTCGTAAATGCTGCCGTCTGATTGATTATGAGGCCTGTTAGTCCCTCCTTATTATGGCCAGGTCGTCATTTGTATCTTTCCATGGCGACTGGCCCCTTTACTTCGAGTGTTACACAGTATGTGTTATTTAGATTGTGAGCACTATTTACTTTAATAAGGTTCTTTTACTGCCCGTGCCTTCTCCCCCCGCAGTCCGTGCCTTCTTGCCCCCCCGCAGTCTGTGCCTTCTGGCCCCCCCGCAGTCTGTGCCTTCTGGCCCCCACGCAGTCCATGCCTTCTGGCCCCCCCTGCCTGCACTCCGTTGTTCGTGCATTCTCGCCTCCTGCCCGCCCGCCCTCCCGTTTGCAATGAAATAGGTCTTGCGTAAATGCGAGTCCTATTGCATTGCAAATGCTTGTTTATTTTTGACAGCGGGCCATGCCCGCTTTCACTTTCATAAGTGGTAAGCAGTGGGTGATCTTTAAGCCCAGTGATAGAAAATAAAGGTCTCAAAGTGAAAGCTCTAGGCTGAGCTGTGTTGAATGGGTATGCAAATTGCAGTCTAATGCTCTCTTTTTTTTTTCGTGTCTGTTAGTGTGTCACTTTTTATTTTTCCTCATCCTGCCTTGTCTGTAGAGAGGATTGTACGTTAATGTTACTGCAATCAACAAAATATTCTCCAGAGCGCGATTATTATTTATTATTATTATTATTATTTTAGAAACTTATATAGCGCACAGCTACCCCCAACGGGGGTGTCCCGGCGCGATAACAGTTCTGTTGTGTTTTGTTGTCACGTTACCACGTATCACTGGAGAGAGTTTTGTGCTAATATAGACGTATGGTGCAACCAGGCTCCGGTTGATGATTAGTGGGACCAGGATGGCTTTAGACGCAAGCGTTCTGCATAGATGACGAAAGTAGAGACATTTTATAGCAGACACACGTGTGAATAGCTGCGCACATCTTTCTGTGATTTGACGGCAGTAAGTCAGATAAAGGCGGGGACATCTTTAGCAGGTCCGGCTGACACACCTACGTGGGTGATCTTTAATATATATTTACAAGGAGTCCTCGGCTGACTTGGTTTGTTTCGTGATCTGGTTTTACCACCACGGGATGGGTGTGTGGGGCATGTGTTTGTGTGTTGTCACATAGTCATGTGATACTTTGAATTTGCCTCTTGAGCAGGGTGGTGGGCGCTTTAATAAAATCCTCACACCAGATTGGGTTTTATATTGTACAGAGCAGATATCACAGGCTTCAGTTTCCTCTGAGTTTCTATCTTCCATATTTTCATCTTGCCAGTGGCAAGTAGATATTTCACTGTGAATAGAATCCCACAACACTGTGACTATGTTCAAGACTTAAGCTTGTCCAGGGTTAAAATGCAACAAAGTGTAGAACTGTGACAAGCATTTGCAGTAAGCACCAAACTGAGGAACACGCCAGGTATGGGAACACATGGAGAGAAATACTGCTTATCAGCTGGAAATGTTATTGTCCAAAGCTCTGTTTTTAATATAAAATCAGGGCCTTCGGTGCTGTCTTGGCACGACTCCTAAAAGAAAAGCACCACTTTAATTTATGAATTCAGATATCGATGTTTACAAGTTGTTACTCCAACAGTTCAAACTGCACGCTGCTTGGCAACAAAACAGATTTTGTTTATCTTCTTTGTGCTTCAGTCTTTTCTTAATGCATTTTGATGTAAAACTACAGAATTCAAACGCACAGCCAAGTAGAAATATCAACCTAACGGGAGTTAACCCTTCCGAAGTACCTGGCCTCAACAGTGCTTAATTATCTCCCTCTCTCACATTGGATTTTAAAGTTTATTGAGTAAGTGCAGCAGGCAGTACATACCACGTACTGCAGTACTTTTAAGCGCTGGCGACATTTATCTATATAACAATGATTAGTAGACCTTGCAAATAAGTTGTGCATTGACTTCCAATACAAACAGCTCCAAGTTCAGGAAAACTCAGTGTTTTTCAGCTGATGCCTCATTCTCCAGTTTTGGAAGCGGATTTTCCCTTAAAACTGAAGTCTATATAATAAATACATTTTGCCGATTTAAGATTTACTTGAAAATTAGCTGTGCGGTTGACATCTTTAATATGCGATGAAGAAACAGAGTGATCCTGACAACTAAAAATTCTCAGGATCTAAGGCTGAATGCGGATATGTTTTCTAAAATGTTCCGCAGAGTGCGAGGGAACATAATTTCTATGACTTGTTTTCAGGTTGGAAAACTGAAGCATTCAAACAGCTCATGTCTTTTCAGCACAGCACCATTTGTCTTTGGTAAACAGAAGCGATTCCTTTTCTCTTAAGCCTCCAACTTGGAGTCACCCGGTGCGCCTTCAACTCTTCTGGGTGTTTTGTGTTTTTTGTGGGGGAGGGAGCGAGAGGTCTCATGGCCCTGACCCATTGTGCAGCTTTTCAACGTGAGGTAACATTAATACATACGTAGCTGCTCTCTTCTGCCGCGCTGATTGGACCCTTCGATCGATTAAATATTCCACGCTGGTAGAGAGATGTTGAAAGCAATCAGCTGGTAATTTGGTATGTACATCCGCTGCAGAATAAGCGACTTTCAAGTTGAGGTAAAAAAAACCTCGCAAAGCAGTAGTCCTCATTACGATGAATGTACTTTGATTTTAAACCCACCACCTTGGTTCAGAAGCAACTAATTGAATTATAGTTTGTATGAGAAAATGCTAAGCAGTGATGTAACATTGCATGATACACGTGCAAACACATCCATAAATAGAACCCATAATATCACTCATTCACTGAGTATGACTCCACATGGTGCGTTTTTGAAAATCTAGGCCGACCTGTAGCATCACAAACTTAAATTCTGTGGTTTTTAAAAATCTAATTTGACACCAAGAGGTTTTCTTCAAAGTCATAACAAGGGGAGTTTGGGGGGCCTATACCAGGAGGGCGGCCCCGCTTGACGGGAGAGCGTTGGGGCCTCTGGGGAAAGCAGAGGCTCCAGCAAGGAAGAATGAGGGAGGGGCCCGCCGGAAGAGCGGGCCTCGTAGCTCTCCGGTCGGGCCCAGTGCCAGGCAAACGAAGGCAAGGAAGAGGGAGGCGGAGAGCCCCGTGAGCAACCCCCCGAGTGGGGGGGAGATGGAGGCAAGGGGGTTCCCTGTAAGGCTTCGTCATGGGGAGGGGAAGGGGGAGGGGATGGCAACCCAGCCCCCGCATACGGCGGGCAGGGGTACTTATGGGGAGGAGGGGGCTGGATGGACAGCCAGGGGGGGACTGGCAGAAGGAGTAGGGGACGCTAGTGTGGGGGGGGCATTGGGGGAGGGGATGGAGAGTGAGGAAGGGGATAGCATCCCGGAAGATGTAGAGCCGGCAGGGGGGGTCAGGGAGTGGGATGGGTTGGATATTTTCACGTCGTGGCATGAAGAGGTACTGGGTCTGGACAGGATAGGGCAAATTGACGCCTACATGGCGCAGGTGGGGTCATTGGGCTTAGAGGCTAGGATGAGGATGGGGAGGGGACTCTTGCAAGGGGGGGGACAGGAGGGATTGCTGGGGCCATGGCTTGGAGGACCGGGCCCTGGGGGGCCGGGGGCTTTGGGGAATTAGAGTGGAGTGAGGGGGAGGAAGGGGTGACAGGTGTGGCTCTAGACTTCAGCAGAGTGGGGCGGCACTGGGCGTCTTCGACGTTCGGTGTTGGGGCGGGAAGGACAAGAGAGGAAGGGGGTAGGGAAGTCAGGCCCAGCACACCAGTCCATACTTTTGCCTTGCAGGCGTCGGAGCACCGGCAGGAATCAGACTCGGCAGAGCTGGGAGCGGCTTGGAAGCGCCAAGGTGAAGGGAGGGTGGAGCCTGGCGCGGCATGCCCAGTACCGCCGTGGGAGCCCGTCGTGGCTGGGGCAAGTAGGCACCGAGCGATCTCGCTGGCCCCAACACCTGATGGACCTCAATGGGACGCGGGACACCGGGAGCGCAGGTCCTCCAGCAGTTTGGATGCGTTTGGGCGGAGCAGGGTGCAGTCGGCCCCTCCGGTTGACAGGATTTGGGGGCCTGTAGAGCCCAAAGTGTTGGATTATGATGTGGATAGCATGGAAGAGGGTGAATTACGGGAAAACAACGAGGTTACGGGGGGCCCAGTAATGCTTGTTCTAGTACCTTACAGGTGTCACGGCGCCTGGCGGAGCCCACGGGTCGGACATCAGGGTTGGTGGACAGGTCGGCCCCGGTCCAAAGGCGGAATGCAGCACGACGGGCACCCTCTTTGGAACCAGGTAAACAACAGGAAGGGTTGAAACCTAAGATGGTTTTGGTGGGGATCGGGGCAGGGGAGGGGGTGGGGGAGAAGGAGGGAGGCTAAGCAAAGGAAAATATGTACTGGATGTGGGGGTTGGCACTGATGACGCAGGTAAAGCCGACGGAGACAACACGAAGGCCAAAGAGCTGGGCGACGTAGCAGGGGGGACGGTAGAGCCAGTTGTGAAACCAGAAAGTAAGGAATTGAAGATTAAGAAGCTGCCGTATATGGGGGTAACAAAGCCATTGGGAGCGCATCTGATGTTGGCCACTAAAGAGCGCATCTGGAAGGGGGAATATGTGGAAATGCTTAAATTACTACACAGGGAGATGCGCGCAAAGGAAGGTTCAAAAGAGGAAGAGTACGAATTGGCCAAGCGGCCGAGAGTGCCCCTCACTATTGAGAATTGGACGGCGGCTTTTCTAATATATGCAAGCGTGTATTGTGAAAAATACCCGGAGAGGTGTGTGGCTCTCTTTAAGTACATGGACGTCATCAGGAAGGCGCAGATTACAGGGGAGGCTATGCCTGGGCACAATACGACGAGGAGTTTAGAGCCCGGATGGCATGGGACACCGAAGCTAAGTGGGGGGAGTTAGATACAGATCTCTGGCAACACACAATGGGGTCTGCTAGAGCAGGGAAGACGATATTCACAGCCAGCGGGCTTCTGCTCGTTTATCGGCCCTTTCAGGGGCGACCCACCCGGGGAGGGGTGGGGGGTACAGGAAGAGGACAGTCGGGATCGGGTGGGGCCTGCTGGGATTTCAATAAAGGAATGTGCACACGGGAATTTTGCAGATTCAGGCATGACTGCTCGAAATGTGGAGGCAGACACGCCTTGGTTAACTGCTTTGGGGGGGTCGGGACAGCAGTCGGGGGGTCACCAGTGGCACCAAGGGGGGTGCCAGTCCGGGGGACAGCAGTAGCAAACTGGCGGGGGTAGGGGGGCTAGAGGGGCTGGGCCAAAAGGCTCGTACACCGGTTAGGGTGGACAAATTAGTGGCAGCCTTACAGGGTTACGATGACCAGAAGGCTGCGAAAGTGCTACAGGACGGTTTTATTGACGGGTTTTAGGTTAGGGTACAAGGGCCCCAGGGTTAGACGCTGGGTGGACAATTTACAGTCAGCTAGGGAGCACCCGGAGGTGGTGCAAGACAAACTGGACAAGGAAGTTCGTGAGGGCCGCATGGCGGGTCCATTTGATGAGTGGCCATTGGTGAATTTGATTGTCTCCCCAGTTGGAGTGGTCCCCAAGAAGGAACTGGGGCAATTTCGGTTAATCCAGCATCTGTCTTGGCCAGAAGGCAATTCGGTGAATGATTTTATTGACGACACAGAGGCTACTGTGTCTTATTCGTCGGTTGACGTGGCCATGTCACTGGTAGTGACCGCGGGCACAACAGCGGAAATGGCAAAATGCGACATAAAGTCAGCTTTCCGGCTGCTTCCAGTCCACCCAGAGGATTGGGACCTCTTGGATATACATTTCAACGGTAAATGGTACGTGGACAAAGCATTACCGATGGGCTGCTCTATGTCTTGCGCATTATTTGAATGCTTCAGTACGTTCTTACAGTGGTTGTTTTCCAGGCGCAAGGGTCACCAGCTGGTGACGCACTATCTGGATGACTTTTTCTTTGTGGGCACCTCAGACTCCACGGAGTGCCAGACAGCGCTGGACAGCTTCAAAGAGATCATGAGGGAACTCGGAGTACCTTTGGCACCGGAAAAGAAAATGGGGCCCAGTACGGCTCTGTCCTTTTTAGGGATTGAGCTGGATTCACGAGTAATGGAGGCACGATTGCCAAGGGACAAAAAGCATCAGATGCTGGGGCTGCTGGAGGTCATGTTGGCGAAAGACAATGTCACAGTTCGAGAAATTCAGGTGTTGCTGGGACACCTTAACTTTGCATGCAGAGTAGTGAGAGTAGGGAGGACTTTTTGTAGACGACTGGGTAGGGCATTGTCAGGACAGAGACCGCCGCATCACCATGTACGACTGTCAGCGGGAGTGAGGGAGGATTTGCGGATGTGGAAGTTTTTCCTACAGGATTTCAATGGCGTGCCATTGGCACGGGAGGAGGACATGGTGTGGGATGTCCAGATTTTTTCAGATGCCGCAGGCAGCCAGGGTTTTGGCCTCTACTGGCAGGGGAAGTGGTGCGCAGAACAGTGGCCCAGTGAGTGGGGGGCGGGGGGTAGGAGCATAGCTTTCCTGGAATTTTCCCCCCTGGTAGTTGCAGTGACGCTATGGGGGGAACAACTGGCCCACAAGAAAGTGACTTTTAGGATTGACAATATGGCAGTAGTGGAAATTGTCAATCGGCAGTCCGCTAGGGACGAGCAGGTACTGAAGCTGCTAAGAGTGTTTGTTTTGGGCTGCTTGCGTTATGACATAGCTTTTTGGGCTGTGCACGTGTCAGGTGTGGACAATGACATAGCAGATGCTTTGTCTCGTTCACAGTGGGGGAGATTCCATGGGCTAGCCAAGGATGCAGACAGGACTCTGACCCCCATGCCGTGGCAGTTGTGGTACGTAGGCAACACCGGATGCTACAGCTGGTGGTAGGCTCCCTGGCACCTTCCACGAGGTCGGCATACAGCTTAGCCTGGCAGGAATTCTTGTCTTCGGGGGTACAGCGGAGGGCTTCTTTGGAGCACAGGAGAGAAGACGTGATACAGTTTATATTACAGCTGATTGATAAAGGGCTCTCTAGAGTGACCATTTCGGGTAAACTGGTGGGGATTGCATTCGTGGGGAAGCTTCTGTGGGGATATGCTCCATCGGTGGGGGAGTTGGGATCGCGGATGTTAGAGGGATGGGCCAGGGAGCAAGGCACAACTGGGCGCGTCCGGCAGCCTTTGTCATGGGACCTACTTGTGAAAGTGTTGGGAATGTTGGCCTCGGTATGTGAGGACAGTTTTGAAGATTGCCTTTTTTCCACATTGATAGTGTGGATGTTTTTTGGAGCATTTAAAAAAAAAAAAAATGTTTACATTCCGGGTTTCGGAACTGTTGGGTCAGAAACATGCAGGGGGTATTACCTGGGCAGATGTGGTCCCGTGGCGGGATCGGGTTTGCATTTGGCTGCGTAAGTCCAAGACAGATCAGCGCGGTGTGGGAAAATGGGTTTCATTGCAAGCAGCGGACCCACTTTTAACTTGCCCTTGCAGATGGGAGGCTCGATGGAGGGCACTTTCAGGGAGACATCACAGGGAGGTTTTCATGCACAAGGATGGGCGCAGAGTGACGGCTTTTCAAGTATTGTCGGTTTTGCGTAAAGCACTTACTGTGCTAGGGCTGTCCAGCAGGCGATTTGGTACACATTCCTTCAGGATCGGGGCGGCATCTGACACCAGAAACAGGGGTTGGGGGAGGGAAGACATCATGAGGCTGGGAAGATGGTCTTCGGACTGCTACAGGCGATATGTGCGCGGCATCACTGGGGGGCTATAGCGCGGTTATGTGTCTTTCCTTTGTTCACGCAGTTTTTCTGTTTCAGGTTCGGTTGCGGGCCCCCTCGCCAGGGAGATGACGATATGGATAGTGGGGCATTCATTTGTGAAGTGGGCCCAGGTCCAGGCACGGGGCAGCTATTTCAGGGAAAGTTTGGGGTTTAATAAAGATTTATTCAAAGTTCATTGGAAGGGGCGGGGGGCATGCTTTGGAGAGAACTGTTACGTACATTGAATGGGATGTTGGTGGCTGCTAGGTGCCCCGACATTTTGTTGCTCCACTTGGGAGAAAATGATATGGTTCGGGAGAAGGGTTTGGTCCTTATGCGAAGCATGAAGAGGGACTTGGCCCTGTTGAAGCACCAGTGGTCTGGGTGTTCGGTAATCTGGACAGAGTTTGTTCCGCGTAGGGTCTGGAGGGGTGCAGTTAATCCGGGGGCAGTGGACAGGGCCAGGAGGAAACTGAATACAGAGATGGCGTGGTTTTGCAGAGAATTGGGGTTTTTCAGGATTGCCCACAGGGAGATTAAGTTCGACACAGTGGAATTTTTCAGGAGTGATGGGGTCCATTTATCCCGTTTGGGGATGGACTTGTATCTGCTGGAGATTAGGGAAGTTCTTGCTAGGATTCTGAATGTCTAAGGAAGTTTTGTGGGCAGGGCCAAGGGAAGGTTAGGCAGGTAGCCTAAGTTTAGACTAGAGGTTAGCTAGTTACAGTTGCAGAAAGGCAGGTAGGGGTATAGGTTTTTAGTAGAGGGCAGGAGTTGGGAACTGCAATACTGTGTATTGGGAATGTTATGTAATGTTATGTTATCGGCAGGGTGGGGGATTTATGTGGGGATCGTAGGGGGGGAAATGGAGGTTCAGTGAATTTATGTATAGTGAGGTTTTAGTTTGTAAGGCAATAGCCTAGGTTGGACATTGTGATATGCACCTGTTTTCAATAAAGTGGCCTTTTTCACACACAAAAAGGGTCTCTGTGTTGGCTGGTCCCCCTCCCTCCCAAGGGGGGTTTGGGGGGCAGCCGAGCCCCGGGAGGTCTGCCCCCCGGGCAGTTTGGGAGGGGGAGGGGCGGCCTCACCGGCCATTTTGTGGAATTGGGCTTCGTGGGTATAGCCCAGATGCAGCCCAACGGGGTTTGTAGCCCAAAGGCTATAAGGGGTTGCCTCTCTATGCCCCGGCCACCATTTTAGGTTCTGGTGGCTGGGCGTGCAGTAGGGAAAGTTTTTGTCCCACCCCCCCACCCTATAAGTAGGGGTTTGGGGGAGCTTGGTTTTGGTTGGGTCCTTTAGGGGTTCTTGGCCAGAGTTGAGGACAGGTGCATAGGGCTGAGGAGATTATTGTATATGCTGTCGCTGGAAACAGGTGCTGCGGGGTTGTTAAGAAGTTGGCTACATTGGCAGAAGTTTTTAGTTAAATGTTGGAAGTTTTGTGGGCAGGGCCAAGGGAAGGTTAGGCAGGTAGGCTAAGTTTAGACTAGAGGTTAGCTAGTTACAGTTGCAGAAAGGCAGGTAGGGGTGTAGGTTTTTAGTAGAGGGCAGGAGTTGGGAACTGCAATACTGTGTATTGGGATTGTTATGGAATGTTATGTAATGTTATGTTATCGGCAGGGTGGGGGATTTATGTGGGGATCGTAGGGGTGGGGGGGAAATGGAGGTTCAGTGAATTTATGTATAGTGAGGTTTTAGTTTGTAAGGCAATAACCTAGGTTGGACATTGTGATATGCACCTGTTTTCAATAAAGCGGCCTTTTTCACACACAAAAATGGGTCTCTGTGTTGGCTGGCCCCCCTCCCTCCCAAAGCCTTAGTCATCAGCAAAGGCTTAGTCATCAGATTTACCGAACACAGACCAGTTCAATTCCCACTAACAGTTTGAATGTTTTATACGATTAGTGCAACCTGGTGTACCGCCCAGGTATGTTTCACTGCATGTATCACTGCCTTACCTCGCAGTGGGCACTGCCCTCACTACAATAAGAACCATCACTTCTCCCCAATCATATGCGGTCTTTTCTCTCACTTTAATTGCCCCACTCTCTCTTGTATTTCTCCTCCTGTCTTTCACCCCCCTCCTCTCTCCTATTACACACCGGTCCCCCAGACAATGCCCCTGCTCTAACAATGTCTGCCTTTCTCTTTCTTTGTGCACCTCAAACACTGCATGGCATGCATGTTAATTTACAGAAACGTACACAAACCTCTTTGTAGGCTTCACTTATTATAAATGTAATTAAAGTTTATCAATAATTTAATGTATTAATCTTAAGACCACTCCTAAGAGCTCAAATACCACGTTCACTGCCTAATCTAATGCCACACTTATAATCACTTCCACACAGTCCATTGCAGTAATGTGCGATAATATAATGCATGGCTAAACACTTATAAGGTCCCAAAGGCGAGACCGATTGCATTGCAAATGCTTGTTTTCATCCCTGCTTTCACCCTTTGTCACTGTTTTAATTGTTTCTATTCCTCTTGCTTTCTGCCTTTTCTACCTTTCTCTTGCTGGCTCTGGTCAAAGACTGATGCTGAAAAATATGGTAGAATGCAAAATTAGGTAGGGTGAATCCGTAAAAAGTGAGAAATCTACTCCGGAGTAATTCTACTGAAACCGATTATTAAATCGATACCTTGGTGTTTATACCAGAAACATCTTAAGGATTTTGGGGACCCTGAGCCAAACATATTTTGGGGCCCCCTGTTCGGAACAGCTTTGGATTTATGATCCAATTTCAGCTCTTTTATGCCCTCTTTGGCCGGGTCATTGACAGTGCACAAGCACTCTGGCCAAATTCTAAATGTGTTTGCATCTAATATTCAGGGATAGTGACTTGTGTTTTCATTTTTGAAACACAGCAGCAGCTCACTAATATTACTGCAAATAATCTCTGTGACACCCTCTCATTTATCAAATGTAATGTCCTGTTTTGATCTAAAAAACGTTTTAATGGCTGGTGCATGAAACAAACACCATATTTCTCTGCAAAAGTTCTGTAATAGATTCTCACACATCATCCACATTAAAAAATAAATTGAAGGGTAAAGGGTATTTAAAACAATCTGCTTAAGAATTATTCAAGGCAATCAGGACACGACACAGCAGAACAGAGCTGGCCAGCTCTGTCAGGGGCCCCGCCTCGAAGGCTGGGGCCCTGGGCCACAGCCCACTTTGCCCATGCCTTAAAACGTCTCTGGTTCATACAGGTTTAGTTCTGGATTGTGTTGGAATCACAGACATTCTTGAGAAAATAAGAGATTCTCCAAAATGATTTCAACTCGGACGGACACCCTACCGCTAGTTGCTGCAGCAGCGGGCAGGGAGGGGGAGGGGTGAGGGGAGGAGGGGGTGACTAAAAAGACCTAAAGCTTTTATTTGTTCTAAAAATATTTTAATATACACAATTTATTCTGTGTTTGACTTGCTCCTAGTTCTTTGTTCATAGCACTCTCACAATTGGTTAAATCTTTTAAAACTGTGTGTTAAAATTGACAAAAAGGGTGAAATACTAGTTGGGGCCATATTGAGAAGGAGGGAATCGGGTAAGCGCACCTTGAAAGCATGCACACTTTCTTCGTCGCTTTGCACATTTCGGAGCCGCCATTTTTGGACACACTCTAGTCGTCGCGCAATAAACAGACCACGCTGATGTCTTTAAGCGTAAAAGGCCATTTATTAGGACCAGGCTGCACAACAATCATCAATAACCAATAACTTCAACATTAATAACAAAACCCCCACATCAACTCTGTATCCCTCCACTCTCTTCGCCCACTCTGACTCACATCTCCAACCACTCCATGCCCATTCCGTTCCTCAACCATTTCCCCAAATCTCCTAGCATCCTCCCCGGTATCACCTGGCATTCCAGTCCTGCCTCAGCTCCCCCCATCATCCAATCTTCCCCCCCCGAGGGATGGGTTCGCCCGCTATTGACTCCCCCACCCCTCCAAAGTATCGCCTACCCCGCAGCCCGTCCTAAACTGGCACGCCATGCCAACCCTACCTCCAAACCCTAGTAACTGTAGGGCGGGTGGGTGGCCTTTGAAACTTCCCTCCCGATAGTGCCGAGCGCAGGAAGAGGAAGTTGCCTTCCTCCCCCGCGCTCTTATACCCACCCCCTAACTCCACCCCCTGACCCTGCCTGGTCCTCCCCTGCGCGAAAGACCCCGGGGGAAGACTAGTCTGCGACTCTGCTTCCCCCGGGGCCCAGCATCGCGCAATAAACAGACCACGCTGATGTCTTTAAGCGTAAAAGGCCATTTATTAGGACCAGGCTGCACAACAATCATCAATAACCAATAACTTCAACATTAATAACAAAACCCCCACATCAACTCTGTATCCCTCCACTCTCTTCGCCCACTCTGACTCACATCTCCAACCACTCCATGCCCATTCCGTTCCTCAACCATTTCCCCAAATCTCCTAGCATCCTCCCCGGTATCACCTGGCATTCCAGTCCTGCCTCAGCTCCCCCCATCATCCAATCCCCCCCCCCGAGGGATGGGTTCGCCCGCTATTGACTCCCCCACCCCTCCAAAGTATCGCCAACCAGGGAACCCCCTTGAGGGCGGTTACCTGCCCCCCCCCCCGGGGCCCGTGCAGTGCACCTTTCGTCCACACCAATTCACACATTCCTGCGGCACCAAATTGACTCGTTCCACAACTTACTAACCACATCTCTCATCTCCATCATATAGTAAGCATTCCCCATCATTGAAAGATGCACCCCGTCATCCCTAAAAAGTAGCGGTTCTTCAAGTCTCAGTCCAGCATGAGCGATGACCTTAATGTCCTTGTCCCCACAAAAAAGTCTCATTGGTCTGTTGAGCTTTCGTCGTGCCTTTTCCACAGCCCCATGCTTAATAGCACCCCTCCAAACTTTCCTTGGGACAAATTCCGTCCAGGCAATGCAAGTCCCTGCCAGCCTGTGTTTCAACACTTCCAAATCCCTCTGCATCAGCTGTAAGAGCGCCAAACCCGACAGCTGAACCAAATCATTCTCCCCCAAGTGTATGATCAACAGATCCGGGCATCCCTTCTGGGGGACCATCTTCGCGAGCCAGGCCAATAGTGCCCCCCATCGCATCCCCCCTTTACCCCACCAATGCACCTCGTGATGTTGTCCTTTGAGTCCCAGGTTACGGCCGTACACCTGTTGCTCTGCATACTTGGAGGCCCAATGAACGAAGGAATGCCCCACGATCCAAGTGACCGTCTTGGCCCCTGGTCCACCCACTGAACCTATGAAAGAAAAACATGTTAGCAAGAAAACCGGGCACACATAACACCACTTCCCCAGCAACCCCTCCTGTTCCCCCCCACTCCTCACTTGCGAACATACCGTTCACAACACCTAGACTTCCACCTCCCAATCTGCCGAATCCTGTCCCAAGACCACCCCAACCGGGCCGCCGCTGTGGCCGCCCCAATACGAAACGAGTGAGTCCCAAAACCAGCCGGATCAAAACCCAATCTCCGTAAGGCCATGCGCAGCACCACCAACAACTGTCCGGACGTCACCCTCGCCCCAGACATGTGGCAAAAAATCTCTCCACTCGCAACTCGCGTGGACAGCACAAACACCCTCCATTCATCCACCGGGCACACACCCCCACAACCAGCCTCGCACAACCAAACCCACTTACCCCATCCCAACTGATCCGTTTTGGAGTGCCCCAGCCAAATCCCCAGGCGGCCGCCATCCAGCCGTATCTCCTCATATCGCCTGCCACACACGGACCGCGTGCCCAACAATTCAGACACCCGGAAAGCCCCAAAAAACATCCAAATCATCGACAAACGGAACACGCGCACTTCAAACGCATCATAACAACAAAGCGACAAAACCTCAACCAACTTGACCAACAATTCAAACGTGATCGCCTCCCGCAACACCCCACCCCCCCTTCTCTCCCTTCCCCAACCTCTGAGTACCCGACTGAGAATCACATCTTTCGTAGGATCAAAACCAAAAAACAAACCGCAATAAAATGCTACCCCTGCCAATTAACCTGATATAGTCGCAGCCGTCAGCCCCCTTTCAATGCAATGCAATACAAACTGCAGCACTCCTTGCTCCATCGCTGAGCAATCTCCAACGGCAGAATCCCCACGCCATCCCATAAAGGATCCAAACTCCACCCATGCCAGTCGGTATACACGTCGCGTGGTCTCTGCAATAGAAGTTTCCACCAGGCCTATCACCCTCACTCCCCCAAGGCCCAGATGCCGTCCGGCAGCTTGGTCTTGCACTGATCCGCTCCTGGTGCCAATCGCCGGAACCGCTGCCACTGCGAACGAGACAAGGCATCCGCGATGTCATTATTCGCTCCAGGGACATGCTTGGCTCGAAAAACCACATTCAATCGTAAACATTTCAACATGAAACTCCTCAGCAATCTCAGCACCCTCAGGTCCCTTGCCCTCTGCCGGTTTACCAGCTCGACCACAGTCATGTTGTCCACATGGAACAACACAGACCTGTTCTGAAACTCGAGACCCCACACTTCCAGTGCCACCAACAAGGGAAAGAATTCCAGAAACGCAATGCTCCTCCCTTGTGTCACCCAATGAGCTGGCCAGTCCTCCGCGCACCACCTGCCATCCCAGAAGATCCCAAAACTAGCTGCCCCGGCTGCATCAGAGTAAATTTGACATTGCCAAACCATCCTGTCATCCGCAAAGTCCAGGGACACCCCGTTGAAATCTGTCAAGAAAGTCTGCCATGTCCTCAAGTCTGCCCGAACCCCCATGGAAATCCGGATCCTGTGGTGCGGAAGAACAGCCCCCGACATGGCCATGCCGAGCCGCCTGCAGAACGTCCGTCCCGCCCTAACCACCCTGCACGCAAAGTTCAAGAAGCCCAACAGTTGCTGTACCGCCCTCAACGCGATCCTCTTCTCACCGATCGCCCACCAGAGGCACGCCTGAATCTCCGTCACTTTAGCAGCAGGGAGGCGAGCTGTCCACTGAAGGGAATCCAGCTCAATGCCCAAGAATGTCAGAGTGCAGCATGGGCCTGCTGTCTTTTCAGGGGCCAAGGGAACACCAAAGTGCCGCGACATCTCCTGGAACCGTGACAGGGCCCTGCCACAATCCCCAGAGTGAGCTCTTCCAAGAAAGAGAAAATCGTCCAGGTAGTGAGTAATGTCTCGATGCCCGCTAATCTGTGTAAAAGCCCACTGCAAGAAGGTGCTAAACAGTTCAAACAGCGCACAGGAAATCGCGCATCCCATGGGCAAAACTTTGTCCACGTAAATGGCCCCTGCGAACTGCATCCCTAGCAGCGAGAAATCCGCAGGGTGTATGGGCAGCAGGCGGAAGGCAGACTTGACATCACATTTCGCTAATTCCGCCCCTGCCCACACACCCTCACAAGGCGGATCGCATCATCCACCGATGCGTAAAGCACCCTGGAGTCCTCCTCCGCGATGAAATCATTCACAGACTGTCCTTCAGGCCACGAGAGGTGATGTATCATGCGAAACTCACCCTCCTCTTTCTTGGGCACCACCCCCAGCGGAGAGATGATTAGGTCATCCGCTGGCCAGTCGCTGAACGGGCCAGCTATTCTCCCCTCATCCTCCTCCTTCTGTAATTTGGCAGCTACCACTCCCGGCAAGGTTGTGGCTGATTTCAAATTATCTGCCCATCTCCGCACCCTGGGACCCTGATAGCCCACCCGAAAGCCCTCCGAGAAACCCCACTGAATCCTCGAAGCCGCCTCCTTATCGGGGTAACCCGAGAGCCACGGGGCCATCGCCTCCACCTTAACTGGTGTAGGCGCCCTTTGGACCAGCCTGTCCCCTCCCTTTCGCGTTTCGCCACTGCTCCGAGGGCGTGACCAGTGTAAAGCATTGGGTAAGGGCGTGCTTCCCTCCACACTTCGAGCACTCATGCTTGAACTTGCATGGGTAGCGGGAGCAATAGCCCCGGTTGTAGCTCCAACAGGCCCCGGTGTTAGCCCCGCCTGTCTTAGTGGTCTGGCCAGCGCTACCGGCCCCAGCGGTGTTCCCCCCGCCCCGCTTTGGGCGGGACGCGGCGGAAAAGACCGGTAAGTAACCGGCAACCCGCTGGCCGTGTGGGTGGATGCCGATGAATGCGTGGACGCCATCCACTGCATCCATAATTCCTGATCCACCTCCCCCCAATGCTTGTCCGGGTTGGCGCTGACCCTGGCCCTGAACTCCTCATCGTAACTAAGCCAGGCGAACCCCCCGAACTGCATTTGGGCCTTCCTGATGATGTCCATGTATTTCATTAGCGCTATGGCCCTATCCTGGTGCTTCACGCAGTAAATACTGGCGTAAATGAGAAACGCCGAGGTCCAATTTTCCATCGTCACCGGAACCCTAGGCCGTCTAGTCAATTCCCACTCCTCTTCTTTGGAACCCTCCTTCGCCTGCACCTCCCTGTGCAGCAATTTAAACACGTCCACATACTCGTGTTTCCATATCCTACTCTTAATCTTGTCAGACAGATGAGACCCCAAGGGCATAGCCAGCCCCATGTAGGGGAGCTTTTTCTGGTGTTTGTCCTCCGACTTGTCCCCTTTCTTGTCTTTCCCGTCCACCTTGTCAGTCTGAACCCCCGCCGTAGCTACCAACTTACCTCCCACCTGCTTGACCACCCTTGACGGCTAGTCCCCTGGCAACTCTCCGGTCACCCGCACCGACCCCTCCCCCACCCCCACCGACCTACAAGCCTTCTTCCTACCCCCTTGTGGCCCACCATCCCAAGCCGACCACCAAGACCCCTCACCTGACAGCGATGAGTGCATCTCGCCGGGCCGTCCTCTGGAGGTGGAAGCCTTGGGTGTCTCCGCCTTTGCCTTGCCCTTCGTCGTCTTCTGGGCCTGTAAAACACCAAAACCGCTGTTGCTCTGCACCCCCCCGTCCTGTCGTCGTCATCCCGCACTTCCCCCTCCTCAAGCTCATCACTCTCCTCAGCATAATCCAACTCCACTTCCGGCTCCACTTCCACAGGCGCCCGCCACACCTCTCTCACCGCACGTTTCACACCCTTACTTTTACCAGCACCCACTCCCCGGCCCCCTGACATACACGCCGCTGTTGCCCGCTCCCGCGTTGGAGGGACGGCCGCCGCGGACCACCCTACTGCTTCAGGCCGGCGTCCAGGGACCGTCTTGCGCCCCGCCGGGCCACCCCGCACTCTGCCGACAGCCGCCGGCTTGGATCCCCCCCTACGCCACAGGTCGCTCCAACCTGGATGGGCCCCGGCACCATCGGGCCTCAAAGCCGTCCTGGCCGTCCCTACCGGGCCCGCAGGCCCCCTGCCACCACTTACCCCCCCGGCCCAGCCCTGACCAAATCCTCTTGCTCCGCCCACCTCTCCACCTCTGAGGTGGGGGTCGGGCCCCTCAGCCTCGGCATTCCAAGCCGCTCCACCCTCGGTGCCTGCTGCTCCGCCCATCTCGCCTCGTTCAGCTGCACCAAGAGGCGCTGCTCCCTGATCCTGTCCTCCCAGGCCAGTGACTCCCAGCGGGGAGGGAGGGGGTGGGCAGTAGCCCTGAAACCCCCTCCCGGCTGCCAAAGTGCAGGCTGAGGGGCTGTCCCCTGGGCCCCCACCGCAATGCCCCCTGCCCCCCGGGCAGTAAGCCCCCCCGCCCCCTGTACACCCTCCAGAAACAGCGAGACCACCCTGGCCCCTGCCGAGAGGTCAATGGGAGCGTCCACCCATTGCCCCGTGCCTGCCCCTACACCTCCTGCGGCCAACCCAGGCTCCAATAACGGGGCGCAACGCCCCCGTCCCCCTCCCCCCTCCCACTTCCACTCGCTCTGACGCCTCCCCCCAGTCTAGCTGCTCTGGCTGAGGCCCCTCGCCCACCTCCCCCCCTCCCTCCTCCCCTCACGGGCAAGCCGGTGCATAGTGCAGCCCCCCGGTGGGGCCCAACCCCACCGCGGGTCCCGCCGGCCCTGAGGGCACAAAGTCCAGTTGCGGGAACGATAGACGCGGAGGCAGGCTCTTCCTCCGGCCCCGCGCACTGACTCCTTTTTTGGCCCGCCCCGCCCCCTCCCGGCTGCGCCCCCCACCTGCAACGGGGGTTCCTCCTGGCACGCCAATACTGCCGCCGCCACCCCCGCTGACGCCGCCCTCGGGGCCGTCGAGAATCCCACCCACGCTTCCCCCAACACACCGGGCCGGAGGAGATCCTCCCGCCCGGCGCGCCCCAAGACCCGCAAAGCCTCCCTTACCTCGTCCGCCGACATCCCGCCGCGCCGCCGCACCACCAGGGACCCAGTAACCACCGACCAGTGGCTCCCGTTCACCCTGCGCCTCCCGACACCGTCCGCTACCCCCACAGCACACCTCGGCCTGCACTATCACTCTCCATTTCCCTTTGAAACTTCCCTCCCGATAGTGCCGAGCGCAGGAAGAGGAAGTTGCCTTCCTCCCCCGCGCTCTTATACCCACCCCCTAACTCCACCCCCTGACCCTGCCTGGTCCTCCCCTGCGCAAAAGACCCCGGGGGAAGACTAGTCTGCGACTCTGCTTCCCCCGGGGCCCAGCATTACGGCCGGTCCTCTATAAATGAAGTACGCTGGCGTGCCAAAGGCAAGCTCGTCCGCACCCATCTGGGAGCAGGAGACAGGATCGATTCTTCTCACATACAAAATAAGGTAATATATACCTATAACAAATGACATGCACTCCAAACCTCCTTAACTGACTCTTGCTCCCGTTGTTTGATCGTTGGCGGAGGCGATCTTAGCAGTTAGGGACTCGGAGTCCCAGAAATCACAGCACAGGAGGAGGGGGAGTCTCTCCTATGCTGCGCACTGTAAAAGCACTGGTGACCTCCTGCGGTGCAGGGTGTTGTTTGATCGTTGGCGGATGCAATCTTGGCAGTTAGGGACTCGGAGCGCAAGAAATCACAGCACAGGAGGAGAAGGAGGAGTCTCTCCCGCGCCACATGCTGTAAAATCGCTAGTGACCTCCTGCGGCGCAGGACATTTTTTGATCGTTGGCGGAGGTGATCTTGGCAGTTAGGGACTCGGAGTCCCAGAAATCACATCACAGGAGGAGGAGGATCTCTCTCGCGCTGCGCGATGTATAAGCGCTGGTGACCGATCAGCGGCCGGAGGAGGCCGAACTGGGCCCCCCCTCTTGATCCCCCGGTCCTCAGATCCTCCTTCTCTCAGCACAGGGGCCAGCAGTGATATAGTAATCAGGAGTTCCCATAGAAAAGTGCAGCAGGGAATCACATGGACTGTGCCTTAAGAGCAGGTAGAAACCAGCTCCTTTTCTCTTGAATTTTAGCCGATTGATTTACATTCTTACTTGGATACAAGGTACAACAGTGCCATCGTTGTTTGTCCTGGGTTTTGCATTTTGGGTTACTGTCCCAGCCGGAAAGTACGTTTTCAGGATTTTAATTTAGTATCCAGTAGTCATCTGGACAGAGTTGGACTGTCATGGGAAAATGCAAGGTGGCTGCATCGACCTCTAAGGCCCCCACTGGCACTGTAATTACCATGGACTCCTTCTTGCAAAGCGTTGCGGGGTCCTGGACAAATAGATAGAGTTAGTGACCAGGCGCCTTTATCGCTCTCCTGTTAATCATCTTTTCACTGGCCCCTGGAGAACCCCACCATCCCTGCTCCCTGAACTTGTACCAGGCTTATCGTCCCTGTTGACTCTGCATGATGTGAGTAGTGCATTCAATCAATCAATCAATCACAGAATTTGTAGAGCGCACTACTTACCCGCGAGGGTCTCAAGGCGCTGGGGGAGGGAAGGGGGGATGCTGCTACTGGTCGAACAGCCAGGTCTTGAGTAGCCTCCTGAAGGTCAGCAGGTCTTGGGTCTTTCGTAGGCTTAGTGGAAGGGTGTTCCAGGTCTTGGCGGCGAGGTGTGAGAAGGATCTGCCGCCGGTGGTTGTTCTTCGAATGCGGGGGACGGTGGCGAGGGAGAGGTCGGCGGAGCGGAGCTGGCGGTTGGGGACGTAGAAGAAGAGTCGTCTGTTGAGGTAGGCTGGGCCAGTTTTGTGGAGTGCCTTGTGTGCGTGGGTGAGGAGTTTGAAGGTGATCCTCCTGTCGACGGGGAGCCAGTGCAGGTTCCTCAAGTGGGGGGTGATGTGGCTGTGGCGTGGTACGTCGAGGATCAGTCGTGCGGAGGCGTTTGTTTTGTATGCGTTGCAGTCGCTTGATGAGCTTGGCCGGGGCTCCCGCGTAGAGGGCGTTCCCATAGTCTATTCTGCTACTGACGAGGGCCTGGGCTTACCTGCGGCTTTGGCTTGTGCTGCCCCGGATGAATCTTTGTTTCTTCATGCGCAGGGTAAAGGGAGCGCCCCCAAGTTACCAGGCATTCATTTCCCAACTTCAACCGGGGGAATTATAGTAGGTGCTGCAACCAGCGCCAAAAGAAAGTTCTCTTTGATCGGGGGTAAGGCTAAGCGCCCGAGAGATGATGGTATGTAGCAAAAGGCACACGACCCCCAAGACCTGGCGGCTATGATGAAAACTTTCTTGGGTTCTCTACTGTTGCCAATGGATTTGAAACTAGACCCTCTTATGTAGAGCCTAACATCCATAGAAACTGAACTTCTTAACCTTAACCAGCATATCTCAAAGGGGGAGAAAGCACCCCATGCTGAATTTGCGGCACCAATTGGTTCTGCCAGTCTGAGGCTCTTACTCTGGGTTACCAATGTATAAAGAGAAAGGAGCGGTCACCACCAAAACCCATGTTGGAGAGTGTGACTCACCTTTCACGGTTCTCACGGCTCCTTTAGCACTCAGCATCGTTACTAGCTGGGTCTGAGGGGGGGTCATCTTCGGAGCATCCTGGTATGAGAGATTGCCATGGGCCTGTCAGGAATGCTGGGGGGGAAGTATCCAAAGAAGGGGAGGAGACTCTAAATCAGGGGGCATCAGGCTTTGCAATGCAGAACTCAGTTACTTTACATCTCCCACCTGAATCCACACATAGTGGTTTTAGTGAATGTTCCCGGGCTTTCGCTGGGTGCTTCGGAGGACTTTTTTCAGTTGAAGAATAAAGTTTTGCACTAGTTGACCTGCAACACAACAATTGGATTCAGGGTGGAAAGATACATTAATATGGTGCGTAGAGTTGACTGGGTGGGGAGGTCTAAAAAGAATTGTGAAGGAGACTGTGTCATAATTCATTTTAACAGACCACATGTTGCAGAAAGGATCCTCTCTTCTCCCATCTTGAGTACCCCCTCAGGCTTTTGTTCTACAATTGTGGCCCTCCCCTTGGGAATTTTCTATAGACCTTTGTCTATTGGATGGAGCACCACAAGACCCCCTAAAAAGGTCCAGCATGAATGGCAGATGGCTGCTGCTCACATACCTCTCTCTAACAGCTTTGCTCCCTTGGGTTCCCTGGATAATTGTGATTGACTGTCAGGGGCGGCCCCTACGGAGTTAGCGATATCTACAAACCCGAGTGACTGTGTCCCGATAGGTTGGGGTTCCTTGGTTGGGAAGGATGGTATATTTATCTCATGGAACATAGCTGGTTTGGAAAATAAGATTTCAGATCCCGTTTGGATATTGTTTATAAAAAAGTTTGATGTGATTTGTTTACAGGAACCTGGGCCACTGAGAATTTTTTTTCCATCGAGGGATATAAGTCTTTTTTTGTACTTGCTATTCCTACGAGGTCAGGAAGACCGAAGCGGGGTTTGGTGGTTTATGTCTCCCTAGCAGTACAATGTAGAATTGTCGTGATGCCCACAGCTAACTCTGGTCTACAAGCCCTGCCAGTTAGCAGCAGGCCATGTACATTGGTGCTCTTGCACTTCTATAACGCTACATCCTCTCTCCTGGATGTTTGTAATATAACTTTGCTGGGTTCCTTTGTAAGAAAGCTGAGCACCTTAGACTATAACAACTTAATTATTGAAGGAGATTTTAATGTTTTCATCTGTGCGGGGACCCAAGGGGGACGGGTTTTAGAGATCTGGGTTGCCCACGGTTGAAGGGAATTCGTTTTGAGCATACCACTTTTTTTTTAACTTCAACCTTGTGTAAAATGGACCCTGGCAGAAAGGCCATCAACTCCTCTTTTTGAGGGAGGGGATGTGACTCATTTAGCGATGTTATCCTTATGTCAACCCCTCTTTTTTATCTGATCTCAAATTTTTTTAAGGAGGCAAGCATATATAGCGATTATCACCCACTGTGTGCTAAAATCAGCAGTTGGCCCCTCGTTGCGCCTATTAAGGGGGTAGGCAATAGGAGGTTACTGAAAGCCACAGATGGGGGTAGAAGGCTAAAATTGGCACAGATAATCCCTCATTCCTTTCACGTGACATTATCTGCATGGTGTAGGAATGAGCTAGCCACCTGTACTATCGCATAGGTGGAGGCAGGTGACATCATAGAGGCCTTTAAGGTCATCTCTAGTACCATAACAGATCTTCTCAAGGCCCCAGCTGGGCGACCTTCTGACCTGGCCCCCAGATGGTTTGACTCTGCTTGCTCTTGTGCATCTAGGAAGTTGAAGGAGGCGCTAGGCCATAGACCAAGAGATCCCGCCTTAAGAAAGACCCATCGTAGTCTTTATAAAGCCGAACTAGCAAGACGTAAGGCTGTGCTGAAGGATGAGGCATGGAGTGAGCTTATGGAGGCGAGTATTTTAAAAAGAAGCTCCAAGGTTTGGAGCATTATAAATAGTCCCCTCTTGGCAGTAGATGCAGGTAATGTCCTCGGGCCCACATTAAAGAGAATGAATGGGTACATCATTTTGAGGAAATGTTCCAGTGCCCTCCTGGCGAGACCGCAGCCTTTGGAGTAGGTGAAGGGATATCCGCCTTGGTATTTTCAGCTGAAGAAGTTAGGAAGGCCATTGTGGGACTGTCCAGAAATAAGGCACCAGGACAAGATGGGATTCCTCCCGATTTTTACATTTCCAACTTGAGTCTGTGAGTACCGGCTCTCACATCAATTATCAACGCTGCCGTAAGAGCCGGCCCCCCTTGTTCCTGGGCCATATCTACCATTGTCCCAGTTTTTAAAAAGGGAAACAGAGACAATACCCATTGCTACAGACCGATTTCTCTGCTGGACTCGGTAGTTAAGGGGGTCGGACGCATTTTATTAGATAGGTTGGCCTGCTGGGCAGACAAAAATAACATCTTAGCAGATGCCGAGTATGGTTTTCGTCCAGGACGGTGAACTGTGGACCAATGTTTAGACCTATTTTTGATTCTTAACAAGTATACGGTTGCCCGCCCTGGAACCATCTATTTGGCCTTTATGGACTGGTCATCTGCGTTTGACCGTGTCAATAGAACCAAGCTCTGACAGACTATGTTGTCCATTTGGGTGGATAGAGATATTGTCCTTTTCCTACGGGACCTCCATAGAGACACAAAGGCTGAGGTTCGATACACACAAGATTTTAAGGTTACTCACCAGTTTTCAATACAGAAAGGTGTATCTTGGCCACCTTCTCGTTTAATTTATACATAAATAACTTGGAGAAAGTACTAGTGGAGTCCAAGGTGGGCTATCCCCAGGTGGGCCGGAGAGACCTGCCAGTACTCCTGTACGCAGATGATGTGGTCCTCATGGCTAGAACCGCGAGGGGGCAGCAAACTCTGCTGAACTTTTTTCCCTTGTTCAAGGAGGAACAAGACCTGCTGATAAATAATTCGAAATCGTATGTGATGCAGGTGGGACCGTGTTCAAGAAAGTCTTATACTTTCCGTGTCAGATCTGTCCCAATCCCTCGGTCAGATGTTTTTTCCTATCTGGGAGTTCTGTTAGATGACAACATGAATTGGGGGCCCTTAAAAAACAGAAAGAAAGGGAAACTAACATGGCCCAACACTGCTATCTTTAACTTTGCCTGAAGATTAGGAAAGAGGCCAATCGGTGCTCTTTTGCAGACATATAGGGCCAAGTGTTTTGCGAAGGTGGCCTATGGTAGTGAAATCTGGGGAGTAGTCGAAAATAGCTTTCTGAGACAGTTGTTAAGCGTACCCCAGGGGACCTCAACCTTAGCGGTACACAAAGAGATGGGTGTGGCTTATCTTTCTGACTTATTGACCTTTCGTCCCCTCTTCCTGTGGATTAACATCAGGCTGAGCCAGGACACTTTAAACAAATTGATCCTGAGGAACTGTATGGCCCTTGATCATGCCCACCATATTCCTTGGCTTAATGATATAAAGGAATGTTTTTTTAACCTAGGAAGAGCCGATCTATTTTCTAATCCTGAAGGGGTGAATAGGAAGGATTTGGGATGGGTAAAGGAGTCCTTTTTTAGACAGCAGACCCTAGATACGGAAGATCGGGAGCTAAGGAAGCCTAGCGTATGCAGGTTTGTTATCCTGAAAACTATGCAAGGCACAGAACCATATCTTTTAGGGCTGCTAAGTGGTTACAATCGATTTTTATTGACTAGGTTCCGTTTTGATCTTTTTTACCTTCTTCTAGTGCAACCGCGTGGGTGTAACAGGGGTCAGAGCTTAATGCCCTGTGGCTGCGACGGTAAGTCTCCACAGGACATGCTCCATTTCATAATGTTCTGTGGCTATTACGAGTTACCACGGAAGACTTATATCATCCCCATTCCGAAAAAGCATACGTTTAGGCAGGTGTGCCCAGCTCTTATTGTTTTACAAATGTTATCCAGCAATATTGTTTTTCATGTTCTTAGCTTTTTTAAATCTGATGTAAGGCTCAGATCTAGCTGTGACTAACAGCTGGAGGTATATTAAGGCTGATTGTGATGTGACTTTGGAAGTATTGTTATTTTGTACTTAGTTTTATGTATTTATCTTTTATCTCCTTTTTTACATATATCATATATATACATTATAATAGAATATTTCATTTTTGTATATAGAATCCAATGCCATCTGATAGAGATTTTTAACCACAAGTTTTTCTGGTGCATATTTTGTGCATTTGACTTTTATGGTTTTTTGCAAAAGCGGAATAAAGTGATTTGATGATGATGGCTCTTGCTCCCACCCCATCGACCTTAGTCGATCAACATTGGCCTGCAACAGTTGCGGACTATGCACTCAGCTTAAAATGAGTCAGCCTAGTGTGAACCCCAAACTAATAGCTTGGCAGATGTTTCTGGTAAGTTCTCACTTCCTGGTGGCTCAAAAACTGTTTTTTTTGCTTTTGCTTTTTAGTTGAGTCAGTACAGGATGTGTTATATTCCTCACTGAAACTTGGCTCCATGAGGACTCCTACCCTGATGTGGTCCAAGTGCTGCCACCAGGCTACCTCATCAATAGGTTAGGCTGTTGGGGCAAGGGAGGTGGTGGGTTAGCCATCATATACTGGGAAATGACAATTAGATAACAGAGCACAGCAACCAAAGTACAATTCAAACTGCCTTTGTTGTCAGTAAAATTTAATTTCAAAATTGCAACACAAAGCAAACAATGTGATAGAGTCCAAGAAAAAGTACATAAATGGATCAATTCTTGATTTGTTGACACGTAGTTGGAGCGTACATTCAGACAGCCGACACGTGTTTCGTCGTGTAGACGACTTTCTCAAGGCTGTTGGTAAGAATACACAATATACAACTAAGAATCATATAGTTACGGGAAATATAATGTTAATCTCCCGGTGTCAACCACGTCATGCAGATATTACCACATATACCTAAAATATTAGGGTATTCCTAATAAAGCAAGTGAAAGAGAATGTTCCCGATAGAGACATAGCCAAACCTTTACCATGTTGTGAAACATGAGAAGAGATACCCAAATGTGTAAGAACGAAAAAGAAAATGAGAAAATTTCAAGTGTCCAATAGGAAATAGCCCTATAAGGTAAAAGGAGAAGAAAAGAACTAAGCCAGAGAAGATATAAACAGCTGAAGCTGAAAAGTTGAAAGTGAAGACGTAGAAAGACAAATATTATTTGCTGAATACCTCAAAATTGTAAAAGTTGTATCTGTATTTTTTGAGATAGGTGAGCGATTCAGGATCCCCATGAGGTGCTCGGGAATACGAAATATCACAAGATTCAAAATTGTCCAAGATGTATCCGATAACGTCACAATTTCAGATGTTGTCTCTCAAAGTAAAACACTGTAAAATGAAAAGTGAGTAGTACACAGGACGGTTAAAAACCCAAATATCTCTCAATTGGGATCACATAGCAACCATTTCATTAGTGTTCATAAGAAAGATGCACATCGACGTCTGTTAACCCTGAAAACAGTTTTACTTATTGTGAGTTATTCAGAGTAGCGTACCGATAGTTCAAAATCATAGCTATATATATTGTATTAAGCTGAGCCGGTTTCCCAAGAAAAGAACACCCGGCATGACCCATAAAAACATTATGCCATTCAGTGCAAAAAGCTCAAAATCTAAGTGACATATCCCGTGCGCCAATTGTGTGAATTATTCAGAGTAACATACCGATGTGAAATATTCAGAGTAACATGCCGATAGTTCAAAATTTTCTCATTTTATTTTTTGTTCTTACATGTTTGGGTATCTCTTCTCATGTTTCACAACATGGTAAAGGTTTGGCTATGTCTCTATCGGGAACATTCTCTTTCACTTGCTTTATTAGGAATACCCTGATATTTTAGGTATATGTGGTAATATCTGCATGACGTGGTTGACACCGGGAGATTGACAATAAATATGTAAGTTTCCATTCTCTACTGTCTGATCGACTCTTCATTTGGGAAGGCATAGCAGGTGGTCATAAGAACCCGCGTGGCCCTAGAGGGCCCCGTCCTTCAGTTGGCGCCAGAACAGGGACGCCGCAAAAGAGCCCCCTCACCCGTAATCGGGTCGCAGGGGCCGGGGTGGTGTCTGGTCGGTCGGGCGGATCGGGGCCCCACACGCAAGACCGACCTTGGTTCTCGCAGCTGCCCCGCCCTTCCGATCGGGCGGATCCTTGGCTAGTGGCCCTTGGCTGGGGTCCTGAGAAGGCGAAACCTTGGAGCTGACCGTTTGGTCTGAAGATTCGGCAGTGGAGAATAACTTGCTTCACCTGTGTGCACCAGGTGAGTGACTTGATTCTTGGAAATTGGCACCTTGCTTGGGTGGCACAAGCCTGAGGGCTGTGTCCTGGTACAGTCTCTGACTGTCTTGCTTGAATGACACAAGCTGACCGGCTGTATGTCCTGGTACAGTCTGCGGACTATTTGGCATGGACTTGGTGGGTCTGCAGACCCTTGAGAGACACAGAGCGCTTGAGAGCAGTCTACCGGACCAACTGGTAATTGGACTCTTTGTGAAAAGGTCCGGGGCTGTTCACAAGTAATCTGCCAGACCAACTGGTAATTGGATTTGCTTTTGAAAAGGTCTGGGGCTGAGGCCTGTCCTCTTGTATTGGTACAGTCTCTGGACTGTCTTGGGTGCAGTTTGCGAACTGCCTTGCTTGAACGACACGAGTCAACGGACTGTGTCTTGGTGCGGTTTAATACCGTCTTGGTTTGTACTTGGCGGGTCTGCGGACCCTTGGTAAAGACACAGAGGGGTCGATTCCGATCTCGGCCGGAAGCGCACCTAACAGTATTCGTCCGGAAAAAATACAAACAGAATGCGTGTTTCCCGACCGATTCGTACACTCGTCCGGACGAACAAGTAAGATTCGTATAACAACCCAGTTTCCGAGCGAGCCGTACTCACTCCAGCTCCTGTTCCCCGCCCGAGCCGGATCCGTAAACGCCGATTCGAGCCACACGGAACCAAATACACAGCACCTTCCGGCCGGACTAGTACGATGCGCATTCCGTACGCGCCGAACCCGTCGCTACGTCCGGCACGTTTGAGCATCCGGGCGAGCCGTACATAAGCTCCGTTTTGCGCCACAAGACGATCCACGGCTACGAGACGAACAAGTCAGCGACGAGTACGAGTCGAAGACACGAGAAACCCGAACGAGACGAACCAAGCATGAATCCCATTGCGCAGGTCCTACCTATACTCTACATCTATTACCAGGACCGGCATGGACGCGTACGGCACAGACGGTAAGTCAAACACCAACAATACAAACAAACTACACGTACCCAAAATATGTCACACACACATAGGGATGCACAAATGACGTACACAAGCAACAGCAGAACCATAGGGGCGGGATGGCCAACACCAATGCCATACACACCCTTAGGGGGCTGGATGCCTGCCACTACTACCACCCCTACTCAGGGGGGCCTGGATGCGTGTCACTACCACCACCCCTACTCAAGGGGGCATGGATGCCTGTCACTACTACCATCCCCACCCTTAAGGGGATGGATGCCTGCCACTACCACCACCCCTATCCAGGGGGGCGGGATGCCTGTCACTACTACCATACCCACCCTTAGGGGGCTGGATGCCTGCCACTACTACCACCCCTACTCAGGGGGGCCTGGATGCCTGTCACTACCACCACCCCTACTCAGGGGGGCATGGATGCCTGTCACTACTACCATCACCACCCTTAGGGGGATGGATGCCTGCCACTACCACCACCCCTATCCAGGGGGGGCTGGATGCCTGTCACTACTACCATACCCACCCTTAGGGGTATGGATGCCTACCACTACCACCACCCCCACTCAGGGGGGGCTGGATGCCTGTCACTACTACCATCCCCACTCATGGGGGGATGGATGCCTACCACTACCACCACCCCTACTCAGGGGGGCCTGGATGCCTGTCACTACTACCATACCCACCCTTAGGGGGCTGGATGCCTGCCACTAGTACCACCCCTACTCAGGGGGGCCTGGATGCCTGTCACTACCACCACCCCTACTCAGGGGGGCATGGATGCCTGTCACTACTACCATCCTCACCCTTAGGGGGATGGATGCCTGCCACTACCACCACCCCTATCCAGGGGGGGCTGGATGCCTGTCACTACTACCATACCCACCCTTAGGGGGCTGGATGCCTACCACTACTACCACCCCTACTCAGGGGGGCCTGGATGCCTGTCACTACCACCACTCCCCACCACCCCTACTCAGGGGGGCATGGATGCCTGTCACTACTACCATCACCACCCTTAGGGGGATGGATGCCTGCCACTACCACCACACCTATCCAGGGGGGGCTGGATGCCTGTCACTACTACCATACCCACCCTTAGGGGTATGGATGCCTACCACTACCACCACACCCACTCAGGGGGGGCTGGATGCCTGTCACTACTACCATCCCCACTCATGGGGGGATGGATGCCTACCACTACCACCACCCCTACTCAGGGGGGCCTGGATGCCTGTCACTACTACCATACCCACCCTTAGGGGGCTGGATGCCTGCCACTACTACCACCCCTACTCAGGGGGGCCTGGATGCCTGTCACTACCACCACCCCTACTCAGGGGGGCATGGATGCCTGTCACTACTACCATCCCCACTCATGGGGGGATGGATGCCTACCACTACCACCACCCCTACTCAGGGGGGCCTGGATGCCTGTCACTACTACCATACCCATCCTTAAGGGGCTGGATGCCTGCCACTAACACCACCCCTACTCAGGGGGGCCTGGATGCCTGTCACTACCACCACCCCTACTCAGGGGGGCATGGATGCCTGTCACTACTACCATCCCTACTCATGGGGGGGATGGATGCCTACCACTAACACCACCCCTACTCATAGGACGGGTAATGCATGACACAACCAGCATACTCCCACATAAGGAATGACAGAAAATTACATCCCCCCCCAACACCATGACAAGCGTGTGTAGTCTGTGTCAAATGCCTACAAGACTGAACATGACATTGAACATACAATGTGACCCCCTATCACATGTGTCACACATAAATGTGTGTGGCCTCCACAATGCAAGCCGACCATGCCCACTGTGGCAATGGGCACGAACACCCCATCACCACAGTGACCAAAAGGTAAGTGTGGGGTCCATAGCTGATGCACTTTTTGAACAGTGTGGCAATGGGGCCTAAAGCCCCATCGCCACAGTGACCAAAAGGGAAGTGTGGGGTCCATAGCTGATGCACTTTTTGAACAGTGTGGCAATGGGGCCTAAAGCCCCATCACCACAGTGACCAAAAGGGAAGTGTGGGGTCCATAGCTGATGCACTTTTTGAACAGTGTGGCAATGGGGCCTAAAGCCCCATCACCACAGTGACCAAAAGGGAAGTGTGGGGTCCATAGCTGATGCACTTTTTGAACAGTGTGGCAATGGGGCCTAAAGCCCCATCACCACAGTGACCAAAAGGTAAGTGTGGTGTCCATAGCTGATGCACTTTTTGAACAGTGTGGCAATGGGGCCTAAAGCCCCATCACCACAGTGACCAAAAGGTAAGTGTGGTGTCCATAGCTGATGCACATTTTTGAACAGTGTGGCAATGGGGCCTAAAGCACCATCACCACAGTGATCATAAGGTAAGTGCAGTCATGGTAAAAGCTGCCAAAGCCAAACTGCATGGATGAATCCTGGTCACACAACAACAAACACATCAGTGGCATAGTAGTGCTTGTGTCCCATAGCAACATAGATTAGTCGAGGCAAACAGTGCAGTGTCACTGAAACATCATTTTGGCCATGTGCATACAAACATCACCCATGGGGGCCCACATTGTCAACATTCACAAATAACACAATGACAGAAGTGACCATCATAATGCTGACCCACATATCTGCACCAATGGACACACAAATGTAGATATCCTGTGGAGACTGTAGATGTCAGGTGAACAAATACCATACCATGGCAGCAATGGGACATACAAACCATGATTATTGTGCTGACTGATGACCTAGGAGTCCCAGGGACAGCAGGGGAAAGCCACCAAACAACTTACAGCCAATGGCACACTCAAGATATGCCAATGCAGTGGTGCAAAGGCACAAACACAAACAGGCAGACTCACACTGCATATCAAACACAACAGGTGATGGGGGTGTGTGCCAGTGTCCCCAGGCAACCACACAACACATGAGGAGGCCTGAATTCCAACCACACAGATGTGTATACAGTGCCATACAAAAGTTACTCATGGATGGGATACCCCTATGTGGGCAATCAGGCATTGTTAGATGAGAGGGAGCCCAAATTACACATGTCACACAAGCTTGTAGGAACAGCAACCAACACAGCAAGAGACAGACCCACCACAGCACTACCCCCAGGGACCCCACATTGTGCTGACACTAGCCTGCATGATAATCCCACTGTGATGACAAAGGTAGATGTCGTTCACACTGTGAACCACAGCCATGTGTCCTGAGCAACAAACTACCGTCACACCTACACAAGCTCTAATCAATCAGCACGGCCTGCCAGCCAAGGCCAATATGGAGGTAGGGGTCTAGCCGTGCAACAACTCACATTTGCACACACTCAACACCACACACCCTGATCTCCACCAATGTGCAGCAGTGAAGCTCACATGGACTGGTGACATTGCACATGCACCCATGACAATACCAGGGGTGGTGGTGGGAACTAAGGTGCAGAAACCCATCACACATGGCCAGTCAACAAGACTCATCAATGTCTGACACACAGCACAGTACGCCGTACATGGGCATGATGTGAAATCGACCACAATCAATGGGATCCTGGCCATAGTCACACACCAACGAAGTAGCCAAGGTGACACACTAAGAACACACGTACACAACTTCCAACATTGCAGCTCTGACCCTGAGGAGTGGCAGCAGTCACACACACAACGTGTCACAATCACTGAAAGCTACCACAAACTGTAAATCACATGACTTGTGTAAACAACAAGTGCCAAGGGGAATCCTGAATGTGTCCCATCTGCGTTTGACCACATCCCCAGCCCTGACAACAAAGACAACCTGGGATGACAACCTCATGAACATTAGTTTGCCATGCACCCACATCACGGAGAAACCACGTCCAAGATGCTGGATGAACACAGAACAACTCAGCAAGCATCACAAACAGGAACATCCCTAGGGACACAGCCTGTGTAGGAAAAGAGAATGGAACACGCACAGACATGCTTACACAACACAGGCCCACGCAATGTCACCGGATTACACACCCCCATGAGGGCACTCCACTCCTGTGGAAGGTCCGCTGTGCCAAACCTTGTCTGTGCACGACCCAAACATGTCAGCAGAACACTCCGTCAGTGAGTCAACAACTACAACACACAGAAGGCTCTGCTCACATCAGCCTGGGTACGGGAGTGTCACGTCAGTCATCTGCATACACCCAAAACACGTGACAAGCAAGTTGCACTGTATACACAGATGAGTCCTTCGACATTGATGTGCAAAACTGCATGTCCAGTGGAGCTGGGCACACAGTCAGGGAAATCGGAACATTGAACAGTGGTAAGCCCACCAGATGTGCATCAGTGTAAGACAAAGATGTACATTTACAAATGCAAAACGTACATCCCTGTGTCAAATGCTGAACATTACACCCTCAGACTGCAGCAAAGGATGCCATAGATCCAGACTACAACAGGACACATATCCCATGGACCACATGGAGTCCATCACAGCAACACTTCATTTTCCTGATATGAACACTATTACAACTGCAAATGCAGGATGCTACTCATCCACATCATGTACATCAAAAGAAAACCCACAATTAAACAAAAAGAGGCTTTATTCAGCAAATGTCAAGGAAAACTCTGAAGTCCAGAAGAAACTAAGGCCAATGGCCAGTCCAAAATCACAGTCCCAACAGGGTGATAAGTGACAACTGGTCACCCATTGCTTGCCTGCACTGGTACGGACAGGGGACATCCCCCTTGGAGGGGCATACAAGGGGCAGGCCAGGCACCACAGGGACAGGATCAGGGGATGGCAGAGTGAGGCAGTGAAGGGGTGGTGGGTGCAGGAGTGTCACCGGCAACTGCAGTGGAGGTGTCTGACTCAGGGGGGGCTGGCACCACTGTGGTACACAAGTCAGTTGGTGTGGGTGCTGCAACCACTGCAGTGGGCTGGTCTGATGTAGTGGACTGGGTCCCCACTGCAGTGCCCGAGTCAGACGGGGTGGTTGTGGACTCCACTGCAGTGCATGGCTCCAAGGGAGTGGAAGGGTGGGCAGATGAGGTGGGCAGGACAGAGGGGGGACCCGGTCTCCACACCAGTGGCACTAACAGGCAGAGCGTCTGGGTTGGGGGTGGAAGAGCAAGTGGCAGGGGGAGGGCCTAAGCAGTCTGGGGATGCGGTATCGGTGTGTGGGGGAACCTGGGGCAGGGTGTGGCGAGGGAACCTGTGGAGTGGTGGCCTGGGGGATGGAGGAGAGAGACTGGGTGGTGGAGCTGCGTGGTGGCGGTGGTGGGGTCTTGCTCTTCCTGGTCCGGGGGGACTTCCGAATGGGGTCCTGTGTCTGCCTGCACCTGGGGCAGGGTGTCCGGGGGCGAGGGGCACTCCCCTCTGTGTGGGTGGACTTCCTCTTCCCCCGGTATGCTGGATCAGCAGGATCGGAGGGGAAGAGGCCGAGGTCACAGAGGAAGATCTGCTGTGTAGGTGGGGTAGTAGGTGAGGCAAGGGAAGGGGTCTTGGAGGGAGAGGATTTGGAGGACTGCGGAGTGACTGTGGATGCCTGTGTGTGTGTCTGTTCCCCATCCCCTGTGTGTGTGGTATCAGTCCCCTGAGGATGCTTGTGTGCACGTCTTGCCTTTCTCTTGGGTGTGTCTGTGCTGCTCGTGTCTGTGTGTTTGGGTGATTGTGCAGGTGTGCATGTGCTTTGGACAGGTAGGGTGGCAGGAAGTGTGGATGGGGCAGAGGTGGGAGGGGTGAGGGACTGTTGGAGGAGGGACACGGCTGCCGTCAGGGAGGAGTCCATGGACTTATTGCTCCTCTGTAGGGCAGACATACCCGTTGAGATGCCCTCCATGAACGACACCAGCTGTGTCAACAGAGTGGTGTGTGCATGGAGGACACTCAGCATTGCTGTCTGCCCTACATGGAGCTGCCGAAGGAGGTACACAGACTCCTCACTCAGGGCAGCAGGGGACACAGGGGCAGGGGGTGCGGTGCCTGGCACGAAGGAGACACGCTCCCGAGCACGGGAGCCTCCACGGACCTCAGGAATGGGAGCCAATGGGAGGGCGGTGGTGGTGGTGGTGGTGGCGGGGCCAGACAGACTAGCTGGCCTTTGGTGGCTGCTGAGACCCGCCTCCACAAGGGAGTCATCCTCCGAGCTGCTGTGGTCCTCAGCTGAGGTGGATGGTGCTGAGGACTCCTCGGTGTGGCTCCCCTCGCCTTCTGTGCCACTGGGTCCCTCTGACCACTCGTCGGATGCTGACCCAGTCTGGCTCCGCTGCTCCTCCTGGTCCATGGAGCTGTCCCCTCCTGTGGCCGTGGATGTATCTGCAAACAATTAGGGAAACAGACAAACATCAGTCACCTGCACTGACCGCACACACCACAGTAAGTACAGCACATCACAGAGCAAGCCCTGGCATCCTTAGTTGAACATTGCCTAAAGTCCTCACACAGATTCGGGGAAGCCAATTGTCAGTCTGATGGTCAACCATGGGACTCACACCACTCCTGCCCTTACACCCATCTGGCTGGTGCCTGTCTGATGGTAAGACCCCAGTGTGGACACATGCACCACCTACACAGTTGTTGGACATTGCAGGGAACACGGTGAAGTATGTGAACATGCACACATCACATCTCTTGCCACTGAGTCAGTGCAGGTGTCCGGATAAAGGGATGGCCAGAGTCTATTTTGAAATGCATGTGATGCATACCAGCACCAAACACCATGATGCACCCATGTCCGGATAGTCAATGCCACAATGGGGTGCATGTTGCACATGTCACTCCCCTGCAGGATCAGTCTTAGGAAGTTTAATGCCATGACACAGGCATGCGTGCAAAGTCATACATCACTGTCTCCAGTCACATGGCCATGGCAGCCAGCCAACAACAGTCTGCACTGTGTCACAATCCTAGGACATGGGGAATGCAAGTTATGTAACTGACAAGTGCACATGTCCATCCCCCAAAAACCACATCATCTGAACTACTATTTGTCCACGTCATACCAATTGGACATATGGGGGACATGAAACACAACTCTCTGAACATGAGCACCTCACAGTGTGCTGTGAATGAAAAACAGCTGCCTGAAAGTCACAGTCGCATACACCTGTGCACAGTCAAGTGATCAGACACCTATAAGTCATGGAAGTATCGTCTATCATGGTCACATCTCCGATGGCATGCTGAGCCCTAACCGATAAACATACCAGTAGTCCTGACAACGAAGACACAGCACAATGAGACAGAGGCAGACACCTGAGGGTACATTTCACTGATCACAACATGCCAGATGATACACGGGAGTGGGAGTACAGAGTGTATTGTATGCCCTGGAGTAGGCATGACTGACCAGCTCCACCTGTAAGAGGGATGAGTGATGGACAGTAGGCAGGTGGCTAAGCATGTGTGACACACATGATACACATACTCCTGAGGCCCAAACATTGTTCCCACCGGCAGCATGGGTGTGTGCCAAATTCCCCAGGGACATGTGGTGATTCAGATCAGCAAGTGGATCACATATCAAAGTTACACCCAGATTACATGTCAGAACTTAGGCATTGTGTAAGCAATTGACCCACCCATGAATCGCACAACATAGTCACGGGAACAAATGCTGTCCCCCACCTTGAGCGAAGCTAAATGCAATGACACAGTCCCCAAGTGACACAATATCCTGACTGTAAGGGCCACACATATGCGTATCAGAGGAGAAGTGGGCATGTCACAAATGAGGGACATGGGTCCTGGACCACATGACTGATGTACTGTGGAAGTTTAACCAGGCCAGAGGAGGGCACATAGCATGTCAGACAAAGTGCACAGTGCAGTCATGGACTCACCCCCTCCTTGCTGCTGTCTGCCCTTCAGCTGCCCATCCAGGTCAGGGAAGACCACCGCCAGGATCCGGAGCATGTGGGGGTCAGGGTCCGGTGTCCGCCCCTCCTGCGAGGAGGTGACAGCTTCAGCTGGACCCTTGCGATCCTCCGGGTCCAGCCCCGAAGGTCCTGCCACCTCTTCTGGCAGTTGCGGATCCTGCGCCTGTAGACCCCCACGGATCTTACTGCCCGGGCGATGGTCAGCCAGATTTCCTGCTTCTGGTGGGCATCAATCTGTGAGGATGACAAAGTGAAAAGGCCATTACTACACATGCAACATATACGTGCATCACACAGTTGGAGATACATGTCTCAATCACAGGGGCATATGATGTACATAGGCAGTGCAACAATGGCTATGAACAGTTTGCCAGCAGTCACTACATGGTATCATTGCATGGGAAGTAAACCTTGTTGGAAAGCACTGTTACTGCACTGTACCTGTTCAGTGCATGTAACTACACACTTTGGGGTTTGACAACTACTCAGTGAGCATGCTAGCCAGTGGTGTGCACACTGTAAGTCCTGCTAGTCAGACAACATGCACAATTAGTAAGGCAGTGGACAGCACACTCACCTGCTCCCCTGGTTTCCCATACAGCTTGCTGTATGTGGAAGGAGGTTGTCCAGCAGGGCCTGGTTCTCCTCAAGGCTGAAGGCTGGGGCTCTCTCCACAGTACGTGCCATTGCAGTAGCCAGAGGATGCAGAGACAGCAGCAGTGTTGGTGGCAGATGTCGTCCTGGAGCATGTAGTGCAGGCAAGTGAGCTCTCAGGGGAACAGCCAGCATTATATGTGTGCTGCAGAGGCAGATACTGTCCCATGTGTCCAAAGTGATAGGTCCAAGTCGTTTGCATCTTCTGAATCTGACCAATCCATGGAATAGCAGCACTAATACACGCCCACAGCATCCTTCAAATCTTCAACTTCATGACACCCATGATTTTGCAACAATGTTGTGGCTAGCCAACTGAATTTACTGCATCAGACTCGTTGGAGCTTCGAAAATGCGTCCGTTGCCATGCCAGGCCCCAGCCAATGCGTGCGCACCGATCTGTCCATTGCAGTACAACGCGTATTTCGGGATACAACGCGTACCCGCTCACAACAGATGCAATGGGCCGGCCGGGCACACCGATCGGTCCATTGCTGTACAACACGTACCCGCTCACAACAGATGCAATGGGCCGGCCGGGCACACCGATCGGTCCATTGCAGTACAACGCGTATTGCGGGATACAACGCGTACCCGCTCACAACAGATGCAATGGGCCGGCCGGGCACACCGATCGGTCAATTGCAGTACAACGCGTATTGCGGGATACAAAGCGTACCCGCTCACACCAGATGCAAAATGGGCCGGCCGGGCACACCGATCGGTCCATTGCTGTACAACGCGTACCTGTACAGGTCAGTCACATATGTCACCATGCTTGTCACTTGTGAACGTATGCCAGCCACATATACCTGCCAGAGACCCAGGGGCACACCTACAACACCACACCCAGTCCACACTGTTTCCTAAGGCATGTAAGGCTGCATTACCTTTTCTGTGTATGGGGGTTAACATGTGGTTTCTGTGGTGGCACTTGTGGGCAGCCACACCCAGGCTGTGCATGTGTTCATGGGGACAGGGTCCTTTGTGTGTTGTGCACATGACCACTGTGATGTGCAACAGTTCATTTCGGAGCATGTGGCATGGTCACATTTCCAGGTTGTGTATGTGTGTGACATGTCACATACCCCCAGGGTCCCATGGGGGAAGGCATGTACGTCACAGGATGACCCATTGCCACAATAGTGATGTCCCTCCACAGTCTGTGTGCATGTTGTGTTTCCGATGTCTCTGGTTCCATGTGCACGATGGGAGACAGTCTCCACATCAACGTTGTTTGTGCATGGACTTTGATGTTGTGCGTCACTGGCGTCCATGTCTGTCCTGCGGAGGCAACAGGGGCCACTACCTGTGGGAGTCATGTTTGTTTTTCTGACGTGTACATGATACGCCATGTCATGCTAGTGTCCATGTGGCAAGACAGGGTCACTGGGAATCTACCTGTCAATGAGCTGTGATGCCTGTGGCGCATCTGTCCAGACATGTCACTGTGGTGTGTGTGTGGAACGTGACAGCAGTAAATGGGTACTGTGACACAGCCTAATGGTTTCCCATAGCACAACCTGGTACCAGTTGTGCACACATGTTGTACTGAGAAGTTAGATGATGGGCATGTAGGTGCGAGTTATGTCCGAACAGAACGGCACACACATCAAGTACTTGTGTCTCGTAATGATGTATCATGTAAAATTAAGTATGGTGAATGGCACATATGTGGGGTGACTGACAATCTTTCTTTCTTCAACCTATGCACTGCAGGGCTCCAGCTGTCCATAGACCATTCCCTGACCTGGCAACGATGGTGGAACGTGACAGCATCCGACGGTACCGCTTCACCAGGCAGCTGATTGAGGATTTGGCAGTGCGCTTGGCACCACATTTGCAACCTGGCCGCCGTACCCTACGACGCTGACCCCCAAGGTGAAGGTAATGGCAGCCCTACACTTCTTTGCCACCGGTACCTTTCAACACACTGTGGCGACTGCCGGTGGGATGTCACAGACTATGTTCAGCCGTGTGCTACGCGATGTTTTGGAGGCAATGTTGAGATGCCTGAACCAGTACATCTATTTCCCTACACGTCAACAACTCACTGACATCAAGAGTGACTTCTATGCCCTGGGGAGGATGCCACATGTCATTGGCTCCATTGATGGGACACATGTGGCTTTGATACCACCACAGGCACATGAGCAAGCATACCGGAACTGTAAACATTACCATTCGATCAATGCTCTGGTGGTATGTCTTGCAGATATGAGCATCACACATGTGTGTGCCCGTTTCCCTGGTTCAGCACACGATGCCTACGTGATGAGGAGTAGTCGCATCCCGAGGATGATGGCACATATGCAGAACCAGCGTGCCTGGCTTGTCGGTGTGTACTGACGTTGTACCATTGTGTGTGTTCTGATCTGTAGTATTCCACCCACTTTTCCAACTCACCTAATGTGCACTTGTCTGTCCGTAGGTGACTCCGGATACCCCAACATGCCGTGGTTGCTGACACCCCTCAGGAACCCTGTGACACCAGCCCAGATGCGCTACAATGAGGCACATGGTCGGACCAGGAGAGTGATTGAGCGGACCTTTGGTCTCCTGAAGAGCCGCTTCCGCTGCCTGGACAAGACAGGAGGGGCCCTCCCATATGCCCCAGCAAAGGTGTGCAAGATTGTCATCGTCTGCTGCATGCTACACAACCTGGCAGTGCGGAAGGAGTTGCCTCTCATCCTGGATGACGATGACCAACGTCCGCCACCTGTGGAGGATCCTGGCCTGGACCACGATGCCAGTGATGATGATGATGGTGATGTCCGCACACAGCTCATCACCAACTTCTTCAGCTGAATGTGAGTATCCAGGGAGATGTAATGTGAATGATGTGAGTTTGCATGATATGTGTGGGTGGTGCTCTGGTGCTGTTTGAGTGTGTTCATGTGCTACTTGACTGGATGCGTGCAGCAATGTGTCCTTACAGGTAGTCTGTACTCCCCAACAGTTTTGACATGCTAACTTGATTTTGTGTAGTTGTCTTGTGACATGTATTGGGCATGAGTATTGCAGTTCTGTCCTGTTCTTCAGTGGTTTTAACTGTGTGTCATGTCTGTCCTTCACAGGGTGCTTACTGAGTACTTTGGTCAACTTGGATCCCCCGACACCATGATTCAGCTTTCAGGGTGGCAGCAGTAGTTTGCCTACAAGTGATGTGCCACACACCCCTGGACTTCATATCTTCTGCACTTGTTGACTGTGTGGCCACTGCCACGTGGGTAAACCTTGCATTTGTAGTGGAAACAACATGTTGCAAATGTGTAATGAACCTGTGCTTCACTTTGGGATGTGTGTTGTCTGTGGTCACACATCTGACTGACATTTGCTTACTGCACCTGTGGGCTAGTTGCCACAGACTCTGAATAGGTGTGGTGTCTGTGCATTCCACTGTATTTCCTGGCAACATCACTGTGGGCGATGAGTCCGATGGCCCTGGTGTCTCTGTGTTGTGTAGCCCTAGTGGTGTGTCTCCCTCATATGTGTCACGTCACCATGACTCACACGACGGTGTTGTACTTGCTGTAGCAGTTAGCATACACAGTGTAATTTAGCAGATCATCATCACCATAACAGTATCCACATTTGAATAACAACAGAGGCAAGTATGGTGTACTAGTGATTTTATTTACAGAAATGTGTGTGTGTATAGTGCACAGGATGGTGGGTGCTGTACATTGGGATTGGGATCCAAAGTTCCCAGATGAGTTGGAAGTCTTGGTAGCAGAAATGTCCTGAGTGAAGTCCACAGTCATATGATACATTAGTCCAACTTGAACTCCCCATGTCATGTGGGAGAGTAGTGTTGCATTCGACAGGGTGAAACGTTTACACACAAAGGAGATTTTCCGGAACAGGTGTTGGCTTCCTGGGGGATGTACGTGGCCATCAACCTCTCAGTTTTCCTTCCTCGGACGACCCCTCTTCTTTGGGGCGGGACCCTCACGTGCAGGCTGCTGCGGTGCAGGGGAGTCTCCGCCAGAGTCCTCCTCCCTCCCTGTGGCGGTGTCAGTTGTTGTAGCACCAGATGTTGTGGGCACACAGGGAGGTGTGGCCATGTTGGTGCTAATCTGGCGGAGGCATGTCAATATGTCCCTATGCACCGCTGTGAGTTCTTGCAATGTGTCCCACTTGGACTCCATGCCAGACATGTGTGTCTCCACACGGGACATGTGGGAGTTCAAGCGGGCATGATGGGCAGCCTGCTGCTGTTGTATGTCCTTGAGGATCCCCACTACCTGTCTGACCTCTCCGGTGCTATCCTGGTACGCATCAGCGATGCGTGCCAGTTGTGGGTCATCATGCAGTCCAGACCCCTCTGCAAGCAGCGACCTATGCCTACCACCCCTCCCACCACCCCTGGTGACACGTGCAGGACCTGCGATGGCACGCACAGGTGACCCGAGGCCCCCTTGGGAGTTGTTAGTGGTGTTGTCATCCATTGCTCCACGGTGGGCCTAGGGCCCTGTGCTGTTGTCATCGGTGGTCCTTGGTCTGTCTGTGTCGGCAGGGGTGGTCTGTGTATTGGCAGTTGTTGGAGGGGTGGGTGCAGGGGGTGCAGATGTTGTTCCAGCTGGTGCTGCATGATGACTCACACCGGAGGTGCCAGGTAGGTCTTCGCCATCCGAGGAGGGCAGAGGCTGTTCCACACCAGTGAGCTCTGTGTCCCCCGGAGCCTGGGACAGGGACTCCTCCTCGCCTGCTGCTGTGTCCCCATCATCATCACCTGTATTTGGAAGAGACACACATTGTATGTTATGTTTCTACAGGCATCAATGGTTCAAACACAGGACAGTTGTGACTGTACCTCTGGATGCGGGCATGTACATTGCATTGTCCTAAGTTGTCACAGTGAGAGGTTGATATTGGTGTAGCACATTGTCATGCATACCTGGGGCATTTCAATGTGAATGTTGAGGTGTGTGCATGGCCAGCATTGGTTGTATTTGGTGGACATCCGGCCATCCTTCTCCACCTAGCCCAGTTATCCCACCATGAAGCATGCCACCCTTGCAGTGGGTTCAGGTTGACTCTCAGGATGTCATTCAGTGGTGTCTTGCTGTTGGTTGTTGCACAGTTCCCAGCAGGGCCTTGTGCACCCCACAGCAGTACCCAGTGTCAGCCATCTTGTCTGTCCTTATCCACTCCCTGTGATGTGGGCATGGTTCAGAGTGGTGTTGATGGGCCAATTGTGAGGGTGAGCAGTATCTGTGACTACAACTCCCATCATGCTATTGCCTACACCCCCTTCCCAGCATGCCCATACTTCCTTCCTTTTGAGTGGACTTCACTGTGTGTGAGTGTGACAGCAATGGCAAGATGGCTGACAGTGGTGTCCTGCTGTTGGTTGTTGCACAGTTCCCAGCAGGGCCTTCTGCACCCCACAGCAGTACCCAGTTTCAGCCATCTTGTGAGTCCTTATCCACTCCCTGTGATGTGAGCATGGTTCAGAGTGGTGTTGATGGGCCAATTGTGAGGGTGAGCAGTATCTGTGACTAAAACTCCCATCATGCTATTGCCTACACCCCCCTTCCCAGCATGCCCATACTTCCTTCCTTTTGAGTGGACTTCACTGTGTGTGAGTGTGACAGCAATGGCAAGATGGCTGACAGTGGTGTCCTGCTGTTGGTTGTTGCACAGTTCCCAGCAGGGCCTTCTGCACCCCACAGCAGTACCCAGTTTCAGCCATCTTGTCAGTCCTTATCCACTCCCTGTGATGTGAGCATGGTTCAGAGTGGTGTTGATGGGCCAATTGGGAGGGTGAGCAGTATCTGTGACTAAAACTCCCATCATGCTATTGCCTACACCCCCCTTCCCAGCATGCCCATACTTCCTTCCTTTTGAGTGGACTTCACTGTGTGTGAGTGTGACAGCAATGGCAAGATGGCTGACAGTGGTGTCCTGCTGTTGGTTGTTGCACAGTTCCCAGCAGGGCCTTCTGCACCCCACAGCAGTACCCAGTTTCAGCCATCTTGTCAGTCCTTATCCACTCCCTGTGATGTGAGCATGGTTCAGAGTGGTGTTGATGGGCCAATTGTGAGGGTGAGCAGTATCTGTGACTAAAACTCCCATCATGCTATTGCCTACACCCTCCTTCCCAGCATGCCCATACTTCCTTCCTTTTGAGTGGACTTCACTGTGTGTGAGTGTGACAGCAATGGCAAGATGGCTGACAGTGGTGTCCTGCTGTTGGTTGTTGCACAGTTCCCAGCAGGGCCTTCTGCACCCCACAGCAGTACCCAGTGTCAGCCATCTTGTCAGTCCTTATCCACTCCCTGTGATGTGAGCATGGTTCAGAGTAGTGTTGATGGGCCAATTGTGAGGGTGAGCAGTATCTGTGACTACAACTCCCATCATGCTATTGCCTACGCCCCCCTTCCCAGCATGCCCATACTTCCTTCCTTTTGACTCTGCTTCCCTGTGGGGTAGTGGGCCTGTGCTGACAGGAAGGCTGACAGTGTTGTCCTTGCGTTTGTTTGGCTACAAGTCCCAAGAGTGTCCCTGTGCTTCACACAACATTACCCAGGGTGGTGGTTCTTTGTGGGATCTTCATTTGGTATGTGAGGCATTGCATTATCCCATGTGGGTTTTGTGGAGTTTGTGTTGAGGGTGTGTGTGAGGTGAGCTGCTTGTAACTATGGTCAGTGCTGTGAGTCCTCCTTCCCACCCAGCCAGATATCCCACCATGCAACGTGCTTGCATTGCAGGGAGTGCAAGTTGGCTTTAAGGATGTCAGGCAGTGGTGTTCTGCTGTTTGTTGGTGCCCAGTTCCCAGCAGGGCCTTGTGCTCCCCACAGCAGTACCCAGTGTCAGCCATCTTGTCAGTCCTTATCCACTCCCTGTGATGTGAGCATGGTTCAGAGTGGTGTTGATGGTCCAAATGTGAGGCTGCCCATTATCTGTTACTACGAGTCCCATCATGCTCTTGGTTACACTGACTTCACCAGCATACACAGGATTCCTTCCTTTCTGTGAGCTTCCCTGTGAGGTGGTGTTCTAGTGGTGGCTAAATATCTGACAGTGTTTGTTGGTTAGATTTGTGCCACTGCCTAGCTCAATTTGGTATTGGATTTGTACGTCATGACACAGTTACATATCACTATGACATGGCATGTATTGTGTTTATCTGACTAACATACACTTCTTGGGATGATTATCTTTTGGTTGCTGTTGATTTGCTAGGGGTGCATGGTTTGACTGTCCCCTTTACAGTGATGTGTGTGTATTGGCACACAATATTGTGTATATTAGTTGTGTACTCACCAGGCTCTGGGATGTTTGTTAGTCCATATACGCTCACTGGTGGTAGGATGGCCCGCACCTTCTCCTCCCAGGGCCTGAGGTATACTGGTTTGGCAGGAGGGCCACTGCCGGTGTGCTGGCTCAGGAGGTAATCCTTCTTCAGTAGGTCCCTGACCCTCCTGCGCACATCATACCACCTGTTCTGGATGTCTTCCTTTGTGCACAAACATGGTGATTGTGCGTTCACCCTGTCGACGATCCTCGCCCACATCTTGGTTTTCTGCGACATGGGGGTCTGTTGGACCAATGTGCCAAACAACTGTGGCTCTACCCTCAGGATCTCGTCTACCATGACTTCCAATTCACTATCTAGGAACTTTGGATTCTTCTTTAGGGGCATGGTGATGGGTGGTGGTGGTGATTGATGTGTGTGTGTGTGCAAGTGAGGGTGTGTGAGTGTAGGTTTTGCTGGGTGTGTGTGAGGGTGCTATTTGTTGAGGTGCTAATGGTGTGTGGCTTTTGTGTTGGATGAGCTGTGTCTGTGTTTGCTGTGTGATGGTGTTCTCTGCTGGCAGGTCAGTGGAATTTGCAAAGGATCATGGTAGGGATTTGTGGCCTTTATGTAGGTGGAGTTGGGGGTGTGTCCTTGTTCCATTTTTTTCACCCCCTGTATTTATTGGCTTTGTCATTGCTTGTTTGGCCCTTTTTTTTGTATTTTTTCATTTGTGATTATTGTGCATGTAGGAGTCGTTCTTCTGACCGAGTAGGACATTGCAGTTGTCTCGTGCGCGCCTCTCCGAGTCGTTCCCGCTTTGTTTCAGCTCAGTTTCATATGCGGCGTACGCGTCGGTCGCGGAGTATTGTGTTTGTTCGGCTGGCTTTTGTATGCGTGTCGGTCGTACGGCTTGGGCTCCGTGCGAATCGGTCTGAATTTGCACCCATTGCGCGGGTCGGAGTTCGCGGTTACGTTTCGTTCGGGTTATTTCCTGGTGCGTGTCGGTCGGTTCGATTCGCGTGGTTTCCCAGCCGGATAGCTTGTTTCCGTCCGGGTCGGTCGTTCGCCTTGAGTTCCGTACGAGTCGGTCGTGTTTCCCATGCATTTCATCGTACTACCCGGGTCGGACGGCGCCGGTACGTGTCGGTCAGACTAAATTCCCGTGCCGAGTCGGTCGGTACGTTTTCCGGTCCGAATCGGAATCGGCCCCAGAGTGTTCGTGAACAGTCTACCAGGCCAACTGGAAATTTGGCCTGTGCTCGAAAAGGTCTGGGACTGTTTGCAAACAATCTGCCAGGCCAACTGGAAATGTGGTCTATGCTTGCAAAAGGTCTGGGGCTAGAGCCTGTCTTCTTGAACTTGGTACAGTCTCTGGGCTGTCGACTTGTCTTGGTGCAGTCTTTGGACTGTTTTGTTCTGATGCAGTCTCCGAGCTGACTTATGGTTTGATTGTTGTGTTTGAGTGTTATGAGGTTTGTGGACCGACGTCGGTGGTGTGGTGCTTGTGCAATACTTGTTTGAGTGAGTAGCGACTGTGCTTTCCGGGCAGTGCTCTTGGTTCATGAACGATATTTGTTCTTCTATTTAATTTGTATTATATTTTGTGGGTGTTGTTTGTCCGTTAGGGACAGTTTATGTGTCTTATGTTAAGATGCCTTGTTTCAGTAAGTTTGGATGTTTTGGATGCCGATGCTGTTCTGAAGATGCGCGGTTGGAGGAGAGCCAGCCCGCCCCCCCGGAAGGGACCCCGAATTTTGACATATATGTCAAACACGGTATTGGCCCTATTATGTTTAGCACATTGTGACATAAGTATACGAGGGACAATACTGAGCTGCAGTGGCCACTTACTGGTTCGTTCGATGAACAGAAAATGAATTTCCTGCAGGATAAATTGTTTGCTAGAAGGAGTAGACAGTCCATGTTTGACTCTTTGAGAGTGTGGCAGAAGGAAGCGAAGCAGCGGCGCATGAGAGCAGAGAAGGTGGCTAGAAGGAAAGAGACACAAACGATTACACAGAAGGCAGTAGCCTATGATAGGGAAAAAATAGAGAAAGGTATAAAGCGCGAAGATAGAAAGTTTCGACTGCAGACTGATAAAAGCTTTGTTGCTAGGGAGGATGGAGACGAGTTGGTTGAGGAGCTTCTGGATTCTCGTCCCCCGCAGCGGATATACCCTGCAGTCCCCACCTCCCCAGCCCCGGCTTCTGGGACTGCTTCCTCCGATATTCCCGGCACTGCTGTATCAGCCCCAGCCCCGCTTGCTTCCCTCGCATCCCCACCGGTAACAGGAACAAACACCGTCGCTTCCCCTATGTTGTCCCTTCCCTCTCCTGTTTTGTCTCCTAGTTCCACCTCGTCCACCACCCTCCTCCTTAACCCCCCACTCTGACCCCCGATGTGATGGTACCTGTTTCGGCATCTACGATTTCCTCTGTGGGTGCTACACCCCAAACACCGTTACACACTGAGACGCCCACACGTGGACTTCCTGACACCAATTGGGCGGCAGTGCAGGACCGCATGAATAAAGTGTTGGTGCGCTCTGCTGTAGGCATTGAGGAGAAACAAATGGTAGTGAACCCGGCAGCTCAGTGGGCTCGACACCCGATTTATACTGTGGAGGATGTGTGGAGTGTGATGAAAGATTATGAGCCTTTCATACAGCAACATGCCCTTAAACACATGTCAGCCACTCTGATACAATTATGGGAACAGTGTTTTCAGGGTACCGCCCCTCAGATTATCTATGACATACGAGACCGAGTATATGTTGCAGACATGGCTCTGATTGAGGTTTTTAGTAATTTGTCCACCTTAGTGGGTTATCGAGGCAGATTACTCCAGAAGGTTCCGTCACCGGGGGCGCAACACCCCATGAGGGAAGTTGATCCTATTTACCATCCCGAAATACCAGAATTGCGCGACTCTACAAATACTGTAATACAACAGCGAGTCGACGCTCGGTTTCAGGAACAATGGATCTATACCCCTTGGAAAAGGAGTGAGGTCCTTTCCCTAAAGAGTCAGTTACCGGATCCGAGAAAAAACCCAACTGCATACTATAAGGAATTGACAGAAGCAGCCTCCTCCACAGTGATGACGTTAGCTGACATAGAGTTATTCTTCGGATTGTTGGTACCAGTAAATATATGGAGACAAGTCCATACGCAGGACCATACACTGGAACTGGGTGGCACATGGGATGAGATCAGAGCATGGGATAAGGAGCGCAAGCCTGGGGAGAAACCGAAGGCAGAGCTACTGGTCCTGCCTGGACGAATTATTGCCTACATGCACTCCCTTATCCCACCGAAGAAAGTGGATTGGGACAAGTTGACTGCGTGTCGTCAGAAGAAGGATGAGACTGTGTCGGATTTCTTTTCCAGATTTGAAGGGGTGTTCCTAGATTTTAGTGGTCACGATTTGTCACAGGAGGGTGGCGTTCATTTGTTTGTGAACAGGTTTGTTACTAATTTACTCCCTGAGATTGCTGCTCGACTGCAGGCCTCGGAGAGTACTTGGACCACATCCTCCCCATCAGTCATATTAAGTATGGCTCAGTATTATGAGCATAGAGAGAATGAGGACAAGGAAAGAGTGGAGAAGAAGACAAAGGATTTGAAAACGAGAGTGTTGATGCAGCAGGTTGCAAGAGGAGGTGGTAGAGGACGTGGTTCGGGGCCAGGTCCGCGGGGCCCCAGGTTCAATAGGGGTGGCGCATCAGGTACGCCCGTAGGACCCAACCAATGTGTATACTGTAGAAAGGAGTGACATTGGCGGAATGAGTGTCCGGAATTGTTGCAGAGAGGTGGGGCTCCTAGAGGTAGAGGGTTCTGGGGAAGGGGACGTGGACGTGGAGGAGGAGGCCGAAGTGAGACGCAGTCAGAGAACACGACTAACAATAGGCAGAGTGGGAATTATTTTGACGACCCCCGAAGCCGACACTATCATGAGGACTATGACATGGATGAAGTGACAAGGTTGTCCCACAGTTAGGACAGCCAGGGGCAGGGCGAGGGACCAGTTCCGGTGCCTGTAGATCAGTGAGGACCATACGTTACTGCGGATTTACAAGGCTCCACCGAGAAATTCCTGGTCGATACAGGGGCTATGAATAGCTCTGTTTCCCGTTCACTGGTCCCAGGGACAGCTCTGTCTGGCCAAAATAATATTTTGTTAGGTTTCTCAGGCGTGCCGGTCATTAGCCCCATTTCTAAGCATTCCTACTGACATCGAATTGTGGAGAGAACTTGCTGGGACTGGACTTGTTAAAAAGGTTGCACGCGACAATATATTGCTCCCCGGATGGTGTTCATATGACTGTAGGCCCGCTAGTTACCCATGCCAAGCAATGCTTTGCGAAGGATGACCCCCTCCCTCCCGAGTTCCACGACGTGCCACGCTCGTTGTGGGCCACTGGGGATACAGATGTCGGGCTGCTTCAGATACCCCCTGTTTCTATACAGGTGAAAGACAATGCCAGGTTGCCCAGAACACCCCAGTACAAGATATCCCAGGCAGGAGAAAAGGCTTTATTGCAAATAATTCAGGATTTGATTAAGACTGGTGTGGTTGAGGAGACAATAGCAAATGTGTACAATAGCCCCATCCTTCCTATTCTTAAAAAGGCCACTTTGGAATGTCCCGACACTACTCCTGATGTTTACCGTTTTGTGATAGATTTGCGAGAGGTAAACAAAATTGTGGTTCCCCAATATCCTGTGGTGCCCGACATCACAACGATTTTGACTATGATTCCCCCGACTGCTAAATTTTTCTCAGTCATTGACTTAAAAAATGCTTTCTTTAGCATTCCCATCCATCCCGATAGCCGTTATCTTTTCGGATTTGTGATAGCCGGCCGGAGTTTTAGATTCTGTCATGCTGCACAAGGCTATACAGAAAGCCCTAGTGTTTACAGTCAGGCTTTAAAAGTTTAAAAGCACAATTGGACACACTGGAACTTCCACCTGATAATGTATTGCTACAATATGTTGACGATCTTCTGGTGGCCTCAGATACTGAACAGGGCTGTAAAGAGGCCACAGTTAAATTGCTGCTCCATTTGGCACACCATGGACACAAAGTGTCCCTATCGAAATTTCAGTATTGTCGACAGGAGGTCACCTACTTAGGTCACCGACTGTCGAAGGAGGGTCGCAGACTAAAACCAGAACGCATAGCCGCCATAACTAACATGTCCGTCCCTAAGACCCAACGCGAGGTACGTGCGTTCCTGGGGATAACTTTGTATTGCCGGCAATGGATCCCTAACTTCTCCCTACTAACGAAACCCCTTCTTTACCTCACCACCAAAGAAGTGCATGAGCCCTTGCCTTGGACACCCGCATGCCAGCAAGCTTTTGAACAATTAAAGATTGCGCTTTGCTCTGCTCCTGTACTTGGTATTCCTGACTACCAAAAGCCTTTTGTGCTTTATGTACACGAGGGCGCTTTCTGTACTAAAACAGGGCGCTTTCTGTACTAAAACAGGGTTTCGGTGGTAAGCAGATACCCTGCGCCTACTTTTCAGCCATCTTGGATAATGTCACCAGAGCACTCCCGAGCTGTCTGAGAGCTGCTGCAGCGGCAGCGGTATCGATCAGACAATCGGCAGGGCTCGTCCTTGATACTGACCTCACAGTGATGGTACCTCACGCTGTGGGCACGCTATTGAACAAGACAAAGACACAGCACCTCACTAGTGCACGTCTAACTGGATTTGAGCTGACTCTATTTGCTCCGCACATTACCATAAAAAGATGCGCTACCTTGAACCCAGCCACGTTACTACCCCTCCCTTGGGAAGAAAAGGACAATGATGTCCATGATTGTCTATTCCGGACCAAAGAAGAAACGAAGGGACAGGTAGACCTGACTGATGTTGCCTTATCTGACCCCCAAGGGGAACTATATGTCGACGGCTCTTGTTTCAAATTACCGGATGGTACTACTACTGCAGCCTATGCAATCACCACACTACATACTGTAGTTGAGACATCCTGTGTCCCATATCAGTCGGCCCAAGCTGCAGAATTGGTTGCCCTCCTAAGGGCCTGTGAATTGAGTGAAGGGCTGGCTGTTAATGTCTACACTGACAGCCAGTATGTCTTCGGCGTGGCACATAATTTTGGGCGCCTCTGGGCAGAGAGGGGGTTCCTGACATCTCATGGACAGAAAATACAGCACGGCCCCCTAATACTCAGATTGTTATCAGCACTGACGCTCCCTGACAAACTGGCTATAATAAAGTGCAGTGCACACAAAGCTGTTGTAGACAATGTGGGGAGGGGGAATGCATTCGCGGACCAGACAGCTAAGGAGACAGCTAGGTCAAAGATGAGTAAAATGTTTGTGGAGGGTCCTGCTAGATGGGTTCCAGACAACGAGATGTTTGAGAACACTGTGGAAAGTGTACAAGAAATACAAAGAGAGGCGACCGCAGACGAATTGGCAATGTGGGAGGAGAGAACAGGATGCTTAGACGAGGACGGGTGTTGGACTGATTTGTCAGGCACACAAAGGTGGTTGTTGCCGAACTCATACATTTTTCCTGTAGTCACCATGGCACATGGCCCGGCGCACATTAGTGCTAAAGGTATTTGTAAGCTGTTAGACCCAGTATGGCAAAATGAGAACATCCCTAAAGTTGCAGCACACTTGGTGAGACACTGTATCATTTGTCTCAAGCATAATCCTGGAAAAGACACCCCTTCACCTGCTGGTAATTTTGCACCACCTTCCTTCCCTTTCAAGGTTCTCCAGATGGATTTCATCGAGATGGAACGAGTGAATAACTTGAAGTATGTACTAGTAGTAGTTTGTACATTCAGTAAGTGGGTTGAAGCCTACCCAACTAAAGAGAATACGGCTATAGCAACAGCAAAGGCACTTTTAAAGGAGTACTTCCCACGCTACGGATTGCCACGTGTGATCTGGAGTGACAATGGGAGCCACTTCAATGCCAAAGTCATTGATTTGGTGTGCAAGGGCTTGCAAATTACGCAGAAATTTCATGCAGCAAACCATCCTCAATCAGCCAGCCTTGTTGAGAAGTATAATGGCATTCTCAAACTGAAACTAGCAAAAATACATGAAAGCACAGGATTGCAATGGCCAGATGCGTTGCCCCTAGCATTAATGTCTGCAAGGGTGACTGCACATTCTAGGACCGGATTGTCACCCTATGAGGTGGTCTTCGGGCGCCCTGCTAATGTATGGGGCGTCCCAAGACCTAGGCGCTTCTCTGAAATTAAATATCCTCTTTTGATTGACTATTTGTATGCCTTGTCTAAAGATCTGCATTCTGTTCACCAACAGATATCTGCCGCCCTACAACCATTGCCAGAGGGTCCCGGACATCAGATCCAGCCTGGAGACTTTGTGCTCATCCGACAGTTCCAGCGCAAATCCTGTTTGGAGCCGAGGTGGAGAGGCCCTACCCAAGTGCTCCTGGCTACTCGGACAACCGTAAGAGTGGATGGCCAGAAGCACTGGGTGCATGCTTTGCATGTAAAGAGGGTGCCTCTTCCGTTTCCATATGATTCCTGGGTGAAGGACGGGATCTCTGACCAGGAAAGGGAGCTGGTCCCCTGCTTCGTTCCCTTCTCCGATGCCCGGCTGAGAGGGGCGCGGACCGACAAAGAGAGTGACGAGGCCTTATTTGAGGCGATCCCCCCTGAGATAAGGGCCGCCCCCGATACCCCAGCTCCTGGAGCTCCTGGAACACAGACACCTGAGTCTCGACCCCCAACTGAAAGTGAGCTCTTACCTTTGTTTGTTGATGAAGAAGTGCCTGGGCACACAAGGTACAATTTGCAGCCCCGACGGAAGGACAGTGCACCAGCAGGGCAACGCAGGAGTTAGGGAAGGACTTGAGCTTAGGGTGCAGGTGCTGTGCCTCTGGTGCCTATTCTAGATTAGAGTGAAGAATGCTGGTGCACTGCCTGAGACACTGGACAGGATCGTTGAGGGTATTTGCCCTGGAGGGAGGTTGCCCTATCCTGAGCGAAGAAGGATTGTTCCTAGTAAGGGCCGCAATTGTTTTTAGTCGGGTTGCCTTTGTGCAGCCCCACCGTGGGAAAGACAACGCTTGATGAACGATAGGAGCCTGCCTGTGAGGCTCTTGAAGGACACAGGAAAGAAGAATACCCCTATGGCTGGTTGTATAGTGGCTCCAATTCCTAAAGTACTTTCTATGTACCCGTTTGGTCGTGCAATCATGAGGGAGGAGCAGCCTCTAGTGGCTTCTCCAATGCAGCAGAATGGTCCTGGGTGGTTCAGTTGGTCTACTGGAAGTAGGGTAGTGGTGGTGGTGTTTATTCTCTTGGTGACAATAACACTGTTTGGGGTAGTCTGGTACTTAGAGGAACAACACCCTGTGCATACTCTGCTAGGGACTACCCCGGCTCCCGCTGAGCATTCGTTTATTGCATTGGCCCCGCATAAAGAGAGACATAGACAAACTTATACCCAGAATGCATTTATCCAGATGCTCCATCTGGTACACAGCACCACTAATGCCACGAAGTGTTGGGTGTGTGGGCTACTCCCTTCAGTTATGCATAAAAATGATTTACTGGTGTCATTGCACTTGTCATATTTAGGTAGCTGTGAAGCCTGGTTTCAACTGCTCTCTATGGTATACATGCATTACTATGCGGATGCGATGAAAATGACACAGGCTGGTTATGAGGCGGTTCTAGATTATATAGTGGTACATCAGGGATATACGCCTGAGGCAGATGGAAAGGAGGGTACCCTGCATCCTGATGCATGTATGAATGTATTTACAATTCATGAAAATGTCACTTGGTTACAGAATGAAGTACTAGACTTCCAAAGATTCAATGTTACTGAATACTTTAAATGTTTCCAGGAGCGTAATATCACTGAAGATAAAGCTATGCACGTCCCCGTGATAAATGCAACAGCTAGTTTTTGTGTTCAAAGGTCGGGGAATGTTTCAGTAGGACAGAGTCATTGTAACTATACTTATCAATTGAATATTACCAGTAGTCCACCTTTGCTGACACCCCCGAACGTATATTTCATCTGTGGGGAACAAGCTTACACTTGACTTCCTAGGGGGTGGTCTGGCCGGTATCTCTCCTTCCTACTGCCTCCCGTTTACATTGCACCGTCCAACTATCATAAAGATCATAAGTTGCATCGTAGGGATCTCCATGTGCATCGAGTTAAGAGAGTTGTTAATCCGGATGATATTGATCAAACAGATACCTCCTTACAGCAATTCACTGATATAATGAAGGGTATTGTACCGTTCTGGGGCCCCAAGTTCAATAGCCGCAACATACGTCGCCTCGCAAGAGTAGTTGAGGGAGTCATTAATACTACGGCAGGTATACTGACCAATATTACAGTTGAGCTCCAGACTACGAGACTCGTCTCGCTTCAAAATAGAATGGTTCTAGATGTTATCTTAGCCGACCGGGGTGGAGCCTGTCGCATCATAGGGAGTAGTTGTTGTGTATATATACCAGATAGCGCCCGACTGTCTATTCTGCCATACAGAAATTACACAAACTTGTCTCAGAAATACATGAGGACAATGGTTCATGGTCCCTCACAGGATGGCTCTGGGGTCTGTTAGCATCCTGGGGTTGGAAGATTCTGCTTGTCGTAATAGGTTTTGCAGGTATCATCTTTACTTGTTGCCTGTGCATCCACTGCCTCACAGTGGTGGACAGTCAAAATATCGATTTTTAAATATCGAAGCACAGTTATATCGAGTTTTAAATATCGAAGTCAAGAATATCTACAACCAGAATATCGAAGTTAAGGTAAGAAATATCGATGTTGCAAATATCGATGTTAGTAATATCGATAGTTAAATTATCGATGTTAATAATATCAATATTTATATGAGTGTTATGTATTTTAGTATGTATTTAATATGTATGTGTTCTATATTTTTTGTTACGTATTGTACTGTTTTTTTAAATATATGTATACATTTTTTAGAAATTTGTAATTTTTTTTAAAGTAAATATTGCGTTTTAGTACCGTAGCGGGTTGTGGGTTTATAGGGGAATAGGGTGGGAAGTAATTTAATTATAGTAAATTAAATAATAATTTTTAGGAATGATTAATTTATTTTAATTACATTTTGTGTTTTATTTCTGTAGCGGGTTGTGGGTTTATAGGGGAATAGGGCGGGAAGTAATTTAATTTTAATTAAGTAATTATTAATTTGTCATTATTGTTATTAATAATTAATTTATTGTTAATTAATTATTAATTGGTAATTAATTATTATTAATTGATAATTATTTTATTTGTATTAATTTATTATTGGAGTGGGTTGTGTGTTTTTAGGGGAATAGGGTGGTAAGTAAATTATTTGTAATTAAGTAATTAATTAGGAAAAATTGAGTATTGCTAATTAATTTGTTTGTTAATTATTAATTGGTTATTAATTTGTATTAAATATTACTTATTGATATTTTTTTTGTTAATTAATTATTAATCGGTTATTAATTTTTATTAAATATTATTTATTGGTATTGATAATTATTTTTTTGTTAATTAATTATTAATTGGTTATTCATTTTTATTAAATGTTATTTATTGGTATTGATAGTTAATTTTTTTGTTAATTAATTATTAATTGGTTATTAATTTTTATTACATATTATTTATTGTTATTGCCATTTTTTTAAATTTAATTATTAATTGCAAATTAATTTTTATTAATTGATTAATTGAAAATTAATTTAATTGTGTGAAATTTTATGTGGAGTGTGTTGTGTGTTTATTGGGGAATAGGGTGTGAAGTATTTAATATTATTAAAGTCATTATTAATTTTGATATATTTGTAGTTTTTTTTTTTCAAATTTATTAATCAATCATTATTTAATTAAAATATTTATTCCATTTATAAGTTTGTTATTTTTAACATCTACGTTGTCCAACGCTTTCCCTACTGTTGCACTCACTGGAGTGGGAATAGTAATTTTTACCCCTGTGCTATCCAGCGCTTTCCCTACTGTTGCACTCTCTGGAGTGGGAATAGTAATTTTTACCCCTACGCTATCCAACGCTTTCCCTACTGTTGCACTCTCTGGAGTGGGAATAGTAATTTTTACCCCTACGCTATCCAACCCTTTCCCTACTGTTGCACTCTCTGGAGTGGGAATAGTAATTTTTACCCCTACGCTATCCAGCGCTTTCCCTACTGTTGCACTCACTGGAGTGGGAATAGTAATTTTTACCCCTACGCTATCCAGCGCTTTCCCTACTGTTGCACTCTCTGGAGTGGGAATAGTAATTTTTACCCCTACGCTATCCAACGCTTTCCCTACTGTTGCACTCACTGGAGTGGGAATAGTAATTTTACCCCTACGCTATCCAGGGCTTTCCCTACTGTTGCACTCTCTGGAGTGGGAATAGTAATTTTTACCCCTACGCTATCCAGCGCTTTCCCTACTGTTGCACTCACTGGAGTGGGAATAGTAATTTTTACCCCTACGCTAGCCAGCGCTTTCCCTACTGTTGCACTCTCTGGAGTGGGAATAGTAATTTTTACCCCTATGCTATCCAACGCTTTCCCTACTGTTGCACTCACTGGAGTGGGAATAGTAATTTACACCCCTACGCTATCCAGCGCTTTCTCTACTGTTGCACTCTCTGGAGTGGGAATAGTAATTTTTACCCCTACGCTATCCAACGCTTTCCCTACTGTTGCACTATGTGGAGTAAGTATATATATTAATTTATATGTATATGTTTAATTTATTTTAACATTTAATGTATTAGTTATTATTTTTAAATACCTTTTAATATTTTTAACTATATTTCTTTTAATTATATGTATTATTCACTTAATTTTACATTATTATTAAAACATTTTAAAAAACGATATTTTTAACTTCGATATTTTTGACAACTATATTATTTTTTCGATATTTTTGTACTTACCTTTATGTAGATTGGACTTCGATATTTTTGACTTCTATATTTCTGTGTCGATATTTTTGCAGGTCGATTTTCTGTCCGTCGATATTCTGTCACATATTCCCTCCCAGTATGCTGTACTTACTGTGTTACTAAGCTTACCATAACTCCTAGACTTTCTGGTTACGATAATAAAGTCTCCAACATGATGTTGCAAGAAGTTCAGTCAATTATGCTCATTGATGAAGGTCTGTTTGATTACTGAAATGCTTGCCTTGTTCCTATCTTGCTTTGATCAATAGATGATTATGTACTGTCTCCTCCCCACTAGAATTGTAAAGACCCTACCGGGAAGCAATAAAGGCTTTAGCACACATGCTAAAAGGAGGGTCTGTTAGAATTAAAATTCCCCATTCTCATATCGTATTCAGCATGTTATATTAGGTTAGCAATCTGTGACTAAAGTAAATGTAATCATGCTCACGGTATACAACCCGCTGAGTTATCCCGGTAACATGCAAGCTTCCTTTAGCCAGTGTGACTCCATTTGTATTTCGTAATCCTTATTAGACTGCCTCTGCTGAGCCCGTGTTAGGCCTTAGAATCCATAATAGCTTGCCTCAGCAGAATACGGTATTTCGTTATACTTCTTTTCTCTGTCCAAGGTTGCGACTCGACTTGCTAAACAAGACAATTATTCTGCTTTCGCATTCCATTGTATACATGTAGCTCTGCTCCCACATTAGGAGATGCTCTGACTCGGCATAGTGGCCTTGGGCCGCTGATAGCGCGTCCATCTGGCAGGTGTTAGTTCATCTTTCTGTGCCTCCTTTGTTCGTGCCCGGCTCAGACCGGTACTTTTCCACCAGAGGCGTGGCCGAAGTCTCCTGAAGTGTTTATCATCTATCAGCGAATGTTAGGGAGCCAGTCCCCTTGACAAACATCTCATGGTGATGGTCTGACTGGACTCCTCTGCAGAGAATAACAATAAATATGTAAGTTTCCATTCTCATAAGTACCAGCGTGGCCCTAGAGGGCCCCGTCCTTCATGACCCATAAAAACATTATGTCATTCAGTGCAAAAAGCTCAAAATCTAAGTGTCATAACCCGTGCGCCAATTGTGTGAATTATTCAGAGTAACATACCGATGTGAAATATTCAGAGTAACATGCCGATAGTTCAAAATCAAAGCTATATATGTTGTATTAAAATGAGCCGGTTTCCCAAGAAAAGAACAACCTGCATGGCCTATGAAAACATTATGCCATTCAGTGCAAAAACCTCCAAATTTAGGTGTCATAACCCGCGCACCAATTGTGTTGGGTTAAACAGGTTTCCCAATACAAAGACACCCAGCATAGCCTATGCAAATCCCCATCTTCCCTACTACCGGCATGAGACTGAAATACTCGTTACGGTGGACGAGATAAGGCAAACCTTAGATTCCTTTTAAAAGACGTACACAGTTATGACACCTAAATTTGGAGCTTTTTGCACTGAATGGCATAATGTTTTCATAGGCCATGCAGGTTGTTCTTTTCTTGGGAAACCGGCTCATTTTAATACGACATATATAGCTTTGATTTTGAACTATCGGCATGTTACTCTGAATATTTCACATCGGTATGTTACTCTGAATAATTCACACAATTGGCGCATGGGTTATGTCACTTAGATTTTGAGCTTTTTGCACTGAATGGCATAATGTTTTTATGGGTCATGCCGGGTGTTCTTTTCTTGGGAAACCGGCTCAGCTTAATACAATATATATAGCTATGATTTCGAACTATCGGTATGCTACTCTGAATAACTCACAATAAGTAACACAGTTTTCAGGGTTAACAGACGTCGATGTGCATCTTTCTTATGAACACTAATGAAATGGTTGCTATGTGATCCCAATTGAGAGCCATTTGGGTTTTTAACCGTCCTGTGTACTACTCACGTTTCATTTTACAGTGTTTTACTTTGAGAGACAACATCTGAAATTGTGACGTTATCGGATACATCTTGGACAATTTTGAATCTTGTGATATTTCGTATTCCCGAGCACCTCATGGGGATCCTGAATCGCTCAACTATCTCAAAAATACAGATACAACTTTTACAATTTTGAGGTATTCAGCAAATAATATTTGTCTTTTTACGTCTTCACTTTCAACTTTTCAGCTTCAGCTGTTCATATCTTCTCTGGCTTAGTTCTTTTCTTCTCCTTTTCCCCTGTGGGGCTATTTCCTATTGGACACTTGAAATTTTCTCATTTTCTTTTTCGTTCTTACACGTTTGGGTATCTCTTCTCATGTTTCACAACATGGTAAAGGTTTGGCTATGTCTCTATCGGGAACATTCTCTTTCACTTGCTTTATTAGGAATACCCTGATATTTTAGGTATATGTGGTAATATCTGCATGACGTGGTTGACACCGGGAGATTAACAGGAGATTAACATTATATTTCCCGTAACTATATGATTCTTAGTTGTATATTGTGTATTCTTACCAACAGCCTTGAGAAAGTCGTCTACACGACTAAACACGTGTCGGCTGTCTGAATGTACGCTCCGACTACGTGTCAACAAATCAAGAATTGATCCATTTATGTACATTTACTTGGACTCTATCACATTTTTTGCTTTGTGTTGCAATTTTGAAATTAAATTTTACTGACAACAAAGTCAGTTTGAATTGTACTTTGCTTGCTGTGCTCTGTTATCTAATTGTTATTGAATAAGGATTTGGAGAAATCTTTTCTCCATTTACTGAGTAACACTGTTTGGTGGCACAGTGTTTACATTGAGCACGCTATTACATTAGTGAATTAATAATTGCAAACAGAACAGAGGTGCTGACTATTATTCTATTACCACTGCCATCCTTTTTCTATGTGATATACTGGGAAATGCTCAAGTGCTCTTTCACACCTCTCAATATTCTGAATTTACAGAGTCTGCTTTTTTCCATGACACTAGATCTCACCTTCACTTTCTCAGGAATCCTTATGTATAGGCCCACTGGCCCGTATGCTCATTTTACACAGACCGTCCCTGAACTGGTCGCTGGTTTGACCATAAATAGGCCTAGTTTCACCTTGATTGGTGACCTTAATATTCATGCTGATGATATCAACAATGCCACCTCTAAGAATCTTTTACAAGACCATGCTTCTTTACAGCTTAAGCAACTGGCTGAGGGCCCCACTCACAAGAAAGGTCACACTATTGACCTAGTATTCAGCAACATCCCCAATTTACAGGTGCAAAGCCCCTTACCTCTAACTTGGTTAAATCACTTTCTACTCCCTATAACCCTACCTACACTTCCCCACTCACTCCCCCCTTACCGGCTAGATGGATGGATCATTCCTGGCCTAAATTGAACTTTAAGGACTGATCAGTTCTGGAGACAACCAGATTGAACCCTCTGACCAAATCACCCTGTCCACCTGTAGGTTCATAAGTGGATCACTGACTCGCAGGACATGGTCCTACCGGCATTGTTGCACAATTGTGCCCAATGAGGCAAGAAAACCCATTGGTTCAATCCTCATTTAATGACCTTAAAAAGGTAGTACAAACGTTTAGAGAGAAGGTGGAGAAAATCTTATGATGAGACCAACAAACTTGAATACAGGAAAGCCATCAAGAACTATCATGCAGAAATAAAATCTTCACAAGCCTCCTACTACTCACTAAAAATTGAAAATGCGTTCAACACCCGGAAATAAATCTTTCAGATCCTTAGAGTGATCAGGGAGGCCAAACCAGCCATCCCCACTCCAGAAGCCTTTGTAGAGCATAGCACCAGTTTAGCACTCTTCTTTCAAAAGAAGATAATAAAAATACACTCCTCTTTCTAGGACAGGCCAAATCTGGATGATTCTGAATCTGGAAAGCTTCCTTTAGAGCAACCAGACAGTAATCTTTTGGACTTCCCCAATCTCACTTTGAGCCTTTTCACTGACATTTTAAGTGCAGAAAAATCTGGCTCTCACTGAGACCCGTCCCTCTCCATATCCTCTGCCAGGTTGAAAAGTATTACTCCCACCTTAACAGACCTGTTAAATTTATCCCTTTTCAGTGGACAGGTCCCCCCACCCCAATGGAAGCAGGCGGTAGTCAAACTGCTACTCAAAAAAGCCCAGCCTTTGTCCCTTTTGTTTGGACAACTACAGGCTGATCTCCTTGTTACCAGGAGCTTCCAAGCTCCTGGAAAAGCATGTTAATGAACAGCTTTTCCGCCTTCCTTGAATCCAATGAAGTCCTTCACCCAACCCAAATGGTGTTTAGGGCCCAACACAGCACAGAAACAGCTTTGCTGGCAGTGGTAGGAGATCTGAGACATCTATTGGATCAAGGAGGTTCAGCATCCATTATTCTTTTAGATCTTAGTGTGGCCTTCAATACAGTAGATCATGCCACACTCATTCAGAGAATATCAAATGTTGCTCTTTTTAACCTTTATATGTACCCCTTGGCTGAAATTGTGCATTCCTATGGGTTGTCATTGGTCTCATATGCTGATGATACCCAGCTGGTCATGTCAATCCAGGTGGATGGCTAACTGCGAACTAAAAATTCATGAAGACAAGACCTAGGTCATGCTACTGGGTAATAACTTCAGTAATAAGGCCCTGATCCCCTTGCCGAAGTGTCTTGGGAAACTTCCTACACCAAAAAGCTTGATAAAGAACCTTGGGTATGGCTGGACTCCAGCCTCAAGATTGACCACCAAGTAAAAAAGTTCACCGCCAGTTGATTTGGCGTTCTGAGACTGCTGAGGAAGGTCCTCGACCTTCTCCCCTTCCCAGCCAAAAGACTAATTGTCCAGGCACCTATAATATTGTGCCAAGACTATGGCAGTACTTTATATCTTGGTTCACCTCAATATGTGGTAAGGAGGTTGCAGATGGCCCAAAATGCCGCCGTTCGCCTCCTTATGAACATCCCAAGACACCAGTCTGCCAAAAAGCTTCAGTAACATTACACTGGTTCCCGGTGGAGCATTGTTAGATTTGGGGGTCTCTAGTTGGCAGAGGTAGGTACCTTTGACCAAATAGGGACCCTTGCGTCTAGTCAGGGTAAGGGGGTACACTCCTAAAATAACCCCTGCTCACCCCCTTGGTAGCTTGGCACGAGCAGACGGGCTTATCTCAGAGGCAGTGTGTAAAGCATTTGTGAACACATACAGTAACCCAGTGACAACACTACAGATGGACACCACACAGGTTGTATATTAAAAATAAGTATTCTTTATATAGACTTAACACAAGACCACAAACGACAAAAATCCACAATACTGTACTTTAAAAATGGTAGAATTAGCTCAGTTCTCTTAAGATGTAAAATGCGACACTTTGAGTTCAATGTACCTTTGGATGCGTAACGCTATACAAGGAAAGTGTTGCAGGGAAGGTGATGCGTCGGTTCCTTACACGCAAGAACGGTGATGCGTCGGGTCCCTACTGATGCGTAGGGGATGCGTCGGTTCTTCTCGGCGTGGGGAGGTGATGCGTCGGTTTCTTACTGCGCTTCCGTGGCGATGCGACCAGCAACGCCGTGATGCGATGAAGATCCGATGCAATGAAACAGAAATGGCGTCTTCCTCTTGATGCGACACGATGCGTGCATGCCCGACGTCCGTGCGGCGACTCAATGATTTTTCTGAGCCGCGACAGGCCCTGCGACACGCTTCCCGGTGATGTGGCGGCGTCTGATGCGACGTCGATCCTCTTCTCCGGCGATGCGAGGCGCTTCGGTGATGCGTTGCGGCAGCGGCGACACCCTTCTTCAGTGATCGACGACAGCGGCTGCGGCGGCGACATGCTTCTCCGATGATACGACGGCGTCTGATGCGACGGCGACACTCTTCTCCGGCGATGCGAGGCGAAGCGACAGCGGCAGCAGCGACACCCTTCTTCAGTGATGCGACGACAGCGGCTGCGGCGGCGACACGCTTCTTCTTCATGAGTCGCGCTTCCAGCTCCTTGCGACACGCAGTTCCTCAGAAGGCCCAACACAACAGCAGGCACTTCAGAAGAACTCTTGGGGAGCTGGTGGGTGAAGTCTGTTGTCCCTGAGACGTCAGCAGGAGGCAAGCTCTATCTCAAGCCCTTGGAGATCCTTTACAAGTTGAATGAAAAGTAGCACAAAGTCCTTTCTCCTTTCTTTGGCAGTCAGGCAACCACTGCAGGCCAATCCCCCAAACAGCACTCAGCATAGGGATAGTCTCCTCCTGCAGTCTCTCTCTCTGGTTCCTCTCCTCAGCAAAGGTTCTTCTTGTTTCCCAAAGTGATCTAAAGTTCTGGGGTTTGGGTCCCCTCTTTTATACTCATTTTCCCTTTGTTCTTTTAAGGCAGAGAGGCCTTTGCCTAGTCCAAACCAGTTCTGGTCAGTCCAGGAGCACTTTGTTGACAAGACTCCTTCTTTCCTTTCACAGTGTAGGCCAGGGACATCAGACGCACCACACGAGGTGGAGCCAGCATTGAGGAGTGAAGGCACAGCCCTATTCAGGTCCCAGGTGCAACTCCTCGCACCCATCTACATGCAGATCTCTCTATTCAGCCCTGGGCTGACTCACCCTGTCTCCTGGAATCCCCCAGCCCCTGTCACTCACAAACCAGACATGGAATACACAACCTAGCAGAGGCAGGCTTGGATAGTTAGGCAAGAAAATACCTACCTTCTAAAAGTGGTATTTTCAAACACAGAATGTTAAAACCAACTTCACTAAAAGATGTATTTTATCATTCTGAGTTCAGGCATACTAAATTCGTTTTTCTACCATGTTCCCTGGGTCAGTTAGGATTATAAGATGTAATAATCAAACTGCCCATTCTGGCCTATGGGGAACAGGTAGCCTTGCAATAGTGAAAAACGAAAATGGCTGTAATTCACTATTAGGACATGCCACACACATCAGGGCATGTCCTACCTTTTACCTACAATTCACCCTGCCCTTGGGCCTACCATAGGGGTGACTAATATGCAGAAAAGGGAAGGTTTAGGGACTGGCAAGTGGGTGCACTTGCCCAGTCAACATGGCAGTACCAGACTGCACACAGGCTCTGCAATGGCAGACCTGAGACACACTTTTACAGGCTGCTTCTGTGGGTGGCACAACCAGTGCAGCAAACCCACCAGCAGCATTTGGTTTACAAGCCCTGGGCACACACAGTGCACTGTACTAGGGACAAGTAAACCAAACCAGCCAATCATGGAGTCACTAATCCATACATCAATTTATAACAGAGAGCATATGCACTTTAGCACTGATCAGCAGTGGTAAAGTGCCCAGAGTCATAAAACCAACAAAAACAGGTCAGAAAAAGTACAGGAGGAAGGCAAAAAGTTCAGGGATGACCCTGCAAAAAGGGCCAAGTGCAACAAGCATCAAGTGCAATTCAAGGCCTTATGTATTATGCACAGGGTACTTCTTCACAACAAGGACCCCCCATTGTTAAGATCTTTAGCCTCCCCATATATTACTGGCAGGCTTCTCAGATCTACCACTGCACATCTTCTGAATTTCCCCACGATTCACAGCTCTCAAGTTATGGAACTCATTACCATTAGAGTTACCCCAACTGGACCATGAACTCCCTTTTCGGAAGGCCTTGAAAACCTGGCTGTGCAGGATCTAGTTCCCTCCTGTATGGTGGTCTGGTGACACACAATGTCTGTTCTAGCACTAGGAAGCCTTTTGGTAGCCATGTGCTATAAAGAACAATTACAATAGAAGAAGAGAACACACCTATCCCCGGTTAAAGGCCTTCCACTAATGACCACAAGTAGACATGTGTTGCAGTGTAAGTGTGTTAAATATTTTACTATATGATCATTCTCCTTGACTATTTTACTGTACTGGGCCCTTTACGATTAAACAATTTGCAGCATTTTCATTAACCACAGTGGCAATGATCCTCTGACGAATCTTTCTCTGCTGATAGGAGAGTTGGAAATTAGGGTGACTGTACACCATATTAGCTGTCCAGTGAGGACCATTAATTGACAGCCAACTCACAAATTTGAGATCAAATTTAGATAGACCACTCTCAATACCATGCTGTAAAAATAAAGATTAGCAACAGGAAGATCCAACCTCCTGAAGTAGTTAAGTTAGTTTAAAATCATGCAAACCAAAGAAGTAAAACTTGATGTTCAGACTGAGCTCGCTGATTCTCCCTACAACGCATTCAAATCATTAATAGAATAGCACAGTTTAAACGGAAGAACCACAGGACTCAATAATAGACTTAAACAAATATTAAAATAAGTTGGTTCTTGTATTAGGGATTCGAAGTTCATTGCAATAAGCAGTCTTTTAAGAATTTCAGTGAAACATCATTGTTGGAGGGGGGACTTCAGCCCCCATACCGCCCTGCTGCTGCTGCCTTTCGTGCCCGGAGGCGCTGTCAATCATCCACGCGCCCGGGGCGCATAAAGGCACCCGCGGCTCCTGCTTCGTGGGAACCGCAAACATCATTGTTGGAGGGGGGACTTCAGCCCCCATACCGCCCTGCTGCTGCTGCCTTTCGCGCCCGGAGGCGCTGTCAATCATCCACGCGCCCGGAGGCGCATAAAGGCACCTGCGGCTCCCGCTTCGCGGGAATCGCAAACATCATTGTTGGAGGGGGGATTTCAGCCCCCATACCGCCCTGCTGCTGCTGCCTTTCGCGCCCGGAGGCACTGTCAATCATCCACACGCCCGGAGGCGCATAATCGCACCCGCTGCTCCCGCTTCACGGGAACTGCAAACATCATTGTTGGAGGGGGGACTTCAGCCCCCATACCGCCCTGCTGCTGCTGCCTTTCGCGCCCGGAGGCGCTGTCAATCATCCACGCGCCCGGAGGCGCATAAAGGCACCCGCGGCTACCGCTTCGCGGGATGCGCGGGCGCGACCGGGAGAAGCCCGGGCCAAGGGCGGGCCCGTCTATGCTCGTCTTTGCCAGGAAGAGGCAGGGCAGGGCTACCCCCCTAACACCCATTTGCTGGATTGGGCCACATACCATCATCAACCTAACAAAAAAAAAAAAAAGTACTGTGTCAAGAGACTATCTTTTCAACCTGGGGCCATATACACTGAGGCAGGAACTCATTAATCTGAGCCCATCTGAGACCGTATCGGTGGTAGCCGGGCGGGGTATTGACTTTCTCTTTCATTCCTGGACAGCATTGGTGGTAACTAAGTGATTAGTGCTGTACTCGTACATGCTATCTATTGTAGAGGGACTTCAATCAAGTATGAGTAGGCGAACATCCGTCACTGGCCGGGGAGTAGTGGGAACTCTGGATGCTTTTTTAACGAGGGCAGAGTCAGCGTTAACGCATGAAATACAGCTTACCGAGCGTAGGCTGTCGTTGGAACTTCAACACCCGCCAGTTTGCCCTGTAGTCATTTCCCCAGTAGCAAACAGTTCTCAGAGCAGTGGTCTACCGATAACTCCAGCGCCCCAGCTGATAGCGGCCGATATGGAGGAAGTTGCTCCATCTGAGGTACTTGAGACCAATAATAAAAGGCCCAGGCTGAATGTGACCACTAGAGGCCAAAAGGCGAAATCCACTGAGTGTGGTAGGCTTACTCCCCCATCTAAAAAGAGGAAGGGGCAGGGTACAAACAAACAGAGACAAATTGTAAGAGGTCAGGTCTGTAAGAGTAAGCCTGTGGAAAAGGAAGCTCATCAGGAGCAGATCATGACCCCGAGTGCTCAAGACCGTCTAGGTCTACAGGCAGACAATGGGCAGGAGGAATTTTGGAAAAAAATTGAATATACTGTAGGGACACTGCTTAATCCACTAAAACAAATGCTTACACAAATTGAAAGCAGGCTGTCAACATTAGAGAGCTTAGCAAACACTACCACCATGGTGTGCAACTGTAGTAATCATGTGGTACAATCTAGTGCAAAAAGAGCTATGTCAGGTAGCCAACTCGTAGATAATCGCGAGAGTGGGTCTGCCCGACAGCAGCGGACACAATTAAATTCGAATATTTCAAAAACCTTGATAAGGACAGATCTGTTGGGCGAAAGTACATTACACCTATCCCAAAATCAATCTCAGGCGACTCACATCAGACAGGGCATATCAGCAGGTAGAGGGGAGGCAGCAAATGATCCCATGCAGACTGTCTCAAAGACGGACATGCAAGCACAACTAGGTAAGGGTAAGCCCGTAAATTTGTCAGGACACCCTATATCGAGGCGGGAAGGATTATTCGAAACTACAAATTTGCATCTTCCCCCGGAAGCAACTCCATATACTGTCGTCATAGCGAATGTCCCCCATTACCAACAAGCGAAGTGGAACATTGGACGACATTGAGAAACAAATCCCTTCACTTCCTGGGGGAAAGGACGGGTATTACTAACACATTATTTTTGGAGTTCAAGATGGCTAGAAGAATTGCATGGGTAGGAAGATCGAGCAAATCCATGCCTGGAGATTGCATAGTGTTAACATTCAGGTCACCAAACACGATTCAAACCATACTGGAGAGAGCTGGATCTAGACCTATCACTCCCAGGGGGATAAACATCTTACCTCTGGGTTTCTTTTACCAACCACCCAGGCGTTTACAATACCCTTCAGAGATAGAGAACTCGCTCGGGGGGGTCCAACAAAGATTTTCCATCCCAACTAGCAATCGATTTGAGGCTTTTAGCTCCATGGGTGAAATTGATTGACTGACTTTTGGTGCTCAACGTCTGGCCGAGAATGCTGGTCCAGTAACGGCCAGCGATGAGGACACACCACCATTGGAGATAAGCTACAAGGGGTCTGACGTTAGCAACCAGCAAAGAGTAGGGGGTGAACAAGTGATGGGTCTCGATCCCGGTAATGAGGGTTGTTTACCTCTAAACCGCAACCCCCTCGTGCAAACACTAAATTTGACTTGTTCCGGTGACATTAATAATTGTAGGCCTGCCTCACCCCTACCTCCACAGAATAGCGATGTGCCCACTTGTGATATTATCTCATGGAATATTGCTGGGTTGAGATCAAAAATAGATAACCCAGTATGGTACAAATTTATTCAAGATAGAGATATAATAGGCCTACAGGAAACCTGGTCTACAGATTCATTCCATATTAATGGTTTTAAAACTTTTAATACGCCAGCCGTCAAGGGCCTTGGGGGAAGGATTACGGGTGGTCTGAGTATGTATATTTGCAACAAACTAGATATTACCAAAACACAGGCATTTTTGAGTAACAGCTTTTATCAGATAATTAAAGTGTTTTTAAGTATGGATCAATGTGTAGTCCTGGTAAATTTTTACAATAACATTAGCTCAGTCGAACTTTGTCAGGTTCTAAAAATTTGAGTGAGGATCTTAATGTGATCTGTAATGTTAGCTTAGTAGATGTGATGATAATAATGATGGGTGATTTTAACTGTGCATTGTGCCCCGCTGAGGATAATAAATCATGTGGTTATGTATTTAAAGAAGGTACCCATACAACCAATTTCTGTCACTCCCCAGCGGGAGAGTTGTTTAATGAATTTTTAGTCACTAACGAATTAGGCTTTGTAAATGAGCTTTTGGAGCCCCCAGTAATAATGCCGTATACCTACAATGGAAGGGGTTTCTCTACAATTGATTACATTTTAGTCTCATATAACTATGCTTCTAGATTACTTTGCTTTGAGGTTGACCAGAATCCCTTGAGTGATCATTTCCCGCTATGTCTGGCGGTTACCTTGCCCTTAAAAAAGGCCTCCAGGAATAATAAGGATAGAGAGGATACGGGCGAATTACAACTAGACAAAACTAATGGTCACACATTAAAATGGTCAAAGGTGGACCCCGTAGTAACAACTAGATCCCTGGTGGTAAATTGTAAGTCAGCAATTGAGGTCTGCCTATCCGAGTCAGCCCCTAGCGCAAGCATCGTAGCATCCTATATTGAAATATCGAACGCGCTTAGGCAATTATTATCCACACAACACCGTAAGAAAAATAAGGCCTTGGGTTGGTTTAATCCAAGATGCACCCAAGCATACTCCAATTTGAAAGCTGAATTACACAGGCAACCAAGAATAACGAGTAACATCAGAGCTGCAAGATTGGAATATAGACAGGCAATAAAGGAAAGAAAGAATATTTTGAGAGATGAAGCATGGGAAGCCCTACACACAGCATCAGTATTGAAAGATAGTGCAGCTTTTTGGAGGGCCAGTGAAGACACCATTCCTAACCTCACAGGATGGCCCATTAATAGCAATTGCTATCTCAGAGGAGGAATGGATTGGGTATTTCTCACAGGTATATAGTGACATTGATACTTCCTGTACTGTATCTGATGAGAACTTAGAGAGTAATTATCCTAATGTCGATTTAAATTTCTCTTTAGATGAAGTGAATAGAGCTCTACATTTGAGTAAGACCGAAAAAGCCCCCGGTCCTGATGGCATCCCAGCAGACCTGTTTAAATTTAATATTTCGTTGTGGGGGCCCATTATAACGCAGGTCATTAATGCCAGCTGTAAAACTCAACTACCCGAGACCTGGGGAGTGTCAATAATAGTTCCTATTTTTAAAAAAGGGTATCGTCATAAGCCAGGTTGTTATAGACCAATATCTTTACTAGATTCTATGGTGAAAGTGGTGGGACGTGTGATTTTAGAGCGCCTGCAGGATTGGTCAGAAGAAAACAATATTTTAACAGATTTACAATATGGCTTCCGAAAGGGCCTCAGAACAACGGAGCAGTGCTTAAATTTGGCCCTGCTTATAGGAAAGTATACCAAGGCAAAAAATAGTAGATTGTACATGGTCTTCGTCGACTTGACCGCGGCCTTTGATTCTGTGAAGCATGCAAGACTGTGGGAGGTCCTCGAGGATCTGAGAGTAGACCCCCGAATTATAGTTTTTTTAAGGAATCTTTACAGTAGGGCGTCAGCTAGTGTGCGTTTTGGAACAGGGGGGGAACGTACGGCTACCTTTCCTGTTAGAAGGGGGGTGAGACAGGGCTGTGTGCTGGCCCCCTTTCTTTTTAATTTGTATACTAATGGGTTAGGGGAAGCATTAGTAAGAACTACACACGACCTCCCGCAAGTTGGTGGCCGACCAATTCCGGCACTCCTCTATGCGGATGACGCAGTCATCCTGGCAAGAACCCAAATTGCTCTCCAAAGGGTCCTTAATGGATTTTCTGCTTTTATGAAGGATTTAGGCCTCAGTATCAATATCTCAAAAACATATGTAATGAGATGTGGCCATGGGTCCGTGAGAGTGAAAGATATCTTTGTAGAGGGCCATAAGCTAACTACAACTAAGAGCTTTTCATATTTGGGTGTGTTGTTTAACCAAAATGAATCTTGGGCACAAACAATAACCGCCAAAAAACTGATGTTTATTCGGTCATCCAACGCCTTGGTAACCTTTTCTAAGAAATTGGGCCGAAAACCCCCCGGGGAGTTGATACAAATCTATAAAGTAAAGTGTATCACTTCTGCAATGTATGGAGCCGGGGTGTGGGGGCTAGCAAATACCACGCAGCTGCAACAAGTCGAGAATTCTTTTTTAAGATTTATATTATCTGTCCCACCCAGTACATCATCTCTTGTTTGTCATGAAGAACTGGGTCTCTCTTTTATCTCGGATTTAATTAAAGTGGAACCGATACTGTTGTGGCATAGTATCTGGTTTAAGAAGCAGACACAGTTAAACAGGTATGTTTTAGCTGATTGTCTTAAATTAGACGGAGCCTTAAAAATACCATGGATTAGATTTGTTCATGATTTCATGAATGACTTAGGGCATCCAGAATATTTTATCGATCCGAGTTCCTTACAGAGGATTTTAAGGGAAACATTAAAAAAGGAGGGGCTTCACATGCTGGAAGAGGTTAGACTGTCTGGTGAACTTTTGAAGTCCACCGTCAACCAACACCAATCTATTTTAACTACGTTTGGAATGGAGCCATATTTGTTATTCGTCCCTGCAACTTATGATAGAATGTTATTGGCCAGATTTAGGCTTAATACGTTTCACAGACTGGTGGCGTGGCCGAAAATGAACGATTGGTCGAGGCAGCTCCCATTTTGCCCTTGTGATAATCAATCATGTCAGTCTACCATTCATTCCATCCTCTTTTGTAAATTTTACTCTGATTTAAGGAAAGTGTGGCTAATTCCACTCTTAAAAACCCAGGGGCTAAGACAATGCCGCCCTGCTTTTTTAAAACTCCAGTTGTTGGATAACGAACATGTAGCATGGAGGCTTGCAATGTTTTTAAAGAGAGTATTCCGTCTAAGGAAAAGCCTAATTATTATAGATGAATTTTAATTGTTTTTTAACTGTTTTTAAAAACTTTTTCCGCATGTATTTTACTTATGAATGTGTTTGTCATATAATACTGCCGCTGTTCCGTGACTTCCTTCTGATTGGAAGCAATGTACATTTCTTCTTTGTGCTTTTATGATTGTAAACTCATAACAGTCGAATAAAGTTTTCTTGATGATGATGATCACAGCTTGCATTAAGGCATCAAACATTTAGGCAAATCTTTACTGAATGGGTATTAATAAAATTCAGATTACAAAGTTACAGAGACCACTACCATTAAGGCAGAAGGATGGTTCAGTTGTCTAACAACTCCACCCCTACAAAGAGAAAGGGAAAGGTTCTGATTTAAAGTCCATTAAGTGCGAGTCCATTAGCATAGAGCTAAAGAAATAAAGAAGATGTAAAAACAAAATGGTTTGGCAAAGAAAGTCTCAGTTTATGAGCTACCGATAGTAGCATTGATAAAACAGTCCGAAAGAAAAAGATTGATCAGCATTGCATCCTCTCGCAAGGGAAAATTGAAAATATGGCATTTGTCCCTCCTTTGGGGTTTCTTCTTTTATGAAGTCTCTATCACAGTTCAATTGAGGTAGAATCACACTACCATGGAAAGACCATTGTATGGTTAGAATCACGTAATGTCCCCAAACATACTTGAAACATTGAGATACTTTTCATGCTAGTCATGAGAAAGGACACATAAGCCTCACATTGATAGAAAAGAAATACAAAGATGACATTTTATAGTGACAGCTGAAGTCCTGTTCCCACAGGAATACTGCACCATGATCGTCGAAAAAACATTAGGAAATGTCAGGAATTATGCCTTTACAGAACAAATAAAGCAACATTTCCCTAGCAGTAAATGTACTATTCTATGAAATCAGGGGAAAGGTCAGCATTAGAAAAAGCATTTTTCAAAAAGAGGCCTTTAAGTTAGCATCACACGTTTAAATGAATATAAATCCTAAACCAATATCACATATAATGAAATTGACTTGATTCATAAAAAGATTATGTAGAACATTCACCAGTCATTATTACATTAAAATAACTAACGTTAAGAATAACCTACTACCACCATTTTTGACAATATTTATATAAGTATACGTTCTATGTTTCACTAAATTCACACTACATAATTCCTTTTCATATATTCATAAACTTTAAGATGTTTAGTCAAAGTCTTAAGATTATATCGATTTTCTACACGATTTGCACCAACTTTTCTAAATGGTGCATTCACTAGAGAGGCAATAGAACCATCAGGCCACTTTATTAATAGCAAAGCTTCATCCAAAAATGTTAATAAACAACATTTTCATACGGAATTCCTTAGTGCAACTCGTTTAAGTGTATTAGTATTATTTAGTGGATATGTTTTCTTCATCTTGCATTTTAAAGCACGCTTTACGGTGCGGGTGTCTACTACCCTTGTCTTAGTCTCATGTGTCACTGTGTCTAACGTGTGCAAGGTGCACTGTCAGCTTTTCATGTTTTTAATTCGTAAATGTGTCGTGTATTATGATTTTTAAATTTATGTGTCATCACATGCAACAGATGTGCGTGGTGGTAGAAGCTGACAGAATTCCTGCGATGACATCACCCACATACAGAGGTAGGGATCACCTGTGTGTTCAACACATAGTATAATGAAGCATATAAATTGACACTTGCCTCCCGTGGGACAGTGAAATAACAGGTAGCTGTATTTATAAAGGGATTATAAAGGACCCATAATGGCCCTGACACTTTCTCAAATAGTAGCAGGTCGAAGATAGAAGAATGACAAAGTCCAAAACACTGAGTGATGCTTTTCAAGTTAAGCAAGTAAAGTAAATAACTGAAGAACAAACTTTGGAAGTATCTCCAATTAATTATTGACAGAGCAGAGACAAAAAAACATTCAGAAAGGCAGGAAAGAGCAGCAAAAATAACCCATCTCTGCTTAAGCATGGCTGGAAAGCTGCTTTCCGTGGATGATTTCGAGCAGTATGCAAAAGCGGCTCTTCCAAAATCTGTATATGATTATTATCGCTCTGGAGCAGATGATCAGCAAACTTTAGCTGACAATGTGGCAGCCTTTGCAAGGTAAGCTAAAATATAAACATGGGGTATAGTCTTCATTTCATTATAGAAAATAATGCATGTTCTCTAGATAGGAGCCCTAAGCCTCACAGAAGTCAAATAGAAGAGTCCATTCATACAGCTGAACACTTACACAGATAAATCAGTTTAGCTGTAACTTGGAAATCTTAATAAAATACACTAAAACAATAACATCTTTTAAAATACAGCGCTGTATTTCAGACTTCACATACACATTCTGCTTTATACTGGTAAATATTTAACATCCCGTAGCTCCAACTTCTACGAGAAAATGGCATCTCACGTCTTAGAACCCGCAACAGAAATTGGACTTTTCTAATTTATTCTAGTGATCTTGTAGATAATCATCACAATAATGGTCCATAATCAGTGAATAATAATCACCTTCCGAGTTTGGAGTAACTCCCGATTCATACAGCAATAGGAGTGCATGCTTTCTGATAAAATCGCACTACCAATACTTTTTCAAACACACAACGCCTTGCAAAATCAGTGTATGGAAAATGGGACAAAATTGAGAAGCTCCCGTGGAAATCAGATACAACACTGACTCCCATGGTAAGTTTCCATTTGTTATGTGACAGGTTTGAATGCCATGGTAATCAACAGCTTAGTATTGCCCATGTCCATGCAACCAGTACTTTGCTTGTGGAATAAGCACATAGGCATTCTTGGTTCACTGGTACCGAGGGGTTTATTGGTCCCTGTTCTAGCAGGGACAACTTATTTCTCAATGATATTGCTAGACCTGGCACCCTTGCCGTGGTTCTCCCCTAACGTTTTGCCTTCAACCCTCCTGTTTTGCTGACTTCGTTTTTGCTGGCTTTAGGACTCTGCAAACTTTACCACTGCTAACCAGAGCTAAAGTTTGTGCACTCTCTACTTAAAACATGGTGAAATTTGCTTAAACCCAATTGGCCAGTAGACTTGTAAAGTGATACTATGTGTGCCCAGGGCCTATAAATTAAATGCTGCTAGTGGCCCTGCAGCACTGACTGTACCACCGATCAAGTAGCCCTTTAAACATATCTCAGGCCTGGCGAAATATACTTTTGCCATGCCCAAACCTTCCTTTTTAATTCACATAAGTCACTCCTAGGGCAGGCCCTGAACAGCCTAGAGAGCAGAGTGTCATGTATTTAAAATGTAGGACATGTGCTTTTAAATTTTACATGTCCTGGTAGTGAAAAACTCTTAAGTTCATTTTTCACTATGCAAGGCTTTCCATAGGATAACATTGGATTTACCTTATTACATTTAATAAGCTGCAGCTTCCAATTGGGAGAAGGTTGAATTTTGGTGCCTAAAGAATTAGAATTAACAGTCCTCTTTAATAATAAAGTCGGATTTTTAATCTTGGTTCTGAAAATGCCACTTTTAGAAAGTTAATAGCAATAAAGAGGGTATGCAGTTCCTGAAGTGAAAGGCGGGAAAATAGCGATGGAAGTATCAATAACTGGCTAACAAAAGGAAGGATGGGAATCCTTCCTTTCGGAAATAGTGCCCTCACACACCCAGCCCGCTGGGTGTCATGCTTCATCATTGGGCATGCTCCTCGTCGGGTCGGCGCTGCAATACCCGACGGGCACCCTCAGTGGGGGCTCTTTGGCGGAGATCTTTTATTCCTGCCGTTTGGTGAGGTGCGTGTGAGGGGCCCTATAGTGTAGAAGTGCAGTGAAGTGTATAGTGCTCAATGGAGACAAAGTGGATTAAAACAGGTCTGGGAGAAACCAGGGCAACTAATTTAATATTCCTGACTCCCCACCTGATTAAAACTAGAAATGTGGCAACTGTCTAAAGTGATGTAAAAGGCAGTTGCACTTTAAATCATACGGTCAACATGTTTCTTGCCCTAGTAGTCCCTAATGGATCAAGCGGCAATTCATCAGGACCTAAATCTGGGTTGGAAATCTACACTAAACCATTGGTAATGGGGTATGTTTAACCTAGATATTACCAGTCTTGTCACATCGGTGACGTGCAGTGTTCATGGGTGCTGTAGCCAGTCGAAAATTTGTTAAAAGCCAGCCCCATCAGATACCGGCAAGGAATGGACACGTTGATTCAACATGTGTCAACAGCTCGCGCCCACTCAGCGGAGGACCTAACCTGCAATGCCGGTTCCGGGAACACTGCACGTCACCGATGTGACAAGACTGGTAATATCTAGGTTAAACATACCCCATTACCAATGGTTTAGTGTAGATTTCCAACCCAGATTTAGGTCCTGATGAATTGCCGCTTGATCCATTAGGGACTACTAGGGCAAGAAACATGTTGACCGTATGATTTAAAGTGCAACTGCCTTTTACATCACTTTAGACAGTTGCCACATTTCTAGTTTTAATCAGGTGGGGAGTCAGGAATATTAAATTAGTTGCCCTGGTTTCTCCCAGACCTGTTTTAATCCACTTTGTCTCCATTGAGCACTATACACTTCACTGCACTTCTACACTATAGGGCCCCTCACACGCACCTCACCAAACGGCAGGAATAAAAGATCTCCGCCAAAGAGCCCCACTGAGGGTGCCCGTCGGGTATTGCAGCGCCGATCCGACGAGGAGCATGCCCAATGATGAAGCATGACACCAGCGGGCTGGGTGTGTGAGGGCACTATTTCCGAAAGGAAGGATTCCCCATCCTTCCTTTTGTTAGCCAGCTATTGATACTTCCATCGCTATTTTCCCGCCTTTCACTTCAGGAACTGCATACCCTCTTTATTGCTATTGATGCTAGGGCCCGTATGCTGGACCTTTATCGCCCTTTTGGTCTCTCTTTGTTGTTGACACTTTTAGAAAGTTGCCATATTCTTGTCCCAACCACTTGTTGCCTAAAAAATGATTCTGGGTCACATGACTAGGTGCAGTTGGTGCTTTGTATATTGCTCCCAGAAAGTGAGACACAGGGAAGATAGGTGTTGGCAGCATGTGCCACTCGTAGTTAACGAGGTAGAGAAGCTGTAACCTAGATGAAAGCAATGGCACTCTGCTGGTCTGCCGCTCTGAAGGACTGCTGCCCTGCTGTGCTGACCTGCTGCCCTTTTGCCTGACCAATAGGAAGAGGACCTGCATATCTAAACCCAGGACCAAAGAGTGACTCCAAGGACTGGTTGGCTGGCCTCCTGATCAGAAGCCTCAGGGACATAATAGGCTTCCAAAGACCTTGAACCCAGCATCTGGATTCTGCCCTCTACGAGTCCTGCTCTGCTAAGTAGTGCCACCCCAATCCTGGACCCATGGAAGTTGGCCTGAAGGTGCTCTGCCAGCTTATCTGTGGATTCAGCAGAACCAATGCATCTCCTCAGCTGCGCAGCGCAACCATGAGCACAACCAATGCAGTGTGTCGGCTGTGTGGACTTTCGGAGCAAGGACTTCACATCACCTTTGCAGCCCACAGCCTCATCAGAACCACTGCTGCACGTCACATCCCCAACACAGGCCCTTGCGTCACAAGCCTATCCTCGATGGCAGCCTTGACGACAACGCAGGATTCCGCATCACAAGACCAGCAGCCTCTTCGGAACAAACCGGTGCGCGACACATTCTCGACGCAGGACTTTGCATCGTAAGTCCCTCATCGATGGCCTCCTCAACGATGATCTGGGACCTAGCATCACAGCCTCACAACTCCTCAGAACTAGGCTACGCAATGCATCTCCGAGCCACATCTTGCTTAGCCTCGACTGAGCAACGCATCCTCGATGCTGGACACCGCACGTCTTCTTAACCAGGATTTAAGATGCTCTTGTTCAGGTTCCCTAACTGGGTCCCTGTAGCTTACCTGCACTCCATCGCGGTCGGCCTGAACTTGTGCCTTTGTGCTGGTCTAGTCTAGTGCGACCAGATGTGCATAGTTGGCGATTTGTGCTTTTTGGCACTATTTTCACTTAAATCTTTAAAAGTGCATATTTGGTCTTGATTTTTTTATTCACATTTACTTTATTTTTGTGGATTTTTTCTTGTGCATTGTTTTCACTTTATTACTGTCTGATGTGCTGCTCAAATACTTTTCACATTCCTTCTAAGATAAGACAAACTGCTTGGTGCTAAGCTACCAGAGGGTGGAGGACAGGTTAACTTGGGGTTTGCTTGTGCATTCACCATGACAAGGATTAAGGGTCCTGCTTGAGAAGGGTTTCACCCCCCTGAAACAGTAACCCATTTTCTTTGTGGTAGGTACATATAATACTAACCAGGACTCACTGGGCTGTATGTATTTTGTGCACATAGGTAGATTTCTACCTCAGCTTGATGGGGCAAAAAAAACAGAGGAGTAGGGAAGCATAACATATGCACATAGATACAATCAATATTTTACATACAATAAGCGCACCTTGCTTCCTTGGCAGAAGGAGAGGGGTATATATCTGAGGTCTGTATTAAGCAAGTTAACGGCATATACTCACATAAAGAAAATGGTGTACAGAGTTTGGGGAAGTTTAGGCTCTGAATTTATGAGTTACATAACAAATTGCGGAATCTCCCTTGATGCCTATCACAGGAACAATAATGTGCATGAGCTGTGAGCTTGTCACAACTTATCCAAATACAGTTTAATAAGACACAACAAAGCTTTAGATGTGAAAGTAATATTTTGCATCTGTGGCAGTCAGTAAATAAAACTAGTATGTAGGAATACACGTAACACCAGTATTTATTTTCCTGGAGTATATTTTATAGAAATATCTATTTGCTTTGATCACGGAATCAAGGATGACCAATTTCAGCTATTTGTCTAGGAGTTTAGTATTTTGTGTTAGCATTTCTCATGAATGTAAATACAAAACTCAAAGTTGTATATGCAGAAAAGTAGTAGTTGTGCCCTCTGCAAGTCGCCAACCACTGCAGCACACGGCATCCGGCCATGTTCATCAGGGGTTGGCTGCTGGGTATGGCTTACAGCTAGAAATGGAGATGCCCCTGTGAACTAATTGGAAAACCAGTGAAGGAAATTGCTGGGGAGCCGTATTCAGGATACAGGGTGTGTATGAGGGTGGGATGATCAACTGTGTTTAATGCAGCTGAGAGGTTCAGCAATATCAGGACACAGCGCTTATCTTCATTTGTGGTCAGGAGGGCATTGTCTTTGATGTGATGCATCATGCAGCCTTGGTTCTGGGAATCTAGAGACTGCGATGTGACATCCTGCATCATCATCAAGGATGGCATTGACTAGGGGCTTGCAATACTAGGTCCTGTGTCAAAGATGTGTCACACACCAGCAGGTTCCGAAAAAGTTAAAGGACTTGCAATGCAAGATCTGAGTCGAGAATGCGTCACGCAGCGATGGTTCTGAGGTGGCTGTGCTCTGCAATGCAGCGTCCTGTGTCAGGGATATGTTGTGCAGTGGTGGTTGCGACACAGCTGCGAGGCATTATGCAGTGGTTCAAATGTGGAGTTTTGGGAGGTGGTGCGTCGCATTGCCTCAGTTCTGCTGGAACTACAGATGGGCTCGCAGAGCATGTTTAGGCCCACTTCCAAGGGTCCAGGACTGGGATGGCACCACTGGGGAGGGCAGGATTCACAGCTGGCAGAGTCCAGGTTGAAGAATGTTTGAGCCTGTCTGTCCCTGAGTCTCTGTTCAGGAGGCCAGATGACTAGCCCTTGGAGTCACTCATTTGGGCCTGGGTTCACAATGCAGGTTCAGTCCTTCTCACTCAAGAAGGAGAGCAGCAGGGCAGTAGAGTGGCAATCAGTCTTGCAGCATAGCAATCCTTCTTCTGAGTCTTTCACAGGTCCAGATTTGTACTGACGAGTTGGGCCCAAGGTTCCCTTATTTATCCCTGGTGTCCACCTTGAATTAGGAGAAGGTTCTGAGGTGTCCACCCTCAGGCATCCCCTTCCACATGCCCTGGGACCAGCTTGTCTGGGGACACAAAATACTACTGTAAATCACTATAAAACCTGCACATAAGGGGGGTGGCATTGTAATTCAGAATACAACAGACTATAATGCTGAGATTCTTTGCCAATTGTCAATGCCTCACCATTATAAAAAACTATCATGCGATCCCATAACTGAAATTTCTGGACTGATTAAAACTATTTCTACAGAAGCTAAAGCTTAGTGATAATGAATTCAGGTTCTTGAATAATACCTCTCCAAAAATGCCAGTGATTACACCCTCCTGTAAATTCACAAAGATGCTCATTCACCACCTGGCAGACCTATCATTTTGGGATGTGAGTCACTGCTTGAACCTCTCTGTCAATTTATTGACTATTTGTTAAAACCATTATTTCCCAGACTTTGACATATATAGTCGAGATACCACAGACTTCACTAATTGGGTGGAGAATCATCCACTTTTGGAAAGCAAACAAATTTTGGTCACTCTGGAAATTCAGTCCCTTTTGCATGTACATCCCTCAACAAGAGGGTTTAGATGTGGTAAGAGACATACTTAACACTGGACCTACTCCTATGAAAGCTCCACAGAATTTATTATTGACCTTTTAAGCACTGCTATTCAGAAAGATTTATTTAAATTCTCGGGGGGAATGTTATCTCCAAATAGTGCGAGTTGTAATGAGGGCTTCTTTTGCCTTCAATCTAGCCATTCTAGATATGTATGACTTTGAGAAAAAAAGAACTTTGCTCTATAATACCAATGCATACTCTCACAATATAATTTTATGGAAATGTTACATTGATGACGTTTTCATGATTTAGTCAGGATCAGCTTAGGAACTTAGCCAATTCCATTAATGGCTTAATGAAAGAAATCCCCATATTCAGTTTGCTCTAACTTCGAGCACTAAAGAGGTTCATTTTCTTGACCTGAGGATTAGGCGTGAATATTATATTCTGTTGTGTCATTGTATCGAAAATCAACTGAAAAGAATTCCACACTGCAGCACTCCAGTTTTCACCCACGTAGCAACATGATAACATCTCTTTTGGCAGTTTGTGCTTATTTGCCAAAAATGCACGAAGAAGGAAGATTACTTCACAGTCAGACATCCTTATATCCTGTCTCTTAGAGAGGGGTTACTCCAAACGACTGCTTACAAGAGTATGTAAGAGGGCCTGATTTCCGTATCATGAAAATCTACTATGCTCTGCCAGAAAGGTGTCTGCCCAACAGAGATTGGCTTTTGTCGCTCAATTCACACCAATGAGTACCAGATTAAGAAACTTGTCCTTTCTAACTGGAGTATTTTTAAATCACTGGAGGATGAACTATACTCCCCATTATTATCTTTCAAAAGAGGGAGGAGCTTAAGGGACCACCTAGTGAAGACAGATGGCTTTGTGGAGACACCTGTGACTACCCACATTTTCCAAACATGATGTCTTAGTCCAATTATTGGCCACTTTTTTGTTGTATGTGTAGTGTGTGATTACACATTCAATACTAAGGTAGTTCAACAATTTGCTTTGACTTGTCATACGAATTGTAATTCTCAGAATGTTATCTTTACCATCTGGTGTCCATGTGGAAAAATATACATTGGAATGAGTACCCAACGGATTCACTTCAGGATTCTTCAACATGGGAGTAGAATATGTTTTGGGATTGTCATGGCACCCCTGGTTGAAAATTTCCACCATACGGAACACCCAACAAAAGACTTAAAATGGAAGTCATTGAACAAGTAGTGAAGATGGCTAAAGTCACCGAAGTCTCTCGGACCCTGACAACACTGGAATGTAGGTGGATAGAACGTCTGAATTCTGCAATGACTGGTCTTAATAGTAATGCTGAAACTTTACAGACCATTTCTACCTATAGACTTTGAATATATAGCTTGTGTTTCCATTGGATTTCCAATTGAGTTGGCCTACTGTGACCAAATGTGGACTGTCTCTCTCTCTTTTTTATACCATTTTTGTATATATTTGTATAATTGTTTCTGTACTTGCTCAAAATCCTTGATATCTTCTATTTGACATCATGGTATTTTCATTAGACACTTTTCTTTCACTTTTGGGTTTTGTCTATATCTTTTATTTCTTTCACTTAAGGTGGTGTGGCATTTCTCTGGATATGAGTCTATCTTTCTTCCTAGGTTTCAAACTCACTAGTATATATTTTATACTATGTAAGCACATGTTTGTTATTGGTGTAATATTTGGAAATTATCCTTTGGACACCTATGGCATGTTTTTTTCACTGCATGTATTCGTCCTGTATTGAGACGATGTTGCTGTAAAAGTTTATTTACCTCAAATTTGGTGTTTTTTCTGGCGAACAGATTTTGTCTCACTCATTAGTAAGTGGACTACATGCCTCCTTTTCCAATCTTGAGAAATTTTATTCATAGGCCTTATTGATGTTTTTGACGTCAATAAGTGGACTAGTAGTCTCACTATACTTTGAGGTCTCAGGAGCGATTTTTTCCTGCCTTGCTTTTTTGGTCTTTTTGTTTCTGTCCTTTTGTGCTCAGCACAGTTGGCTGGCCTTTTAGGCAAAGATTTAGACATTCCATGTTTGTTTATAGCTTACTTCCTGGTGCTGTGTCCTTTCCTTTACTTAATTAGATTAGTTCCCTATTTAAGGTTTTTTGCACTATGCGGACGCTTTATCGATGGCACTAATATTCCCATCTCACTGAAGGTTTTCAGAAGGTTTTATTTCCCCAACTGGGTTTTGGCACTCTCAGCCATTCCTGTGTAGTCATAGTTTGGACTCTCATTGCAAATTCTCTCGCCTCAATTTGTTTGGGTCGTTTAAAATATGTTACTTTCGTAATTTCAAGAGCAGATAATAATTTTATTTAGTGGTGACCCAGGTGGACATAGTTCTACGAGTTACCTCTACACACCTCCTAGCTACTTCTATTAAGTGGGTTCTTTAATGACGTTTTCCCCTTTTTAATGATAAGATTATATGATTCTAATCCCCGCTTTGGGATTTCTGCACCGACTGGCCTTCTGCTTTACCTTGGATGGCTGTTATATCTCTAGTTTGTCCCAGTTATTGTTGTGGAAATTTCTTAATGACACATTGATTGTGAGAACCTGGGGTCATCTGTTAAAATGTAGGTTTCTTTTTTCTTTCAAGGAAGTTTTAGGTCCCTTATTTGCCCACTCTTCCTTTACAATTTCTAGTGGAACTTTCTAGGTAAGCCATTGTTTTGGTTGGTATATGGGTTATCACTTTTCTCACAATTTGTTTCCCTTGCCTGTACGCCTTTTTTTTCATCCTGTTCTTTTTATTTTTCAGATTGCTTTGTTAAATGTCTTTTTGACAATCTGTCCTGATGATGGCCCTGGTCAATTTCATCATAAGAGATGAAACGTTGACCCAGTTTCTATAGTACTTACTGCATTATTTGATTAAATTATTTTGAATTCATTGAATATTTTCAAGTTATTGCTGCGTTTTTGTTAAATTTACTGTTTTTTAATCTCTGTCTATTATTTTGAAATTACTTCTTCTCTCTGCTCTTGATTCCATCACAACATTTTGACTTGTTGCTACAATGTGATTTTTGACTCTAGTTTTGTATTCTATTCTAAATTGCGATCTGTGTATTTAAACTTCTTTCTTTAAAATTCTATAGTGTATCTTTATTGATTTGGCAATCAAATATCAATTCTTTATCCATTACGTTTATATCATTTTGTCTAGTTGTTATGCTGCTCAGATTATCATACGGCCGGAGTGAACTAATTGCTTTGATACATTGATTGTAACCTGGCTCTTAGGGTTACTGGGTTGACCCCAATCCTTGCTACAGCAGGCCCACTAATTGCGCTTACTTTACTGGCCTTGGTGCATGGGGTACCACTATAATAGGGACTTACAAGCAAATGAAATGTGCCAATCAGGTATTAGTCAATTCAACCATGCTTGTGGGAGAGAGCACAAGCACTTTAGCACTGGATAGCAGTGGTAAAGTGCCCTGAGTCCCTAAGGCCAAAACAATGAGATCAGCAAAATTAGGAGGGGTGAAGGCAAAAGGTTTTCGGGAAGACCACCCTAAAGCTGACAGGTCTAACAGCGTCCCTTGAAACACTGTCACACAGCCATTAGATTGTAGATAACTAGGAGGCCCTGAAGAAGTAACATTTTGAAAATGTCTGAGCCGTGAAACACAAAAGAACTGGATGAGCTCAATCAGTCTTCTACAAAAAGAAATCATTCAATAAGCCTGTAACTCACACTCTAATCTCATTAATCAAGAATTAAAGACAACGCATTAGAATTTTATGTTATAAAGAGATAACAATCTAGGGCCTGAATTACCAAGTGTGAACATGGAAATCTGAAATCAATCCTGGTTTACCTGGTTGACCAAACTGTGGCCAAATTATTTATTTCACTGATCCCAGTTTTTGTCCATTATCACATATTAGAGGATCTTCCAAGGGCCAAGTGCAGGATGTGCGCTGTACAAAACCCACTCTTGCATTTGATTTAATAGCCTATAATGTTGCTCCTTCTATAACAAGAATCTAGGATACTTATAGGGGTACACATGACAGTTGACTTGCTCTCACTTCACTACTAGTATTGACGTCAGGGCAGAGGCTTGATTGTTTCTCAGTGCATGACTAAAAACTCTCACTTTTAATTAATACTTCTCAAATGCAGACACAGGTAATTTGATGTATTAAGGTGAAACACTTCTGTATGTTAAAGAAACACTTTTTTGAATTTCCAAGATACTATATCATATTCATATTTGTTGAATAATTTACATCCCAAAAATATTTTCCTGGCTCCGCTTGTGCATGGGTTTTACAGGGAGAGCCTACATTTGGCTTGTCTCTGTGTTAATTTGTTGGCTAATCCACCTCTACTCAAATCTCCAGTTTAAACTTTGGATTTGCAGATCTGAAAGGAGCTATGGGTGAAAAGGCTCCCTTGTATACTTGTGTTCCTTTTTTTTTTTAAATGTTGTATTTGTGGCGATCTTTGGATCCAATTGGTGAATCCTTCTTGATTAAAACATCCACAATGTACAAAAGTGTTTACAATTTAAAGCCTGCCTGCCTACCTTTTCAACCTTTTTTTAAACAACTATATCTCAAAAACTACTGAACACATTTAAACCAAGCAAACACAAGGAGATAATGGACGGAGCGCTGTAACTTTTCAGACACTCACCCCCAGTCACAGATCTGGGTTGAATCCATCATCATTCTTTAGCTCACTTCGCCACCTCAGTTTAGACCTAGCTATATGCAAATCAGTCTTGACCGTGTGCCTCATGGGAACAGCAAAAGACACACAATTGATGGACAGAATGCAGAACAAATCAAAACATTCACACCCAGTCAAGAGATCTGGGTTAAATCCATCATTCTTTTGCTCACCATGCCACCCCATTTTAGACCTGGCCATATGCAAATCAGTCTTAACCCTGTGCCTCATGGGAACAGTCCAGCCCGAACTGCCCAACCAGGTCCTCCCTGGACCGGAAACAAGCATCCTAGGACCGGTTTCGGGGTTTCACCCCTCTTCAGCCAGGATAGCTTGAATCCAGTGGCACAGTGAGCCCGGGACCCATGTCTGGGCATACCCGGCGCACTTAGGGCGAGAAAGCAAAAGACACACAATTGATGGACGGAATGCAGAACAAATCAAAACATTCACCCCCAGTCAAGAGATCTGGGTTAAATCCATCATTCTTTTGCTCACCATGCCACCCCAGTTTAGACATGGCCATATGCAAATCAGTCTTAACCCTGTGCCTCATGGGAACAGTCCAGCCCGAACTGCCAAGCCAGGTCCTCCCTGGACCGGAAACAAGCATCCTAGGACCGGTTTCGGGGTTTCACCCCTCTTCAGCCAGGATAGCTTGAATCCAGTGGCACAGTGAGCCCGGGACCCACGTCTGGGCATACCCGGCGCACTTAGGGCGAGAAAGCAAAAGACACACAATTGATGGATGGAATGCAGAACAAATCAAAACATTCACCCCCAGTCAAGAGATCTGGGTTAAATCCATCATTCTTTTGCTCACCATGCCACCCCATTTTAGACCTGGCCATATGCAAATCAGTCTTAACCCTGTGCCTCATGGGAACAGACCAGCCCGAACTGCCCAACCAGGTCCTCCCTGGACCGGAAACAAGCATCCTAGGACCGGTTTCGGGGTTTCACCCCTCTTCAGCCAGGATAGCTTGAATCCAGTGGCACAGTGAGCCCGGGACCCATGTCTGGGCATACCCGGCGCACTTAGGGCGAGAAAGCAAAAGACACACAATTGATGGACGGAATGCAGAACAAATCAAAACATTCACCCCCAGTCAAGAGATCTGGGTTAAATCCATCATTCTTTTGCTCACCATGCCACCCCAGTTTAGACATGGCCATATGCAAATCAGTCTTAACCCTGTGCCTCATGGGAACAGTCCAGCCCGAACTGCCAAGCCAGGTCCTCCCTGGACCGGAAACAAGCATCCTAGGACCGGTTTCGGGGTTTCACCCCTCTTCAGCCAGGATAGCTTGAATCCAGTGGCACAGTGAGCCCGGGACCCACGTCTGGGCATACCCGGCGCACTTAGGGCGAGAAAGCAAAAGACACACAATTGATGGACGGAATGCAGAACAAATCAAAACATTCACCCCCAGTCAAGAGATCTGGGTTAAATCCATCATTCTTTTGCTCACCATGCCACCCCAGTTTAGACCTGGCCATATGCAAATCCGTCTTGACCCTGTGCCTCATGGGAACAGTCCAGCCCGAACTGCCAAGCCAGGTCCTCCCTGGACCGGAAACAAGCATCTTAGGACCGGTTTTGGGGTTTCACCCCTCTTCAGCCAGGATAGTTTGAATCCAGTGGCACAGTGAGCCCGGGACCCACGTCTGGGCATACCCGGCGCACTTAGGGCGAGAAAGTAAAAGACACACAATTGATGGACGGAATGCAGAACAAATCAAAACATTCATCCCCAGTCAAGAGATCTGGGTTAAATCCATCATTCTTTTGCTCACCATGCCACCCCAGTTTAGACCTGGCCATATGCAAATCAGTCTTAACCCTGTGCCTCATGGGAACAGTCCAGCCCGAACTGCCAAGCCAGGTCCTCCCTGGACCGGAAACAAGCATCCTAGGACCGGTTTCGGGGTTCACCCCTCTTCAACCAGGATAGCTTGAATCCAGTGGCACAGTGAGCCCGGGACCCACGTCTGGGCATACCCGGTGCACTTAGGGCGAGAAAGCAAAAGACACACAATTGATGGACGGAATGCAGAACAAATCAAAACATTCACCCCCAGTCAAGAGATCTGGGTTAAATCCATCATTCTTTTGCTCACCATGCCACCCCAGTTTAGACCTGGCCATATGCAAATCAGTCTTAACCCTGTGCCTCATGGGAACAGTCCAGCCCGAACTGCCAAGCCAGAACCTCCCTGGACTGGAAACAAGCATCCTAGGACCGGTTTCGGGGTTTCACCCCTCTTCAGCCAGGATAGCTTGAATCCAGTGGCACAGTGAGCCCGGGACCCACGTCTGGGCATACCCGGCGCACTTAGGGCGAGAAAGCAAAAGACACACAATTGATGGACGGAATGCAGAACAAATCAAAACATTCACCCCCAGTCAAGAGAGCTGGGTTAAATCCATCATTCTTTTGCTCACCATGCCACCCCAGTTTAGACCTGGCCATATGCAAATCAGCCTTGACCCTATGCCTCATGGGAACAGTCCAGCCCGAACTGCCAAGCCAGGTCTTCCCTGGACCGGAAACAAGCATCCTAGGACCGGTTTCGGCGTTTCACCCCTCTTCAGCCAGGATAGCTTGAATCCAGTGGCACAGTGAGCCCGGGACCCACGTCTGGGCATAACCGGCGCACTTAGGGCGAGAAAGCAAAAGACACACAATTGATGGACGGAATGCAGAACAAATCAAAACATTCACCCCCAGTCAAGAGATCTGGGTTAAATCCATCATTCTTTTGCTCACCATGCCACCCCAGTTTAGACCTGGCCATATGCAAATCAGTCTTACCCTGTGCCTCATGGGAACAGTCCAGCCCGAACTGCCAAGCCAGGTCCTCCCTGGACCGGAAACAAGCATCCTAGGACCGGTTTCGGGGTTTCACCCCTCTTCAGCCAGGATAGCTTGAATCCAGTGGCACAGTGAGCCCGGGACCCACGTCTGGGCATACCCGGTGCACTTAGGGCGAGAAAGCAAAAGACACACAATTGATGGATGGGATGCTGAACAAATCAAAACATTCACCCCCAGTCAAGAGATCTGGGTTAAATCCATCATTCTTTTGCTCACCATGCCACCCCAGTTTAGACCTGGCCATATGCAAATAAGTCTTAACCCTGTGCCTCATGGGAACAGTCCAGCCCGAACTGCCAAGCCAGGTCCTCCCTGGACCGGAAACAAGCATCCTAGGACCGGTTTCGGGGTTTCACCCCTCTTCAGCCAGGATAGCTTGAATCCAGTGGGAACAGTCCAGCCCGAACTGCCAAGCTAGGTCTTCCCCGAACCAGAAATTTAAACCAAACCAATAAAGGCACACTTTCTGAGTTTGAGTCTTGGGTGTAGGCATTAGCATAAGTGAGAAAATATCTTTTTTCATCCTCCCTCCGCCCTTTAATTATTTTTTCTATGCACAGCACTGCAAAAGAATTGGCATGATGGACCCTAGCTGACTATGCCTACCAGTTTCCAAATTTGGTGTAGATCCGCCCATGGGGTCAAACGTTACAGCAAATCAAAAAATACCTTTTCTACTTCAGGTGGCACACCAGCGCTCACCTCTTAGGGGACCATTAATGTCCACATATTATAAAAAATAGGTAGCACCCTGGATAGCAAGTGCAAAAGTTTTTATTAAAATTAAATAAATTTCAGTGCACACACTGCACTTTAAGTTAAATACATACTTTTACACTTGCTGTTCATAGTTCTGCCTATTTTTATATATTTGACGCACATATATGTAAATATATTTTATTTTTTTATATAATACATATATATATATATATATATATATATATATATATATATAGAGAGAGAGAGAGTTTCGCTCTCCAGCTGCACAAGCAAGAAAGCCCGCACTCCTCGATGTTTTACTCCAAAGTGTAATTTATTCGAGCTGATGCGTTTTGACCTCCTGGGTCTTTGTCAAAGCGATAACATAGTGTTGTAAAAGTGCCCTATTTTCTATAAAAACCACCGCATTTCATAGACATGGTGAAAAGACCACTTCATGCCTTTTCATTTTAGAAGACAGACACATGCGTATTCTTTCCTTAAAAATCAAATTTAGAAAATACATTTGTTTTGTATGCAAATTCATCAAAATAAAAGGAAATATACGTAAGGACAGTAATTTACATCATAACATCCATTTGTATATCATGAATTCAGAAAACTGTTCATAAACTCTCAATTTCCCAAAGGCTCGGGCAAGTGCCTGATAATTGCCCTGTGTTATAATCTTGCTCAAGTAGGCAGGAAAGCTGTTGTGTGTGTGTGTGTATATATATATATATATTTATATATATATTTTCACCAAGGCCACATTAAAACTGCAGAACACTAACGAACGGGTGCACGAAATTCAAAATGTCCATCAATTGGAAGCAATCAGCGGATTCTCAATAATCCATTTTATTCTGTTAATAAAGGCAGACGCGTTTCGACAGAAATGTCTATCAATGCCCATTGCATGGATTCACTTTGTAGCCCTATTGTTGTAGGGCTTCACTCGCTCCCATTAGCTGGAACACTGTCCAACAGAATTCAAACATCGCTTCGTCAGCATGAAATGTTCACCAATCGTGTGAGGGCAACCACTATGTTATTGACCTGATAAGTCTTTAGTAGATGTATTATGCCACACTTGGTACAAAGTCCATAATGCATTTCACCTCACTTTTATCCATGCTGACTAGATGGAGTGAACAGTAACCATGAGCAATTCCTCTGTAAATTATTCAGTGCTCTCGTTCTGCCACAGAATGCTGCATCAGAGCAGGCTGCAACAGGAAAGCACGTTTCGTAACTGTACTCTTCCATTTTGTAATGCTGATTAACTGTCACCTGATACGCCCCCCACACACTGAGTCAGTCACCCATAGAGCTACTCACACAGCCAATTACTCACCCATAGAGCTACACACACACCCATTTACTTACTCATACAGATACTAACCCTTACTCTCTCACCTATACAGTCACTAACACAAGCACACACTCATCCATACAGTCACTCATATACTTCATCACTCACATATACTGTCTTTCACATACCTAGTTACTGACCCATATACCACTGACACATCCACTCACTCACCCACACAGCCATACACACACTCACTCATACAGTTACAGTCCCTCACACACACACACTCATTAACCCATACAGCTATGATGTCCCTGTAACCTTTGTTTTTTTCAGTGAATATATATATATATATATATATATATATATATATATATATATATATATATATATATATATATATATATATATATATTTGTATGAGATCAAATGTACCCACAAAATTAAGCCTGGGAGAAGAACTTGATTTATTAGTGGAAGAGAGACTTCAGACGCTAAGACCAAGACCACAAAGGAGGCCAATAGAAAAAGAAAAACAAACGACGTAGAGAAAGGAGAAGAAAAAGGTGCAAACAAAGGTTGGAAAAAGAAAGCGCAATGGCAAAAGAGACGATAAATTCTGGCAATTCCATTTCTAATAATTCTATCATCAATTTATCTTCTGTAATACTAACGAAAGCAGAGGAGCAACTCTTAGCACTTGGGTTAAATTATTGTCCAGGTCAGGATTTTAATTATGCAAGTACGCGTATTGAAGTGTATTGTTTTATTAGAAAATTGAAGCTCAAAAAATTCTTTGCGCTTAAATCTAGTAAGAACAAAACGGATTCTGACGATATCAGCAATGCCAATGCTGATTCTGCACTTGCTGCATCTGACATTTCCACTCTACTGACACTACATGATTTAAATGAAGCAACAGATTCACAACCTTCTGGCACTGATTCGGACCTGACCACTCAAATAAGGTTACAAAAAATTCATTTGACACAGAAAGGGGCAGGTCTGAGTCCATATAAATCTAAATCATGTTTTGTTCCTCTAATGCCAAAAGATGCAGTAGATGTTTTTCATGACTGTGTAATTGAAGAAATTAAAAAATTGTACATTCAAAAAAAGAAAAATGCATCATAAAAGAAATGAATATGTCAATTTAATGAAAGAATTGGGAGAAAACAACGAGTTCATAATAAAAAAATCAGATAAAGGTGGCAATTTAGTTATCTGGCCGAAAACTTGTTATGTGGAAGAAGCCAATAGACAACTATGTGATTCCAGTTGTTATGAAAAATCTTCAATTAAAGAGTACAACAAAGCTAAAGAATCTCTCTTGAAACATCTGGCACAATGGCGACGAGAGGGATTAATTTCTACAGAAGAGTATAAATTCATGAATAATGAATTTCCTGTCCTTCCCGTGTTGTATTTAATCCCAAAAATACATAAAGGAACAATGCCAGTGCCTGGCAGGCCCATTATATCGGCTATAAATAGCATGGGAGAACATACAGGCCAATACATTGATTTCTTCTTGCAAGACATAGTAAAAGACTTGAGAAGCTATGTAAAAGATACCAGCGACTTTCTTGTTAAGATCAGTAAACTATTATGGACAGATGATATGTTATTAATTACTTGTGACATAGAGTCGCTTTATACTAGTATTGATCATAAGATAGGCTTAAATGCTATTAAATACTTTTTGGATAAAAGGTCATGTGAACTCTACGAACATAACAAAGTGATTTTGGATCTCATTGATTGGTGCCTCAATCATAATTTTTTCCTATTTGGGAAGGATTTCTATAGACAACTTAGAGGTGTTGCGATGGGGGCCTGCTTCTCCCCCAGCTATGCATGTTTACACGTAGGCTGGTGGGAGGAGCAGGTCCTCAAACAAGAACAAAGAGATAGGTTTGACGATAATGTTATTTGTTATCTGAGATATATAGACGACATCTTTATTTTATGGAAGGGAGAAGAGAAAGAAGCGGTAGACTTTATTAAAACTATGAATTTAAACTCTATGAATCTTACCTTCACATCACACATGAGTAAAGATTGTATTGAATTTTTAGATGTTAAAATCTATGTTAAAGACAACAAATTGGAAACAACTTTGTTTAGGAAACCAACCGCTGGCAACGTTACTCTTCATGCAACCAGTGCTCACCCTAAGCATCTAATAGCAAGTATTCCTTATGGCGAAATCTTGCGACTAAAAATAATCTGTAGTGTAGAGAGCGATTTTGAAATCTGCCTTAAGGAAGCTATGATAAGAATGAGAGCACGTGGATATTCAGAAACCACACTAAATGAGGCTATGAAAAAAGCCAATGCATGCCCCAGAATAAGTCTATTCAAGAACAATTCTATGACTGAGCCTGCTGTTTTAGTGGATTCTTCCACTCCTATTGAGGTAGTAAACAAGGATGGTCCTAGATTAATTACTACTTACAGCAGAGATGAAAGAAAAATTAGGTCAATTGTTAAAAAGAATTGGCCTATCGTGCTTACTGATCCAGTACTCAATAGTAGATTGCCTGTTACTCCATCAATCACTTTTAGAAGAGCAAGGAACATGGGTGCCATTTTAGATACAAGCAGCCCTGAGAATAAACAGACAAGTAGTTGGCTAAAACCTGCTCCAGGGTTTAGAAAATGTTCGAGCTGCATAGCATGCAAGTTTGGTATTAATACGACTTGCTATCATACTCCTTTCAGTGACAATGACATAGCTATCAAAGGGAGTTTTAATTGCAAGACCGAATTTGCAGTTTATGTATTAACGTGCACTTGTGGTCTTCACTACATTGGTAGTACAAAGCTTCAAGTGCATGTAAGAATTTTACAACATCTGCGAGCAATTGTGCATAGTGATCCTACATATCCTGTAGCTCGTCATTTTAAAAGAGTTCATAATAATGATGTGACTTGCCTTACATATTATGTAATAGGAGCAGTGGCCAAATCAAGACGGGGTGGCAATAGGGAACGCAAACTAAGACAAATGGAAACTAAAATGATCCTCGAATTCGACAGTAAATGGCCTAACGGCTTGAATAATACAGAGGACATGTATAATTTTCTATAATTTTCTATAATTTCCATAAATATTTGTTAACAACATTTATTATGCAGTTTCCTTACAAAGTCCCACTGATATCTAAATGTTGTATTAGGGTTCTATAGTACAATAGACGCAAATTTTTAACATTATAGCTAATAAATTTGGTTATAAAATAATCATTGATACCTCGAAAACCGCTTTTTGCACATTTTTAAAATTTGCACTATTTTTGTAATATGATGGATTTTGCCGTTCGTATTTATATGATTTTAACAATATTTATCAGATTAAGATTTTATATTGTTATTAATATACATACATGTAAAATAATATTTTTTAAAATCTTTCTATTGCATTTTAATTAGATTATTGTATTTTTGCACAATTTGTACTGAGTTGCACGATTAGCCTTTGCTGCTATGCACTTTTTTGCACTTTAATGGGTCCTTTCTGTAAATGTACTATACTAAAAAAGCAGGTATTCAATTGTCTCACAAATTATTCAGGATTCATCCTGTAATATTGCAGTATTAATTTTAATGTGCGGTCCAGTTGTCTCTTTTAGAAATGGTGTTTTTATACAGATATAATATTTCATCATTTTTTAACTGGTTCATTTATTTGTATGAAGCATATGTATTTATACAGTAATATTCATATTAAATTATTAATATTCTTACGATTGTTTAAATTGTTATAATGCACTAATAATATTGAAACGTTATGGTTTATATGCAATTTTCGAGACAATTGTACTACATATTGTATAGTCTTTTTTCCATGCACATGATCATGTGACACGGAACACAGGGAGGCGGGGATTCACTGGGAAGTTGCATTTAAAAAAGAAGGTTCAGGCTAATTTTCCGTATGTGATCAAGGGCTTTCGAGCCCGAAACGTGTCATTTCATGAGAAACATGGTTGAATAAACTACTTGCCTGAATTTATTTATTTATTTATTTATTTAGAGTTTTTATAGAGCGCGAACTTGACCCGTTAGGGTATCAGAGCGCTTTACAGGAATCTGCAGTAATAGACAAAAGACTTGGGGTGGGTGGAGGGAGGGGGGTGCTGGCAACATAGGGGATAAGATGAGAAATAGTTACATTTTACATTTACAATATACAAAAGCAGGTACCGGAGACCATGGAGGGGAGCACGGAGGAGCCGGGTGGATGATGTGTGGTATTCCAGGGGGATGCCTTAGACTGATGTGGAGCAAGGACTCTGGATGATTAGAAAGTAATGTTTAGGCGAGGAATTTGCCCATTAGGAAGGTTTTGGCATCTTTTTGAAGCGAGCCAGAGAAGGGATTCGTCTAATGGCGGGCGGGAGAGAGTTCCATATTCTTGGTGCGGCTCCGGAGAAAGCCCGATTATAGGTTTTCTTTTTCCGAAAACATGCAGGTTGGAGCAAGAGGTCTCTGGTTGACCGGGAGTTTCTGTTTCCTCCGGATAGCACAAGTTCGAGTTGGTCCGTCTCTCCTTCTTCGCCGCCTGGAGGTTGCGGGAGTTTTATATTTTACTTGGATATATATATATATATATATATATATATATATTATCTACTGGCGGTCGCCAGTAGATAGTTATAGTTAGGACCTATTTTCCATAGGAAATCCGCGACATTCTATTTGAAATAACTCTTGCTTCGGTTGATGAATCTTCGCGAAATTTTCAAACTTTATGGCCCGCTCCGGTCCGCTCCTACCCTGAAAGTCTCAGGGTGATTCGTCAAGCGGGGGCCGAGAAAAAAGGGGGGTCCCAAACGTGTTTTCCCCATTCATTTTCCCATAGGAAACTTTAGACACGGCTACAGCCCGAACTGCTGAACGGAATTACACCAAATTTGGCAAAGAGGTAGTTCTTGGTTCAGAAAGAACCCTTTTGTTAAATGGTGTAAATCCGCTCAGTAGTTCCTGAGAAAATCAAAAGTTAAGTCACATATATATCTATGGCCGAGTAGGGTCCGCGTACCCTCCAGACCACGAGCTGCATGCTAATTGGCTGTCAAGTGGCTGTCAACACTCCAAATCAGGAAGTGTTGGCAGCCATTTTGTCCCTCGGTAGAACCGAGGTACAGAAACAAGTGCGCAAAGCGCAAAAAGGGGGCAGGGTAGAAACACCCTGACCCCCTAGGTCTGCTCAGGGCTTCCCACAAGGACCCCTGGGCAGAAAAAGCATTTTTTTAAAAAATCGGCAGGATGCGCTCAGGGTGCGTGGATCCTGCCGATTAGAAAAAACCCCAGAAGAAACAAGTGCGCAAAACGCACAAAGGGGGCAGGGTAGAAACACCCTGACCCCTAGGTCTGCTCAGGGGTCCGACAAGGACCCCTGGGCAGAAAAAATCGGCGGGATGCGCTCAGGGTGCGCGGATCCCACCGGAAAACGAAGCGCGGTCTCCCGCGCTTCGTTAGCTAATTGGCCCCGGGTGGGCCAAGTCCCGGGGCATGCAGGGGTTTCTTTTTAATATGTGGGGGCTTCTAAGGCCCCGGGGACTGTCACCCCCGGGGCTTAAAAAAATAATGGTGCGGGAGGGCTCTTTGCCCTCCCGCTGCCCCGGGACCGCCACCTCCCCGGGGCTTCTTTTAAAATGTTTTAACCTGTGTGGGGGCTCCAGCCCCCACACGCCCGGGACTGCCACCTCCCGGGGCACTAAGAAATTTAAAATGGGGGTCCGTTTTGGACCTCGAGCCCCGGGGACCACCACCTCCCCGGGGCTTTCTAATGTGGGGAGGGGGCCACGCGGCCCCTCTTGGAGCCTATGGTGGCCCTGGGGACCGCCACCCCCAGGGCCAGCTCCTGCAGTGTCCCGGGTGCCTACCCCGGGACACTGCTGTTTGCAATGACAGGACGGGAGCCTCGCGGCTCCCGTTTTGTCATTGCAAATTGCTTTTCCACATGGGGAGCAGCATCTTAGCTGCTCCCCATGTGGAAAAGCAATGCCGGCTCCCGTAGGACACGGGGAGCCGGCGGGACTGTGGGGGGTTTGGGGACCCCCCCACAGTCCCCAACAAGAGGCCAGGCCCCGGGGGATGGGGTCCCCGGAGCCATAAGTGGCCAGAGAGGGGGGCCACGCAGCCCCCCCTCCCCTAAAAAAAATAAAAAAAATATATTTAAAGGCCGGCCCCGGGGATGGGGTCCCCGGGGCCTTAAATGGCCTGAGGAGGGGGGCCACGCAGCCCCCTCCACATTTTTAATTAAAAAAAGAGGGCTTGCCCCGGGATGGGGTCCCCGGGGCCAATACAGGCCCAGGGAAGGGGGCCACGCGGCCCCTTCCCGTTTTTTAAATTTTATTAAAAAAAAAAATCCTCAGGCCCCGGGGGATGGGGTCCTCGGGGCAAAAAGTGGCTGAGGAAGGGGGCCACGCAGCCCCCTCACAATCAAAAACAAAAAACAAAAAAGACCGGCATCGTGCCGGAGGCCCCGCCCCTCCCTGCAGCACTCTGCAAACGCGCCCCTGGCGCGTTTTGAGAAGGGAAGTAATTCCCCTTGAATACTGGGGGTCCCTGGGGGCAAACTAGCCCACCAGGAACCTCCAGTATGCGCCAGGGGCTGCGTTGCAGAGAGGTGTACAGAGGCCATGCCCCTTTTACACCTCTCTGCAACGCAGCTCTGTGGCGCTTTTGGAAGTACATGGTGGGCTAGTTGGACTCCAGGGACCCTCAGGATTCAAGGGGACTTAATCCCCCAACTTAAAACGCGCCACGGGGCGCGTTTGCACAGTGGTGAAGGGAGGGGCGGGGCTTCAGGTGACATGTGTGCAAACAGGCCCCGTGGCGTGTTTTAAGATGGGGAATTAAATCCCCTTCAATCCTGAGGGTCCCTGGGGGCCAACTAGCCCAACAGGTACGTCCAGAAAGCGCCACAGAGCTGTGTTGCAGAGAGGTGTAAAAAGGGGTGTGGCCTCTGTACACGTCTCTGCAACGCAGCCCCCTGGCGCATACTGGAGGTTCCTGGTGGGCTAATTGGCCCCCAGGGACCCTCATGATTCAAGGGGACTTAATCCCCCAAACTTAAAACGCGCCAGATGTCACCTCAGGCCCCGCCCCCTCCCTTCACCATTGTGCAAATATTCCTCTAAAATCAGCCGAAATACGAATTCCGATTTACTCACCTGTTATCAGGAGAGACCTCAGTGCTGCATCTTTCAGCCCAGTACTGGTCCTGAAAAGTAATTCTAACTGTACTTACCAGTAACTTGAATTTCCTTCCATAGGCTAACATTGACTGGTTTCACTTGGAAATTCTTCTAAGTGTGCAGATTTGGAACTTTATAATATTCCTCTAAAATCAGCCGAAATACGGATTCCGATTTACTCACCTGTTATCAGGAGAGACCTCAGTGCTGAATCTTTCAGCCCAGCACTGACCCTGAAAAGTAATTCTAACCGTACTTACCAGTAACTTATATTTCCTTCCATAGGAATCCATTGTCTGGTTTTCAGCAGAAAAGTTTCAAAGTGTCGATTTTCACAAATTACAAATATTCCTTAAAAATCGCCTGCATGACTTAAACGCATTCTTTCAACTGTTTACAGGAGATGCACCAGTGCTGGATCCAGGATCCAACACTGAGTAAGAAAAAGTAACAATAACACTACTGCTAAGTGAATTTCCTCCCATAGGATAACATTGGTGATTCTATGTGAAAAAGTTTCTGTCAACTTTTAAAATACAATAATATTCCTTAAAAATCAGTACTGTAACCAAAACGCTTTTACTCAACTGTTTACAGGAGATGTCCCAGGATTGAATCTAGGATCCAGTCCTGTGGTTAGAAAAGTAATCCATAAAGTAACTAATTGCATTTAACTAGAAATTCACATTGAGGTCAATGTTGCATTGTGTTTGAAATTGTGTTGCCCATTGCAACAACTGTAACTACTGTACTTAAAACTCTATTGCCTATTTGCAAACTATTTAAACTAAAGTAATTCATTCTGAGAAAGTATATTTTGTAATGTAATGTATAATGTAATTACAATGTAATTTAATAAATAAAATATCTAAAAATAAATAGTTTTAAAAAATGTAGTAAATCAGTATCAAAAAATAAATATAACAATTAATACATTTAAAAATTGTCATTTACAAAACCTTTGAAATTCACTGAAAAAACCATAGGTTTTAGGGGCGTTATAGTTAGAAATTAGCATTTAAAAAACCTTTGAAATTCACTGAAAAACCATAGGTTTCAGGCACGTTATAGTTAGAAATTAGCATTTAAAAAACCTTTGAAATTCACGGAAAAACCATAGGTTTCAGACACGTTATAGTTAGAAATTAGCATTTAAAAACCTTTGAAATTCACTGAAAAACCATAGGTTTTAGGGACAGTTATAGTTAGTTGGACATTTCACTCGTACAAAACCCGTGAAATTCCCCGTTATAGTTAGTTCAGCTAACTATAACTCGCGCCCGCAATGCACTGCTGATGACGTCACATATTACATCACTCATGACATGGTCAGTGACATCACTGATGACATCTCAAATGACATCACTGATGACATCACTGATGACATCATCCACGTGATAATCTGATGCACCTCCTCACACCCTAATATAACCTTTGATACACCCACTCTGCCCGTATCTGCAGCCCTTTCAATCAGCTATCATTACCATCCCCTGCGTGTTTTCAAAATTATTTGGCTTCCGGTGTGCCTCTTAGTGAAACAAACATTGCACGCTGGGATATGTAGTGCTCGCTTTTATTTAATTAGATACCCTCCATTGGGTTTGGCTGCTAAATACAAAATCTGGAACAGTTTTATCGCCATCCATTAGGCTTTAGGATAGGACTCTGTATGAGGCACACCGGAAGCCAAATAATTTTGAAAACACGCAGGGGATGGTAATGATAGCTGATTGAAAGGGCTGCAGATACGGGCCTCTGAAGAGATGCCGAATGCATCGAAACGCATCAGGACAGGAACGATATGCAGGGATGGGAAGATGTATGCCTTCGGAAAAGAAAGTTGGAAACTTACCTGATCTAGAGTGCGGTCCTAAAACTTGGGAAACCTTGGATGGAATATATATATATAGATCTATATATATATATATATATATATATATCCACGAACTAGGCAGACACTTCAGCTACAACATCGGAGAGCACACACGGATAGATTGTTTTGCTGGATGCTTTATTGTGCAGACTCCCCCTGACAGACGCGTTTCGCCTAACGGCTTTTTCAATGTCAATATTTTCAACATTTCACGCGATATTTAAAATCCACATACATCACGTGTTTTTCACACTAAACATAAAAGTTGGACTTACGCAACATTCGATATAAAATTCATGGCGGCCATCTTAAAACATGTTATTTACAAAAGTGCTGTAACCCAAAGTGCTAAGTGCTGTGCAAAAAAAAATATATATATATATATATATATATATTCACTGAAAAAACCAAAGGTTACAGGGACGTTATAGTTAGGCTGACATTTCACTTGTACAAAACCAGAGAAATTCAGCTGTTATAGTTAGTGAGCTAACTATAACTCGCGCCCCCGCAATGCACTGCTTATGACCTCACATATTACATCACTTATGGCATGGTCAGTGACATCACTGATGACATCTCAAATGAGATCACTGATGACATCATCCGGTGACTGTGAGTGTTTTTAAAAAGTTTGAGTGTTAAATTAAATACCTAAGGATATTGGTGAATCAGTGGGAGTATGAGTGCCTGATTGCATGACTCAGTGGGTGCGTGACTAAATGTATAAGTGAGTGATTATTTGTCTCAGTGAATGTATGGGTGAGTGACTGGTTGTGTGAATGTCTGTATGGTCTGTCAGTTGGTGTATAAGTGACTGTATGGGTGCATGAGTGGGTATGTGAATTTATGTATGGGTAAGTGATTGGTTGTCTGAGTACCTCTATGGGTATCCAAGTGTCTGTGTGGGTGGGTGATGAGTGAGTGGGTGTCAGTGGCTGTATGGGTTGGTGAGTGCATGTGTGTGGGGCTGTATGGGTGAGTGAGTGTGTGTATGGCTGTGTTGGTGAGTGAGTGCATGTATCAGTGCTATATGGGTGAGTAACTAGGAATGTGAAAAGCAGTATAGGTGAGTTTTAGAATATATGAGTGACTATATGGGTGAGTGAGTGAATAGGAGAGTAGCTGTATGGGTGAGTGTGTGCTTGTGTCAGTGACTGTATAGGTGAGTAAGTATACATTAGTATCTGTATGAGCAAATGAGTAAGTGTGTGTGTAACTGTGTGCATAAGTGGCTGCGTGATTGACTGTATGGGTGAGTGAGTAGGTGTGTGAGTAGCTCTATGGGTGACTGACTCAGTGTGTGAGTGGCTGTGTGGGTTTATGTGTGGATATGTCAGTGGCTGTATTAGTGAGTGAGTGAGTGGGTGTATGAGTGGCTGCATGGGTGAGTGAGTGGATGTGTGTGTTGATCTATGAATCAGTGAGTGTCTGTGCAAGTACTGATATGTATGTGTGAATGGGTTTGAGAATGGTAGTATGGTCATTGGAGTGGGTGTATGAAAGGTTATATGGGGGTGTGAGTGGGTGTGTCAGAGATTCTGTGGATGACGTCATCAGTGATATAATCAGTGAGATATCATGAGTGATGCAATATGTGACATCATAAGGAGTGCATTGCCTGGGTGCGAGTTATAGTTAGCTCACTAACTATAACATCTGAATTTCGCTACTTTTGTACAAGTGAAATGTCAGCCTAGCTATAATGTCCCTGTAACCTTTGTTTTTTTTCAGTGAATTTCAATGGTTTTTTAAGTAGTAGTTACATTTGCAGAGTGGTGGAGAAAGGGGTCGAGCCCCTGACTAGCTATTAGGAATCCCACTGTGTTAGACTTACTGGAGGTACTAGGAGGGCTATATCTGGGGGTCAGGGTATTCCTACCCTGCCCCATTTTCTTTATATTTACTTTTTTCTGGGACTCTGCTTTGAGCGGAGTCCGAAGATGGCTGCCAACACTTCCAAGTTGAAGTGTTGGAAGCCAATCAAATTTTAGTAGGATCTGCAAGACCACTGCAAGGACTCACGTCCCCAGATATATATATATTATTTGAAGTTAGATATCTACAAAACTACTGAACGGGTTTACACCAAAACACAAAAACGCATGCTTTATGGACCAACATGTAGTTTTCTGCCAAATTTGGAGTAATTCGGTTCAGCAGTTCGGGCTGTAGTCATGTTCAAAAAATGAAAAATCCTGATAGACTTAACATGGGGAAAACATGTTTTGGGACCCCCTTTTATTCTCAGCCCCCCCCCCCCCTGACGGATCATCCCAAAACTTTCAACACAGCAGCTGAACCAAAAAGGGAACGTTTTGTGAAAGTTTTGTGGCAATTCGTCTAATGGGACCAAATGTCAAAACAAAAATTACTTTTCCTATGGAAACTTTGGTCACAGCTATAAATACCTACTGGGGACCGCGTTTACACACATACATATATATACACAGATACATATGTATACATATTTATACATATACAAATAGATATATATAAAGCTTATAAATAAATATCAGTTTTCAAGTTTTTTCTCCCAAGCATATTGTCTTGCCCTGCCTTCAGTGTGCTGTTCAGTTTGTTCCATAGGTAGGGGCCCTAGCCTCCGAAATCCATAACTATGTTTCATGTACATGTAAGTCCACTGATTGATCAAGTGTATAGTTATTGTTCACAGGTCATAGCCTTTGCAAAGCGGCGTGTCAGTTTTGCTTGTTTCCGAAACCTTTATCCCAATATGCTACATGGCCAGTCAGGTTATTTTAAATGAGATCCTTGAATCCACCAGGAGCCTTTAGATTGGTTTTATGTAAACTATATTTCTGGAATGAATGTACAGTCTCTCATTTTGAAGCTTTTGCAGTCGGTCTACGATCGGTAAAAACATACATACATATACACACATTAGGTATGGGTAGCACTAAGGAGATTTTTGGGTTCATGGATGGGTAGTGGTAATTTATTTATTTATTTAAAGTTTTGGATAGCGCGAACATGACGAAGCGGGTATCAGAGCGCTTTACATACGGGTTGTGGAAGACATAGGAAGATATCTGAGGGAGAAAAGTAAGGCAATATACATCAGGAACAAAAATGACATAATGGGGGCGACATTGGGCCATAACAAATGTCAGGTAGTAGCTAAAACAGCTAAACAAGATAGGAGACAAGAGGAAAAAAGCTTCTAATTCAGTGCAGTGTTCATTAGTAGAGCTTTAACTTCCCTTTTGAAGGCAAATGTTGAGGGAATCAGTCTTGTTTCCACAGGTGGGAGTTCCAGATTCTCGGGTCAATGCCAGAGAATGTATGATTGTAGGTTTTCAGTTTTTTTAAATTTCTTCGGCTAAGGCAGCAGTGTGCTGGTGCTCCTTGAGGGCCGGGTGCCACCCGATAGTTCGAGCTTATTTGTCAGGTAGAGAGGAGTATTGAAGTGTAGTGCTCTATGGGTCATACAAGCAATTTTTAACTGGATCCTTGCCTCAAATGGAAGCCAGTTGAGCGATTTCAGGTCCGGCGAGATGCGGTTGGTTTTCTTGGAACCAGTGATGAGTCTAGTCGCAGCATTCAGAGATGCTCTGAGGGGGGCTAAACTGAGTTTCAGAAGTCCGCATAGAGTAGCACTGCAGTATTCTAGTCTAGAGATGACTAGTGCTTGCACCGCCGATTTGAAGTCATCTTGGGGAAGGTAGGGCTTGAGTTTTCTGAGGATGCTCAGTTGGAAGTTCGCTCCTCTGGTAGATGCTCTGATGTGATCTTGCATGTTTAGATTCTTATCTAGCACAACTCCCAGTGATTTCGTGGAATCAATGATGTGTGGTGTGCAGTTGAGAGCGGTGAGGTTACTTAGATATTTCACAACAGTGGGGGTTTGCCTAGTGGGTGAAATGAGGAGGAATTCCGTTTTAAGGGTGTTTAGTTTGAGGTGGTTGGAGGTTAGCCAATTTAGGGTTTTGAGCAGTATTCCGATGAGTGACTTGATATCTTCGGGGGAGGATATTTTCATGTACAGTTGGGTGTCATCCGCATACATGTGATATTGGATGTTGGATGCTTTGAGGATTACAGTCAGTGGTTCAATGAAAATGTTAAAGAGCGTGGGGGAGAGTGAGGACCCTTGGGGGACACCCAGAGTGCAGGGACTGGAGTTGGATAGAGTTTGATTGGATTTGACTCTTTGCGTTCTGTTGTTAAGAAAAGAGGCAAACCATTTTAGGACCGTGCCTGAGAGCCCCATCCTGCATTCCAAGAGGTTAAGTAGATTGTCATTTTTGACAGTGTCAAAAGCAGATGAGAGATCGAGTAGTATTAGTAGGCAAGCTTCATTCTGGTCAAGCAAAGTGAGAGCATCGTCCACTATATGAGTGATGGCCGTTTCAGTGCTGTGGCCAGTGCGGAAGCCCGATTGGAATTGGTCGAGAAGTTGGAATTGCTCAATGTGTTTGCGAAGTTGTACATGTACACATTTCTCAAGGAGTTTTGCCAGGGTAGGGATGTTTGTGATTGGTCGATAGCTAGACAGGTCTTCAGGGTCCGCCGAGGGTTGTGTGAGAATAGGGAGCACTAGGCCAGCCTTCAGGCAGTCCGGGATCTCACCTTGAAGAAGAGAGGCGTTGATGATCTTGAACCAGAGCGGGACTAGTGATCCTATCATTTATTTAAGGAAGTTGGGGGGAAGGGGGTCATTGAAGTGATTTGAAGGTTTCAGGGTCGAGAGTATGCTGAGGATGGCAGTGTCATTGAGGGGAGTGAATTGACTCCAAGAGGCATTGTTTTTGGGGGAGAAACAGGGCGGAGTGAGAGGGGGCGTGGGTACGGAGGAGTCAGGAGAGGGTGAGAGTTCGATTAGAGCAGACTTTAGATCTGATTCGATCTTACTCGCCTTTTCGAGGAAGAAGTCAGCAACAGCATCACAGTTTGGCTGAGGGCAGGAGATGTGCAGAGCTTGAATAGAGGTGTTATTGTATTGTAATTTAATCAGCTCAAATAGCCGTTTCGGGCAATTTTTGGCTTTGTCAAGTTGGGATTTGAAGAAGGTTGCTTTCGCCATTCGGATGAGTTTGTTGTATCTACTCCTTTTTAGTCTTAGAGATTTTAGTAGACCAGTGGATGGAGTGGATCTCCAGGCGAGTTCTGCTAATCTCAGGCTGCGTCTGTCAGCATTTAGGCTGTCATTGAACCATGGTTTGGAGTCTTTGATGGGTTTTCTTTTTAGTTGAAGGGGGGCAGTTGCATTCAGGGCAGACAACATGGCGTTGTTATAGTGCTCAGTGAGGTCGTGAACGTCGTCCATGTTTGCAGGCGGCGGTAAGGCGATATTGCAGCGAGATATGAGCTCATTTACGTTTGTATTATGGAGCGATCTTTTCCACTGTTTTTGTTTTAGTGGTGTGTTCTTTTGGAGTTCCAACTTACAAGGATACGGAAGTTGATATAGTGATGGTCCGACCAGTCACAGGGGAGAATAGATTCGAGATGAATGGAGTTGGGATTGGAGATGATTAGATCAAGGGTCGAGCCTAAGATGTGCATGGGACTGTCACAGAATTGAGTCAAGAAGAGGTCAGTTAGGAAGTTTTTGAGAATGTAAACCGCCTGATCATGCGGGTCATTCCAATGGAGATTGAAGTCACCAAGGAAGATCTGGGGGCAGTGTCGGTCTAGGTTGGAGGAGATGGTTTCCATAGTTTGTTCAATTAGAGGGAGGTTGTCTCCTGGGGGATGGTAGAAGATGTGCAGGCTGCATAAGGGTCTATGTTTGCTAGTGATGTCTATGCATAAATATTCACAGGAAGAGAGATTAGCTGAAGGGGACTGTTTTGCTGAGAGAGAATTGTGGTAGACACAGGCTATGCCACCTCCCGTTTTCTTAACTCGATCGAGTCTGATAATGTTGTGGCTGGGATGGACTAGAATGTCAAGGATGGGGCCTGAGGAGTCGGTGAGCCAAGTTTCGGTGAGGATAAGGAGGTCAAGTTCCTGAACAAGGATGAGATCTGCAAGGTCCGTGGCATGTTTCACCGCTGATCTACAGTTGAGTAACATGCATTTCAGGTGTGATTTGTAGTCGTTGAACAAGGGCTGCGTAGTGGGGATCTGCATGAGGTTATTAATGTTTAAGGCATTGGCGTTGAGTCTGGGAGCTCTATGTGGGTTAGATGTGATGCTTTGGATAGCCTCCGTGATGCCTTGCTTGGGATAGGTCGATCCAGGGGCATTTAAAGGGGTGGTTAGTGAAGTTCTAGAAGTGACTGAGATGGACGTATGAGGGGCGTTGTAAGCTCGGAAGAGGGAGAGAATATCTGATTCTGATAATTGATTTTTGGATCTGGCGGGTCTAGATGGGGCATTAGGGTAGGGAGTGGTATTCCAGTTCTGGTCTGGGGGTTTCAGCCCGGGGTCGCTCGGTGACATAATGGAAGGAGGTGGAAGATTATGGTGGTGTTGGATCATATGCAGGATCTCCTGCGAGGTCTTGTTGGAAGAGAGATCAAGGGCCAGCTCCGCGGTGGTGTTAATGAGATTTTGAATGACTGTTTTGAGATTTAGAAGTTCCTGGTTTATTTCCTTGAGCTTAGCAGCAGGATCCGAATGTGGATTATGGCTCTTGTGGAGGGGAGGAGGAGGGTTGTCCATTTGGGTGGTCGTAGACGAGTTCAAGGCAGGGGGACGAAGGGGAGGTGGGACATCCCCTGAGGAGGACTTCTGTCTCTGATGTACGGGAGCGCAAGGTGAGACGGCGCTAGAAGGGAGGTTAGGGGGAACTGATTTCTTGGTGGAGAGTGGGCGAACCAGCTGTGGAGAGAGGGAATTATGTAGGAGAGAGCTAGTGGGAGAGGGAGTGGGGAAGGTGTAGGAGAGGTGGTCAGAGCTAGGGATAACAATTGCTCCAGCATTCCGGGCATGGAGTTGGTCAGGTCTGGGTGGTCGGGGCACGGTGGGTGAGTCTGAGGCGCCTAGGTTTGGCTGAGCTTGGGCCCTGTGAGTGTTGTTCAAGGTATGTGGGGCATTCATCAGGTGGTTGTGGCACACTAGTGAGGGATCAAGGTGGTCCTGAGTCTGGGTTAGGGGAAGGGCGTTCCTAGAGTGAATAGGGGTGTCACTTTGGTCCAGCAATTTTTTAAGGAAGGCGAATCTGTCATCAAAGATGCCCAGGTTGCGATCGGTGGCCTGAATTAGTATAGTCCCATTGTTGTAGATGGATATAGTAGCATTTGCTCTAAATGTGGGTGACGTCACCGCTAAGAGTCTAAGACCGTGAGGAAATTTCTTAGTCGAGGCGATTTTGAGTAAAGAGTGGAACGCCATTCTGCACTGAGCTCTTCTTTTAGTATAAAAGATCAGGTCGCTAGTAATAGCACCTTTTTTTTAGACAGAAGTAGGGGTCAGAGATAAGGGTTTCTGGGTTAGCTTTGAGTAGTCTATGTTTCATAGATTTAATCGCGTTTTTGGAGAGGTTGGTCGGATAATAATTATGTAGCTATTTGTACCTAACTTCTCTAGTCTGGAGTCCAGTCTGTACTGAGCGAGGGAGGGCATGATGGAGAGAGATTAGGTCGCGCGGATTAACTCTAGGTGCAGTTAGTAAATGGTGTGGGAATCGAAGAAAGACGAAGATAATCACCTTCCTAGTCAGTTTGCGACATACCTGTGGTCTTTCGGATCAAAGCGGGGGAGCAGGGCTGGGCTATTGTCATGTATGTCTAGTGGAAGCATAGATAAAAATGCTTTGAGTGTGGGGGAAAGGGTTAGGGTAGTGCCATTGCCATGTATGACTAGTGGGAGCCAAGAGGAGTGAGGCTTTGAAGGCAGGGGACAGGGGACATGTAAGGAAAGATAGAGCGGGGACCTCTAATCTTGTTTGAGCGATTGGGCTGGGGACAGGAGTTCAAGGCGCGGCCATTTTAGGTGAGTCAGGCTACCTGATACAGTGGGCTCCAGACCCACCCCAGGGGAGTGTAGCGAAGCAGGATCAGGTAGGAACAAGTGAGTGAGCGTCATCCCACCTTTTTGGGGTTTGGAGCTCAGCGGGAGCTCAGCGGGAGAGGGAGGTCTCCGAGGAGGTCTTTGGGCCTGCGGATGCTCCGTTGTTTAGGGAGCGGCCATTTTAGATAATTCAGTTTTATGAGATAATACGTGGTCATGCAGTCATGTTATCACAATGTTGGAGCTCAGCGGGAGCTCAGTTTTATGAGATAATACGTGGTCATGCAGTCATGTTATCACAATGTTGGAGCTCAGCGGGAGCTCAGCAGGAGAGGGAGGTTTCCGAGGAGGTCTTAGGGCCTGAGGAAGCACCGTTGTTCATGGAGCAACCATTTTAGATAATTCAGGTTTATGCGATAACACGGGGTCATGCAGTCATGTTATCACAATGTTGGAGCTCAGCGGGAGAGGGAGGTCTCCGAGGAGGTCTTAGGGCCTGCGGATGCACCGTTGTTCAGGGAGCGGCCATTTTAGATAATTTAGGATTATGAGGTATCAGGGTCATGAAATCGGCAATGTTATTACAATGTTGGAGATCAAGGTGCGGGCACTTACCCCATCCTCCGCGTGGCGTGGCAATTCAATATTTGAAACCATCGGTTAAGGGGTAGTAAGGGATTTTTTGGGTTCAGGGATGATTCCAGTTATAGGGTACCAGGAGGGGTTTAGGTTTAAAGGGTGGTTAAAGGAAGGGGGTAGATTATAATTTAAATTAAAAAATATTGAATATCATATATATCATAAAACAGCATAGCTATCATGGTAAGTAGTGTTTGGGACTATATTGATATTAGTTATAAATATTACTTATCATGTAAGAGGTGATGTAAAGTACAGTGTGTTAATACATTGCAATGCAACGGTAATTCCAATTTAATTGCCACAATGTAATCTATTGCATTGTAACTGTCTGAAAAGTAACTACTGATATTTGTTGTGGTGGATGCATTTGGTTGGGATGATTACTGTAGGTGAACATGTACAAACCTTTGAATGGAAGTTGGACTGATAGTCATAATGATTGTTTTTTTCCAGAAGAGATTTGAATGAACGTTTTTACAAACATCAAAAGCCTTGATACTGGGGTGTTACTTCACCAATCAACATACTAAGTGGATCATGTGGATATTGCTAGCCATCAGAACACTGATAACATTGCCATTTACCTAGTACTGAAGGATATCCACCAACTTAAAGGTTCAGACAGTATCACTGATATCACTGAAGGCCGAAATTCAACATATTTTCATAACATTGATGACATCTAGAGAAAATCATCCTATTTTTCCTGACTTCCCAAATGTGTGAGTGGAGAGCTATTGCACAGGGATGTCAGTGAACATTTTTAGTAGTGCAATCATATCGCTGGAATTTTGAGATGCATAAAATTAAATTCAAACGTATCTGCAGTACACATGGATATTACTACATCATAGTCCCTCTTTTCTGCCCAAGTATATCTTCATGCCAAGATTTAAGAAGCTACATTTGAGGCAGACAGTAAATAGTGGATTGGTGCTGTATGAAGTTGATGAGGATCAAACCCATTTTTGAGGGGGGGTAGGAAGGGACATGACTATGGGGCCAATTTACACATTTTATGTACAATGTTGGAGATTAGTCATCATGGACTATGCACATTTTAGATTTAATTCATTACTCTTGGCCATGTGGATTTTTCACAAGGTATGGACTAAAGTTTTCTAAAAAGGTTGTATACCTGGATCTGTGCTGTTCTACATTTTGTGGCCACATTGCGTTCTGCAGATTTACTGGTGAAAGGGAATGGTGAGAGACCATTTGACTTATATTTTGATTGTAAATCAATTTCGTCTTTGAAAGTTCCATACTGAATTTAAAGTAATGCACGCATATTATAACAAGCAGGATTCTAACTTTCAAATTGTTCATAGAAGGGGATTAGATGTTAATTGTAAACATTTTCGTAGGATTAGATGGCACAAGCGTTTTCTTGTCAATATTTTCGAAAATAAACTGCCTATCCCAAAGTCCGTTCATATAGCTCTTGAAATGTTGAACTTTTTTGCATGCCACATTATTGTTGCAGAAGTTTATGTTGCCTGATACTGACGCCACTTTCTGATCAGTTTCTTTATCAAATATCAATTTCACCGTGCTGTGCATTGGCTCGCTAAACTTGACAGCCAATTCCACTTTCATCCTAATGAAACATCATTATTATGTCTCCGGGACTTTCCACTAATTATGACTTACATTCTGCATTACATATATTTGTATTGCAATTGCTTTCCCTTTTGTCATTCAGCCTGTTGTTTCAAATGCATTTAACAGCTCTCTGATACAATGTGACAGTTTGTTTCTATGCGCCACTTTAAACAGCAATTCAAGAAATAATGTTTTTCCGGTCCCTAGAACTTGAATAATGCTGAAACTAAGGGCCTTATTTAAAGTTTGGGTCATGGGGGAAATCCACCAAAAAGTGGTGGATGTTAGCCTATTTAGAGGTCCTAAGCCCTCTAAGAGGGCTGACAGGACATCTGAAAATGTTTGACCGATGCCCCACACCCATCCAAACTCTAAATAAGGCCCTATCATTTTTTAATTAGTTGGGATTTGGTATGTAGTGCTTTACTCCATCTTCAGTCAGTAATTTCTTTTTTGTTATATTGCCTCCCTTTACAAACGGATTTCTGCTTCTGCATGCCCTTCCTTACATTTAAAACTTGTCTTTTTCTGTGGAACTTTCCACTTCGTGCACAGTTATGCATGTTATTTTTTTTTTTACATCTTCATTTCTTGATGTATGTTCTGTAAATTATCTATTTTTTGGCAGATGGAGGTTGCGCCCTCGAAGGTTGCGGGATGTGTCTTTATTAGACCTATCAACTTCTGTATTGGGACATAATATAAGCATGCCAATATGTGTTGGGGCTACTGCAATGCAGAGGATGGCTCATCCTGATGGAGAAACAGCTACTGTAAGAGGTATACATCTTTTGACACAAAATGCATTTCCACAATTGCAGTACACATCTGAGTAATAATAATATTTCTTTTAATCAAATGCCTCCCTTTTTGTTAAGAATGGAATCAATTTGTGACAAATGGAAGCATTAATCTTGAACAAATATTCAAAGCTAATGTCCTCCACTACTGAGGTCTTTTTAAAGAAAGACACTATTTTGAGGGAAATGCAATGCCAGCGGGACAGTGTGTGTAACTTAAAAGCACAAACCTAGAAAAAGCAGTAGTTGCAAAGATTATGGGATTGATAAAATGTGTTCTGCCTTTGCTTGCATTCACATCTTTTTCAACAGCTGGATGATTTGATGGAGAGGGTGCCAGGAAAGAATAGTGGTCAAAGTCGTCAAGAATGTTATCTTAGGAAGTAATTTTCTTTTTATTGACTCTCAAATCCTCCCAATGGGGCAAGGCAGAATTGTGATGACAGCTAGGATTCCTCAAAATTGGACACGTTTTTTTGGGTCCTGCTGAAACCCTGATATTTGGTACTAAAAGCTTAGAGCGGAACAAACCTGAAAAATGTAGATGCCAACGGTTGCTTTACCATTCGTATAAATGTAAAGCCTCATCCTGGCTTCAAGTTCCAGGTTCAGACTTAAGGCCTGATTTAAGGTTTGGTTAATGATACTCCATCTATTAGGATCACAGTGGACATTACCTCTGCCACCCTGGGGCTACTGTCCTCAAATTTAGACATCACTGCCAGCCCAGTGGTCATCTCTGTACATTGAAAGGGACTGCAATTCCTTTGACTGTACAAAGAGTTTGGCTGCCAGCCACAGTCGGTTTTGATGGCCACTCACCAAACTTTTCCAAAAGTTTTGTTTTTCATAAACACATTTCCAAAGCAGGAGTTTGTTTCTGGAAAAAAACACAATGACCCCCACACCCTGGAAGTATTTTTTCATTTAAAAAACCCCTAATAGTGGCGATTGCTTGCTTCTTAAAAATGTAAAAAAGACTGTCCCTGGTGCACAGAGACCTTTCTCCCCGCATGCTTGGGACATGTTAGGTGCATATTGGATGTCCCAGCCAGCGCTGGATGGGTCTACCAATGCTGAAGTGCATAAGCCTTCTGGCGAATGGGCCACTGGCTAAAGGTTCCCAACAAAACATTTGTGGAATGATAAAATCCCCTCTATAAATAATACTGAGGAAAACAAAAAAAATGATGGTTGGAATGCTTCAATTAATGTCAGTCAATGGTAATTATTCAGGATAACTGTCAGTCGAATTCTTTTGTTTTGCCCACTATTCCAGGCTACACTCCGACTAGTTGTGTTCCAATTCCCTTGGTCATGCTTCGGCAGAAATAATGCAGCCTGAATAGTCAAGCCATGTACCATCCAGATGGGAACACAAGCAGCCCAAGACTGGTTGTGGCTTATTTAGCCCTATTAGTAAGGTGTAGCCTGATTTCTAGGGCACAGTGGGCCTTTGGCCCACATCTGTGCACAGCCATAACACTTACGATTTCACACCAGGGAAAAAAAGGATGATGTGTGAAAAGCTTATTGTGAAAAATTGGGTTGCTAATTGAGGGGGTGTGAGCCTTTCTCAAGCAGCAGCCACAATCCTTCTCAGGATGAAATACAAAAGTTACTAAATTACCCTGTGCTTAACCCTCTGGTAGCTTGGCACAAAAGCAGTCAGGCTTAACTTATGGACAATGTGTAAAACATTTATGCAGCACACAAACAGTAATAAAATGAAAACGAAACACAAGAAAAATCCCAAACCAATTTTTAAAAATAGAGTAAAGTCTAATACATTATTTGACACCAAAATAACAAAAATCTAGTCGGTAGAATGGAGATATGCAATTTCAAAGTATTACATAAAAGTAGCACCAAGAAGCGCAAAGTGGCAAATCTGATTATCTGGTTGCGCCAGACTGGGACAAAGTCACAGGTTCAGGCTTACTGTGATGGAGTGCTGTTAGATATAAAGGGGCCAGGTTAGTCCTACTAAGAATTGGACCTTATTTCCTTGATGCGGAGTGTTGCATATGCTGCATCGGTTCTGATGAGGAGCTACGAGGGCTGCAATGATAGGTCCTGCTTAGAGTTCAGTAGTGCTGCCTCAGTTCTGATAAGAAGCTGCGAGGGCTGCGATGTGCGGTCCTGTGCTGAGATACCCCATGCTGTGTCGGTTCTGATGAGCTGTGAGGTACTGCTGTGTGAGGCCCTGCGTCCAGCTGTGTTGAGTTGTATTGTGCTGCGTTGGTTTAAAGGAAACCCACAGTTGGGCCAGGAGGAGTACACTCTTATGCCACCCAAGGGTACAGAACCTGGGGGGGCCACCTCTTAGAGATCAGGACTTCCATCAGAAGAGGCCATCAGCAGGCTACAGGCAGGTCCAATTGAGTCTAGGCAGCTGGGCAGATGCAGGGCAGGTCTCTGGAGCTTATAATGTCCCTGTAGCTCAGAACAGGAGGCTAGTCAGCTTGCTCTTGGAGTCGCTCTGGTGGTTCTGGATTCAAGGAGCAGGATTAGCCTTCCTTCCTCAGGCAGTAGGGCAGTCCTTCTTGCAGCAGGGCAGCAGAGCAGTCCTTATTCTGAGTCTCCCACAGACCTAGAAGTGATCTGAAGAGTGTGTCTGATGGTACAATATTTATAGTCAGTGCCAGCTTTGAAGTGGGAGAAACGTCTGGAGGTTTTCCCGCACAGAAGAGTCTGGAGTTTCCTGCCCTGGCCCCATAATGTCTGGAATCACAAAAGCACTAGTGTGAAGTTCTTTGTGTGTGTTCTGAGGCAGTGTTTTTTAAGTGCATGTGGGCTATGCACAGCTCCGCCCCATCATCATGCTTGGATGGCCCATCCTGCCTAAACCCAGTCCCTCCATTAGGTTGCTGTCTGGGAGGAATACACAAAGGCCAACTGCCAACTTCCCCTAGGCATGTGACTAAGGAACAGGCTGCAGGCACAAAATGGTTAGGACAAGAAAATGCTAACTTTCTAAAAGTGGCATTTTTAGAGTTGGGACTTTAAATCCAACTCTTCCATTTATTTTTATTTATTTATTTTGGAGGTTTTGTATAGCGCGAACAAGACCCTTGCGGGTATCAGTGCGCTTTACAGGGCAAATATAGGTGACAGCAACACACATAAAAATAATATAGGTTACACTTATACGAAAGTAATCACTAATACAAGTAAGCAAATATAGCAAATATATACATGGATGTGTAACTACTAGTTAAAGCAAATTTGGCCAAGAGAATCGATTTCACTTCCTTTTTGAAAAATGCCGTGGAAGGGTTCTGTCTCGTTTCTGGGGGCAAGGCATGCCAAATCCTGGGAGCCATTCCTGAGAAGGACTGGTTGTATGTTTTCTTCTTGGTAAATCGTTGTGGCTTCAGTAGAAGATTATAGGAGCTCCTGGTAGTTCTGTTACCACACGATAGCACCAGTTTCTCAGCTAGGTATCTCGGAGTTTTGTGATGTAAAGCCTTGTGCGTCATACAGGCAATTTTCAAGTGAATTCCAGCCTCCAAAGGAATCCAGTTGAGGGCACGCAGGTCTGGGGAGATGTGACAGTTTCTTTTGGAGCCTGTGATGAGTCTAGCTGCTGCGTTGATAGAGGCTCTTAGAGGGGCCGTCGTCGATCTGGGAAGGCCGCAGAGAGCGACACTCCCATAATCCAATCTAGGTATTACTAGAGCTTGAACTGCCTGTTTGAAGTCATTTGCGGGCAGGAAGGGTTTCAGTCTTCTCAAGGTGTTCATATGAAAATATGTTCCTTTTGTCGAAGCGCTGATGTGTTTCTGCATGTTTAGCTTATTGTCCAGAGTTATTCCCAGCGATTTCGCTGTGTCGATGATGAGAGGTTGACCGTTGAGTGCTGTTAGGTGCTTCATCCACTAGAGGATGATGGTTGATTGGCTGGGGGGAGTGATTAGGAGGAATTCGGTTTTGAGGGTGTTTAGTTTTAAGTGGTTTTTGGCCGACCAGGTCTGCGTTTTTTGGAGCGTTGAATTAAAAGATTTGATGTCTTCAAGTGAATGGATCTTTATGTAGAGTTGTGCGTCATCTGCATACATGTGCTAGTGGACATTCGAGGAACAGACAAATAACCATCGTCCGCCTGCTCCTTGGTTTACAGAGATCTTAAAAGCAGAAAAAAGCAAATGTAAAAATTTGGAGAGACGTTGGAGAATGAGGTATGCTCCTGAGGACAAATCAATTTACAAAATGGCTCTAAGAGCTTATCATATACTTTGCAAGTCTGCACGCTCTGAATATGTGGCTTCAGTTATCTCCAGAGCACATAATAATTCTAAGCAATTATTTAAGCTTGTAAAAAATTTGTCTGGGGCTGACTGTCTGCCTGCTTCACCTGATTTGAGCGCTCCACACTGTGAGGAGCTTGCTACTTTCTTTTTGAGGAAAGTTGAATTAATTTATGACTCATTTCAAGATTCTACGCCTAATAATGCCTCACAGCTTACCGGAAATCCTCCTTTTCCGACTAATGAGGAGCCTGCACAACCTGACTCGTTTGATGAACACTCTGATAACCTTGTTTGCTGGGCACCCCTAGACACTGATTCCTTTAGGCGAATATTGGCAAGCCTGAAATCTGGCTCCCCTAGAGACCCCATCCCTGTTACTGTGCTTCAGAAATTTGCACCATCATCCTTGCTTTTAATCATGGAGCTACTTAATGCATCTTTAGCAGAGGCTATTGTTCCATCTATTTGGAAACACGCAATGGTTTTGCCGTTGTTAAAGAAGGCCACGGCTGACCCGACGCAATTATCTAATTTTAGGCCCATTTCCCTCCTTCCTGCATTTTCCAAAATTTTGGAAAAGCATGTCAATGCACAATTGACATCTTTTGTGACCTCTCAAAATTTCCTTCATGGTTCTCAATCAGGCTTCAGAGCGGGCTTCTCTACTGAAACCGCTTTGCTTGGGGTCACAGATATGGTGCGCCAGCAGGTTGACGCGGGTGGTACCGTGGCACTTACACTTTTGGATCTAAGTGCCGCATTTGACACTGTATCACATTCTGTGCTATTGCATGCGCTACAATTACTGGGAGTGACTGATATAGCCCTCAAGTGGCTTGCTGATTTCTTGACTAATCGAACGTTTCAGGTTTTCTCTCCGACAGCATGTTCCGAGATTCATAATTCCCCTTATGGGGTTCCCCAAGGCTCTATCCTCAGCCCATTACTATTTAACATTTATGTCAGACCTATGGCGAGGATTGCTGAGGAAGCAGGGTTGTCTCTTTTTCATACGCTGATGACACCCAGATTGTGTTCTCCCTCTCTGCGGATGGAGCTCGCAATCCTTCCTTACTTCAGGCCGGTTTGAGGAACATTGCAGGTTGGATGCATACCAACCTGTTGAAACTTAACGGCGAGAAAACAGAAGTGCTGATTGTGGGCCGAAATAAAGACCTGTGGGGCTCCCAGCACTGGCCTACTGAAATGGGTCCTTTGCCCAGCCTAAACATCAAGTTCAAAACCTGGGTGTCTTAGTTGATGACCAACTGTCCATGAAGCAGCAAGCAGTGAGAGTTGCCTCGACTTGCTTCACAATCCTTAGATGGCTAAAAAAAATCTTATGGATGTTGCCTTCCTCTACCCAATGTACGGTGGTCCAGGCTCTCATCACCTCAAGACTGGACTACTGCAACATCTTGTATCTGGGTGCCGCCAAGGAGGTGTTACGCAAGTTACAACTAGCACAGAATGCGGCTGCGAGGCTGCTTTGTAGGATACCTAAAACTGCTCCCATTTCCAGTTTTATCCGGGATCTCCATTGGCTCAGGATTGAAAGCCGCATTAAGTTTAAGGCTCTGAGTCTCATGTTTAAGATAAAATCTGGAAAGGTACCTCCCTACTTGAAGACTCTTGTTCATCCTTATGTTCCATCTCGTGCTCTGCGCTCAGCCACCCAGGCCATGTTCATTGTTCCTAGGACGAGACTAGTACGCATGGGCGATCGTTCCTTCTCCCACTTGGGACCCTCCTTATGGAACTCCCTTCCGATCGATCTTCGAATTGAATCTTCGTATGAGAACTTCCGTAGGGGCTTAACAACTTGGTTATTTAACATCTAGACCCCTCTGTTTATGTTGGCTCCTTCAGGCGGCACCGGGAAACCCTAGGGTAGCTGTGCGCCTTATAAAATTAAAATAACATAACATAACATAACTGAGAAGTTCGGTGAGTGGTTCCATGAACAGGTTGAAAAGTGTAGGGGAGAGGGAAGATCCCTGTGGTACTCCTAAGGTGACTGGGGTGGGCTTGGATAAGGATTGATTGATCTTGAATCTTTGTGTTCTGTTTTGAAGGAAGGAGTTGAACCAGTTTAGGACCAATCCAGATAGACCCATTCTGTGTTTTAGGAGATCTAGTAAGTTGTCGTGTTTGACGGTGTCGAAGGCCGAGGATAGGTCAAGCAGGATTAGTAAACAGGCTTCGTTTTGGTCCAGGATTTTTAATGCGTCGTCTATTATGTGGGTCATGGCTGATTCAGTGTTGTGCCATGCACGGAAGCCTGATTGGAATTGATCAAGCAGGTTAAAGTGGTCTATGTGGTTGCTAAGCTGCGTGTGAACACATTTTTCTAGCAGTTTGGCTAAGGTGGGGATGTTGGATATTGGGCGATAGTTATTCAGGTCTGCCGGGTCTTCCGATGGCTTCTTTAAGATGGGAGATACCTGGCCTGCTTTAAGGATGTCTGGGATGGTTCCTTGAAGGAGAGAGGTGTTTATAATCCTAGTCCATAAAGGCACTAACAATGGAATTAAGTCTTTTAGATAGTTTGCTGGGAGAGGGTCTGTGTAGTGATTGGAGGGATTTAGGGCCGTGAGCGTTTTTAGGATAGTTTCTTCGCTGTAAGTGTTGAAGGAGGCCCAGGATGCGTTGTTTTTGAGGTCGAACGTTGCAGAGCAGCTAAGAGGGGTCCTTAGCGGGATCAGTTGGGAGATCATGTGAGGGTCGGTGTGGGATAAAAGATCGTTATGCAGGTCTGTCTTTATGTTTTCTGTCTTTGTCGTGAAAAAGGAGGCAAATTCCTCGCAGTTGGGCAATGTGTCTGCATTAACTTGAGGGGAGTGGGAGGCACCCTTGGATTGAGATTTGATTAGATCGAATAGCCTTTTGGGACGATTCTTAGCTTGGTCTAATTGCTTACTGAAGAAGTCTGCTTTTGATCGTTTAATCTTTCTGTAATAGGAGTTTCTCGTGCTTCTTAGTAACTTGAGGTGGTCAGAGGATGGTGCCGATCTCCATTGTCATTCAATTACTCTTAGTGATCTTCTGTCTTCATTTAGCCTACCATCATACCAGGGTTTCGAGTCTTTTGTGGTGACTCTTTTCAGTTGTAAGGGGGCTAGATTGTCTAATACTATGTTCATGGAGTGGAAGTAATGACTAGTCAGAGGATTTTAAATTACAATTCCATAGAAACCAAACATGACATTCTACCTGCCCCTCAAATAAAGTTATCACTCAATAAATGTATTAATGTAACCCAATGTTATCCTACTGGACAGGTAGGCCTCACAGTAGTGAAAAACAAATTTGTGAGTTTTTCACTCCCAGAACATGTAAAAAGTAAAAGTACATGGCCAACGTTTTAGATACATTGCACCCTGCCCTATGGGGGTGCTTAGAGCCAAATCAAGTGATGACTCATATTCATTAGAAATGAAGATTTAGGCCTGGAAAAATGTTTGTTTTGCAAGGTCAAAATTATAGTTTAAAACTGCACACACAGGCTGCAATGGCAGATCTGAGACATGTTTGAAATGGCTACATACGTAGGTGGCACAATAAGTGCTGCAGGCCCACTAGTAGCATTTAATTTACAGGACCTGGGCACCTGTAGTATCTATTTACTAGGGACTTACAAGTAAACTAAATGTGCCAATTGGGTATAAGCCAATTTTACTATGTTTAAAGGAGACAGCACAAGCACTTTGGCACTGGTTAGCAGTGGTAAAGTGCACAGAGTCTTAAAGCCAACAAAAACAATTTAAGCAAAACAGGAGGGGTGAAGGCAAAATGTATGGGGGTGACCCTGCAGAGAGCACCAAGTCCAACATTTCAGTTATGCTCCATCTCTGGTAATTAACTGGGTCCAGATTCCAATCAATTGTTTTTGTATTTACTGGGACACTCTAGACAGGGACAGCCATTTGCAAATCAGCCTCACTCATTCTTCAATGGTAGCAGTCCAGCTGAAACTGCCAGGGCAGGTCCCCTCCAGGAGGGAACACAAGCAACCTGAAACTAGTTTGGAGAGATTTAGTCCTGGTCATTGAGGTACAGGCACCACGTCTTGGCATACCTATCAATCATAAATATCAGTGTACATTTATTACCTTCTAGATGCTGTACTATCACTGTTTGCTATGGATTGTCACCCACTGACAATGGCTGTACTTACTGTTAACTTAAGATCCTTTGAGTTATAGAAACATAGCCAGATGTGAATGTCTTTCATTTGAGATTAAGTATTTAATGATTGGATTAGCCTGGGGAAGATTAGCTGCAATGCATATGAATTATGCCCTCATCAAGGGTTGATTCTTCTAAATTAAACAGGGAGAAACAGAAAAAGTTGGGATGTTAGAAAGGCCAGCCAGTGAAATGATACAGGCCTACCCAATGCTGCATCATCAACAGTCACCAATATTAGGGATTTAGGAAGGTCCCTTTGTTTGATCATGTTTCTTTGGATTTCAAAACAATTGCAGCATCATAAGATATATGTTAGATCTGCTTATTATTTTCCCTCTGCTCATGATTGGATGGCTTTGTTGTCTGTCTTACTTCCATGCTCCTGATGTGATGGCTTTCATCTTTGTTCTTATATATGACTCTCCCAGGAGCATTTTGGCCTTTTAGTGTTCAGATCGGATAAGCTATATCCTTTCACTGCGCATGTGAGGGGCCACTTTTCTCATTATGTACTGAGCACTCTATTGGAGTGCATGTGCTTCATTGCTCTAAACCACAGGCACATATCAGTCTTACATACTTTTGTATAAGCAGCATGGGTGTATCCTTCTGCCTCCACTGGAAAGCATGAGGGGCAATTTAACATTTAAAATGTACACTATTCCCCCCCCTCCCCTCGACTGCCTGACTGATAATGCTGGACGACCTCCGCGGATCGGATGCTGTGCATCTTTTGGACTCTTGCCTCAACGACACCATTATTTGCTCGAATGCATCATACATGCACTGTGATTTACTACTGATTATGTATATTGTATTGCTCCGCAGTTGTTGTAGTTTAATTTTTGATATATGCAATGTTTTTGCTTTTGTGGCCAATTGGACTGTATTTGAACACCACACCGTCTAAGATCTGTATGTAACGTTGGCTGTCTTTGTAAGCAATAATAAAAATAAATTGGTTAAAATGTACACTATTCAACGACTCATTTAATTCTTTATTTCATCTTGCAATGTTTCCACGAGTCAACTTATTTTTGTGTACTCACCTAGTTTCTCCCTTCCAATTCTTCCTCTTTCCCTTGTATGCCATGTATTTTCTGCTCTCTGCCACCCCTCCATCTTCCCCTTATGCATCCACCCATTTGTCTATGTTCACTCCTACCTCGAGACAGCATACGTCGAAACACTCATTCACTGAACATTATCACAGACATGAAAATCCTTAGTGAATATCCATGCAAGTACTCTTAAGCTTCCAGGAGATCTAGTGTGGGACAAATTTGAACTATCTTTTATTTAAATAACATATATGTTTTCCCTGGGTGTATGTAGTGTACGCTTGTGGGTTTTGTAATTGTGCAAGTGTAGCAGTATTATAAACAGTAGTAAAAGACCTCCTCTTTTCAGCATATCTTAATATTTTTATTTCTATATATCTAAAATAGAACATTTTAAATTCACTCATTTGTACTAAATATGTGTTTATATTTTTTAATGCAGTCACATGATTTGTGCACTCGTATGTTTGTGAAGTTCTCTATGATAGAAGCATGGATGCCTATTTTGTGTATGTTTCTCTCTATTGTCTTTGAAAAAAAGACTGGACTTTTCTTGATGCAACACAAAAATATCTTATTTAATTATATCAACTTATCTTCCCTGGAAATACTATATGTCACTCTTGTTTATGAATAGGGCAGTGTAATCTCCCAAAAATAAGCATTAGCAAAGCATTGTGCAAAAAATTATTTTGTGCTTCACTGGCTTCTCTACAACATCCCAATAAAACGCCTGATGACTTTACGTATGCTTGTTTATTTGTTATTGAGCACTCCTCTAGAGCGCATGTGTTTCCTTCCTCTTAGCTCTGCTCCTTTTCCTCGGCATAAGGGCCTTGAGTGCCCTCTTTTCATGTCCTCCTGCACACCATTCCACATCCTGTCTCACTCCCTATCCCGCTCTATGTGTTACAATATTTTTTTATTTAATTTTATTTATTGATTTAGTTTTCAAGATCCCCCAACAGCTGCACAGTGCTGCCGGGCCACCCAGTTATTATTTTGTGCTTCATGTGCTTCTTTTTCACTTTTTAAACATTTTAATTTGCTGTTCCAACATGGTTGTCCACCACAACCGCTATTTGTCACTTTGCATGTGTGCATCAACAGCCATTGCTAGTGTGCCAGCCATGTGTGTGCTTGAGTCTTGATGGATGCGATTTCACAGTATTGACAAAAAGCATCGGAAAAGCCCATAACTTTGCCTATTAGTGATGAAACGCATTGATTTTGTCAATGCTTCTTTTTACTTCTTAAACCTATTATATTATTACCTCCTTTTGTCAGTTGTAGCTTCTACCTTAATAAACGTGCACTGACTTCATAATCATTTATTGTCAGATAAATATGACACATTTAAATATATTTATTTGTCTATAAACAATTCAGCAAAATTGTGACATTGCACACTCTTAGACCTTAATTACATGAGAAGAAGTGGCATCATCTGACCTTTGACTGTGAATCTTCCCAGGAAGTGATGTCACATGACTCTAATCCTAATAACAATCACAATAATAGACATTGCTGAAGTTCATTAATAATTGCACAATTAATATAACACAACACAGACAAATGTCTATTTTAGATAGCACTTTTATTAGGGTGCTGACATAATATGCCAGCACCCTAATAAAAGTTATATGCCAGTGAAACATTACTCATTTCTCTTTGTATTACATGAAAAAGTATGTGTGCACCTGAAGAGGATATAGTGTTACAAAACACAGAACAACACTGGGGACCTAAACTATGAGATGAAACAATAGAGATCTAATAAAATTGCATTTTTATTTATGACCATTTGGAGGCACAATCATTTGTGTGAAGCTTTTATTCTCATACATAATTTTTCCATATTTCGCAAATACAGCAACAATTTGTTTAAAATGTATTTGGAATCGTGTGTGTTTCATTGCTGAATGTATTTATTTTACAAAGCCTAAGCATAATGCCCCAGTCACAGTGGAAGCTGCAGAAAATAAACAATGCTCATCAAGATATTATTTACTTTCTTTTCTTGCTAATGGCTGGTGATCTGTAAAAGTGATGAGGCATAATACTTGCACTGACCTGTAGTGAGAGAGTGATGAAAATGAGATTCTGGGGATGGGGGGCGTTCTATCAGAGAGAAAACCATGAACAATGGGGTGAATTAATGCTTTTAAAGCATTTTCATAAACAATGCTAAAAAAATCCATAGGCTTTGAAAGGGCTCTTATTAAATATTAAAGTCTTGTCATGGTATGCCCAGTCAATTAAACCTGATGCTCCTCAGGAGTTGACCCTCATATTTTTCAAAAGTATGATTAGTGCCCCCATAGGCCGATGACTACCACATCTGTATTGGCGAAAGGGTGCACTCGATCCAATTTTATCATCAACTACAAACATCACTGTGTGTGGTAATATCAGGGATAAAAATGTAAATAGACATGTGGGAATGAATTATCATGTCTGAAACCTAAACAGTAATGCTTGTAGAGTGCTGGTACCCCAACTCTGGGATTCTGTCCCTTTGGAATTTTGATTGGTAGTAGAGCATGCTCGATTCCTGAGAAGTCTAAAGATCTTTTTCTTAGGCAAGTGACTGATCACAATATTTTTGGTTAATAGTACTCTTTTCCAATGCCAAGGTGCTCCCCTGGTTGGGGGAGGGTGCAGGGGGGGGTTGGTGGAATTTACATTTAACAGGTAAGTAAATTAATAAATATACGTTTACAGACAATTCATGGCTATGGATTTAAGGCAAGAGTTAGTAGATAGTCGACTTCTGCTGAGCTATTTGTTGACAATTTGAAAGCGACCTTGACTAAATGCTAAAATCTCCCCATTTTCACAGTCTATATAGATAAAAGGAGTGTAGCGCAATTTCATTTCAGATTGCCCCTTAATCATGAATCCGTTATAGTAATGACCTGTTTCTGTTTTGCTACGATCTCTAACTTACTGTTGTGTATGGTAGTGGTTTACTTGTAATGCATACAGGTTACATTCAAGTCAGGCTTAATTGTATGCCAACACGAGGGACACTAACTTTTTTGAGTGTGCATGCATAAGGCTGCGGGCCTTGGAATATAATTTTCTGAATGAGGATGCTAGCTAACAGCCTATGCAAAATGGTCATATTATTTGATTTTACTAAAAGGTTAACATTAGTTTCTGTTCTGCCGCCCGGAGAACTACATTTAGTGATTAAAACTGCAGGGCAATCCAGCCTTGCACAGAACAAATTTGAAAGGAAAGAGGAAGCATTAGCTATATTTGCTTGATTTGTGCTTTACTGTGCAGATACAAAAGCCTGGACAGCAGCTCACAAAGATTGACTGCTTGAGGGGACATGCCCGTGCACAGTTATCTCACTGCAGGCCCGACAGCTTTCTGAGGTATGCAGGGTATTTACATGGCTTGGCATAAAATTACTGATAGTTCAGCCAATACAATACCCATGAGGCTGATAACATATGTACTTACATGGGTGTTACATAAGGATAAAAGAAGTAAGGATGAGTTTTTCAAATGATCATTTTGTTTTATGTAATGCTTGCAAAGATTATTACAATAATTACCATCACTGTGATACATACGATTTATATGCTGATTGTGCGCATTAGATAACCTCTAATTGTAAAATGCCAGCAGCTGTGTGTGTCTATTTTTTCAGGCGCTATAAGGGTTTCTCTGGCAGGGTTGTCTGACTCAGAACACTCTAAGTCTAGACGAGTCTCGCTCGACATACAGAAGAGCCAGAGTCCATTTCTCTGAAGGTGATGCGACACACATCATCCCCTTTGGAATAAGAAGTACTCACCAAGTGTGTCCTGCCCCCAAAATTTGGAGGCTCTGAACATTACCATATTTGAATAAACATAGTTAAATATGAGCTATATGATGTGGTTCACTTGAAAATGATGGTTGATCGAAGCGGTCTCTGTCCCCATTTCTTTTGACCTCTGTCATGCAAAGCCCTTTAATTTGATGAAGGTCCAGCTGAATAGTAGGTCTTTGGTGAAGTGTGAAACTGAGGTTTCTGACTTTATCTTGCATCACATAATCAGCACGACTGCTATGGCTTTGACCAGGCCCTATCTCCTATGTCCCTGTGTCAAAACAGAGTTTAAAATGGGTGGTGGGAAGTACTAAAAGGGCTAATTCAACGAAATGTTATTCTCGTTCAATCATGGATGTTAATGCATTTGAGCATTTTGCAGCTGAACCTCCTTTGGTACAAACATACATACATTTTGGTGACCTTAATCTACCATCTACTTGGAAATGCTGACAATTTCAGATAGAATTTGTGGAATTCAGGCTGCTAGTAGTGGGGTTTGTGAAACTTGGGGCACTTTAGAATGTAGTTTGACAGAGATGATAGGACCACATGCCATAATTTCCTCGGAGCATGGGGTTATCACATAGTGGAGTACTCTTTGCAAAGAGAATATTTTAGAATGGGCCATTACCCAAAATGCTTTGCTTTCTATCTATTTATAGCACACCCTTTTATTTGCAGAGTTTTATATAGCGCTGGCTAGACCCGGAGGTATCAGAGCGCTTTACATGAGGAATCAGTGAGTTACAGGTTACAAAATTACATCAGTTACAGGAGCCATGTATAAACATTGGAGAAAAACAGTGATTACACAATAACATGAGTTATTAGCGCATAGCATAGCCAGGACATACGTCTGATGGGGAATGGAAGGTAGAGGGGGAATGGTAAAAAGGGGTCAGGAAAGCAGATAGTGTCAGGCAGACTGGCAAGGGGGAAAGTACTTCAGGGGGACACAGCAGTCAAAGAGCGAGATAGACAAAACCAGTTGGGGACCAGCGATCCAAAAACATCCCGTGTATCGGTGACAGAATAGAATGAGAGAAAGGCTGGAAAGGGGGAGGCAGCCACAGGATCACGGAGGGAGGAGGCGGGGGAAGGAAGGAAAAACACAACGGGGAGACGAGGAAAACAATGTCCAATGTCCGGCTGGGTAGGTGACGGCCAAGGGGGTGAACCAGAGCCAAACTCCTCTATAGCTACCTAAACAGCTCCACCGGGCATCAGCCATGTTGCTTGGGCTCCGTGGTAAGTACAAAATTCAAGGTTTCCGCCCGGGGGGCATCGTCAAAGTTCCATCTGCAGCATCAGTCCCGGTGTTACAAGGAAGCGCCGCCCGCCTCACACTCCAACTCGCCCCCAGGAGGACCAAGCGCGCCATCGTAGTACATTTGATCCAGGCAGGGGAAATTCTCCGCCGCCAGTTAGACTTCGGCCAGGTTCCGACCCGAGTCTCCTGAACTCACTACGGAAGGTTTGTTTGCCTGCAATTATTTACTGATGCAGTGATGCAGAGTTTAGACATCGTAGGGTAGATATGCCAGATTTACCAGACGCTCGTGCATTTAGAGATTAGTGCAAGGTTGTAGGGAAGAAGGCTCCTGTGAAGCATGTAATGCCGCCATCTTGTCAGGCAGTGCTTCAGAGTGAGTCCGGGGAGGCCGAGGGGTATTATGCTGTCCGTCGGTGGTTTTGGAGAGAGCAGCTGTGGAGCGCACATATGATAAACAGCTAGATGCTGATTGCCTTGATTAGTGCGCGAAATGCAGAATATTCGGCACACGTACGGTGAGCCAGTGTTCCAAGAGCCGTGGCTGCCATATTAGGGTCAGGCATCTGCCAGCTCAAAGTTATTCCGCCTCTGTTTGTAGCCTGCCGCATGGAGCTCCCTCGTGGCCTCCCACACTGCTGTTCTCTTCTCCGTTGTTTGCCCCTGCCTCTCCGCTCGCGCCAGACAATGCTGTCTGACTCACCGGATCGGCTCTTCCCGGTCGGGCCACTGCGAGGCTCCTCCTTCCTCTTTCCGTCAGAGCTCCACTCCTCGCATCACTGCCGAGTGCTTGTATTCGCGCTCCGTAGGCAGCGAGTCGTCCGTTGCAGTGGAGGGGGGTTATTCCCTCCAGTCTTGGCTCCGGTGGGCTCTTCTTGCCGGGTCTTCTCCAATTAATGCGGCTCAGTAGGTCGCAGTCGCCATCTTGTTTCAGCGGCAGTCTGTCACTTGGGCCCCCGTTCAATGCTAATCCGGCCCCTGCTGGGTTCGCACTCTGCACCGCTGCCTTCCCCGCAGTGCAGACTCTCCAAAACGCTGCTCAAAGTGCATGTACGGTCTCCGGGTCTTATTAGCATGGCCCTGTGGTGGCAGAGCCGATGTGGATCACGTCCACTCGGCCATCTTGCATCCCGTCCGTCCCAGTCAATTATGCTATCTTTAACACAGTGCCCTGTGAAATTCATATGATTCAATCAAAAGCAGCACTGGATTTTGTGAGAGATTCTTCTAAGCAGAGACTTATTTTCCTCTTTCGGTTGGTAGGTTGGCTATTGGATCATATTAAGAACCAACAGTACATTCCTGTTGGCCCTTATTCAAACATAATAAAATCAATTTACCTTAACAATCACTCTGCGTCTTCTTAACTCCTCAAGGTCTATACTCATTATGAGCATAGCCTTCTGCTGCATCAATTATTTTAACACAACACTTAATTGCTCAACCCTGTGTATACATCTGCTAATTTCAGATTTTCTTTTTTCCCTTTTTCCCATCCTCATTTCGATCCCTCTCCTGTCCAGCATTCCATCCAAGAAAATAATCTGGGGGCTGCCAGACTAATCTCCCTAATCAGGATTCTAATCTTTCATTATACCCTTAACCCAGGCACATTTCATATTGTTCATTATTTACCTCACTAACCCATTCATACCTTTCCTCAGAAGCTCAATTTCGTTTTTATTCATCTGTTTACTTGAAATGTCTTGCTTTATGAAGATGATCTACTGAATGTGAATATTTTTAAGTGGTAATCTATACCATTTTGATCCCTCGTTTTACCAAGAAATGATAAAAGTCAAAATATGCTGTCTCATTAATCGTATAATAATCTGCACAGCTGCCTTTGCTTGACTAGGGATTTACAGGGTTTAATGTGACATTCAGTCAAGCAACTACATAAGTTAGTCCTCATGTATCCTTTGACTATTCTTCAAACTAACAAAATGTGACTCTGAAGCTGTTATTGTTTGTTAGGATGTGTTGTAATGCAAGATATGCCCACATTTCACTCCCATGTGAGCCTCTCCAACTACGGCGAGGCCAATGCACATCACATGAGGGGTCTGTTATTGCGAGGAAGTGAGAGAATTTTCTCCACCAAATATTTTTTATTAGTGTCACTGACCTCAGTCATACGCCAGTTACTCATACTGCCTAGAGATGGGTTGGAACCATAGTTAGCATGGATAACTACCCCAGTTTACAGATTTTATCTTAGTGGTTTTAGGTTAAGCACTGTGCACGTTTTGATAGCATTTCCTCAGAAGAGTTCTTGGTTCCCTTCTAGACCCTGTTGCCTCTGCAACAATGTTTCACTACAGTCGACTCCTCCTTTTATATTTCTCGGCGATCTCTATAATACTCTCAGAATTCGATTCTTAAGTCCCATTCTGCGAGCTAAATAATTTACATCTTATATGTTAGGTTTACAATATCTTCAGCGATCGACCTGCTATGCCATTATCAGTTATATTAGGTGGGCAATAAGAAGCAGAGGCCATGAAACAGGCCCAAAAACAACCCAAAGAAGAGGCCTACACACTGACATGGGAGACCAGCCCATTGTCCACTGCCTGATTGCCCCTTAGCCCAATCCGACACTGCTTGAGAGCACAGAAATCCGGTATGGGTTTCAGTGTCTGAGGGGGACCTCTAACCTACTGGCCAGAGTACCTGCTCTTCGCCCCAGCAGCTCTGCTGTTGTGGCGCCTGCGCTGCCCCCTACACTTCTCTCCTGGTAGGTGTTCGAGGCCCTTCTCCACCCGCAGGCTCCTGCCTGCGCCTCATCCCTGGTGGTCCAATGGGAGAGCCTTGCTCTTATGCTGGTCCGCTGTTGTCTGTGTGCATGTTTTGTGCCCAGTATTGTCTTTTTGTCTGTCTTTTTGTTATCGCGCCTTGTATCTGTTTTTTCTGTAATTCTGTTTGTTTTTGCCTGTTTTATTCGTATCTGTACCTGTGCCCTTTGTCTCTGTCCTCCGTGCCCGTTTTCGCCGCCTTTTTCCCGCCGCTGCTGCCCCCTCCCCCCTGCTGTTCCCGCCTCCACGCTGCGCTTCCCTCCCCCTTCCCTATTTAATGGCGGTCGCTGCTCAGGTGTCTGAGGGGGACCTCTGACCTCCTGGCCTGAGTCCCTGCTCTTCGCCCCAGCAGCTCCGCTGTTGTGCCGCCTGCTGCTGCCCCCTACACCTCTCTCCTGGCAGGTGTTCGAGGCACTCCTCCACCCACAGGCTCATGCCTGTGCCTCATCCCTGGTGGTCCAGTGGGAGAGCCTTGCTCGTCTGCTGGTCCTCTGTTGTCTGTCTGCGTGTTTTGTGCCTGTTATTGTCTTTTTGTCTGTCTTTTTGTTATTGTGCCTTGTATCTGTTTTTTCTGTAATTCTGTTTATTTTTGCCTGTTTTATTCGTATTTGTACCTGTGCCCTTTGTCTCTGTCCTTGGTGCCTGTTTTCTCTGCCCTTTTCCCGCTGCTGCTGCCCCCGCGACCCCTCCCCCCTGCCGTTCCCGCTCCCACCTCCCAGCACCGCTTCTCTCCCCCTTCCCTAGTTAATGGTGGCCGCTGCTTGACCGTGCCGCTGCGTGACCGCGCAGCTGGCGCGCGGAAGGCAAGCCGGTCTGCGCCCGTCCGCGACCCGACCGTGACCAGCGCCAGAGACCCTGGATCTCCGACCAGCCATCGCTACAACTCAGCTGCCGCCCTCGCAGTCAACCCCGGAAGGAACAACAACTGCCAGCTGTCTACGCCGAACACCACCTACGGCCAGTTCGCCTGCCGACACTGCTGTCAAACCTTCACCACCCTCCCCACCCCCACGGCCACCCCTCCTGCACCGGACGCCAGCACCCCCGAAGCCCTAAGGTGCTTCCTTCTCAATATGCGCTCCCTGCACAGACATGTTGTAGAGATCTGGGACCTCTTCGACACCCTCTCGCCAGACATCGCTTTCCTTACGGAAACATGGACCAACCCCACCTCTGCCCCGACATCGCTAGCGCCATCCCCGACGGATATAAGATCCAGAAGAAGGACCACCCCAACCGCCCAGGAGGAGGACTCGCCATCGCACACAGGAGCTCCCTCCGACTCACCACCTACAGCACGAGTGACTCCCCGTCCACCACCGAACACCTCCATTTCCAGATCCAGACCAGCCCCAGAACAACCCTACGCGGCACCCTCGTCTACAGACCCCCCGGACCTCGAACCGTGTACACCACCACCATTGTCAACCTCATCGCACCCCACACCATCTCCTCCATGGACTACATAATCATCAGAGACCTCATCTTCCACCTCGACAACCTCAGCGACCCCCAACACCGCCACCCTCCTGGACTACCCCGCCAACCTCGGACTGCAACAACTCATCACCACCCCTACACCCCATCTTCGCAGGAGATAACAACATCCACTTCAGCCACACCATGCAACCCCTGAACGGACCACCACTGCGTACACTTCCACATCGACATACCCACCACCGCCAAACCTGCACCCCACCCTCCGTGAAGGAACTGGAGCAAGGTCCCTGCAGAGCACCTCAACTCCACCCTCAACCACGATGCCCCCACCTCTACCGACTCCGCAGCCAAAGAACTTCACAGATGGATCACCAACTACACAGACCAGCTCGCCCCCCCTCCGCAACCCCAACAGACAGCGCCCCAGGAAGGCCACCTGGTTCACCGCTTACCTCCAAGAATCCAGGCGCACCTGCAGACGTCTTGAGGAGGTCTGGAGAAATAGCAACATTTTGGAGGACCGCACCATTTACAAGAACGCCATGACAGAATACCACCAACTCATCAGATCCACCAAAAGGACCTTCATCCAAAACAAAAGCCACGCCAACGCCAGCAACTCCAAAGAACTCTTCAGCATCATTCAGGAATTCACGAAGCCCTCCAGCGAAGCCACGGACATCAAACCCTCAAAGGACCTCTGCAACAAACTCAGCTCCTACCTCCACCTGAAAATAAGATCCCTTTAGGACAACTTCAACAAATAGACTACGGACACCAAACCCACTCCTCCCCCCAGCAACGACAGCCAGCCTACCATCTCCTCCTGGACCCCAGGCACCACCGAAGACACCACATCAACCATAAAAGGTATTTACTCAGGAGCCCCCACGGACCTCTGCCCACGCACATCTTCCACAGAGCCGCCACCGCCATTGCACCTGAGCTACGACGCACCATCTACCCCACCTTCAAAACCGGCACATTCCTCGACGACTGGAAACGAGCAGAAATCAAACCCCTCCTCAAGAAGCCCTCAGCAGACCCGATAGACCTCAAGAACTACGACTCATCTCTCTCCTCCCTTTCGTGGCCAAAGTCACAGGGAAGATCGTCAACCCTCAACTAACGAAATTCATCGAAGAGAACTCCATCATCGACCGCTCCCAATCCGAATTCCACAGCACCGAGACCGCCCTACTCGCCGCTACAGACAACATCCGCACCCTCCTCGACCAAGACCATACCGCAGCCCTGATCCTACTCGACCTATCTGCAGCCTTCGACACCGTCTCCCACCGCACTCTCACAGCCAGAGTCCACGACGCCGGCATTCAGGGAACTGCCTTCGACTAGATCTGCTCTTTCCTCACCGGCAGCACCCAAAGAGTCAGACTTTGCCCCTTGCTCTCTGAACCCACAGAGATCAACTGCGGAGTACCCCAAGGATTGTCGCTCAGCCCTACGCTCTTCAACATCTACATGGCCCCCCTCGCCGCCATCGTCAGACAGCATGGACTCAGCATAGTATCCTACGCTGACGACACCCAGCTCATCCTCTCACTCACTAAGGACCCCCTCACCACCAGACTTAGCTTACAGGAAGGAATGAAGGAGGTCGCATCCTGGATGAGCAGCAGCTGCCTCAAGCTTAACTCGGAGAAGACAGAAGTCCTCGTCCTAAGACCCTCTCCCTCTGCATGGGACAACACCTGGTGGCCCACCGCCCTCGGCAGCCCCCTTACTCCCATGGAACATGCCTAGAACCTCGGCATCATTCTCGACTCGTCCCTCACCATGACCCGACAGATCAACGCCGTCGCCTCCACCTGCTTCAACACCCTCTGCATCCTTTGCAAGACCTTCAAATGGATCCCCACCGGATCAAGAAAGACCGCCATCCACGCACTCATAACCAGCAGACTGGACTACGGAAACACCCTTTACGCCGGGATCAACAAAACCCTGCTCCGCAAGCTCCAGACCATTCAGAACACCGCAGCCAGACTCGCCCTCGGCATCCCTCGACACGAACACATCACCCAGCACCTGCAAGAACTCCACTGGCTCCCCGTCGAGAAGAGAGTAACCTTCAAGATACTCACCCATGCCTACAAATGCCTCCACAACACCGCACCCCTTATCTTAATGAATAAATCTCCTTCCACGAACCCAAAAGAAACCTCCGATCTGCCGACCTCACCCTCGCCAAAACCCTATGCATCTGCAGAGTCAGAACGGGTGAAAAAGCCTTCTCCTACATCGCGGCAAAGACCTGGAATGAGCTCCCAATCAACATCAGACGCGCCCCTACTCTGCACATCTTCAGGAAGCACCTCAAGACCTGGCTCTTCGTCTGACCATAGCTGCACCCCCCCCAGCGCCATGAGACCCTCACGGGTGAGTAGCGCGCTTCACAATTCCCTGATTGATTGATTGATTGAGTGTCTGGTTTCTCCCATTGCATCAGCAAAGAAAAAAATCAAAAGGAATGATCAATCAATCATACATTTGTAGAGCGCACTACTCACCCGTGAGGGTCTCAAGGCGCTGAGGGGGGGGGAGGAGGGGGGTGCTGCTACTGCTCGAACAACCAGGTCTTGAGAAGTCTCCTGAAGGTCAGCAGGTCCTGGGTCTGTCGTAGGTGGATGGGGAGGGTGTTCCATGTCTTGGTGGCGAGGTGGGAGAATGATCTGCCGCCGGTGGTTGTTCGGTGTATGCGTGGAACGGTGGCGAGGGCGAGGTCAGCGGAGCGAAGCTGGCGGTTCGGGGTGTAGAAGGTGAGTCGTGTGTTGAGGTATGTTGGTCCGGTGTTGTGGAGTGCTTTGTGAGCGTGGGTGAAGAGCTTGAAGGTGATCCTCTTATTGATGGGGAGCCAGTGCAGGTCTCTCAGGTGGGCAGTGATGTGGCTGTGGCGGGGATGTCGAGGATGAGGCGAGCAGAGGCGTTCTGTATGCGTTGAAGTCTTCTCTGGAGTTTGGCCGTGGTTCCCGTATAGAGGGCGTTGCCGTAGTCCAGCCTGCTGCTGACGAGGGCTTGGGTGACCGTCCTTCTGGTTCTGGTGGGGATCCATCTGTAGATCTTGTGAAGCATGCGGGGGTGTTGAAGCAGGAGGAGAAGACGGCGTTGTCTTGCTGGGTCATTGATAGTGTTGAGTCCAGGATGACCCCCAGATTGCGTGCGTGGTTGGTGGGTGTCGGTGCAGCTCCCAGCATGGCCGGCCACCAGGAGTCATCCCAGGCGAAGGGGGTGGAGCCGAGGATGAGGACCTCCGTCTTGTCAGAGTTCAGTTTCAGGCGACTGTTCTTCATCCATTCTGCGACGGCCTTCATTCCTTCGTGAAGGTTGGTTTTGGCGGTGGCGGGGTCCTTGGTGAGGGAAAGGATCAGCTGGGTGTCGTCGGCGTATGAGATGATGCTGAGGTCGTGCGATCGGACGATGTTGGCGAGCGGTGCCATGTAGACGTTGAAAAGGGTTGGGCTGAGGGATGATCCTTGGGGTACGCCGCAGGTGATCTTGGTGGCTTCTGATCGGAATGGGGGGAGGCGGACTCTCTGTGTTCTGCCGGTGAGAAAGGAGGTGATCCAGTCCAGGGTTTTGTTGCGGATCCCTGCGTCGTGGAGGCGTGTGCGTAGGGTGTGGTGGCAGACGGTGTCGAAGGCGGCGAGAGGTCCAGGAGGATGAGGGCCGCGGTTTCGCCGTTGTCCAGCAGGGTCCTGATGTCGTCGGTGGTGGCGATGAGGGCGGTTTCGGTGCTGTGGTTGCTGCGGAATCTGGATTGGGACGAGTCCAGGATGTTGTCCTCCTCGAGGAAGCGGGACAGTTGCCTGTTGACAGTCTTCTCGATGACTTTCGCCGGGAACAGGAGCAGGGAGAGCAGGGAGATGGGCCGGAAGTTCTTGAGGTCATTACATATATTAATGCTTAGTGGCGAAGTAGCAGTGTTCCTCTTCTTCTAACCTCTTTAGTTAAGTTACAAGTTGTTGTTTTTTGTGATTAGCTAGCTAGAGTTATACTGAAGCAATGCCAAAATGTGTTTGTTGAGACAAGGAAGAGGACATTAGGTGGGTGTAAATAATCGTCTGTGTGTTGGAGAGAGCAAGTCAGAAGTGCATTGCAGGATTATTTGTTGTAGGGGTGAAGCGGGGGATACATTTTAATATAACATATGCATATTGAGTAGAGCAAGCAAAATCCTTAATTGCTCCTGCGACTCACCTCTGAATTAAAAGAGATGCTATTATTGCTACATCCAATGTTAATTATTTTATATGCATTAGAAAGGTGAAAGTTCAGCCAAAAGTGTTTAAGCATGTGATCTACAATGTATTTACTGATCTCTGCAGGTAACACCACAGTATTATTTCACAGAGATTGTAACTTGTGACATGCAGACTACAAGTGCATCTATGTAGTTTCCTCTCATCTCTCCCCATACCTTTCAAAGTGTCCTAATGGGATTGCAAATTGTCTATCTTCTAATACCTCTGATAGCGCGGTAATGGGCCAAATTTATAATCACTTGTCAGTGCTATGGTCCCGTTCCGGCACTATATCTGTCTTCTCCTGCGATGGACCTTTGAATTGTGTATTAGGAGTCAAAGAGCAAATTAGACATCTCAAATAACAGTTTAAGTTCAGTCAATGAGGAGAGTTGTATTGTTGTTTTAAAAACTTTATTTCTCATTAAGAGATTAGTAAAGATCCATTTATTTTAGATATTTTATTCAGTTAGTCCATCAATCAATTAAGTTTACAGAAATCTCATCATAAAGAAATTTGGTTAGAACAGGTCAATCATCAGTACATTTAAGTGTTACATATAGCTCAGGATCAGAGTTTTAATCTATTAAGATCCCATAAAGAATTTGAAATCAAATGGAAAAGAGTGAAATCAAGGAGCATATAGCTTCAAAATCAAGTTAAAAAACTGAATAATGCATTGAGAGCATTTCAAAAGACTCAGCCAAGTCTCAGATCAGCATACAGTTGAAGTAGAAAACTGTTGAATTCAAGTGAATTCAGGTAAAAGAGGGAAACTGTAGCAGCAGTAGCTACCACCGTTAAGGGTCTGGATCTGGGTCAATCCTTCAAGAAAAAGAAGAGAATGTGTGAATGCGTTACTCTACCTAGGAACACGCACTAATATAAAAGTCCAGAACAAATATCGAAAACATTGTTACCAGCTTTCTCCTCCATGAGTCAATAAGAAGAAAGGGTTCTTCGGTAAACAAGTTCAGCTCCTCCGTTCCCTCGGAAATACGTGTGGATGAAACTTTTTATCATGTTAGCTACAGACAGTCTTGCAAGGTTAGGTTCTGGAAACATCAGGCATAGTTCTCATAGGCTTCTCACATCCATTGACATTCTATATCTCTATCTGTTTCACTGTGAGAACAATGAACTACTAAGTGAAAGACAAATCATGTCTAGGTAATACATTCTTTTAATGTAAACAACAGTTATTTATTGTTTAAATGAACAAGCTATTTTATTAAATTCTTATATAAAACATTAAGAAATAGTAAGTTCATGGCATTCAAGAATAAATGTTGCATAGTTAAATAATAGTCTTTGTTAAATGAGAAAATTCTGCAATTATGACAGATCACTAAGCATGTCACTCTAAGGTCAAGCTGCTAAATCACATTGTGTACATTTCAGCTTCTTTTTGACTAGCTAAAAGCTGTCTGGGTTTTGTCTGTGGTCCACATGAATAACAAGTTCTGCCTACTGCAAATTAGCATATTTCAAATGTGTCTCAGTTTAACGTTAAGTTTACACTTTTCATGGCACATTTAGCATACTGTTTTAATTCATTTTTTATTCTAATTTTTAGAGTCTATTACCTCTAAGGAAATTTTTAATACTGTCAAATTGCAGGTCACACCCTCTTCTTGCACTACTTAGATTACCCCCTCTCAAATCCTATTTGAGTCTCTGTCAGACATTTTTAACAAATACATTTAATCTATTATCAGCTTACTACTAGCTTCTAACAAAACCTATTGCCTCCCTGGTAAGTCCATCATAGCTTTTCCAGGTTCCCTATTGCAAGTAATCTACCTATCAGTGACAATTTGAACTTCTTTCAGGAGACAAATCCTCCACTATCATTTCTACCATCAAGTCAGGATCCCCATTATACCTGTGCCCAGTTCATATCTTATCCTTCCTGCTTATTGCCCTGACACTTTCAAAGCTGTTCATCACCCCCTTAATGACAAGCAAGGCCATCCACTGCTTCACACAGGCTCTTGTGTGCTATAAAAAGAAAACCTCTACAGACTCCACTGTTCTGTGCAACTTCAGACATATTTCTCTTCTACCTTTCCACCTCAAACGTTTAAGAAAAAAAAGTGAATTGCCAGCTCTCAATTTTTTAAGGGCTCAATGAAATTCTTGACTCAGTGAATTATGAATGTGTTTATTACACAGCACTGAAAGAGGACTCCTCCTAATTTTTAGAACATCTGCATAATTATTGGTTGAAGGGGACCCTATTATCCCCATTTTATTAGACCTGTCAATGACAATTGATATGGTGTCACACGTAATCCTCCTTTATTGGCTATCCAAGATCAGTGTTAAAAATTCTGCCTTGCCTTGGATTGCTTCTTCCTCATCAAACTGTAACCAAGACTCTAATCTTTCTATTCAAGGATGGTGGGCTAGGTGTCCCTCAAGGATTTTACCTCAGTCCTACACTATCCAATATCTATGTTAACCCACTTGTTAAACTGATTTACACTTATGTCTTTTCTTTGACTACATATGCTGATGACACTCAAGTCATCTAGCATGGCAAATACCCCTGTGTAGTCAAAGAATGGTTCCACCATCCTTGAGGTGTTATATTCTGGATAAACTTTAATTTGTTACAGCTCAAAATAAACAAAACTGAGGTTTTTATCAGGCAATGACTGCTATGACTTGTCAGATGGCTTTTTGAACATAGACCTGGTCCTACCTACCATGCTGGCCTTCTTAGTCTATAACTTAGGCTTTCTTATAGACCAATCGTTATTTTTCTGGAGACAAATCAATTGTTTTATACCTGCTTCTTTTACATCTGCCTTCTACTGAAAAGTATCTTCTAGTTACCTCTCACTTCCGTGCAGACAGTCAGACAATACTTTCACATCTCTGCTAAAATAATTCTTTATACATCGGCCTTCCAATCTCTTTGATTACCATGCTGCAAAGAATTCAAAATAAAGCAATTCATCTCTTTCTTATCTGCCTTGTCACTCCCACAGCTCTGAACATTTGGACAAGTTGCACTGGCTTCCTCCTTCTAAGTGACTCTTCTTAATGAGTATATTGCCTATTGTGCTTTTCATAAAAAGTGACCACTGAATCTTCAATCTAGTTTTCCCCACTGTGTGCCCACCAGGACTCTTAGATTGACAACCCTTCATCTACTTACATTTCCATCCTTCAAGAACATTGTACTTGTGACCAGTCATTTTCTTTCCTCTGTGTAAAATATTTTACCTTACTCTCAGTTTCTAATCGCTATATTGATGATCACTTTGCATTGTGCTAAGTACTCAAAAGCTGGATTTTCTCACTTTCTCTTCTACTTTAATCAGTTCTACTAATTTATTGTTTAGTAGTCAGCTATCATATCAATACCCCAGCGCCAGGATACCCATATGGGTGACCACCTTCACTCCCAAAATGTAGCATACCACAGCACAGCATAACATAACAACATAGCATAACATAGCATAGCATAAGATGTAAAACAATATTTCAGTGACACTTCAACAATATAAGCTATTTTACTGTGATGGAAACATGTGTTTTCAGATCACACATACACAGCTAGATACACACACATACTTTGCAATCTGAAATCTGCATGCAATACATACTGATCTTTGATGCTAGTCAACCCCCTGGCCTATTTGGTTGAACGTTACACTCTACCTAGAATGCTTCCCATTTATGTCAAAACGCGGATAAATCACTGAGCTATTATCAACTTATTATATGTTTTCAATAATGGGATGTAAGTGCATGGTGAAGGTCAGTAAACATGTACAGCACGATAGCACTGTAAGTCTTTCATTAAAAGTGGCTAGAAATTCTGATTGAGACAATGATGGGATGTAACCTGTTTGTATTCATAAACTCCAATCTGACCCATTGTAACCTGAGCAAATGCTGTAAGTTTACTACTAACAATGGCTAGAGCAATCCCTTTCCTGAGCAAGAAGTGAACAAAATTGCTGGGGTGTGAAGAAAGGTACATCTCCAAAGAAGAGATATTGTTCCCATTGAGAAAAAATAAAAATTAGTTATCTAGTGCGTTTAAATATCCTCATATGTTTGCTTTTCTGCAAACATGGCATTCACAAATGTTTTGTAGGAGTAAGTCTGGAAACATACAGCTGTCAAAGGTTTACAGATGTTTTTGAATCTCAAACAAAAGTAAACCTAGATCCTTGAAGGTTTGCAAATCTTCAAGGGTTGTTTTTGCTTATTCTTTTGGATATAGGTCCTGGACTCTGTCTGTCTCCCTCATGGTATGACCATTATCTCTACTTGATGTTGGGCAACTGGGCAGACGTCTCTGGAGCTGTTTTCTGAGCAGGGCAGAAACATTAGCAAAATGTCTGTTTTGTATCCTGGTGCCTGAAATGCTGAGGGCAGCTTGTGGCACATATGAGACATGTGCAGCTTAGTACCATAAGCCCTACACAGACGTGTCTTACTCAGGACCCCAATGCAGGGCTTACCTATTGTGGAATGCTTAAGTGGGAAATGTAACAACTAATATCTCTAATAGGTTCTTCAACCCCCCTCCCCTTTGGGTGTTTTTGGTTCTTGCTAAATTTTCTATTGCTTATGCTCGCTGTTGCTCTGTTGGACACCTGTTCAGCTGCAATCTTCCTCGTTTTAGTAATCCTTAAACACTTTTCCTCAGGATTGGTGTTGTCTGGTGCTTGGGAGTCACTTTATGTGATGGAACTGAAGTTGTTTATGGTTTTGACTTTTTCTTCCTCTATGATAGTCTTCGTGGGACTAATTACTAGTTGATTGTTAATCTATGAACTGGCAATGTGGCTTCTGTAAAGGACCACAATTACTATGGACTTCAAGGGAAGAACTGGAATCAGTCACACCCAGACCTTGAGAAAGAAAGGGCAATATTTTAAGAGAGAAGCTCTGTTTATTTGAAGCAGAAAATGTGAACACAGAGAGGGACTGTGCAGATCACTTAAAATTATAGGCTGAACATGGGCAGTATTCCTCCAGGCCTCTAGGGATATGGCTTCTTAGTGGTCTGATTCATTGCCTCTGAACTGTTTGGGCTATCTGGTGAGTTCATGCAAACATAGTCACCTTCAGAAGAGGCCAACAAAGCTCGATCAGGATATCAGGCTGGCCCAGCCTTGAGGAATGATAGTCTTTCAGTAAGGCACCATAGGAGATGTAGCAAAGGTCTTGTCAATGTGAGAGCCTTCACAGAGCCATGGGGAGCCTCCATAGATGTTCAGTCTGTGGCAGTGGGTCATCAATGCCAATCATAAGCAGTGTATTTTTTAAAGGTTGGCATGTTGACACTGCAGGTGGGTAAGCGTGTTTTTGCATGTGGTCATGAACAGGCTTTTCCTACTACAAGAGGTGAATTTGCACCACTATATGAAGATATTGTTCTGGTAGGACACATTGTGCATCCCCTCCAAACAATCCCTAGGAAGTAGAAGGATACTGAGCTTGCTATCTTTTCTTTAGGTGGCATCCACCTTGATTTCTCCATTTAATTAAAAGGGTGTTCATGATCAGCTACAGGTATCCCTGGCAGGCTTACCAGAAATGATGTTTATTTACGCATGTTCCAATCTTTGCTATCCTTATTGAGATTGTAATTAGCAATAGTAAAAAGTAACATACAATAACAAAGTAATAAATAAAAGGGACCCTAGAGTTGATTTACACAGGAAGCACGAGCCATCACCCTTGGGTGCAGGTGTCACATCCAGATGTGATGTCACCTGTCCCCATTGTAAATTATTCTACAACAGCTAGTGTATAATTGCTGCCATGAGTCAGAACCCAATGCATGAGGATGGAATGGAAGGCAACCTACTTGATACGGTGGGGTGGAAGATCAGTTGAGGATCTCTAGCATCCCATGAAGCAAAGATAAATCTGGGGAGTACCTGATTTGTAATGAGGGGTGTCCCTTGCTGCAGAGGTTCCTCTAACTCAGTCTAAAATAAAAAAATTCAAGTGAGCATCTGTGGGAAATATGCTGGTACTTACAGCTGGGCACCTTCATCCTCACAGCCGTAGTGAATGTGCTTTGTTGATACACCAGAGGTCAGTATGGAGGTACATCATCAAAAACACTGTAAATGCCTCAGTGCATGTTGAAAGCTACTTTAACGCAGCATTGTAATAGTTATGTTGTCTTCTCAATGCTTTAATAGCAGTGCCTACAGAGATACAGTATGTTAATTTGGGTGCAGTTACGCATCAGTGCCTGATGCTGAAGAGAGGTGTTCTGTACGAGCTCTGTGGAAGCCTCAGTATTGGAATGGTGGTACACTGCAGGTCTATATAAAGGTGATTTTTCAGAGCTTAGGAACCAAGTCCTGAGGTAGCAGTTTATGATACAAGTCACTTTTAATAAATTTGTCTGTTCTGTATTATCAGTGCATGGTGTAGGTTTATTTTTGAAAATTGATGTGAACTCAGTTGTTGGGAGAGTTTCCAGTCAGAAATGATTCTCATTATGGACCCGATTAAAAAGATCTTTCTGTGATTAGGTGTGACCAACTACTGGCTTACTCTTTACATACTCATGAATTTCCAGGAGTAAGTCACAGCTGCTCATGGAAATACAGGTCCATGTGTGATGTGTTGCTTATTCCAGACTTGTAGTCCTGGTTTAAAATGGCATAAACAAAACTACACATCACAGAATTCATATAAAAAACCTGACCTGGAGCAGCATGGATCTGGGAAACTAAACAACTATGGAAATAGGCTTGTGAATCAGGCCCTCAGAGAGCTCTGATTATGTCTCAAATTTAAGCCCGGGCAGGAAACTATGCTCTGCCAGCGTAGTTTACGTAGTTTTGCCTACTCCACGTTCCGATACGAACGTGGAGTTCAGGCAAAAGTACGAATCCGTGGCAGTGCGTAGTTAGCCAGCCCCTCCACGCTCCCAAAGTAATTAAAAGCAATTAAAAAGGCTCTTACCTGCCGCGGCTGCCTCCTCCTTGCCTTGGCCGCTCTCCTGCCTCCTCCTCACCGTCCATCAGTGATAACCCCTACGTTGTACGTCTTGCTAATGCGCATGCGCACGCGCAAGACGTACAACGTAGGGGTTATCAGTGAAGAAGGACGGCGAGGAGGAGGCATGAGAGTGGCCATGGCGAGGAGGAGGCATGAGAGCGGCCATGGCGAGGAGGAGGAGGGATGAGAGCGGCCATGGCGAGGAGGAAGCAGCCATGGGGCAGGTAAGTGCCTTTTTAATTACTTTTAATTATTTTGGGAGGGGGAGGGCGCGGAGCGAAGTTCCACGGATTTGCTTTCCAACTCTGTGGAACTCCGCGCAGAGGCACTACGCCTGCTCCATCCAGGGTTAGTCTCAATAAGGGATATTAGGGCATCATACAAACCACAGTGTAGTGCACTATGGACCTAACTGAACAGTTTTAAGATGTAAAGTTTTCATTTTCTTTGCATAATATGGATTTGTACTGTATTGTGTTAAATTCAAAGTCAAAAGTACAAACCAATTCTTTGGCATAGTTCCTAAAATCCATTGCATACAATGAAAGACCCAACCGTTCAAGAAAATATATCTTCACTCACACATTTTAGTGGAAGTTGCCTAGACGTTCCTAAACAAATATCAAAGTCTGCTAAATAGGTGATACACTGAGATACATTTTAATCCAGCTGTCAGAAGATAATAAAATAGTAAACCTTAATAGTGTGGGAGCAAAACCATAGTGCCCCCAAATTTAGACACCCCAAAATTCACCTCATTCGGTTCTACCACAGTTAACTGGATTGGAGAGAGTGTCTAACCTTAATTTCCTAAGGCAATTTGTTGCCATGTTGATAATTGAGTTCAAGATCAATGGGGCCGAAACAAATGTTGGCTGTGCCTCACAACAATACTGTTTTGTAATAAGCACAAAAGACTCTGAATAAACGTGGAGATACAACTAGTTCTCAACCTCATCTTTACTAGTCTTGGAGTGACGCCAATAACTGAATATGGGTATGACTGAACCCTTATAAATATCAATACTTGTCCTGGTACCTTCTCTTCTACTATATATGTACAGTGTATGTTTTGAAACCTGTGAGAACTTTTGAACTAGGTTCTGGAATCATCCGTAGCTATAGCATGACTGATTCTTGGTAAAGACTAAGGGGTCAATTCCGATTCGGGCCGGAAAAAGCACCGACCGACTCGGAGCCGGAAATTATACCGACCGACACGTACCTGTGGCGCCCGACACGCCAAGTACGATGTAAAGCGTGCAAAATCCGACCGACACGTACAGAACCCAAGCCGAACGACCGAGCCGCACGGAAAACAGCAATCCGGCCGGAAAAACACGCGAATCGAACCGACCGACACGCACCCGGAACAAATCCGACCGAAACGTACACGCGAACTCCAAACCACAAAGTACGATGCAAGGCGCGAAAACCACGACCGAGTCGGACGGAGGACAAGCCGCACGACCGACACGCATACAAAACCGAGCCGAAGCAACACAAAACACCGCGACCGACGCGTACGCAGCATAGAAAACTGCACAAACACAGCGTGAACGAAACGGAGAACACCGTACGAGACAAATGCAGGCTCCGACTCGGTCACAACAACGTTTCCAACATGCACAGACAGTACAAAGGAAAAATCACACAAAAAAGGCCAAACAAGCAATTACAAAGCCAATAAATACTGGGGGGTGGGGACAGAGAACAAAGACACACCCACAACTCCACCCATATAAAGGACACAAATCACAACCATGATCCTTTGCAAATGCCATTCCACTGCCAGCACCCAAGAGACAGCAACCACACACCCACAGCTCATCCCTCACACAAGCCACACACCATCAGCACACCAACAAATACCTACCTCACATACACCCAGCAAAACACACACTCACACACCCTCACCTGCACACCAACACACACATCACTCACCATCACCACCCATCACCATGCCCCCCAAGAAGAATCACAAGTTCCTAGATTGTGAATTGGAAGTCCTGGTAGACGAGATCCTCAGGGTAGAGCCACAGCTGTTTGGCGCACTGGTCCAACAGACCCCCATCTCCCAGAAAACCAAGATGTGGGAGAGGATCATCAACAGGGTGAACGCACAATCACCATGTCTGCGCACAAAGACCGACATCCAGAACAGGTGGTATGACGTGCGCAGGAGGGTCCGGGAGCTGCTCAAGAAAGACTACCTCCTGAGCCAATACACCGGCAGTGGCCCTCCTGCCAAGCCAGTATACCTCAGGCCCTGGGAGGAGAAGGTGCGGGCCATCCTTCCGCCAGTGAGCGTATATGGACTAGAGAACATCCCAGAACCTGGTGAGTACACAACAAATGTACACAATATTCTGCCACAAAACACACACACATCACTGTCAAGGGAGAGTCAAACCATGCACTCATAGCAATTACACAGCAACCAGAACAGAATCATCCCAAAATGTGTATGTCAGTCAGATAAACACAACACATGCCATCAAAAAAGTTACATCCAACCGTGCCATCACATGTACAAACACAACTACAACTACAGCTAGGCAGTGGCACAAATAGAACTAACAAACACATCCAGACATGTAGCCACCAAAACAACACCAACACACAGTGAAGACCACTGAAAGGAAGGAATTCTGTGTATGCTGGCCAAGTCAGTGTAGCCAATAGCATCATGGGAGTCGCAGTCACACATATTGCCCCCCACAACTGTCCCATCAACACCACCATGAACCATGCGCACATCACAGGGAGTGGAGAAGGACTCACAAGATGGCTGACACTGGCAACTGCTGTGGGAGCACAAGGCCCTGCTGGGAACTGTGCACCAACAAACAGCAGGACACCACTGACTGACATCCTGAGAGACAACTTCCACTCCCTGCAATGCAAGCACGTTCCATGGTGGGATATCTGGCTGGCTGGGTGGGAAGGAGGACTTGCAGCACTGACCATAGTCACAAGCACCTCCCCTCACACACCCCTCAACACAAACTCCACAGAACCCACCTGGTAGAATGCAATGCCTCCCATCCTAACTCAAGATCCCACAAAGAACCACCACCCTGGGTTATGTTGTGTGAAGCACAGGGACACTCTTGGGACTTTTAGCCAAACAACTGCCAGGACAACACTCCCAGCCATCCTGTCAGCAAAGCCAGCCCACCCCACAGGGAAGCAGAGTCAAAAGGAAGGAAGCATGGGCATGCTGGGAAGGGGGTGGAGGCAATAGCATGATGGGAGTCGTAGTCACAGCTCTACATCCCCCACCACATGGCCCAGCAAGCTCACACTCACGCATGCACATCCCACAGAGAGTGGAAAGGCCCATCAAAGATGTCTGACACTGTTGCTGTGTCGTGGGGAGCACAAGGGCATGCTGGGAACTGCACACCAACCAACAGCAGGACACCACTGTCAGCCATCTTGCCATTGCCCTCACACCCACACACACTGAACTCCCCACAAAAGCAAGTAAGTATGGGAATGCTGGCAAGTGGGGTGGAGGCAATAGCATGATGGGAGTGGCAGTCACAGATATTGGTCACCCTCACAACTGGCCCATCAACACCACCCTGAACCATGCTCACATCACAGGGAGTGGAGAAGGACTCACAAGATGGCTGACACTGGCTACTGCTGTGGGGAGCACAAGGGCATGCTGGGAACTGCACACCAACCAACAGCAGGACACCACTGTCAGCCATCTTGCCATTGCCCTCACACCCACACACACTGAACTCCCCACAAAAGCAAGTAAGTATGGGAATGCTGGCAAGTGGGGTGGAGGCAATAGCATGATGGGAGTGGCAGTCACAGATATTGGTCACCCTCACAACTGGCCCATCAACACCACCCTGAACCATGTTCACATCACAGGGAGTGGAGAAGGACTCACAAGATGGCTGACACTGGCTACTGCTGTGGGGAGCACAAGGCCCTGCTGGGAACTGTGCACCAACAAACAGCAGGACACCACTGACTGACATCTTGAGAGACAACTTCCACTCCCTGCAATGCAAGCACAGTCCATGGTGGGATAACTGACTGGCTGGGTGGGTGGGAAGGAGGGCCGGCTGTCAACCAAATACAACCAATGCAGACCATGTGCACACCCCAACAAATACATAGAAATGCCCAAATAATGCAGGACAATGTGCCACACCAAAATCAACCCCTGACTGTGACGACTTAGGACAATGCAATGTACAGGCCCGCACCCAGAGGCACAGTCACAACTGTCAGGTGTGTCAACCATTGATGCCTGCAGAAACATAACATACATTGTGTGTGTCTCCCAAAAACAGGTGATGATGGGGACACAGCAGCAGACACTGAGGAGTCCCAGTCCCAGGCTCAAGAGGATGCGGAGCTCACTGGTGTCGTACAGCCTCTGCCCTCCTCGGACGAAGAAGACCAACCTGGCACATCCGGTGCAAGTCTACATGCAGCACCAGCAGGACCACCAGCTGCAGCACCAGCAGGACCACCAGCTGCACCCCCTGCACCCACCCCTCCAACGACTGTCACCACAAATACCATCCCTGCCGACATGGACAGAACAAGGAGCAACACCAGCACAGGGACCCTGGACCAACCTGGGGCCATGGACACCACCACCACCACCAACCCCCAAGGTGGACCAGGGTCATCTGTGCGTGCCACTGCACGCACTGCACATGTCAGCAGGGGTGGTGGGAGGGGTGGGAGACAGAGGTCGCTGCTTGCAGAGGTTGCTGGAGTGCATGATGACCCACAACTGGTACGCATAGCTGATGCATACCAGTCCAGCACCGGAGACCTCAGCCAGGTAGTGGGGCTCCTCAGAGAATGAAACAGCAGCAGGCTGCCCATCATGCCCGCTTGGACTCTCACATGTCCCACGTGGAGTCACACATGTCCCGCATGGACTCACACATGTCCCCCGTGGAGTCCAAGTGGGATGCACTGCATGAGATGACGGCGGTGCACAGGGACATTTTACAATGCCTCCGCCAGATGAACAGCAACCAGTCCACACCTCCCTGTGTGCCAACAACATCTGGTGCTGCCCAAACTGCAACTGCCACAGGGAGGGAGGATGACTCTGGCGGAGAGTCCCCTGCACCGCAGCAGCCTGTACTTGAGGGCCCCCCAAGAAGAGGGGTCGTCCGAAGAGGGGCAAGTGAGAGGCCGATGGCCAAGCGCAACTCCCAGGAAGCCTGAACCTGTTCTGGATGTTCACCTTTGTGCACAGACTGTTCACCCTGTTGACGGCAACACTACTCCCACACATTGCATGGGGAGTACAAGTTGGACCAATGTCTCAGACAACTGTGGCCCCGATACTGGGGATTTTGTCTACCAGGACTTTCAATTCACCTAGGAACTTCTGATTGCAAGATTTATGTACAGCACTACCCATCCTATGCACTATTCACACAAATGTATCACAATAAACACACTAATACACCATACTTGCCTCTGTTGTGATTCCAACGTGGGTGCTGTTATGGGGATGATGAACTGCAAAATTACACTGTGTATGCGAACTGCAACAGCAAGTACAACACAGGCATGTGAGTAAAGGCAACATGACACATATGAGTGAGACACACCACCAGGGCTACACAACACATACACACCTAGGCCATCTGACTCATTGCCTACACTGATGTTGCCAGGGAAGACGGTGCAATGCACAGACACCACACCCATTCCCAGTTGTAGTCAAGTAGCCCACAGGTGCAGTAAGCAAATGGCAGTCAAATGTGTGACCACAGACAACGCACATCACAAAGTGAAGCACAGGTTTATTACACAGTTGCAACATGTCGTAACCACTACAGATGCAAGGTAATCCCACCTGGCAGCGGGCACACAGTCAACAACTGTAGACAGAAGGAAGTCCATGGGTGTGGCGCACATCACCTGTAGGGACACAACAGCTACCACCCTGGAAGTGCAATCACGTCGTCGGTGGACACAGTTGACCAAACGAATCTGAAAGTACCCTGTGAAGGACAGAAATGACACACAGTCAAAAGCAATGGAGTACAGGACTGAACAGCAAAACTCATGCACAATACATGTTACAAGATACCCACCCAGAACCAAGTTAGCATGTCAACACTGTTGGGGAGTACAGCCCACCTGTAAGCACACATCGCAACACACATCCAGTCAAGTAGCCCATGGACACACTCCAACAGCACCAGAGCACCACCTACACATATCATGCCAACTCACATCATTGACATGACACCGCAGGATACTCACATTCAGCTAAAGAAGTTGGTGATGAGCTGTGTGCGGACATCACCGTCATCATCATCATCATCATCGTCACTGGTATCGTGGTCCAGGCCAGGATCCTCCACAGGTGGCGGATGTTGGTCATTGTCATCCTGGATGAGAGGCAACTCCTTCCGCACTGCCAGGTTGTGGAGCATGCAGCAGACGATGATAATCTTGCACACTTTCGCAGGGGCATATGGGAGGGACCCGCCGGTCTTGTCCAGGCAGCGGAAGCGGCTCTTCAGGAGACCAAATGTCCGCTCAATCACTCTCCTGGTCCGACCATGTGCCTCATTGTAGCGCATCTGGGTTGGTGTCACAGGGTTCCTGAGGGGTGTCAGCAACCACGGCATGTTGGGGTATCCCGAGTCACCTACGGACAGACAAGTGCACATTAGCTGACTTGGAAAAGTGGGCGGAATACTACAGATCAGATCACACACAATGGCACAAAGTCAGTACTCACCGACAAGCCAGGCATGCTGGTTCTGCATCTGTGCCATCATCCTGGGGATGCGACTACTCCTCATCACAAAGGCATCGTGTGCTGAACCAGGGAAACGGGCACACACGTGTGTGATGGTCATATCTGCAAGACACACCACCAGTGCATTGACCGAGTGGTAGTGCTTGCGGTTCCTGTAGGCCTGCTCCTGGGCCTGTGGTGGTACCAAAGTCACATGTGTCCCATCAATGGAGCCAATGACATGCGGCATCCTCCCCAGGGCATAAAAGTCACTCTTCACGTCAGTGAGTCGTCGCAGTCTAGGGAAATAGATGTACCGGTTCAGGAATAGCAACATTGCCGCCAAAACATCTCGGAGCACACGGCTCAACATGGTCTGTGACATCCCACCAGCAGTCGCCACAGTATGTTGGAAGGTACCGGTGGCAAAGAAGTGTAGGGCTGCCATCACCTTCACCTTGGGGGTCAGCGCTGTAGGATACGGCCGGCCAGGCTGCAAATGTGGGGCCAACTGCACTGCCAAATCCTCAATCAGCTGCCTGGTGAAGCGGTACCGTCGGATGCTGTCCCGTTCCACCATCGTTGCCAGGTCTGGGAATGGTCGATGGACAGCAGGAGCCCTGCAGTGCAGAGGAGAAGTAAGCAAGATTGTCAGTCAGCCCACATATGCGGCATTGAACACACTCAATATCCCAACATACATCATTATGAGGCACAACTACATGAAGTGTGCAGTTCCGTAAGGACATGTATGGTACATACATGGCCAACATCTGTCATCACGGTCCAACAAGTGGCATCAATTAGTCCCAGGTTGGCCCATTGGATATCATGAGGCCGTGTCACAGTTCCCATCTCCTGCTGCCGTGTCACAATCACCCCCCACAGTGACATGTGAGGACAGATGTGCCCCAGGCATCACAGCTCAACGACAGGTACATTCCCAGGGACCCTGTATTGCCACATGGACACTGGCATTACATGGAGTATCATGTATACACCACAGCAAAACAACCATGACCCCCACAGGTAGTGGTCCCACTTGCCACGGCAGGACAGACATGACGTCTGTGACACACACACGCACAACATCAAAGTCCATGCACACACAACGTGGATGTGGAGACTGTCTCCCATTGTGCACATGAAATCAGAGACATTGTAAACACTACATGCACACAGACTGTGGAGGACCATCACTATTGTGCCACTGGGACACCCTGGCTCAAACATACCGTCCCACATGGGACTCACGGGGTATGTGACATGACATACACATACACCACCGTGAAATGTGACCATGGCACATGCACAGATATGAACAGTTGCACATCACAGTGGTCATGTACATGTAACACCCAGGATCCTGTCCCCATGAACACGTGCACAGCCTGGGGGTGGCTGCCCCCAGGTGACACCCACAGGACAACATGTACACCAACATACACACAATAGGAAATGCAGCCTTACATGCCTTATGATACAGTTTGGACAGGCTGTGGTGTTGTAGGTGTGCCCCTCACTCCCTGGGAGCCATCTGTGGCTGGCATATGTCCATCTGAAACAGGCATGGTGACATATGCCAGTCACTTGTACAGGGATGCGTTGAACAGCAATGGACCGATCGGTGCCCCCGGCCGGCCCATTGCATTCAATGTGTGCGGGTACGCGTTGTACTCCTGTACGCGTTGTACTGCAATGGACCGATCGGTGCCCCCGGCCTGCCCATTGCATTCAATGTGTGCGGGTACGCGTTGTACCCCTGTACGCGTTGTACTGCAATGGACCGATCGGTGCCCCCGGCCGGCCCATTGCATTCAATGTGTGCGGGTACGCGTTGTACCCCTGTACGCGTTGTACTGCAATGGACCGATCGGTGCCCCCGGCCGGCCCATTGCATTCAATGTGTGCGGGTACGCGTTGTACCCCTGTACGCGTTGATCAGCAATGGACCGATCGGTGCCCCCGGCCGGCCCATTGCATTCAATGGTTGCGGGTACGCCTTGTACCCCTGTACGCGTTATACTGCAATGGACCGATCGGTGCCCCCGGCCGGCCCATTGCATTCAATGTGTGCGGGTACGCGTTGTACCCCTGTATGCGTTGTACAGCAATGGACCGATCGGTGCGCACCCATTGACAATGGCCTTGCCTGGCAACGGACGCGTTTTCGAATTTCGAACGAGTCGGTTGCTGGAAATTCAGTCGGTCACCCACAACAATGTTGCAAAATCATGTATGTCATGAAGTTGAAGATTTGAAGGATGCTGTGGGCGTGTATTGGTGCTGCTATTCCATGGATTGGCCAGATTCAGAAGATGCAAACGACTTGGACCTATCACTTTGGACACAAGGGACAGTATCAGCCTCTCCAGCACATATATATTGCTGGCTGTTCCCCTGAGAGCTCACTTGCCTGCACTACATGCTCCAGGACGACATCTGCCACTGCACTGCTGCTGTCTCTGCCCCTCTGGACCCTGCAATGGCACATACTGTGGAGAGAGCCCCAGCCTTCAGCCTTGAGGAGAACCAGGCCCTGCTGGACAGCCTACTTCCACAGTACAGCAAGCTGTATGGGACACCAGGGGAGCAGGTGAGTGTTCTGTGCACTGCCTTTCTGAATGTGCATTTTGTCTGACTAGCAAGGCTGAAAGTCTGCACGCCACTGGCTAGCAGGCTCACTGAGTAGTTGTCACCCCCCATAGTGTGTAGTGACATGCACTGGACAGGTATGGTGCAGTGACAGTGCATTTGAACAAGGTTTTACTTCCCATGCAATGATACCATGTAGTGACGTCTGGCAAACTGTCCATGGGCAGCTTTGCACTGCCTGTGTACATCATGTGCCCCTGTGATTGAGACATGTATATAGAACTGTGTCATGCACGGATATGTTGCATGTGTAGTAATGGCCTTTTCACTTTGTCATCCTGACAGGTTAATGCCCATCGGAAGCAGGAGATCTGGAAGGACATCGTCCGGGCTGTCCGGTCCGTGGGAGTCTACAAGCGCCGGATCCGCAACTGCCAGAAGAGGTGGCAGGACCTTCAGGGCTGGACCCGGAGGATTGCACGGGTCCAGCTGAAGCTGTCGCCTCCTTGCAGGAGGGGCGGAACACGGACCCTGACCCCCACATGCTCCAGATCCTGGCGGTGGTGTTTCCAGACCTGGATGGGCAGCTGAAGGCCAGACAGCAGCAAGGAGGGGGTGAGTCAAAGACTGCACTGTGAACTCTGTATTACATGCTTTGTGCCCTCCTCTGGCCTGGTTCAACTGCCACAGTGCAGCAGTCATGTTGTCCAGGAGCCATGTCCCTCTATTGTGCACTGCCCACTCCTCATCTGATACCCAGGTGTGGCCCTTACATTCAGGGAATTGTGTCACTTGGGACTGTGTCCTTGCAGTTTGCTTCACTAAAGGTGGGGGACAGCATCTGTTTCCCTAACTCTGTTGTGGGCATCATGGGTGGGTCCATTGTTCACACAACGCCTGTGTTCGGACATGTAATCTGCGTGTTGCTTTGATATGCAGTCCACTTGCTGAGCTGAGCCACCACATGTGCCTGGGGTATGTGGCACACGCCCATGCAGCGGGTGGGAACAATGTTTGGGCCCCAGGAGTGTGCAGATTACATGTGTCACACATACATAGCCAGCTATCCACTGTCCAGGGCTCATCCCTCATTCATGTGGGGCAGGACAGTCATGCCTACTCCAGGCCATGCAATGCACTCTGTACTCCCACTCCCATGTATCAGCTGACACATTGTGCGCAGTGATTTGACCCCTCAGGAGTCTGCCTCTGTGTCAGTGTGCTGTGGATTAGTTGCCAGGACTGCTGGGGTGTTTCTTGGTAGGGGCTCAGCATGCCACTGGAGATGTGACCATAGGAGACGATACTTGTGTGTCACATAGGTGTTTGATCAGCTGCCCATGCAGACTGGGGTATGCGAATGTGAAGTTCAGGCAGCTGTTCCCCATTCACAGCAGATTGTGAGGGGCTCAGGTTCAGAGGGTAGTGTCACAGGTCTCCCATATGTCCAATCGGTATGACCTGGACAGATGTGGGTTAAGATGATGTGTTGTGTGGGGGATGTACATGTGCACTTGTGCAGCTCCAGGACTTGCATTCCCCATGACCTACTATTGTGACACAGTGCAGAGTGTTGTTGTCTGGCTGCCAAGTCATACATCACTGAGACAGTGATGTATGACTTAGCAGTCATGCCTCCGCCATGGCATGTGTCTACTTATTGGTGATCCTGCAGGGGAGTGACATGTGCTACATGCACACCATTGTGGCGATGGCTATCAGGACATGGGTGCATCATGGTGTCTGTCGCTGGTATGCATCACATGCATTTCCTATTTGACTCTGGGCATCCCTTTCATCCGGAAACCTGTACTGACTCAGTGGCAAGAGTTGTGATGTGTGCATGTCCACATGCTACACCGTGTCCTCTGCACTGTCCAACTACTGTGCAGTTGGTGCATGTGTCCACACTGGGGTGTTGCAATCCAACAGACACCAGACAGATGGGTGCAAGGCCATGTGGGATGTGAGTGCCATGGTTGGCATCAGACTGACAATTAGCTTCTCCTGTTCAGTTTAGGGCACTTTTAGCAATGTACAACTAATGATGCCAGGGCTTGCTCTGTAATGTGCTGTGCTCACAGTGGTGTGTGCGTTTGGTGCAGGTGACTGATGTCTGTCTGTTTCCCCATTGTTTGCAGATACATCCACGGCCACGGAAGGGGACAGCTCCACGGACCAGGAGGAGCCGGAGAGCCAGACTGGGTCAGCAGCCGAGGAGTGGTCGGAGGGACCCAGTGGCACGGAGGGCGAGGGGAGCCACACTGAGGAGTCCTCAGCACCATCCACCTCAGCTGAGGACCAGAGCAACTCGGAGGATGACTCCCTTATGGAGGCGGGTGTCAGCAGCCACCACACCCCAGCTAGTGTTGCTGTCCCCGCCACCACCAGCACCACCACCGCCCTCCCATCGGCTCCCATTCCCCAGGTCCGTGGAGGCTCCCATGTTCGGGAGCGTGTCTCCTTTCGGCCAGGCACCGCACCCCTGCCCCTGTGTCCCCTGCTGCCCTGAGTGAGGAGTCTGTGTACCTCCTTCGCCAGCTCCATGTAGGGCAGACAGCCATGCTGAGTGTCCTCCATGCGCACACCGCTCTGTTGACTCAGCTGGTGTCGTTCATGGAGGGCATCTCATCGGGCATGTCTGACCTACAGAGGGGCAATAGGTCCATGGACTCCTCCCTGACGGCAGCAGTGTCCCTCCTCAGACAGTCCCTCACCCCTCCTGCCTCTGCTCCATCCACACTCCCCAGCACCTTACCCGTCCCAAGCACACACACACCGGCACACACCAGCACACACACATCCAGCACACAGACACACACGCCACAAACAAAACGCACACGCACGCACAGTCAGGGGACTGAAACCAGACTCACAGGGGATGGGGCCCTGGAACACACACACGCATCCACGAGCACTGCGCAGTCCTCAGTTGCCTCTCCCTCCAAAACACCCTCCCTTGCCTCACCTGCAACCCCAAAGACCCAGCGCCTCTTCCTCAGTGACCTCGGCCTCTTCCCCTCAGATCCAGCTGCTCCAGCATCCAGGGGGAAGAGGAAGCCCACCCACACGGAGCAGAGTGCCCCTCGCCCCCGGACACCCTCCCCCAGGCGCAGACAGACTGAGGCCCCCACCCGCAAGTCCCCCGGAGTCAAAAGAGCAAGACCCCGCCGCCGCCCTGCAGCTCAGGCACCAGGTCTCCTTCCTCCATCCCTCAGGCCCCCACTCCACAGGTGCCCCCACCACACCCTGCCCCAGGTTCCCCCACCCACAGATATACCATCCCCAAGAGGATCCGGCCTTCTCCCCCTGCCACTTGCTCTCCCGGCACCACACACCCCGCTGCGCTTGTCTGTGCCACTGATGTGGTGAGGGTGTCCTCCCCCTCTGTCCAGCCCACCTTGCCTGTTACCCATTCTCCTCCCCTGGTGGTAGGCACTGCAGTGGAGTCCACTACCACCCTGTCTGACTTGGGCACTGCAGTGGCGGACCTGTCCACTCCATCTGCAGGGTCCACTGCAGTCGTGCCGGCACCCACAACATCTGAGTCATGCCCCCAGTTGTGCCGGCACACACCATGTCAGACACCTCCACTGCAGTTGTCAGTGGCTCTCCAGCACCCACCACCCCTTCCCTGCTTCCTCCTGGTGAGCCCTGATCCTGTCCCTGTGGTGCCTGGCCTGCCCCCGGTTGCCCCTCCTAGTGGATTGTCCCTGGTTTTGTGCAGGCATGCGTAGGGTGACATCTGCCACTGTCACCAAGTTTGGACTTTGACAATGGACTGGCCATTGGCCTTTGTGTTTTTCCTGGACTTTGTTTTCATTCCACACATATGCTGAATAAAGCAACTTTCTGTTCTCTAGTGCTTATGCTTCTGATGTACATGTTGTTGATGATGCTAACCATGCCCTTGCTGCAGTGATGGTGATATTTGGTCTCATGATAATGAAGTGTTACTGTGCAGGAACCCATGTGGTCCAGGGGGAATGTGTCCTATCCTGTGGTGTATCCATGTCATCCATAGCAGCATCTGAGGGTGTCATGTGTTCAGTATTTGGCAATGGGATTTCCTACTTAGATTAGCTATTTCACATCTGTGGCTTCCACCCCTGCACATCTGTTGTGCCTGCCATTGTTCAATTCGTCTACTTCCCTGACCGTGTGGCCATCTCCACTGGACATGCAGGTTTGGGCATCAATGGGGAAGGACTCTTCCGTGTAGTCAGTGCAACATTGTTATACAAGTGTGTTGGATCTGTGCTGATGATTCCGTTGGCACTTCCATGACCAGGCTGATGTGACGGGAGCCCTCATTTGGTGCTAATTGTTGATTGTGTGACCAAGTGCTCAGCTGACATGATGGGGCCCTACTGAGGCAACACATGGCACAGCTTTCCTCACACAGGAGTGGAGTCCCCTCATGGCAGTGTGTACTCCTGTGACATTGCCTGCGCCCAAGGTGTGTGTTGTATGTGCATGTCTGTGTGTTCACTTCCGTTTAGCTGTGCATGCTGTGTTCCCTAGTGTTGTACCTGTTTGTGATGCTTGCTGAGTTGACCTATGTTCCCCCAAAGTCTTCTCCCTGGGTTCTCTGTGATGTGGGTGCATGGCACATTACTGGTCATCAGGGTGTCACCCATAGGTGTGTTTGCTGTCAGGGCTGAGTTTGTGTGCAGACGCAGATGGGTCACAGTCAGGTTTCCCCTTGGCACTTGTTGTTTGCCCCTGTCATGTGATTTCCAGTTTGTGTTATCTTTCAGTGATTGTGACACGTTGTGTGTGTGACTGCTGGCACTCCTCAGGGTCCGGGCTGCAATGTTGGTTGTTGTCTATGTGTGTTCTTTGTGGGTGACCTTGGCTTCTTCATTGGTGTGTGACTGTGGCTGGGATCCCATTGGTTGGTGTGGTATTGCCGTCATGTCCATGTACAGCGTAGTGTGCAGTGTGTCAGACATTCAGGAGTCTTGTTGAGTGGCCATGTGTGATGTGTTTCTGCACCTTGGTTCCCACCCACCACCCTGGAATAGTCATGGGTGAATGTGCAATGTCACCAGTGCATGTGTGCTTCACTGCTGCACATTGTTGGAGGTCGAGGGGTGTGGTGTTGAGTGTGTGCAGATGAGAGTTGTTGCCCGGCTAGGCCCCTGCCTCCATGTTGGCCTTGGCTTACTGGCCATGCTGATTGATTTGTGCTTGTGTAGGTGTGATGGTAGTTTGTTGCTCAGGACACATGACTGTGGTTCACAGTGTGAACCACATTTAGCTTTGTCATCACAGTGGGATTGTAATGCAGCCCAGGGTCACCACATTGTGGGGGCCCTGGGGGTAGTGCTGTGGTGTGTCTGTGTCTTGCTGTGTCAGTTGCTGTTCCTACGTGCCTGTGTGACATGTGTGATTTGTGCTCCCTCTCATCTGACAATGCCTGCTTGCCCACATAGGGGATTTGGATCCATGAGTTACCTTTGTGTGGCACTGTATGCACATCTGTATGATTGGTATTCCGCTCTCCTCATGTGTTGTGTGGTTGCCTGGGGACACTGGCACCCCCCTCACCTGTTGTGTATGATGTGCAGTGTGGGTCTGCCTGTTTGTGTTTGTGCATCTGCACCACTGCATTGGCATATCTTGGGTGTGCCATTGGCTGTATGTAGTTTGGTGGGTTTCCCCTGCTGTCCCTGGGACTCCTAGGTCATCGGTCAGCACAATGATTATGGTTTGTGTGTCCCATTGCTGCCATGGTATGTTATCTGTTCACCTCACATCTGCAGTCTCCACAGGGTATCTGCATTTGTGTGCCCATTGGTGCAAATATGTGGGTCTGCATTCTGATGGTCACTTCTGTCATTGTGTCATTGATGAATGTTGACAGTGTCAGCCCCCATGGGTGTTGTTTGTCTGCACATGGCCAAAGTTATGTCTTATTTGCACTGCAGTATTTGGCTCACCCAATTTATGTTGCAATGGGACACATACACTACTTTGCCACTGATGTGTTTTTTGTTCTGTGACCAGGAATCATCCATGCAGTTTGGCAGTTGCAGCTCTTTCTTTGTCAACACTTACCTTTTGGTCACTGTGATGATGGGGGTTTGGACCCCATTGCCACACTGTTCAAAATGTGCTTCAGCTATGGACCCCACACTTACCTTTTGGTCACTGTGATGATGGGGGTTTGGACCCCATTGCCACACTGTTCAAAATGTGCTTCAGCTATGGACCCCACACTTACATTTTGGTCACTGTGATGATGGGGGTTTGGACCCCATTGCCACACTGTTCAAAATGTGCTTCAGCTATGGACCCCACACTTACCTTTTGGTCACTGTGATGATGGGGGTTTAGACCCCATTGCCACAATGTTCAAAAGGTGCTTCAGCTATGGACCCCACACTTACCTTTTGGTCACTGTGATGATGGGGGTTTGGACCCCATTGCCACCCTGTTCAAAATGTGCTTCAGCTATGGACCCCACACTTACCTTTTGGTCACTGTGATGATGGGGGTTTAGACCCCATTGCCACAATGTTCAAAAGGTGCTTCAGCTTTGGACCCCACACTTACCTTTTGGTCACTGTGATGATGGGGGTTTGGACCCCATTGCCACACTGTTCAAAATGTGCTTCAGCTATGGACCCCACACTTACCTTTTGGTCACTGTGATGATGGGGGTTTAGACCCCATTGCCACAATGTTCAAAAGGTGCTTCAGCTATGGACCCCACACTTACATTTTGGTCACTGTGATGATGGGGGTTTAGACCCCATTGCCACAATGTTCAAAAGGTGCTTCAGCTATGGACCCCACACTTACATTTTGGTCACTGTGATGATGGGGGTTTGGACCCCATTGCCACAATGGTCATGGCCTGCTTGCGTTGTGGGGGCCACACACATATATGTGTGGCACATGTGCTAGGGGGTCACATTGTATGTTCAAAGTCATGTTCGGTGTTGTAGGCATTTGACAGTCTACACACGCTTGTCATGGTGTTGGGGGGATGTCTTTTTCTTGCATTCCCTAGGTTGTGGTGTGCTGTTGTGTCATGCATTGTCCATCCTATGAGTGGGGGTGGTAGTGGTGGTAGGCATCCAGCCCCCCCTGGCTAAGGGTGGTAGTAGTGGTAGGCATCCAGCCCCCCCTGGGTAAGGGTGGTAGTAGTGGTAGGCATCCAGCCCCCCTGGCTAAGGGTGGTAGTAGTGGTAGGCATCCAGCCCCCCTGGGTGAGGGTGGTAGTAGTGGTAGGCATCCAGCCCCCCTGGCTAAGGGTGGTAGTAGTGGTAGGCATCCAGCCCCCTGGCTAAGGGTGGTAGTAGTGGTAGGCATCCAGCCCCCCTGGGTGAGGGTGATAGTAGTGGTAGGCATCCAGCCCCCCTGGCTGAGGGTGGTAGTAGTGGTAGGCATCCAGCCCCCTGGCTAAGGGTGGTAGTAGTGGTAGGCATCCAGCCCCCCTGGCTAAGGGTGGTAGTAGTGGTAGGCATCCAGCCCCCCTGGCTAAGGGTGGTATTAGTGGTAGGCATCCAGCCCCCCTGGGTGAGGGTGGTAGTAGTGGTAGGCATCCAGCCCCCCTGGCTAAGGGTGGTAGTAGTGGTAGGCATCCAGCCCCCCTGGCTAAGGGTGGTAGTAGTGGTAGGCATCCAGCCCCCCTGGGTAAGGGTGGTAGTAGTGGTAGGCATCCAGCCCCCCCTGGGTGAGGGTGGTAGTAGTGGTAGGCATCCAGCCCCCCCTTGCTAAGGGTGGTAGTAGTGGTAGGCATCCAGCCCCCCTGGCTAAGGGTGGTAGTAGTGGTAGGCATCCAGCCCCCTGGCTAAGGGTGGTAGTAGTGGTAGGCATCCAGCCCCCTGGGTGAGGGTGGTAGTAGTGGTAGGCATCCAGCCCCCCTGGCTAAGGGTGGTAGTAGTGGTAGGCATCCAGCCCCCCTGGGTGAGGGTGGTAGTAGTGGTAGGCATCTAGCCCCCCTGGCTAAGGGTGGTAGTAGTGGTAGGCATCCAGCCCCCCTGGCTAAGGGTGGTAGTAGTGGTAGGCATCCAGCCCCCCTGGGTGAGGGTGGTAGTAGTGGTAGGCATCCAGCCCCCCTGGCTAAGGGTGGTAGTAGTGGTAGGCATCCAGCCCCCCTGGGTGAGGGTGGTAGTAGTGGTAGGCATCCAGCCCCCCTGGCTAAGGGTGGTAGTAGTGGTAGGCATCCAGCCCCCTGGCTAAGGGTGGTAGTAGTGGTAGGCATCCAGCCCCCTGGCTGAGGGTGGTAGTAGTGGTAGGCATCCAGCCCCCCTGGGTGAGGGTGGTAGTAGTGGTAGGCATCCAGCCCCCCTGGCTAAGGGTGGTAGTAGTGGTAGGCATCCAGCCCCCCTGGCTAAGGGTGGTAGTAGTGGTAGGCATCCAGCCCCCTGGCTAAGGGTGGTAGTAGTGGTAGGCATCCGCCCCCTGGGTGAGGGTGGTAGTAGTGGTAGGCATCCAGCCCCCCTGGCTAAGGGTGGTAGTAGTGGTAGGCATCCAGCCCCCTGGGTGAGGGTGGTAGTAGTGGTAGGCATCCAGCCCCCCTGGCTAAGGGTGGTAGTAGTGGTAGGCATCCAGCCCCCCCTGCCTAAGGGTGGTAGTAGTGGTAGGCATCCAGCCCCCCCTGGGTGAGGGTGGTAGTAGTGGTAGGCATCTAGCCCCCCTGGGTGAGGGTGGTAGTAGTGGTAGGCATCCAGCCCCCCCTGGGTAGGGGTGGTGGTGCGCATTCAGGCCCCTGTGTGCATATGTGGCATTGGTGATGGGCATCCCGCCCCTATGGTGCTGCTGTTGCTGGTGTAAGTATATTCTGCATCCCTCTGTGTGTGTGTGATGTGTCGTGTACGTGTTGTATGTGTTTTGTGGTTGGTGTCTGACTTACCTTCTGCGCCGTACGCGTCCGTGCCTGTTCCGGTAGTAAATGTAGAATATTGGTATGATCGGGACGAAGGGATTCATGGTTGGTTCGTGTCGTTCGTCCTTCTCGTTGCTTCGCGTCGTCCTCGTCGCTTCGCCTCGTCCTCGTCGCTGGCGTGTTTGTCTCGTAGCCGTGTATTGTGTTGTGGCGCGAATCGGAGCTTATGTGCGCCTCTCCCGGATGCTTTGACGTGCCGTGCGTAGCGACGGGTTCGGCGCGTACGGGAAGCGCATCGTACTTGTTCGGCCGGACGGAGCTGCATTTTCCCTTCCGTGCGACTCGATTCTGCGTTTCCGGATTCGCCTCGGTCGGAGAACAGGACCTGGATTGGGTGAGTACGGCTCGGCCGGATTCTTTGCTGTTGTGCGCATCGTACTTACTCGTTCGGTGTGCTGTACGGATCGGTCGGGAAACAGGCATTCGCATGGCTTTTTTCCCGACCGAATGGTATTGGGTGCGCCTCCGACCGAGATCGGAATCGGCCCCTAAGTCTTGTCCTCAAATTGTTTACTTGACAAAAGGTAACAAAAAGATGGGGGAATTATTTATATAAATTTGTCTGCATGCAAATGAATTTTCTATTCCTTTATTTCAGATGTAAAGGTTTTGTGTGCTTTGCTGCTTACCGACATAATAATGATGATGAAATAATGGCAGAAAATGATGATATGACTGAAAATGCTCCGGAAATGTTCCAAGTTAAAGGAGTATCTAAATTAAACATTGGAAACCAAACGTATTACTAGATGCTATATGAGAGTTGTTCCCAAGGAGAAGAAAGGGAATTTACACTCACCCTAGTACAAATCTCGGAGTGAAAATCCCGATATGGTTAAGTCTTAGAGGCAAGCCCCATAATTTTCTATGCTCTGGCTTGGCATTGGCTTTTAATTTTCTGCTTACCCACCTCTGTATTTTCCCTGTAATATACATTCTCCCACTGTGGCTGCAACAGTCCTTTACAAGAGTGCGGGTGACAGGGACAAAGAAAGAAGTGAAAACATACAAAAGACTCGTTAACTGTTAAATGGTCTTCAGACAGACCCTCTAGCATTTCTTGATTCATGAAATAATCACGAGATCAGCTGACTTGAGCAATGACCGCAATATTTATCTTCATGGCCCCAAAAAAAGGCCTGCAGCAGATAGCAAAAATAATGGTGTCATCTTATTGACTGTATGTGCATACATCACTACGTGGCACAGTATAGCTGTAATACCTGCCTGCTTCCTCCTGCCACAGCATTAGGAATTACAGGGAATGCAAGGGACCATACCACAGATCAAAGTGGTTGTCAGGGCAAGACTGGTTTCTAATATTTTTTCAGGAAAAAATTCCAATCAAACAATAATTCATTTTGTTGGTTTTTTATATAGATGCTGTCACTCTATCCACATTTGCAGATCGAGACTGACCGGACCGGCATTACGCCCGATATTACGAGAAATTTCAGGACCTTTTCCTACACAGACGACTAAAAATATTTCATCCATACTATCGCAACGCCCTGAGGAAGCCCCAGGCCAGATGGCCGTGTAAAGGGGTGAAACACGTGTTGGCTGTCAGTTTGTCTTTCACTCACTCTCACGGATAGAGTGACAGCATCTATATAAACAACCAACAAAATGAATTATTGTTTGATTGGAATTTTTTCCTGAAAAAATACGAGAAACCAGTCTTGCCCTGACAACCACTTTGATCTTCGTCTATATATTGGGGGGTTAGGGGTTTCCCCCTGTCAAGGGCAAGAATTACAGCAAGAACTTTTGCTCAATACACGGCCAGTAAGGGATCGGGACCTTTTTACCCCTTATCTCACAAAAGAGACCATACCACTGCTGAGGGTGAAGATTTTCAAGCAGTGGGATAAAGTAGTGAGGATGATGAGGTCTTAGCCCACTCACCTCAACTACTTAGGGAGGGTGGGGGCTTTGTGCCTTACCCCTCCAGACCAAGGACTACAGGGTCTAGATCCTACAGAGGTGGGGCAAACTCTGTAAAGGCAGTGGGGACAACTTCACTGAAGACGACAACCTTTTAGCAGGGATGGGCAAAAGACTAGAGCTAGAGACTAAGCTCCTGGCTCTAGAAAAAGAAAGAGCAGAGATGGGCATAGGGCCCATTAATGGTGGCAGCAATTGAAACAACCAAGAGAAGGAAGGATCTTATGATCCTAAAATCCCCAAAGGGATTGTACCTAAATTTGAGGATAGTGCTGATATCACCAAATGGTTCACAGCCTTTGAGAGGGCTTGTGTAGCCAGGAAAGTGAGAAAGACTCACTGGGGTGCGGGGGGGGCACTCCTTTTGTAACTGTTCACTGGTAAGTGCAGAGACAGACTCCCGATATTTACTGGGCAGAAGCTGAGCCTTATGAACTCACAAAGGGTACCTTGATTGAGGGATTCGGCTTCACAACTGAGGAGTACAGAATTAAATTCAAGGGGGCTCAGAAATCCCAGAGTCAGTCCTGGGTGGAATTTGTAGACTACTCAGTAAAAACACTATGTGGCTGGTTGACTGGAAGTAAAGTGCAGGATTATGAGGTACTTTATAATTTGTTTATGAAGGAACACATTTTAAGTAACTGCATGGATGAAAAGTTGCATCAGTATCTGGTAGACCTAGGTCCAATTTCTCACCAAGAATTGGGAAAGAAGGTGGACCACTGGGTCAAGACAAGGGTTGTAGGAAGGTGGAATCTGACTGCATGGTTACCCCACTTTTTTCCTGGTGTTTTGCTGGTTTTTGACTAGTCTGACTGGGATCCTGCTAATCAGGACCCCCGTTTATCTGCTTTCTCCCTAAATTGGTTGTGTATGTACTTTAGGTACACTTCAGATTGGATTCTGGGGTACCCTTATCAGTTCCTAGTATATGGTACACCATGTACCCAGGGCATAGGTACCCCAGAGGCCTCCCAGGGGCTGAAGCATGTATTGTGCCACCCCTGAGAGGCCATTCAAAATGACACCACAGGTCTGCTACTGCAAACTGTGTAAGGAGGTGCATGCACCCCCTTACTTAGATATAAGTTACCTATATCTATTCTAAATCACTGCACATATAAACCTATCGGTCACCCCTATGGCAGGCCTTATCAATCCTGAAGGCAGGGTGCTGGGTTTTACATGAGAGGGTGCCCCTGCATGAGCAGAGCCCCTCTGCAGCCTTCGGAATCTATTCCCCGGGGTTGTCTGTGATGCAGCCAACCATATATACTTAAGTGCATTATAACCTCGCGGTAAATGCTAACTTTAAAACGGCTGCTTAGAAACATGTCATGTTTGGTGTCAAACACCTTGGAATCATACCTCCACACCAGTAACTGGTGTGGGAGGTATGATTCCTCCCTTGTAGTACCACTACTATGGGGCACCGGTCTACCCGGTACCTGCTTTCTCGACCTGGGCAGCACAAAATGGATGCTGCCAACCACAGACACGAGTCTGCCCTCCTGCTGCTGAGCCAAGCTCGAGCAGAGGAAGGCCTGACAATAGGTTTCCTGTCACAGGGAGATGTGACCACCTCCCAGACAGGCTTTAGTGTATTGGGGCTGGGTGGGGGCACATTTGGTGTCCCCGTGCATAGTCCAGCTCAAACCGGTTGCAGGAGCCAATTGCTCCTGCTCTGGCACAAAACTGGACAAAGGACATGGGTGTAGCCACCCCTCTGTCCTGACCTTCCCATAGGTGGGTCCCCAGAGTTAGTCCAACCCCTTCCTTGGGTATAAAGTAGGAAACCTGACTACAGGACTTTGGATTTTACCTGGACTAAACTCTGCAAGCAGAAACCAAGTACTTCGACGGTCTACACTTCGCTGGATGACAGAAGAATCTCCCTTGGAGTAAAGGAGTTACTCAACTGCAGCAGCAGGCACCTAAACACATCTGACTGGTTTGCATCTCCCAAGCTCCTGAGGACTCCGAAGATTTCTGCAACACAGGAGGTGGGTTCCTGAGCGTCACTGAGGTTGATCTGCTCTCTCAGCAATCCTGAGACCAGTATCCCTTGTGGGGACTGTGCAACCTGAACCCCTGTGCACCGTGTACTTTTGCAGCAGCATATGCTTTTCGGCAATCACTGAGGCTGTGCTTTGGACTACGTGTAGTCCCGACCCCGAGCAGTATTTCCACCAAAGATCTCCGGCCTCCACTCCACGAGTGCTCTGTGGGCTGGTGTTTTGTGATTCAGCTTGAGGTCCCTTTGCGATCCCTGGTCCGTTGGCCTGTGGGTCCTGGCGAGGGTCACTTTGACTTTCCTTGGGCTTCCCTGGTTGCTCCATACGTGCCCTGACTCCCCATAGCTTGGAGAGTCTCCTGGACCTTGGTGGTCCATACTATCACTTGTTTCCTCTGCCCGTGTTGGTTGCCTTTGCCAAGGCTTGTTGGTGTTCAATCCGGACACTGACCCCTCAGCACTCGACATCCTTTATGGGACAGCTCAGCTCCGGACTTTGGTCATTGTCGATGTCTCCTTCACACCTGAAGCACCCGACATCGGTGGGCATTCGTCTATCGAGCCCCTGGTCACGTGAAGTGACCCAGACTCTGTCCCCTCTGCTTTCAGGTTCTTCTTACTCCGAATCCAGAATTGGATTCCACCGGACACTTTTCATCTCCCTGGCAGCAGCACTTCTTCGCATCACGCCATTGAAAACTACGAGGGTTTCTGACACCAATTGACCCCTATGCACCCGGCTCCTCTGGGATAGGTAACACGGGTACCTCGGTACTCACAAGGGTGCTGGCCTTAGAACCTTCTATGTTCCAAAGGGTTTGCTTGAAGTCCTCTCCGAAGTGTCCTTAACTTGTGATTTTCCAACCGCGACTTTCCCATAGAGTTGTACGGAGCTCGCGTCTGTGTTCCCACACTGCATCCATCCTCTGTAGGCTCCCTGTGTCACTCCTGTGGGTGGTTCCTTGGGGTCCCAGCGATTCTACGTGCTCTAGGCACTGTGTCTATTGAAGTCGTGGTTGTTATACCACTTTCTTAGTATATGGTTCGGTCTCCCCCTGGAGCCCGCTGTGTATGTGGAAAAATACCAAAATCTTGTAGCCAGCCAGGATCTCCAGAAGCTCTGGTATGATCAGAAGGCTGCATTGGTGGCATTCCAACCAGGGCAGTCGGTGTGGGTTTTGGAGCGGCCCTTACCCTATCCTAGAAAAAAGAGTGAGATCACCTACTTGGTAGACCTGGGCACTAGTAGATCCACCAAAAAGGTGATACATGTGAACTGCCTGAAACTCTTCTGTGACAGGGCTGGTGTAACCATGCTGATGGTTACTGATGAGGATGAGGAAACCAAGAGTGAACTAGGCCTGGGCGGTAAATTCCGTTCCGCTTGCGGAATTTGCGGAATTACCAAAAATTCTGCGATCCGCGGCTTCGCGGAATTTTTTGCTTGTTCGCGCTTTCAAAATGCGTGTTCGCGAGATATTTCTCTCCGAGCACGCAAACAGCGTTCGCGAACAGGAAACAAGCATCGCGAACGGGTAGAACAAGCAATTCCGCGTATTCGCGGAACTTTTGCGTGCTTGCGGAGATTTTTTACCGTTTCGCGGAGCTTTGCGTAGCGCGACTACGCAAATTCTGCCCACCCCTAGAGTGAACCTCTCCCTGACCTCCTCTCTTACAGCCCCCAAGATGGGTCAGTGGATGGAGTTGTCTATTCAGACACCCTCTCTGCCCAACAGCAGACTGGTTGAAGGCAGGTCCTGCAACAGTATGCACAGCTCTTTTCCTTAACCCCTGGACAGACACACTGGTGTACCCATGATGTGGACACTGGGGAAAGCATGCCTGTCAAAACTAAAATCTATCGCCAGTCTGACCAAGTTAAGGAGATCATCAAGGCTGAGATCAGCAAGATGCTAGAATGGGGGTCATTGAGCCTTCTAATAGTCCCTGGGCCAGCCCAGTGGTCCTAGTCCCCAAACCTCATCCACTGGGTGGAAAGCGAGAAATGAGGTTTTGTGTGGATTACAGAGGTTGCAATACTGTCACCAGGACAGATGCACACCACATCCCCAAAGCTGATAAATTTATAGATAAGTTAGGGGCTGCCAAATTTCTCAGTACCTTTGACTTGACTGCAGAGTACTGGTAGATTGCCATGGCTCCTGGAGCAAAAGAAAAGACAGCATTCTCCACACTTGATGGGCACTTCCAGTTTACTGTGATACCTTTTGGTCTAAAGAATGCCCCTGACACCTTCCAAAGGATGGTGAATCAAGTCCTTGCTGGGTTGGAAGGCTTTAGTGCAGATTATCTTAATGATATTGCTGTGTTTAGCTCTTCCTGGCAGGATCACCTGGTCCACCTGAGGAAGGTTTTACAGGCCCTGTAAGCAGCAGGCCTAACTATCAAGGCATCCAAATGCCAGATACGGCAGGGAACTGTTGTATACTGGGGCCACCTGGTAGGTGGAGGGCAAGTTCAACCACTACAGCCCAACATTCAGACAATTCTAGATTGGGAAGCTCCAACCACCCAGACCCAAGTCAGAACATTCCTTGGCTTGACTGGGTACTACAGGAGGTTTGTGAAGGGGTATGAATCCATTGTGACCCCCCTCACATATCTCACATCCAAGATGCCCAAGAAAGTGGACTGGACAGTTAGCTATCCAAAGGCTTTTGACACCCTAAAAGAGGCAATGTGCTCAGCACCTATTCTCAAGGCTCCAGGTTACTCCAAGCAGTTCATTGTGCAGACTGATGGCTCTGAGCTAGGGATAGGAGCGGTCCTATCCCAGACCAATGATGATGGCCAAGACCAACCTGTTGCTTTCATAAGCAGGAGGCTACTCACCAGGGAACAGTATTGGAGTGCCATTGAGAAGGATGCCTTAGCTGTGGTCTGGTCCCTGAAGAAGCTGAGACCATACCTGTTTGGTACTCACTTCTTAGTTCAAACTGACCACAGACCTCTCAGATGGCTAATGCAAATGAAAGGTGAAAATCCAAAACTTTTGAGGCGGCCCATCCCTCTACAGGGAATGGACTTTACAGTGGAGCATAGACCTGGGACTACCCATGCCAATGCAGATGGATTTCCAGATTTTTCCACTTAGACAATGAAGACTCTCTTGAGACGGGTTAGTCTCATCCTCTTTCGTTTGGGGGGGAGGGGGTTGTGTAGGAAAGAGGCCCTTTTGGCATGGTTACCCTCCCACTTTTTGCCTGACATTTGATGCACTTTGACTTGATGTGCACTGGGTCCCTGCCAAACAAATTCCCAAGGCCTGTGTTCTTACCCAAAACTGTACCTTTGTGTAGTGCCTCCGGCAGTTGTGGTGAGTCACAGCGGGGCTGTGCTTGCCGTGGTCTGTAACAAGCCGCGGTGGGAGGGTATAAAACGCTCTTGACCCCGCACTAGAATGCTTTGCATTCTAGTGTTTCATCTGGTACCAAGCATTTCTGGATACTTACCCTTGCTTCTGGTCGAAGTGGCGGCGTCTCCGTCTCCTGCGTTTCCTCAGTGTCTTCGGCCTCCCGTTTCCTGGGAATTGGATATTCCTGCACAGTGCTGCGGCGTCTCTTCTCTGTGTTCTGCCCCTGCTTGCCCTTCCTCCACTTCACCGTAGTTGCGAGGCGTCCCCCTGAGTCCCTGTTCATGGCAGCATCTTCGCCGCGTTGGTGAGGCGTCACGCTGTGTTTCTGCTTCCGGCAGCGTTCTTGAACTTCACTCTTCGCCAGGAGAAACTGAATTGCAGGGGAGGTGCAGCTGCTCGTGGGACCTATCAAATCAGGAAAAAAACTAAAGAGAAAGAAAGAACCAGTGCGGTAAATTGATTATGAACATTAATATTGGCTGTGATATAAGGCCATAGTGAGCAATACTTCTCTGTGAGCTCCTCCGTCTTTACGGATCTGCCTTGTTCAGTTTTTCTTTTGAGTTTCTACAGATAAGAAATATATTTATGTTAAATATCCTGAAGGAAGGAAATACAAGGCCAACCCAAGTTGCAATTAGTAGTTAACTTTTCTTCAATGAATGGACATTTCTTGAATATGTGAGTGATTTGTACTCTTACTTTCTTTTACTGCTATCAGAGTTGTTTTGGGGGGCATTTAAGCAATTGATATCTTTTATTTATGCAGATAAACACTATCATACAGCGTATTGAAGATAAACCCCACCATACAGTAATTGGGCTGGTGTTTAAACAGCGGAAGAGTGGAAAGTTCAAGTACTAAAACTACAATCAATTGTCCACTGTATAATTATTTAGAATATGCAATCCAGAATTCACTTTCTTCCTTGTTATCTCATGTAGGTATTCTCCTGATTGCCCGATTGGACATCCAACCAGGGATCATCGAGGGACAGTGTTTCTCTTTTCCCTTCCCCTCATTTACCATTGGGCTTTGACGTGGTTGGGCACCATTGGTGGATAGGGGACATTGGGATCTCTTTCGTCTTGCATATTGTTCCTGCAGAAATCCTGGTAAGAGCTTGACACTTCGTACACACAATTGGCATATCTCTGGCCACAGGTAAACCCATTGTAAAAGGTAACATGGGTACCAAGGGCACTGTGACCAGAGAAGACTTCTAAGGGCTGCAGCACCTATTGTGCCACCCTTAGGGGCCCTGCACCTTAACACCCACACACTTCCATTGCAGGCTGCGTGTTTTGGTGTAGAGAAAAGTGAAAAGTGTGCATGGCACACATCCCTGTGTGTCATGCCTGCAACCCACGGCCTGTGGTCTCGGTAAGTCACCCCTCTAGCAGGGTGCACTAGACCACAGGTGAGGGTGCAGTTGCATGAGCACTGTGCCCCTACAGTGTCTAAGTACATTCTTAGACATTGTAACTGCAGTAAAGCCATAAAGAGTATATGGTCTGGGAGTTGGTCACTACGAACTCGACAGCTCCATAATGGCTTTACTGAAACCTGGTAAGTTTGGTAGCAAACTTCTCAGCACATTAAACCCACCCTGATGCCAGTGTGGGTTTTAATGCACAATGCACTCAGAGGGCATCTTAGAGATGCTCCCTGAAACACGACAAGCTATGGTGTGGTTCCTGAATGGCTACCTGCCATTTGCCACCACCAGACAGGTTTCTGGACCTCTGGGTAGAGGGCCTCCGCTAACTGGGTCCAGAAACAAAGAGCATCCTGGGCAGAGGTGTCATGGCTACTCCCCCAGGATGGGCTGCGTCCACGAAGGGGAAGCTTCAAAGGCCTGCCGCCTTTGTGCGCTGACCCAGCCTTTTGCTGCCCCCAGCAACTGGCTCCCATCAGTTGTGACCCCCACTTTGGGTGGGAGAATAGGCAGGAAATCCAAGTGTGGAAAAGAGGTGTGCCCACCTTTGCCAACCCCACCCCTCAGGTGCGGGAGGTGAGGTAAAGCACACATCTACGTCCCCTCCATCTTGAAGGTGAAGGGACACAGCTAATTAGGGAGAGGCTCATGCCTCTCTCCCACTGGAGGGTGACATAATAGGGGGTGTACGCACCCCTATTGGTCCCGACCTGCACACCCCTGTAAATCCCCTAAATTCAGAATTTTGGAGTGACCTTGAACCTTGCCTCCTCAGATTCGAGAAAGAAAGAAGGACCAAAGAGCAGTGCTGATCCAGGAAGAAGAGGACACCAACTGCTTCAGACCCAGCCCTACCAGCCTGTCTCGACTCCGACCGGCTCACAGCAAAACCCCGGCGTGTCCAGCAGCCATCCAGAACCCAGAGGACCTGCCCTGCCTTCATTTAAAAGACTGTCTCCCGTGAGCACTGGATTTGCTCAACCAAAAAGGCTCCAACGCAGACCCTGGATCCAGCCTGATTTGCGGTTCTGCAACACTCTGCACCCGGCACCCACGGCTTGAGTTCGAGTGGACCAACACCACAAGGAGGTCTCCCCAGTGATCATGACTTGGAATCTGGTGATCCCTGACCTACCTTGACCTTCCAGCCGGCGCCTGCAGCCTCAACCTGAGGGGTCCCCCTGACCGTGACTGGAGCTGGTAAAGAAACCCGACGCCTAAAGACACCCCTGTGGCCCAACCAACGGTGTCCAGGCATCCCCCAAGAACGCAACTTACCTCTCCTGCCAGTGGTCGCCCTCAGAATGCCTCCTTGAACGAGCGTGCAGCATCTCTTCCAAACCGGAGTTCTCCATTGGAATCCACAGGGCTCCCGACGTCTCCTTGGCACTCTCAATACGGCCACCTCCGTGCCGCTGGTGGTGCAGCTCCTGTGCTGATTGTTGGCCTCTGCAGTGCTGATTAAACCCCCAGGAACTTTGCTCCCACAACTGAGTGGCCAGCTCATAAGCAGCCCCTGAGTGAAGGCCCCCCAGCCGCACTGGCTAACATTGGGCCCCTGCACTCTGCACCCGGCCGCTCTAGTGCCGCTGGTGGTGCGATTTGAGTGCCTAACTGAACCTTGGGGAACATTGGTTCTAAACCGAAAAAGCTATTCTTGCAGGTCATTTACTTACCTGCAAAACGATAAACTTCTTTTCTCCTATAGGAACCCATGTTATGGTTTTCCTCCCAAAAATGTTCTAAGTGTCTGTTTTTGTATGAGAGAAAAGTAACTGTGCTTTGAACCAAAAACTGTCCTACGTACCTGTGTTTTGTAAAGTTCATGAGGGGATATCTAGGCTTATCACCTTGACTAGTCAAAGTAATGAGAAAATAATCTAAAAGTAATCAAAATTAATTTCAGGTTGCTCTGAACTGTTTTAAAAGTAAATACAAACCTGAAACGATTCCAAATCCATTCACAATTGCATTTCCTTGTAAAGTTTTGCATTTGAAAGTATATTCTACTTGCCTGTGCCAAGTCCTGCTTGGTTCTAGAAATAAAATCTAAGGATACCTTTTTTATACTTACCTACTTGGTCTGGATTCTGTCTCTGAGTGTGTGCTATCATTCCTTGCCTGAGTGAAGACAATAAATGCTTAACACACCCTCTTGATAAGCCTAAGTGCTCGACCACACTACCACAGAGAGAGCTGCTAGTGATTATCTAATTTAGCCTCTGCTATACCTCTGGAGATCCACTGGACTCTATGCACACTGTTGGAAATGGCCCTTTTTGCAGGGTTATCCACAAACTTTTTGCTTTTGCCTCCTATTTTTCCCTGACCTGTTTGTGTTGGTTTTAGGACTCTGGGCACGTTACCACTGCTAATCAGTGCTAAAGTGCATATGCTCTCTGTGTAAATTGTGTTATGGATTGGTGTTTCCATGATTGGATATTTGATTTACCTGTTAGCTCCTAGTAAAGTGCACTGCGTGTGCCAGGGCCGGTGAATCAAATGCTACCCGGGGGCCTGCAGCACTGGTTGTGCCACCCCCGTGAGTAGCCCTGAAAACGGTAACTCAGACCTGCCATTGCAGAGTCTGCGCGCAGTTTGTAACTGCCATGTCGACTTGGCCAGTGCACACACTGGCCGGTCCCTAACCTTCCCTTTTCTTACATGTCAGGCACCCCTCAGGTAGGCCCAAGGTACCCCTGTGGGCAGGGTGCAATGTATGTGAAAGGTAGGACATGCCCCGTTGTGTAGGGCATGTCCTAATAGTGAATTACAGCCAATTTCGTTTTTCACTATTGCAAGGCTACCAGTTCCCCATAGGACAAAATGTGAGGTTTGTTCATAACATGTTATGAACATAACTGGCCCAGGGAATTCGGTAAGAAAATGAAGTTTCGGATGCCTGAACTCAGAATCTAAAGATGCCTCTTTTAGTGAAGGTGATTTTTACATTCTGTGTTTGAAAATACCACTTTTGGAAAGTGGGTATTTTCTTGCTCAGTCATCCCGTGTGCCTCTGCTGGAATGTGGATTGCCTGTCTGGGTTTTGGATGACAGAAGGCTGGGGGAGCAGGAGGGGCGCCAGATGGTCTAGGTAGGTCAGGAAAGGGCTGAAGAGACCTGGGTTACGATGGGGGAAGGGGGAGGAGATTTCCTTGCACCTCAAAGGGCCTGCTCTGCCTCTGACAAATGCCGTCTCCACCTCCTGCCAGGAATTCACACCAGAGAAGGCAGAACTGGTCCTGACCGGGCACAGGCCCTCTCTGCCTAAGAGATCAAAGGATTTTTGGACATAAATGCTGGGTCCCAGACCCCTGAACTTTAGAACTCATCTGGACAAGAAGACTGCCAAGACGAAGAGCCGGAGAAGCTGCGAAAAGGAACGACTGCTTGGCTGGGTGCTTTGCTGGGCTGACCTGCAGTGGCTGCTTTTGTCTTGGGTAGTGAAAGGCCTGGACTGGACTTTCTGCAACCTAATTTGTGAGTCTCTCCAAGGGCTTGAGGTAGAGCTTGCCCCCTGTTCAAGAAGTCTCAGGAACCGCAAAGACTTCAAGTTCTTCGACCCGCAGCACTGGGGACTGTGTGTTTTGTGCTGCCACCTGAAGAACACCAACTCGACGACGTCTACGACGCCACTGCCGACTCCGTGTCCTGAAGGCACTGCAGAGGGCACCGCCGCAATGCCGCACCGCATCCCTGGTCTCACCGACGACGCCTGTTGATGCCGCCACCGAGCCGCTGCTTGCACCGCGACCTGTGGGCACCGCACTCCGCACCGCCTCGCTTCACGCCGAAGCTTTGGCACCGCCGCAACGCAACCCTGGTCTCACTGACGACGCCTGTTGATGCCGCCACCGAGCCGCTGCTTGCACCGCGACCTGTGGGCACCGCACTCCGCACCGCCTCGCTTCACACCGAAGTTTTGGCACCGCATAGGGCACCGCCGCAATGCCGCACCGTGACCCTGGTCTCACCGATGACGCCTGTTGGCGCTGCCACCGAGCCGCTGCTCGCACCGCGACCTGTGGGCACCGTACTCCGCACCGCCTTGCTTCACGAGGACGCCTTGGCCTGCCTGACGCCGCCACTTCCCGCTGAGATCAACGCCGCTGCTTGCACCGTGGTTCGGGGCACCGCTCGTAAGTTACACAACGCACCGCCCTCATCCCACACCGCAGCCTTGGCCTACTGACACCAGCGCCATCGACTCCAGTTCATCAGCCGACGACAGCGCTTCAGCAACGACGCCGCCGCTGCTTGCACCGTGACCTGCCAGCACCGTGACGAGCACCGCCTTCATCTCGCACCGCGACCCTGGTCTCACCGACGACACCATCTGACGCCGCCACCGAGCCGCTGCTCGCACCGCGACCTGAGGGCACCGCATGCCGCACCGCTGCACTTCGCACTGCAGCACCTGACGCCTGCCGACGCCAGCGCTCCTGACTCCATCAGAGAGGAGATCGACCTGCAACGCGTGTGACTTCGAGGGCTCCGACGCCTCCTGCACCGACCTCCGGAACCAACGCCTGCGGGCGCCGTGTTTTCGGAAGCTCAACGAGAGGTCATCGACGCCCTGCATTTCTAAAAGGTACTGTTTGCGGGTCTTCCCGACACCGTAGCTGGCCCGCGACGCCGCGGTCAGCCAGAACTGTTAGGATTTGTTTGCTCACGACGCCGTGATAGCCCCGGACAGAGCTATCGACATCTAGGAACTGTGTTTCAAGCGTATTCTGATAATTGAAGATTTTTGAGTACTGCATTGTGGATTTTTATCGTTTTTGGTCTTGTCTTAAGTATATAAAAATATTGGATATTTTTCTAAACTGGTGTGGTGTCCTTTTGTAGTGCTTACACTGTATTACTGTTGGTTATGTGCAAATGCTTTACACACTGCCTCTAGGATAAGCCTGGCTGCTCGTGCCAAGCAACCAAGGGGGTGAGCAGGGGTTATTTTAGACGTGTAACTCCCTTATCCTGACTAGAGTGGTGGGTTTAGCCTGGCTTTAGCCCACGCCCAAGCCTACCAAAAATCCCATTTCTAACACACACTATACCTTACTTTGGTATAGTACATATAGAGCCAGCTTCCTACATCTGCTAAAACAGTTTCCATTGATTTATGGCTGAAAAGGATGATTACGAGTAAAATAAAGTGCTGCAATAATGGCGCAAAAGTTCAATTTTTTTGCCACAGAATTCCCATTTTTGCGCCACAAAATGTGCAAATCTATGCCACAGTATCCTGGGTGGTCTGTTTAGAAGACCTGCAAAAATACTTTAAATGCGTCTGAGGCGTGAGCCCATGCCCAGCCCAGACCAGCCCACGACACCTTGTGTACTCGAAGCTGAAGCTGCACAGCCCAGACGAAGGCAGACGAAGGGGAATGGGGGGCCAAAGCCCTTTCAGCACAATGGGCGTTGCGCCTGGACCCATTGACCTCTTAAACCTCTTCGTTGGACACGCCACCTTCCATCCTGCATGAAGCCAGGCTTTTTAGGTCTTAGTTAGTTAGTTAGTTATGCTGGAATTGAATTTATTTTTTTACGTGTATTTCAGCCCATTATTTAATTTTTATCATACATTTGAATCCAATTAGCTCCATTTATTCTTTCTAACTTCGGTATGCATTTGCAATTTGTTTTAATCCACCTGTTCCTCCAACGCCCCCTGTTTAGACCCCACCCTAACAAAGAACATTTAGAGGTGGCTGCTCTCATCTAGGTTTATTAAAAAAAACACAAACGCACACACACCACTAAAAAACACACCATTTGGTAGTGCAAGCAGTAAATCTGCTTGTCCAGCTCGGACATTATGATGATGAGGACTTGCTTCTCATATATAAAACGATATTTTCCCTTGTAATACTGTTATGTTGCTCTAGGGGGAACTGTAACACTTCAAATAGAATATAACACGCGTTAGTTCTTTCACATCGGCCTTGATTTCCATAAAACAACATGGTCTGAAACATGTTGTCTTAGAATTTTAATTTTAATGACAACGCTAGTCAATTTCACAAACCCTTTGCCTTTTTATGTGAAACAGGGCTGTTTTAGCAATTGCACTTGTGATGTTGGCATTTTATGCTTCTGTTCGTGGAAATAACGTGCACGTATTTAATCAAGGAATGTGCACTTTCAATACCAGTTTGGATGCACCCTGAAGTCTACACTACTTTTCTTATTTGTGCAAAAGCGTCTTGAATAACTTTGTAAAAACCCGTATTTATGAACGTGAACATGGTCAGTAGTCACTGCAGAGTCATCTATTTAGCTGCAAAACTAGGAGTAGTCTCCGTCCCTTATCATCTCAAGTACATCATTTCATTGTGAGTCTCTGACTGATGCGTCCCCAACTTAGGACTTTGCTCTGTACTTTAGGTCGGTGGTTCTTAACATGTGGTCTGGGGATCCCTAGGGGAGTGCAAAGCCTACTCTGGGGGACCACGACTGTAAGAGATAATTAAATAACATTAATAGATTAGCAAAGTGTATGTAAATAAAGAAGCAACATTGAAAACGAAACATTTTAAAACGTTGTGTGCAAAATCGATTCTTGGGTGCAGTAGTGTTGTCTTTGACAAAAGTGTGCAGTAGTGTTGTCTTTGACAAAAGTGTGATTTGATTTTATGTAACTCTTGTCACAAAACGTTTTTTGCCTGTGTTTTAGTGATACCTATTCAGGTGTGCCCCATAGGGGTACATACTTCTACAAATCAATTTTACTTTCATATAATGATAAACTATTTTATAATAATTGATTGGATATTTCCTAGGCATTATTATTTTTGTACTCAGAGTATTACTTTTTCTTATCATGTGTTTAGGGACCCTTGTTTCTTATAGCCAGAAAGGTTTGAATGCCTAAACCACCCTTTTTTATGATTCTGTGTTCCTGTAGTGTGCGCATTATCAGACCCACCATCTGCTCTTAACACTGTTCCCAGACCCCACTGGTCAGCACCCTTCCTGAATTATAAAAGTTTTTGATGTGCACAGAGGATCCTCTGCTCCACTCCTTTCGGTGTATCCCCTTCTCCGTCCCCAGGAATGTCAGCAATCCACATCTCCTGTCTGGCTCCCCACTCCATATCTCTATCTTAGTTCTTCTAGACTTCCCAAAATGGAGCCCACAAACCTCCAGGTTATGTGCTCCAATCAGGCGCACACACATGCAATACAGAACGCACATGCAGTCATGCACTGTAAGGGGCTACATACATTCACCGAGTAGGCCAAAATGAGTTAAATGCGCAGCAGCTGAACTTCACATGAGTGTGCCTGTAGACACTACTGTTTTGAGAATAAGTTATTGGTGGTGGTCACTGTTGTAGTACTGTGCATGCTGGAATGAAGTAGATGATTCCAGAGCTTGAGAGGGTTCTAAGGAAGGCAGTTGACAGTTAGCTGGGAGGAGTTGTTAGTGGTGATGCATGGACTCTACAATGAACACTACCTCTACTTCCATTGCAACTTGTGGTGTGCTTAAACACTGGCGGCGATTGACGCCTGACTGGGGACATGTGCCATTTACCACCAGTTCTCCTGGAATTTGAGTAGCTCATATTTCAACCCACTTCGCCTACGCAAGTAAATCTCTCTGGGGCATATTTACAAGCCCCTTGCGCCACTTTTGCGCCGCCGTTGCGTCACGCATGTGACGCAGCGGCGACGCAAATCATGCGCCGCGTTGCGCTATATTTACAACGTGACGCATCTAGGGAGATGCGTCACGTAGTAAACCCCTGCGCCACATGAAACCTGCGTCAGGTTTCATGTGGGCGTACCGGCGCAGGGGGTGTTCCGGCGCAGGAACGCCTCGGAAAAGTGACGTAGTGAAATCTACAAGATTTCACGCAGTCACTTTTCGACGCTGGTGCGTCAAATCCTTACGCCTGCTTCAAGCAGGCGTAAGGATTGACGCACCATGTTAGGGATAGGGAAGGTTGGAACAGTGCTGGAGTTGCGTCGCGCTTGCGACACAACTTCAGCACTGCGCCAACCTTCCGCCGGCAGATGCGTCACGCATCTGCTTATCCTGCGCCACGATGCGCCGCATTGTAAATGCGGCGCATCGGACGTGGCGCAAGGGTAAACTTGCGTGACGCATTTTCCCTGGCGCATCCCTGCTGATATGCAGGGATGCACCAGGGAACGTAAATATGCCCCTCTATATTTACTGGGACACACTTTAAATGACAGTGTACCTCGTGGTAAAGGTGATGGACCACATGTCTGGTTTTCATTGCATTTCAAATTCTAGTGCATGCAGGCTGCATGAGACCCCGTCCAGCAGTAATACCTGTGCATACGCTGAGCTTTGGTGCTGGAGATTCGCTCGTGTCACCAATGTCCAACACTCACATTGGGCTGCTTGGGATGACTTGGGATGAAGTTGTCATATGGTGTCATGCAAATTGTATGGTGACATTGGTAGATACATTTGCGTCACTGGTATTGTATGTGGTGGCCATTTTAGACTGGGACAGCTTTATAATTTAGTTTTTGCATCATAGAACAATTTGCATTGTTTGGGTTTAACTTCACAAATGTTTTTACTCACTAATTTTTGTTGCATTTTGGATTGGGCCCAGGATTTTCTTTCCCATCTATATAACTCGAACAATTATAAAAGCGATACAGGAGCAGGAATTCAAATGTAGGAACTCACCTCTGCAGATAAGTTCACATTAATCAACAACATTGTTCTTCAGCCAAGTCTTGTAGATGTACTGTATAAGATAGTGAATTACCTTTCTTTGACCAACTCAGTGACTAATGTGTTTCAACCCCATGTGTTCCTATCTCAAAAGGCTAACCTCATATTACTGTAGAGATATTGGAGAAAATTATTTGATTCCTATTTGGTGGCAAGCGGTGGGGAGAAATGTTCCGCCGCAAGAATGCAAGCGATTTTGTTGCAAAACTGGGGGATTGAAGGCAGAAATATCTATGAAAGTATTGATGAGATAACTGTTGGCAATAGAGAGGGAGGACCGGCAGGCATTTATGAATGGGCATTGAAGATGCTTGAACAGTATTTTGGGCCCTGTATAAATGTAGTGATGGCACAAATTTTTCACCCGAACACAAGGAACATCTGAGAGGGTTGGCAATTAGATTGCTTCTCTCAAGATTCTTGCATGCACCTGTGAGTTTGGGGAACTAACCGACTCCCTAATTAGTGATCAGTGTGTAAGGAGTGATGACTGTAATCGGGTGCAAGAGAACCTTTTGGCCAGGAATCCCTCGCTCAAAGAAGATATAGAAATTGTGTAAAGAATGAAAAATACTTCTGGGTGGGTGAAAGAAATGAGAGCTCAGACATCTGAAAGTGGTAACTGGTAACTGTGAGCAGAGCAACACACACGTTGTTTCTCAGGATGATGGTGATCCAGAGAATGGTTACCATTCATAGAGTAACACCTGGAGGTGATAAAACTAAACTTCCCATGTTTTTTTTTCAGGGAAACGGCCACTACAACGAGGCCGTTTCCACGCATAACTTAACCACGCATGCATTACAACGCATGCGTGGTTACAACGGAAGCCTTTACCACGCATACCTTTACTACGAGATTCGTAGTAAAGGCATGTGTGCTAAAGGCAAAAAAAAAAAAAAAGGGGGCTTAGGGGGTCTCCCCCCCCCAAAAAAAACGCGTGAAAAAAAGGGGGCTTCCCCCCAAAACTCACCAGAAAAAGAAGCGAAGAAGAGGCAATCGGCGTCGTAAGAGGAAACGGAAAGACACTTCCGTTTCCTCTTTACGACGTTCAACGTCAACACGAAAGATGAAGAAGAAGCCACGACGTGGAGAAGTAAGGGGAATTTGAAAAAGAAAAAGAAGAAAAAAAGAAGAGGTCCGATTTAAAGGTTAAGGGGAGGGGAGGGGTATATGTAAGAAGGGTTTAGGGGTGGGGGAATAACCATTACCAAGAGTATGCCCTTACCATGCATAAATTTACAACGAAAATCGTTGTAAAAGAATGCGTGGTAAAGGAATATTCGTGGTAAAGGTTATGCGTAGGAAAGGCATTCCGCTGTAACGCATGCGTGGTAAAGGCATGCGTTGCAACCGAATGCGTTGTGACGTCATACAACCTTTTTTTCACACAATAGGGGCAAGTGCTACAGATCTGGCAGCTCTTTTCATATCTCTGAAAGCAAGTGTGGCTTCAAAGGGCATTATGATTGTATGTGTAGAGCAGAGCGAGATAACAGTTGACAGTGTCACTGATGATGTAAAGAAGGCAATCCTTAATGTTAAGAATGATCCCACTGCTGTTGACACTGGTGTGTTGGTAATGCCTGGGTGTGAGGTTGATACTGGAGAAAAGAAATGTGTTGTTTAAGCAGATTCTAGTTTGCCTTACACTATGATTGGAGACAAGATTTGGTCTAAAACATTTGGAGCTGAACAACTTGTTTTCAATTCTCCAGACATCAATCCTGTGAGCTATGGTAGAACCTAGTTTGATGCACTGGGCAATGTTATTCTGAAGATTTTTTTCAAGAAAAGGGTAACTGCTCACAAAGTTTACATAGCCAAGAGAGGTGACAATGTATTAGGTTGCCATCATCAGAGAAACGTGGGTATTACCCATATTCCAAATGCCCATGAGCAAATGACATTGGTCAATGTTGTCACTGACTATGAGAGTTTTTGTGATGAATTTCCACAGGTGTTTAGGAATAAGCTAGGCTTACTTAAGAATTCTGAAGATAAGATCATCCTAAAAAATGGTGTTAAACCGTGTGTATACAGGGTACGGAAGGTGCCTAGTTTAATGCTTGAACCACTCAATCCTGAATTTGACCAGTTATGTGAGTTAAATGTGGTAGAAGAGATAGAATCATTTGAATGGTTGGCACCAGTGGTGTCGACCCCCTAAGGATGGTGGGAAGTCCATTCGCATGTGTGTTGATCTCAGGGATGTCTTAAACTGTATCTGGGTAGTGTCAACCCATCACCCAACAGCTCTGAGACTCTGACATTGCTTTCTGGTGCCAATTTGTTTAGTGTAATGGATCTGTCTTTAGCATACCACCAGCAACAGCTTCACGAAGAGCAAAAATATTTACCTTCTTTTGTTACACCTTTGGGTGCCTACAGATTTGTCAGTATGCCTTTTAGTATACCCTCTGCAGCTGCCTGTTTCCCAAGTATAATGAAAATTGTCCTAGGAGGTATCCCACAGGTGTTAGTTTTCCATGATGACATTTTAATCTATGGTAAAGATGAGTGTGAGCATGATGAGACCCTGTGATTAGTCTTGAAAAGTTTATCTGAAATGGACACCTGGCATACTGCCACCCTCCGATACCACACTCAGCATTACCTCCCCCCACATATTAAAAAAAGTACCTGGTGTTCTTCCACCCACCCACACAAGCCTCTATTCATTCCATCCTTTTGCCTCCCAATTGTATACCAATAATGCCTGGACTATTGCTACTAACCCCCACCACCCTCCGTGCCTGGCCTGGCCATTCTAGAATGAAGCTTTACTTGGTACACTCCATCAGAATCGAGAGCTAGTGCCACACTGACAGGCTCTATTGAGAGACTTGCTGGAGTGCAATATTATGTAGCAACAGTTTTGTTTCAGACGTTTGCTATGTAGAGAACTGAATAACCAGATATTGAATCTGGCATTCAAACTACTGGCTCACAGTGACTGCCATACGTGACAAAGTTATTTTTAAAAGGACAAAAAAAGATCTAGGCACCTGTTTACAAAGACATTTTAGAGTACAAAATGCATTACCCTTGTAGTACTTTTTAACATACTTTTGAACGCATTTGTGAATTGGTCAGAAACATCTAGATTGGGAATATTCCTATAGAATTAATGCAAATAGAAAGCAATCTGACCTCTTTGCTCTTTTATTAATAATGAGTTGGGCATTTCGGGACTGATTCAGACAGTCACGTAAGAGCATGTAAAAGAGAACCCCTGTGGTACAACTTTCCCTTCTCATAAAAGCTTTTGTAAATTGGCAGTAATTAATTTTAACTTCAAAATAATTAAGTATGTGACAGAGCTAGAATTAGTCTCCCAATCTTCTTACCTAGGGGAGCCTTTTTTCTAATTTTTGAATCTCAAGGTGCTTCGAGGTGACAACGTTGAAGTAGAACATGAGTGGCTTAGCCCATCTAAGAAAAGGAAAGTGACATAAATGATGTAACAACATTGTTTCTGTGTTTTGATGATAAATTGGTCAAGAAGAAAATTAAATTAAAGAAAGATTGAATAAACGTTTTTGAGGTCTTTTTATTGTGCTCCATTGCATCTAAAAGTGTTTTTCAGTTATTTAAGATTGAATTGTTTTAAGAAATCGTTTTGATTTAATATTCGTATGATATTTCAGAATGATAAAACCTACAAAGTAGGTTGAAGCACATTGCTATTCATGGATTTATGAAATGTATACTATTGGTTGAGATAGCTCAGTAATAAGTAACTTTAAAAATAGATGTAGGCTGGCAGAAGTATTTGCACTATTTTGAGTTATTAAAACATGTCTTTAGGCATATTATGAACTCTTTTTTTCAGAAAAGGGACACTGAGTGCTGAAGCATTACCTGATTTTGTATAGCATTGTTTTCTTACATTTCTCATACACATATTGCAGTATTTCAGAGTCAGTACAACATTAATTCCGTTTTCTGACTATCAATGCAGATCATCTTGGCATAGCTGAATAAGATGTACCTTTTCTACCATCTTTTGTTAGCTTGCAGGTCTATAGGAACGGGAATGATGCTGAGCTCCTGGGCTACTTCTTCGATAGAAGAGGTTTCTGAAGCAGCCCCAGATGCCCTCCGCTGGATGCAGCTTTATATCTACAAGGATCGTGAGCTTACAAAGTCCTTAGTGCAGCGTGCCGAGAGAGCGGGTTATAAGGGCATCTTTCTGACTGTAGACACTCCATACCTTGGACGGCGCTTTGATGACGTTCGGAACAGGTTTCAGCTTCCTCCTCATCTTAGGTATGATCAGATTCATCACACATGTCTTCACTTTGCCCCTTTCTCTAATTAGATTTAATTTTCAGTTTTCTAACTATATAATATATGTTTCACTTCAGACCGACATCAAGTTAGGAGGACACAGAATAAGAATGCACATCTATTATTAATTTCATTTATAACAGGAGCTTATGTCTGATTGTAAGACACGTTTATAAAACAGACACTGACAATCTAGCCTTGGCCCCTAAAGATGCACACATCATATATCATAAGTTGAGCCCATGGCAGTGAATTAGAGTTTGGCAGAGTGGTAGCTGTGCCATAAGTTGGTGGGGCTGCAAGACTAGATAGTCCCTCACTGCATTTAAATCCCGTTTCAGAAAGCTTTGACCCAGCAGCCAGTCAGCAAACACACTGTCAGGTCGCAGTGGTGGTAGCTCTGCCCTGCACAGGGTGGTGTCACATCCACTGAGTTTACATACTTAGGTTTGCTGTGTGTGTGGCCCTGATGTGTGAGAAGAAAACATTTTCCTTGTCTAGCCATTGATTTTTTGTTTTTCCACAAACAATACCCCTCTTTTGGAGCTTGTTTGAGAAAAATAAAAATAAATATTGAGTGGGTGAAAACAAAACATAGCACCCATTCAGCATTTAGCTGTGCAGACACAGCATCCATCACACTGACGGATTCACTGTAGTCACAGACGGTGATTCCTAGCAGACACACGGCGATCACTAAATATAGCAGGTTGTCCTCTGCTAGTGGGTGGAGGTCAAGCCCTCTGCTGACCTGGTGGTCCTGTGGGCCAAAAACCAAAGCTTAAAGCAGCTTCTATACCTCATGGTTGTCCACTGTACAATATTAGTACATAGTTCTTGATTTAGACTGTTGCTCTAACGGAAGTATTTTGGTCGGGAGGTTTCCATGCCACCTCAATCTTTCAACTCCTGCCACATCTGAACAACAGGGAAAACACGTGGCCTCATTTAAAAAGTTAGCTCAGTGGACCCAAGGTCCATATATAATTTTGCTACGTATTTGCAACCTCATCTAGATCCCAATTATTGGGCTATCCGAAGCTCCTTTCATTTTGTGTTTTTCTTTTACTTACACCTACCACATATCTTTCTCTTGTGGTAGATGTGGGTTGAGCAGAAATGTCTCATGAGAACCTTGAAACTAGATGTGCTTCGTGGCGGCATATAATGTTTTTATGAGAATTTCGAATGTTACTCCTACCCACCCATATCAGCTCCTCAAGAAATGCCATCCTCCCTTATCCTGATATGTAGGCAAGGCTAGACAGAGGGATTCATTGAGGCTTCCTGTGTCCAGGTGGGCAGCCCAATTCTTTCTTCACTCTCAGACTGACTCTTTTTGGTACATCTGTCTGACAGACTCTCACTTCTCAAACACTTTTGGCTCAACAATTTTTGTAATGATCTCTAAACAGAATCCAATTAGACACTTGTACTGATGGTGAGAAGAACCACAAATGATTTTACTTACCTATCATATTTATTTGTTTTATTATTTAAGCAAAATATGTGTATCTCTGAAAGTAATGAGAATATAATTGGAAAAGGAAACAGTAATGCTCGAGGCCTAGTCATGAAAAGTATTTGTGATGCTTTTGATCAATTTGCCCTTCTTATGAAATGCAGTACCAAATGATAATCCCAAAATACTTATTTTGTTTCATTTTAAGAAGGGTAAGGGTGGCGAAATCAGGAAAAACTTATAGGTCTGCCTATTAAAATCAATCACTGCATTAATAGTCCTTTCTAAGATCTCTTCCGAGTGCTACCAACACTGTAAATCAATCCCATAGATAATTCTTCTACTTTCCCTAGGGACTGAATTAAAGTTCAAGAAGGCCTTCTACAAAAAGAGTTGCATACAATCCAGACGTTTTACCACTGCTCATCTTTTCTATTGCATCTTTTATTTCTCAAAAATAGATTAGACATCGTAGTTCATCCCTCCTTGTCACATCTAATTTAGGTATATCCTTTACTTATAGGAGATCCTTTACCAGGTTTGGTTACAAAAATGCTGGCTGGGTGTAGAGTATTCAAACTAGTTTGCTATACAGTTGCTACCACACCCTGCTATCACTTCTTGTGTCCTCTGTGAGCACCTCCCATACCCTAACAACATTGCCAAACTTGTATACCAGAATTCTCTGGCCCCCTACTCCATTTCTATTCTTCTAGTAAGTTGTCCGTTGGTGATTATCCTCCAAATGCTGTATCTTTTATAGTTGGTACATTCCAACACCATATTGGCATCTTTGGAACTCAGCATTCTCACAACAGTTTATGCAGTACAAGCAAGTAGTCGAATATCATCGTTCACAGATGTTTACTACCAGTAACCTATTCACCCCTTTAAATCATATCAGTGGTAAATCTGTCCTACAGTGCATTTTATACAAAGATGTGAGGAATTATATTAGCAGGATAATCCAGCAAGGCAAGGGACATCATCAACACCAGACCAACCCATATTTCAACCACCTCACATAGAGGGTGGAGAGAGGCACGTGTGACCCCTCCACATTTTGTCAAAGAAGACAAAGTCCTACAAGTTACACCTTAACATATCATGTGTATATCATCATCCATACTCATTTTATCAGTATTGAATAAAGTAGCTCACAAAGAATAGATCAATTTCTTACAACGATAGAGCAAGCAACAGATTACATTTCTGAAATTAAGTTTCTAAAGTATAAATTCAGCAGTTATAATGCTGAAGTTAATGTATGTTGTGTGCTCCATGTTAAATCCCTTTGTATCCATCAGCTTGTATAAAATGTAATCTGCCTAAATTTAGCAATTTCTCAGCTTTTGACAATGTTTCTTAAACATCGAACATTTAGTGAAGGTTGCGTGAGCCTTTGAAATGTTGTATTTTCTGCAGTGTCATTTTAAAAATGTAAATTATATTTTCAAAAGCTTTCAGAGTTCATCTAATCATTCTTCTAATAAATGAGGGATTATTGCAGGTGAATTCAATTGCATGTTTCCAAATGATAATTGTCAGATCCTGTTTGGAGATGGAGGAACAGGCCAGTCAGGGGCATACATCCTACTATGGTGAATTGGACAACGTCAGCACCTGAAAAACTGTCATGCATGCCCTGGCCACAAACAAGTTGGCCTACAGGAACACCCTCTATGCTGGGATCAACAAAACTCACCAAAAGTCAGCAGACTATTCTGAACTCGGTGGCCAGAATCACTCTCTACCTCCCATGCCGCACTCACTTCACACCACTCCTGAAGGAGCTGAACTGGCTTCCCATTTGCAAATTAACACAATTCAAACTCCTTACCCACATTTTGAGGCACTAGATAACACTGGCCCAGTGTACATCAACAACCACATCTGCTTTCACAAACCTTCCAGACACCTTGATTCAGCCGGACTCCTACTTGCACGAATGACATACATACAGAAAAACGGATCTGGGGGTCAAGTCTTCTCCTACATTGCTTCTAAAGAGTGGAATGACCTGATGCTGCACATAAGAGTCTCCTCCTACTCACTTCTTTAATTCTGTAATAAGCTGAAGACCTGGCTTTCAAATAGTTGTATTAGGCCTAGGTGTGGTTGGACTCACACCTCCTCAGCACCAGTGTTAGAGATCTGTCAGCCTTAGGGTGGTCTTCCCTGATACCTTTGGCGGAAGACCACTCCGTTTTTGCTGCTCCTGTTTTTTGGCCTTAGGACTCTGTGCACTTTACCACTGCTAACCAGTGCTAAAGTGCATGGGCCCACTTCTTAAAACATAGTAACATTGGTTTGTCCTCAATTGACATTTAATTTACTTATAAGTCCCTGGTAAGGTGGTACTACATGTACCCAGGGCCTGTACAGTAAATGCTACTAGTGGGCCTGTAGCCCTTATTGTGCCAGCCCCATTAAACATGTTTCAGAACTGCCATTGCAGCCTGTGTGTGCGCTTTTATACTGCCATTTTCCCCTGGCAAAATAAACCTTTTGCCAGGCTCAACCCCCCTTTTTAATACATATGTCCCCCTGGTGTAGGTCCAGGACAGCGCAGAGGGCAGGGTGCAGTGTATTTAAAAAGTTGGACATATATTTTTAAGCTTTGTATGCCGTGGTTGTAAAAAAATCTTACATTTGTTTTTCACTCCTGCAAGGCCTACCTCTCACGTAGGATAACATTGGAGTTACCTTATCTGTACTTTCCAAATGGGACTAGGTAACCAGTTCATATTTGGTGTCTTTGGAATTGTAACGAAAAGTCCTCTCTTATGGTCAAGTCAGATTTCAAATTACAATTTTGAAGACGCCGCTTTTAGAAAGTTGCCATTTTTCTGCCTCAGCCATGTAGTGCCTGTAGCCTGCTTCCTGGTCACATGATTGGGTGTAGCTGACAGTTGGGCTTTGTTTATTCCTCCTAGACAGCCACACACAATAGAGAGCTGGATGGACCATCACTGGCAGGATGGGAGGGCAAAGCTGGGCACAGTGTACTCACACCTGAATATGCGGTGACCTGCCTCAACACAAAGGGCTGCATATGCCATGTAGTTAGTCTGGTTCCAGGGCAGAGGAGGTAAGAAGCCTGTGCACTACAAGGGGAAACCTCTAGAAGCTTCTCCCGCTTCAAAGGAAGGCCCAGGTATAAATATTGGACCTCCAACACCAACTCTTCAGTACAATTCTGGGCCTGTGGATACTCTGCCAGGAACAAGGACTGCTATGCTGCTGAAAGGATTGCCACTATGCTGGACTGCTGCTCTGAAGGACCTCTGCCCTGCTGTGCTGACCTGATGCCTGCCACCTTCTTGTCTGGGTGAGAGGAGCAGAATCTGCATCTGTTGAACCCAGGGCCCCAGAGCGACTCCAAGAGCTAGTTGACTGGCCTTCTGACTCAGGACAGAAGGCTCCAACAAACTTGAACCTAGCACCTAGACTCTGTGAGTCCTATCCTGCCAAGTGGAGCCACCCCAGTCCTGTACCCTTGGACATGGGCCTGAATGGGCCCTGCAAGCTTATCAGTGAATCCAGCAGAACCAACGCATTTCCTTTGCTGTGAGGATTCCCTCAGGGCAAGGACTCTGCATTGACTGTGGCCCCCACATCGGAGCCACTGTTGTGCGAAGCTCCATCGAAGCAGGCTGTCACATCTCAAATCTCTTGTTGATGGCAGCCTCAACAACAAAACAGGTTCTTGCAGCTCTTCAGAACTGATGCATCGCCTGGACTGCGTGATGCATCCTCAGCACCAAATTTTTCATCACAGGCTCTCATCGACAGGATCCTCGACGATGATGCCGGACCTCACATTGCAGCTTTGCAGCCCATTGGAACCAAAGCAACACCTTGGCTGCACAACGCACCTTAGATGCAGGACCTCGCAACACACCATAACCAGGATTTAAGGTACTCTTGTTCTGCGGGCCTAATGGGGACCCTGTAGTCGGCCCATGCTCCATACCTGTCAGCCTGAACTTTTGACTTTGTCCCAGTCTGGTGCGACCAGATGTCGACAGTTTGTGCATTGTGCTTTTTGGCGCTATTTTCACTGAAATCTTTAAAATTGCATTTCTACAGTTCTACTGATTGGATTTTTGTCATTTTGGTCTTGTTTTATTTGTTAAAATCTACTCTATTTGTCTAATCTAGTGTAGGATCCTTTTGTAGTGTGTTTTCATTGTATTACTGTTTGAAGTGCTGCACAAATACCTTTCACATTGCCTTTGAGTTAAGCCTGACTGTTCTGTGCCAGGCTACCCGAGGGTTGAGCACAGGTTGATTTAGGGTTTTCTTGCAACTTCACCCTGACAAGGATTATAGTTCCTGCTTGATTGGGGTTTCACCCCCCTCAACCAGCAATCCAATTTCTTACTGTGGTTTTTAGGGGTGAGGATTTGGACTTGTTTTCAAGCAGTGCCATACAGTAATTTTGTGTTACACTACCATCCCATATAAATAGCTTGAGACCCTAGTTTTTCCCAGGTGAATTTCAGCAGCTGAAACCTGCCACAATGTACAGTGAAAAATGCTTAGTAAGTAAAGGTGCATGTGGATTTTTGTGTGGAAACATCAAAATCCTTGTGTTAATCCACATTTGGATGGGGAAAATGCATGATAGAAGTTATTAATCATCCTTGAAAAATACTGATCTCCAGAGTAGACACTTTTCTTTGGCTGATAAATAACGTGGCCACCACCAGGCAAGCGTTTACTATTCTGCATCGTCATGAATTACTTTTGCATCTGGCCCCTGCTTAAAAAGGCTTTCTTTTTTAAATGTCAAACTCCTACATTTAAAAAAAAAATAACTAAGATTTTATTAGAGTGATGTTTAGGTTTTGCTTATAGATAGCTTTCACTGTCTAGTGAGAGATCATGGTGCCACACAACACACATACATGCACATTTACAGAGAGACACAGAGAGGGGCTCTTGAAAATCCCCTCTCAGCCATTGGCTATTGTAGATGTGCTGTTGTTTGCCTTTTCCTACAGGGCTGTCCATCAGCCTTGGTATCAGTCCAAGGCATTTTGAGAATATAACACTTTTAAAGTTGCTCACATTGATTTCAATTTTTTTTAAATTAATATCTTTTTACGTTTTGGATACCCCTGTAAACTGGGTCAAGTACAATCCCTTCAGTGCTTTTCTCTTAGTGGCAGCGATTGACAATAGATAACCAAGGTAGAAAAACTATCACGCACTCCTTATCGTCTTGTTTTCAATCGTCTAGCTCGGTTTCCAAGGTTTAGCTGCCCAAACAATCTACCTCTTAGCCACAGAACAGCAAACATGTTAGAGTGAACACAATCATTCATATTGAGATGCGCTTTCACACCCTGACTATCAAAGAAACAAGTTGCTGAAAATTAAATATCCATATATCCGACCCCTCATAATCACGCTCCGTCAGATGGGTGCACAGATCTATAACTATGCTGACGACATGCAGCTGATTTTCTCCATAGATAATTCCATAAACTCCAAGGAGTTCCTTAGGAATACTATGTTGCTTATCAGGAACTGGATGAATAAAAATCAGCTCAAATTAAATTCAGATAAAACTGAAATCATTATCCCTAACAATAAACTTCAGCATTGGACCCCTACTCTTTGGCCCGCAGAATTAGGACCGGCACCTGCCCCCAAGACCTTGATTAAGAGCCTAGGCATTCATATTGACTCTGAGCTCACCATGAACTCCCAGATCGGGGCTGTTACTTCAGCCTGTTTCTTCCAATTTAGGAAACTGCGAAAATTCAGAAGGTTTTTCAGCAGGGAGGCAAGCATTCAAATCATCATTGCCTTGATCCTATCCAAAGTTGACTATGCCAATGCAATCTACCTAGGCCTCCAGCGTTAACCAGATACACCGTCTGCAGCTGATACAAAATCAGGCAGCAAGAATCATCTATCAACAAGGCAGACGCTGCCACGTTAAACCACTGCTGAAGGAGCTGCACTGGCTTCCAGTGGAGCAGCGTTCCATGTTTAAAACAGGTTGCATCCTGTTCAAAGCCATTCATGGTACTGGCCCTAAGTACATTTCCTCAAAAATTCACATGTACTCCCCAACGTGCACATTAAGATCCATGCACAAGAATCTACTGGTGGTACCGGGTTTCAGACGTAAACGCATGGGAGGATCACGCTTCTAAATTCAGGGACCCAAGTTCTGGAACCCCCTGCCCACGTCATTGAGAATAGAAACTGACCATCTGCGTTTCAGGAAAAAGCTGAAGACCTGACTTTTCTCGCAAGCTTACAGTTAGACTTGGCCTTCTCTTAGCGGTGTCTCCAAGGATCGAATAAGAAATTATATCAGCGCCAAGAAACCTGTTGGTGAACGTGCGCTCTACAAATTCTCAATAACATAACATAACATATGGTCCAATGAAGAATGGAATGTCATCTCATATTTTTGTTTCTTGTACAATTTAATTAGTCGAGTTCAAACAACATCACTCCGAAAAATGCATTTAGTTCGGCTCTAATTAATTCAATTGCACAAACTCTTATGTTAAATATCTGGTTTTATATTAAAATCCAGTCCCACGTCTATAAACTGTGAAACGTTAAATGCTAGAACCCATTGTTATAAATCCATGTGTTCCAGGTATTACGAAGTAAGCCTAATAGAAGAATGTCTTGCTATCAGCGATATGTTTGGTCTGCATATTTAAATCATTCACAATTCCATTGTCAACCTCTTAACAGTGGCGTAGAAAGGGGGAGGCGGTCTGCCCCAGGCAGCACGAGTTTTGGGGCGGTGCCTCCCCCGCCCCTCCCCCACAGGGACCGCCATGGGCGGCAAAATGTCTATCTACGCCACTGTCTCTTAAGGTATATCTTCTACGTTGTACATGTACTATCTTAGACAAAACAAAACTCAGTGTATTTCCAGTTTCAAAAGTGGAGATAGGTAATCTAATACATTGGTTTATACATTGCATCAGAAATACCCAACAAGGTTAATGTAAAATGTTTGCCTCACTACAGCATCCATGAAAAACATATTCGGATATACATTGTGCCCCAAATTCACGGGTTCCTCAGAAAGTTGTGCATGTAAATAAAAATCATAGAGCAGAGTAAAAACATGAGTAGCCTAATTCATTCAATTAGAAAGCAATTCGAAACAAAGACAATATGTTGCACATGAATGATCTCAGCCTCTAAAATGTAATGTTAGGCTCTGTACTAATAAAATGGCTTTGGTTCTTGTTGTGGGAAAGTGGCTATACTAGTCCATTGAAGTCATGAGCACCACGCTTTACCAGCTACAGCTGGGGTAGGTTTTTCTATCGGCCTCTTCTGTCTGCTGTCTGCAACTCGGCAGACAAAAGCTCCTAATTAACCAAAGAAAAATAGAAAATAAAAAGAAGGATGTAAAGTTAACAGGAAGGATGAGTGAAAAGCTGCATGTGTGTGGGAAATGATTGGTGAAAGGGTGGGTGGATGAAGTGATGGGTGGGTGAAAGGGTGTGCGGGTGGGAGACGGAATGGGTGGAATGGGTGGAAGGATGCATATATGGACGAAAGCATGGATTAAGAAGTAGATGGGTGAAAGGATGCGTGAAATGGTGGATAGCTAAAAGGATGTATGGGTGGGTGAAAGGAAGGACGCATGGGTGGGTGAAAAGAAGGACGCATGGGTGGGTGAAAGGAAGGACACATGGGCTGGTGAAAGGATGTTTGAAAGGGTGAATAAAATGTGAATGGAAGAAAGAATGGTGAAAGAATGCATGTATGGGTGAAAGGGTCAATGTGTGAATGGGTGGAGGGGAGAAAGGATGGATGGGTGAGTGAAATGATGGGTAAAAGAATGTATAGGTGAGTGAAAGGGTGAATTGGTGAAAGGGTGCATGGGTGAAAGGATGGATGAAAGGGTAGATGGTTGAAAGGATGTGTGGGTGGGTGAAAGGATGCATGGGTGGGTGGATGAAACAATGAATGGGTGGGTTATAGAAATGGGCAAAAGGATGGATGGGTTAAAGGATGAGTGGGTGAGTGAAAAAATGGGTGGGTGAGTGAAAAAATGGGTGGATGGGTGAAAAGATGTGGGGGTGAAACGATGCATGGGTGGACGAAAGGATGGGTGAAAGGGCGGATGTGTGAAAGGGTGGATGGATGAAGATGCGTGAGTGAAAGGATGGGAAAAAAGGGTAGATGGGTGAAAGGATGCATGGGTAAATGGGTAGATGGGTGAAAGGATGAGTTGGTGGGTGAAAGGATGCATGGGTGGGTGAAGGGGTGGGCAAAGGGGGAATGGGTAAGGGGTGAGTGGATGGGTGAAAGGATGCATGGGTGAAAGGATGCAGGGGTGAAAAAAATGGAGAAAGGATGCATGGGTAGTTGGAAGGATGGGTGAAAGGAAAGGATGCATGGGTGAGTGAAAGGATGCCTGGGTGCATGAAAGGATGGGCAAAAGGGTGGATGGGTTAAGGGATGAGTGAAAAGATGGATGAGTGAAAGGATGGATGGGTAAAAGGATGTGGCGGTTAAAGGATGCATGGGTCAATGAAATAATGCATGAATGGATGAATGAATGCATAGGTGGATGAAAGGATGAAAGGATGTGTGGGTGAAAGAGTGGATGGCTGAAAAGATGCGTGGGTTGATGAAAGGATGCATGGGTGGGTGAATAGGTGAAAGGACGGATGGCGATAGGATGGGTGAAATGATGGGTGGATGAAAGGGTGGATGGTGAAAGCATGGGTGAAAGGGTTGCAGGATGGAATGGTGAAAGACTTAAGGATGGTTGAAAGAATGAATGGATAACAGGATGTAAAGGTGAAATGATGGATACATGGATTAATGTTTGGATTGATGGAACACTTGCTTTGATTTCTTAATTCCATCAGTGCTGTGGTTCAAAGTGGGGGGTATTTTAATTTTCTGGCTACTCCATTGCATTAGTCCATGTAATAACTAGAAAGGAGGAATAGGAGAGGGCTATAAGAAACACGTGACAAATCTAACTAATAATAACTAATGTGTAATGCTTTAAAAAGGTTTTAAAAATATGGGAACAGGACGTCATGCATCCAGGAGCACAACCCTACTACATTATGTCAGTCACCATATCTTTATTATCAAAGGCATATCAAATCTGGACCTCACACCCAGGCTTCATCTTTTATCCTTATGTGAATATTGCAAAATAACTAGCCACTGTCTGACGTGTAGCACTGGTAATATCTTGACATCTACAGATTAAAAAATATGTGCTTCCCAGTATGGACACTTTGTAGTTATACTCTCTGTAGGAAAGTAGGTTCTACTTCTATGGTTACCCCCACTTTTTGCTTGATGTGATGCTGTTTTTGACTAGTCTGACTGGGATCCTGCTAATAAGGATCCCAGTCTATCTGCTTTCTCCCTAAATTGTTGTGTTCAGTACTTAGGTACATCCCAGATTGGCTACTGGGGTACCCTTGTCAGTCCCTAGTATGTGGTACCCATGTACCCAGGGCATAGGTACCCCAAAGGTCTCCCATGGGCTGAAGCATGAATTATGCCACCCATGAGAGACCATTCAAAATAGAACTACAGGCCTGCTATTGCAGCCTGTGTAAATTGGTGCATGTACCACTTACTAAAGATATAGGTTTACTATATCTAAGGGTCACTGCACTTAAAACCCATAAGTAACCCCTATAGTAGGTCTTTTCAATTCTGAAGTCAGGGTGCTTGGTTCTAAGTGAGAGGGTGCCCCTGCATGAGCAGGACACCCCTGCAGCCTATGGAGTCCATTCTCCTGGGTTGTCAGTGAAGCAGCCAAATACTATATAGAGGGGCACCGCGTAGTTACGCGATGACCATCTCGAAACCGGCTGCAATGAATCCTATCATGTTTGGTATCAAACATGTTGGAATCATACCTCCACGCTGTAAACGGTGTGGGAGGTATGATTCCAAGCACTGGAAGAGCCCTCCTTTAGGCTCTCAGTGTTCCTGGTCCCAACCTTCTAGTCCCTGACAGCACAAAATGGTTGCTGCTTACCAGAGACACATTTCTGCCCTCCTGCTGCTGAGCCAAGCTTGAGCAGCAAAAGGTGGAACAATAGGCATCCTGTCACAGGGAGGTGTGACCACCTCCCAGATAGGATTTAGTGTATTGGGACTGGGTAGGTGCACTTGCCAGCGCCTGAAAGTCTGCATGAGGGGCACATTTGGAGTCCCTGTGCATAGTCCAGTTCAAACCAGTTCTGGGAGCCGTTGGCTCCCGCTCTGGTGCAAAACTGGACAAAGGACATGGGAGTAACCTCCCTCCTGTCCACACCATCCCCTGGGAGGGTCCCCTGAATTATCCCAACCCTTTCCCTAGGGTACTTAAGGGCTTACCTGGGTGTAGGTCCCCAGATTCGTCGTGGGATAAGATTCAGATCAGACACCACTGCACTTCTACGGTCTGGACACTCTGGACTTCGCTGGACTTCATAAGGGCCCGACTTCGTCTCCCTGCTTGTCTGCTGCATCATCTGTGTCCAAACCCTCTTAGAAGAAATGCAGGAAATAGAAAATAAGATCAAAAACAGCCAAGCACTTGATTAAGCAAAAAAGAAACTAGAGGAAGTAGAAAAAGACATGGCCTCGTATAATGACAATCTAATGAAGAGAAAAACAGAAAAACTCAAAAAGGACATTAGATTTGCTAGTCAAGATAAAGTATATCCGTACTTGACAGAGAATTATTATCATCAAGGGGAGACCTATAGTGAGAAAGACCATTCAGCATATAACAGGCCATCAAGAAAAATTACCACCTACTCAGACACCTCTGATTCTGATGGCGAAGGTTACCCATACAGCAATGACCAAGGTGCCAGTAGAGCAATGCCCGCAGGACCCAGTGGAGACTGGCCTTTTATATCCAGGTGAGGGAACCAAAGGAACCAATGGAGAACACAGTATCAACTAAGGTTCAGAGGGAGCTACCAACAACATCAAAACAAATATCAACAGGGACACAACCAATACCAGAATCACAACCAATACTTGGTCATGAGAAACGGCCAGTATTGAACAGATTAAAGCAAACACCCATCTTCAATCTTAACTCACAAAGTTTGGAACCCTAAGTGGAATCTCTCCTGACCAAAGGCCTATCCTTTGTTCCACACACTAGGATTAACCAATTCAAAATATTTCAAGATCTTATGGCCTTCTTCAGGAAGATCAGGCTCCGTGCATTCTTTGAGGGACAGGCAGAATCCCTGCCGATCGCCACTAAAAGATCAGGGCTGGCCCCGTTGTCCACGTTTCTACCTGCCCTAGACCAAGTAGGTCCAGAGATAGCTATCTTTGAACACTTGGTCTATAAAAAAATGAAGACAGCCATGAAGTTTATTCCTGCTCCAACTTATAACCTCTCCCGGTCAGAACATGCAGCATTATGGGAGTTAACACAAAACAAGTGACTGACGATAATAAACTGTGACAAAGACGGAGGCATTGTCATGTTAGACAGATCTATACGTCACCAAGATGCATGAAATGCTACACAACTTAGATCATTATGTACCCATCACAATTGATCCTACCACGCGCGTTAAGAAAATCATTCTAGACATGACCACCAAAGCACTTCAACAGAATTACATATGCGGTAAGGAATGGGAATTCCTCAATGTTGCCAAACCAAAAATGCCCGCCATTTATGGGGTTCCTAAAATCCACAAGAAAAGTACTGATCCACCGTATAGACCCATAGTAACCACCATAGGGTCCATTACAGAACCCCTACCCAAATATGTAGACTCTATACTTAGACCACATGTTCCAAAAATCCAGTCCTATGTCCAAGACACGCGGGACATTATTAACAAAGTAGAGCATTTATCTTTTAATGCCACGAGAGACGGAATGGTCACTATGGACATAGAGGCCCTTTATAGTAACATCCCACAAGAAGAAGCCCTAGAGGCAGTTACGTGGTTTATACAAGAACTCCAGATCGACTGTTTGAGGACATTCATTATAGATTGCTTACGAATCATTCTACAAGAGAACACCTTCGAATTTAACGGCTCACTATACAAACAAACCAAGGGAGTCAGCATCAGGGCATCTTGTGCCCCCACAGTAGCAAATATATACATGGCCCAATTCGAATCAAAGTATATCTACAATGAAATTGCCCCCTTCATTGAGTCTATTACCAACTGGTCTAGGTATATAGACGACATTTTCTTCATCTGGATAGGCAACCAAGAGGAGCTATTTGAGTTCATGATGTGGCTTAACTTCTGTGACAGCAACATGCATTTCACGGAATGTAGCAGTAATAAATGTGTAGAATTCTTAGAAATCAGTATCAGACACAATCAAGAACATTTTGAGGTCGACCTTTATGTCAAACCAACATCTAGAAATGCTCTCCTACACATCCAGAGTTATCACCCTCAGTCCCAAAAAACAAGCATCCCATTCGGCCAATTCCTGCGCCTTTGCAGTTCCTTACTAACCTAGCTGACTTTGACCAATGAGCATTAGAGATGAAAGCTAAACTTATAGCTAGAGGATATCTGAAACGGTTAGTACGTGACTCCTACAAAAGAGCACGTTACTATGACAGACAACACCTGCTTGACAACCGAGACCCTAAACAGTTTTCAAAATTGGTGTTTGTCACCTGACATTTTACCATGAATGAGAAAATATGTTACATCATCAACTCCCACTGGCACATTCTCAATGCAGAAAGAAAAAAGGAGAATCATATACCCAAACCCTTATTTGCCCACAGAAGGAACAAAAATCTAAAAGATTTGGTGGTGAGATCTAGAATGACACAACGGAAGCCTGCCATCCAAACTACCATAGTGGGTAACTCAACTCCCATGGGAAACTACAAATGTATGTCATGCACAGCGTGCCAGTTTGCTGTTGAAACCACTACATATACCATCAATGGTGTCAACATATCACTGAGAAACCTCACAAACTGTAAGACCAGCAACATTGTATATTTATTACTGTGCCCATGTAATCTAGGGTATGCAAGGGAAACCTCCCGTACCATGGCGACGAGACTGACAGAACATCGGTCAGACATCCGTACCAAGAAATGTAGTGGACCACTAGTGAAACACTACATTGAGGCACAACACACCACGAATGATATACAATGGCTTATTCTGGAGAAAATCCACACCAACGTGGGAAGTCTCAGCATAGAGATCAGAAAACGGAGAGAGGTCTATTGGATTTTCTCTCTAGACACTTATAAAAAAGGCATAAATAGCGAAATCTCATGGGACCAGGTGATTAGGTACAATTCCTAATTATATCCCACCTTTTCCAGCTGCCATTACTGCTATGGGTAGATCCCTGCCACGGGTATTTTTCCATTACCATCCTATATGTTTGCATATGTCAAAGCTGATTCCAATTGTTTGTTCATCCGATGAAAACTTGCCTGCGCTACTTTCCATCCCCTTTCCAAGATGGCCGACCCAATTTTGCCGGTTATCTTTTAGTCCACTTTCTATGTCTGTCGCTAATTACACACCTGATTCCCAGGCGACCGGCACGTACGGGTTTCCCTTGTTTTATTTAAACTCGGCACTACAGCGCACTCTTGCACTGTTCGGCTCGCTGGTGAGACCTCCGCCCTTGGCGCAACGACCCTGCACATGTGGGATTTCAACCACATTGTCGACTTCTGAAGTGCCCTGGAACTTTCTGTCCAGTTTACCCTTCCCAGTACCACGGAGCTCGCTTTGGGAAGATATGTGGCTGCATCAAACACGACTGGGATTATATGGAAATACTGTCCCCACCCCGTGATTGTCATATAAACATTTGGAAATCTCTCTGTCCAGCTAAAGGAACCTCGCTCTACGAAGAGCATGATTAATAGACAGGTAAGCAACGTCCACACAGTATGTACCACAGGGACCTAGATTCGATCCATGCTAGCTTTTAACATATGCACTTTTCTTTATCCTTTTTTAGAGGTTTTTAATCGAATAGCGCACCCCGCGCTGAGCACTTTCTGCCCACCAGCTCTGCACTTAAGTAGATATCCGAGTAGCATGTGCACTGCCTTTCAGGAGTCTTGAACCATCCAGCCGGTCCATATAATTTGATCTAACAGACTATATATCTGTTCCTTCCAGAACATCCACCAGAGGGAGGTGGTCACGCTATTCCCTGCCCATCTCCATACTGAAAACCGTGCATAAACAAGGTAACCCTCGCTATGACCCGCTGCCACCACAGGAGTTCTAAGGCAGCTAATTACAGTGTTTCTTTAGCTACCTTAGCATACTACGTTTACTTAGCAGCAGCTCCTATTTTGAGCACATCTCTCCTTTTCGCTTTTCTTTCACTTTCAACATTTGAATTGTGTTCACCACCGGTCCTTGCTTGGTCTTTCTCCCCCTTTTCGGTGAGGTTGCTTGTGATCCCTGAGGTCACCCCGTGTTTTATTCTTAACTCTTTTAATCTAAACTTCTCAATCACCGGGTTGCCCTGACTATGCTGTACTCACTAATTGGTAACTGTTCCTATAAGAGAGAAGTACAACTCATTTAGTTGCAAGAAACAAATAAAAATAAAAGTGGATAGTCTCTGAATGTATTACTAATCTGGAGAAGATGGGGAATTTCTCCTTTGAAAAATAGTGCCCTCACACACTCTTGCGAGTGTCATGCTTCATCATCGGGCGTTGCTCCTCGTGGGGGTGGCGCTGCTGTCCTCCACGGGCCCCGCGAGAGGGCTCTTTATCGGAGATCTTTTAGGAGACGCCGCAGTTGTGCATGCGGGTGTGTGGGCCTATAAAAAAAGGGGATGTGGTGCTGGTGTCTAAAAATACCTCCCAGGTACCTTAATATGGATTTTATTTGTAGGTCCGTGAGGATATAGATTAAAAAGCAAGTGTCTAGGGGACTAGGGCGCCTCTAGTGAGCAGATAGGGTAGAGGTTGAGTGTTACTCTGCTGCTCTCAGTCCCGTGCGTACTCGTGAAAGTGGGGCCTGGTCGACATGTTTCGCGCTGTGGAAGGGGTCCCTAATGCCCTGACTATGCACCTTACTGGGTCTATTAAGTCTGGGTGCTATCCTAATCTACATTTCCCAGTACAAGCTTTTCCGATTTAAAGCATTGATCTTTTTCTTATTTTCACACACTAGTTAGGTCTCTTCTTGTGACACACTTACTAACATGTCCATTTGATTGTATTACATAGGGCACTGACATTCTAACCCAGATCATTTTCTACATATGTCTTTTAGGTTTTCATTCATCATGGCTTCCTGACGAAGGCTGTATAGCCGAAACACGCATAGGTCACTCTCTGTCACAATCTATAAGACATGTTGTACTTGCAAATGTTTCAACCCAACAAGCCGAGTTGTACATGAAAATTCAGTCTTCATCTATCTCACCTCATCGTTGCAAGCCACAAGGAATTAGAATGTTCAGCCTTTAAAGAAATTGTGATTCATAATGAAATAAATGTGATTCCATGTAGGCTACAAAAATATAATTCATCATAATTTAAATCTATATTTATAATTGTTTACTTAGATATAGAAGAACTTTTATGAATATGCATATTTAATAGGCCTGTTTTTTCATACAGACCATTGAATAAATATGCATTCATAATAGAAGGATGAGTGCTGAAGTGTGACTGAATATGTAGGCTTGTTCCATTACTTTTTAGATGGAAGAATAAATTGTTTTCAAATATTTAAAATAATGAAAATACCTTTTTGGATCATGTAATTATTCAATGTATATTGATTATGCCTTTGCATTTCCAGTCTTTTGATATTAATAAATCATTTTCAGTATAGATTTTGATCTGGGTTTCTGTATTTATATTTGTTTGTCCATATTTTCATCAGTTGCCTAAGTGGTTATATATACAATTGTTGTTCATGCCCTGACTTAGGAACGCATCCATTGATAGGGGAATCCCTTTTTTGTACAATTGATTTCTCCACAGCCTGTCTGTGCGAGGTCTTTCTTTCTTTGTTCTTAGAGGCAGTTCATCTACCCATTCTCTTAGTCTGTGTTGTCAAAAGTTTTCACTAGTACTGTATCTCACTTTATTCTTTTATTCATTTCCTTGTTCACTGGATCACAAGTATTTCTTTCAGGTCTATTCTTAGTACACATACACTGTCATAGAAATCATAGAAGAGCAGTCCATTTTTGCTCCCTGTTGGCACCTAGTTTTGACCCACTATAGAGAAACTACAGACCTTTGGATTTACTGACGAAGACTTTGCCTCCTTGGTGGACCAACAACCCCGGGCTGATAATACAAGTGGCACTCCATCGCAGGTAATGAGGATATACAAAACCTCACCACCTTGAAGACAAAAATTAAACAAATCGAGTTGCGTGGGCATTTCATGCTTGAATATTTAAAAGCGGGAGTAATACCACAAGGACTCAGAGTCAGAAACATACCGGGATTGTTTATTCAGATACGCAAGTTCCTGGAAAGCTGGTCCATGTTTGCGAATCAGTATTTACAGGATCTTATGATCCTCATAGTTGAAACAGCGAAGGAATTGGTCCAAACCCTCTTAGAAGAAATGCCGGAAATAGAAAATAAGATCAAAAACAGCCAAGCACTTGATGAAGTAAAAAAGAAACTAGAGGAAGTAGAAAAAGACATGGCCCCGTATAATGACTATCTAATGAAGAGAAAAACTGAAAAACTCAAAACGGACATTAGATTTGCTAGTCAAGATAAAGTATATCCGTACTTGGCAGAGAATTATTATCATCAGAAGGAGACCTATAGTGAGAAAGACCATTCAGCATATAACAGGCCATCAAGAAAAATTACAGCAATGACCAAGGTGCCAGTAGAGCAATGCCCGCAGTACCCAGTGGAGATCGACCTTTTTTTATCCAGGCGAGGGAACCAAAGGAACCAATGGAGAACATGGTATCAACCAAGGTTTAGAGGGAGCTACCAACAACATCAAAATCAATTTCAACAGGGACACAACCATTATCAGAATCACAACCACTACTTGGTCACAAGAAACGGCCAGTATTGGAGGGATTAAAGCAAACACCCATCTTGAATCTTAGCTCACAAAGTTTGGAACCCTCAGTGGAATCTCTCCTAACCAAAGGCCTATCCTTTGTTCCACACACTAGGATTAACCAATTCGAAATATTTCAAGATCTTATGGCCTTCTTCAGGAAGATCAGGCTCTGTGCATTCTTTGAGGGACAGGCAGAATCCCTGCCAATAGCCACTAATAGATCAGGGCTGGCCCTGGTGTCCACGTTTCTACCTACCCTAGACCAAGTAGGTCCAGAGATAGCTATCTTTGAACACTTGGTCTATAAAAAAATGAAGACAGCCATGAAGTTTATTCCTGCTCCGACTTATAACATCTCCCGGTCAGAACATACAGCATTATGGGAGTTAACACAAAACAAGTAACTGACAATAAAAAACTGTGACAAAGGCGGAGGCGTTGTCATGTTAGACATAGATCTATACATCACCAAGAAGCATGAAATGCTACATAACTTAGATCATTATGTACCCATCACCATTGATCCTAACACTAACCCTGGGCGTAGTTCGCGTAGTAGAGCTACGCGTAGCTACACGAAGTGCACTTTGCACTACGCGAGCTACGCGTAGCACTACGCAAACTGCTTAGTGCGGTAGGAAATGCTGTTCGCGATGATTGCACAGTGCCGGATGCTTGTCCGCACTGTGCAATCATTGCAAACGGCATCTTGCACAGTGCAATCAGTCGTTTTCTGCCGCTCGAGTAGATTTGTACTCGAGCGGCAGCTTTCTCAACGCGGACTGGTAGTTTCTCATCGCGAGCGGTCGCGAGCATACGCGACCACTCGCAATGAGAAACCTGACCTCCCCACGTTGAGAATCTCGCTGGGAGGTTTATTTTCCACGCTCGCGATCGGCAACTTGATGTTGCTGATCGCGAACGAGGAAAAAGTCTTGCCGGGATGTCATTTTGCTCGCTCACGGTCACCACCTTGACGTTGAGGACCGCGAGCAAGCAAAAAATGACCGCTACGCGTGTTTGCACTGTGCTACGTGCAATTCGCGTAGTGCGAAGTAGCGCAAACTTCGCAAACTACGCGAGCGTAGCGTAGTACTTCACCCAGGGTTACCTAACACACCCATTAAGAAAATCATTCTAGACATTACCACCAAAGCACTTCGACAGAATTACATATGCGATATGGAATGGGAATTCCTCAATGTCGCGAAACCAAAAATGCCTGCCATTTATGGGGTTCCTAAAATCCACAAGACCAGTACTGATCCACCGAATAGACCCATAGTAACCACCATAGGGTTCATTACAGAACCTCTGTCCAAATATGCAGACTCTATACTTAGACCACATGTTCCAAAAATCCAGTCCTATGTCCAAGACACGCGGGACATTATTAACAAAGTAGAGCATTTTTCTTTTAATGCCACGAGAGACGGAATGGTCACTATGGACATAGAGGCCCTTTATAGTAACATCCCACATGAGGAAGACCTAGAGGCAGTTACGTAGTTTATACAAGAACTCCAGATCGACTGTTCGAGGACATTCATTATAGATTGCTTACGAATCATTTTACAAGAGAACACCTTCGAATTTAATTGCTCACTATGCAAACAAACCAAGGGATTCAGCATGGGAGCATCTTGTGCCCCCACAGTAGCGAATATATACATGGCCCAATTCGAATCAAAGTATATCTACAATGAAATTGCCTCCTTCAGTGAGTCTATTACCAACTGGTCTAGGTATATAGACAACATTTTCTTTATCTGGATAGGCAACCAAGAGGAGCAATCTGAGTTCATGATGTGGCTTAACCTCTGTGACAGCAACATGCATTTCACGGAATGTACCAGTAATAAATGTGTAAAATTCTTAGACATCAGTATCAGACACAATCCACACCATCTTGAGGTCGACCTGTATGTCAAACCAACATCTAGAAATACTCTCCTACACTTCGAGAGTTATCACCCTCAGTCCGAAAAAACAAGCATCCCGTTCGTCTAATTCCTGCGCCTTCGCAGGAACTGTACTAACCTAGCTGACTTTGACCAACGAGCATTAGAGATGAAAGCTAAATTTATAGCTAGAGGATATCCGAAACGGTTAGTACTTGCCTGGACTTTGATATGTTAGAACATGCTTCCATTGACCAACACATACACTGTACAAAGTGTTTGTTTGAGTTTGACAAAAATTATCTTGGGGGAAAGTGTAGGGATACTGACATGACTGTGCTTCCTAGAATGCCATTGGCTAATACTAAGTCTAGTATTAACGCCTGCCTAATTAACTGCAGGTCCCTGCCTAAACATGCGGATGACATCTGGCTAACACTGGAGGCAAATAAATGGGACCTTATATTCCTCACAGAAACCTGGTTGAGAAAGAACTCCAACTCAGATATTATGTTAGCTGTCCCAGCCGGCTACAAAATAAGCACAGTCAATAGAGTGGGCAACAGACTGGGGGGTGGACGTGCAATAATCACAAGAAATAACTGGGAAATCTCTTATAAAAAAATTGAACTAACAGGCCTCATAGAATCTATGTCCTTTAGTATTAAAATCTCCCCTACATTTACTGTTGCAGGAGTATTAGTTTACCGCCCCCCTGACTCTAAATCATCAGAGCTTCTGGCACTCTGTGATTTTATTGCGGATCTCTCATTGAAATATGTGAATTTTCTAGCTCTTGGTGACTTTAATGTCCACATGGACAATGAGCTCTGCCCTCTGGCTGTTCAGCTAGCAGACACGCTGAAAGGGCTCAATCTCACTCAAAAGGTCTCCCTGCCTACACATGTAGCTGGCCATATGTTGGACCTTATCTTTACCAACATCCTCACCTTAATGACCGGAGATCCTATCCCTCTTATCTGGTCTGACCATAGTCTGGTACCATTTAACCTGCCTATAACCAAGAGCACCATCCCAGTGAATCCAGTCCGTGAAGACAGGAGGAATTGGAAGAAAATTACATCTGAAGCAATAGGTCCTATATTATTAAATAACCCCATTCTTCTGTCCGGTGATCCTAATGACGATGCCAATATTTTTAACCTTTGGGTTACATCGTCACTTGACTTTTTAGCTCCTATGAAAACTATGAAAGTAGCTAGAAATAAGCCTATGGCCCCTTGGTTTACACCTGAACTCCGTACACAGAAGAGTCTCTGTAAAAAACTTGAACGGACTTGGCGCAGATCCTATAATAGTGAGTTGAAAATAGCCTATAAAACATCATTAAAACTTTTTCACAGACTTAAACGCAAAGCCATAAGGGATTACACCGCCATACAAATCAAATCTGCAAGTAATTCTGCTAAAGCTATCTTTAAGATTGTACAAGATTTCACTAAACCAGATTCTATGCAAAGTAATATAGTACCCTCGGCCTCCCTTTGCGAAGACCTTTCAATTTTTTTTCAAAAGAAAATCCAAACCATCTATTCTTCATTTCCTCAGAGAGACCTATCTATTGCGTCTCTGCCTCCCCCATGTCCTTCTCAAACTTGGTCGAAGTTCAGACCTTTAAGTTTAGAGGCCTCTCTGAACTTGATGGATAAAACAAAATCTGGTTCTCCTTTAGACCCTTGCCCAGCTAGGTTTTTCAAACTTCTGGCCCCATTACTCAATCCTAATTTAAATTGGCTCTGGAATTCGTCCTTGGAAACAGGGATTTACCCTTCGGCTTGGAAGACTGCACTTGTTCAGCCGATCTTAAAAAAAGAGGATGCAGATCCGGCTGATTTGAAAAATTTCAGGCCTATCTCCCTCCGGCCAGCACCTTCCAAAATTTTAGAGAAGGAAGTGCAGAAGCAGCTTTCTGAATTCCTGGAAGTTAATAATCTCCTCCATGATTCCCAGTCTGGTTTTAGATCTGGGTTTAGTACTGAAACAGCGCTGCTGGAGGTAGCTGAAACTATCCGGGAGACCTTGGACACTGGTCACTGTGCAATGCTGGTGCTGTTAGATTTATCTGCAGCATTTGACACAGTGTCACACAAGATTCTCCTGGATAGACTTAAACATCTGGGAGTGACAGGGACCGTACTGTCTTGGTTTGGCTCTTTTTTAGAAGACCGGTCCCAGAAAATCATATTGCATCCCCATATCTCCTCTTCTCGTCCCATAATTTATGGAGTTCCTCAGGGCTCGGCCTTGAGCCCGGCCCTTTTTAATGTTTATCTCGCTCCCCTGGCTCCTTTGATTCAACAGCATGGGGTGAGTGTCATCTCATATGCTGATGACACTCAGCTCGTGTTTTCCTTTAGGGATAACTCGGAAGCAGCATTCATAAATTTGAGACAATGCTTGATTGACATCTCAACTTGGATGACTGACAATTGTCTCAGGCTTAATGCTGACAAAACTGAGGTGTTGTTTTTTAACCAACCATCTCCACCTCCAGCCAACCTCTGGTGGCCACCTGAGCTTAATCCTCCCCCTCAGCCGGTGTCCTCCGCTAGAAATTTGGGATTCAAGTTTGATTCGTCCCTATCTTGCAAAACCCAGATAAGCCAGGTGTCGTCCGTATGTTTTTGGAAAATGAGGTCCATACACAGATTTCTCCATCTTCTACCTATGGACTGCAGAAAGACAGTGGTCCATGCACTGATTACTTGCCAGCTGGACTACGCAAATAGCCTTTATTTGGGTCAGCCCGACTACCTGATTAAGAAGCTGCAGTCCATACAGAACGCTGCAGCCAGGCTTATTAGAAATGTCCCGATACGTCATCACATATCGCCTCATCTGTGGAGTTTGCACTGGCTGCCAGTAAAAAGGAGGTTGGAATTTAAGGCTCTGACTCTCGCGTACAGAGCAACCAGAGAAACGGGCCCTCTCTACCTAAGGAAAAGACTCCGTAATTACCATCAGACTAGAAACCTGAGATCTAATCATCAAAGTCTTCTAGTCATTCCTCGCTTTGGTAAAGCAAGGTTTGGTGGCCGGTCATTTACAGTGAGAACTACACGGCTATGGAATTCCCTGCCAGAATATATCAGGAAGGCAACATCCGAACCTCGAACCTGTCTTCCGTGGATTTTTGAAAACCTGGCTCTTCAATTTCCCCTAGTCTCGGTAGCTGGTGGCTTTCTACTCCTTCTCTTGTCTCCGTTAGCGCCGGGACATCTCCGTTGGAGGTAGCTGTGCGCTCTATAAGCTTTAAATTAAATTAAATTAAAATTAGTATGTAACTCCTACAAAAGAGCACGTTACTGTGACAGACAACACCTGCTTGACAACCGAGACCCTAAACAGCTTTCGAAATTGGTGTTTGTCACCCGACATTCTACCATGAATGAGAAAATACGTTACATCATCAAGTCCCACTGGCAGATTCTCAATGCAGAAAGAGAGAAGAAAAATCATATACCCAAACTCTTATTTGCCCACAGAAGGAACAAAAATTTAAAAGATTTGGTGGTGAGATCTCGAATGACAACGGAAGCCTGCCATCCAGACTACCATAGTGGGTAACTCACCTCCCATGGTAAACTACAAATGTATGTCATGCACAGCCTGCCAGTTTGCTGTTGAAACCACTACATACACCATCAATGGTGTCAATATATCACTGAGAAACCTCACAAACTGTAAGACCAGTAACATTGTATATTTATTACTGTGCCCATGTAATCTAGGGTACTAGGGGAAATCTCCCGTACAATGGCGACGAGACTGACAAAACATCGGTCAGCCATCCATACCAAGAAATGTAGTGCACCACTAGTGAAACACTGCATTGAGGCACAACACACCACAAATGATATACAATGGCTTATTCTGGAGAAAATCCACACCAACGTGGGAAGTCTCCAGCATAGAGATCAGAAAACGCAGAGAGGTCTATTGGATTTTCTCTCTAGACACATAAAAAAGGCTTGAACAGCGAAATCCCATGGGACCAGGTGATTAGGTACAATTCCTAATGATACCGCACCTTTTCCAGCTGCCATTACTGCTATGGGTAGATCCCTGCCACAGGTATTTTTCCCTTACCATCCCATATGTTTGCCAATGTCCAAGCTGATTACAATTGTTTGTTCATCCAATGAAACCTGGCCTGCTCTACTTTACATCCCCTTTCCAAGATGGCCGACCCAATTTTGCCAGTTATCGTTTAGCCCACTTTCTATGTCTGTCGCTAATTACACACCTGACCCCAGGCGACCCGAACGTACGGGTTTTCCTTGTTTTATTTAAACTCGTCACTCCAGCGCACTCTTGCACTGTTCGGCTCGCTGGTGAGACCTTCGCCCTTGGCGTAACGACCCTGCACATGTGGGATTTCAACCACATTGTCGACGTCTGAAGTGCCCTGGAACTTTCTGTCCAGTTTACCCTTCCCTGTACCACGGAGCTCGCTTTGGGAAGCTATGTGGCTGCATCGAACATGACTGGGATTATATTGAAATACTGTCCCCACCCCAGGATCGTCACACAAACATTTGGAAATCTATCTGTCCAGCTAAAGGAACCTCGCTCTACGAAGAGCACGATTAATAGACAGGTAAGCACCATCCACACTGTATGGACCTAGATTCGATCCATGCGAGCTTTTAACATATGCGCTTTTCTTTATCCTTCTTTAGAGCTTTTTAATCGAATAGCACACCCCGCGCTGAGCACTTTCTGCCCACCAGCTTTGCAGGTAAGTAGATATCCGGGTAGCAGGTGCATTGCCTTCAGGAGTCTTGAACCAAGCAACCGGTCCATTTAATTCGAGCTAACAGATTATATATCTGTTCCTTCCAGAACATCCACCAGAGGGAGGTGGTCACGCTATTCCCTGCCCATCTCCATTCTGAAAACGATGCATAGACAAGGTAACCCTCGCTATGACCCCCTGCCACCACAGGAGTTCTAAGGCAGCTAATTACAGTGTTTCTTTAGCTGCGTTAGCATACTACGTTTACTTAACAGCTGCTCCTATTTTGAGCACATCTCTCCTTTTTGCTTTTCTTTCACTTTCAACATTTGAATTGTGTTCACCACCGGTCCTTGCTTGGTCTTTCTCCCCCTTTTCGGTGAGGTTCCTTGTGATCCCTGAGGTCACCCCGTGTTTTATTCTTAACTCTTTTAATCTAAACTTCTCAATCACCGGGTTGCCCTGACTGTGCACCTTACTAGGTCTATTCTGTCTGGGTGCTATCCTAATCTACATTTCCCAGTACAAGCTTTTCCGATTTAAAGCATTGATCTTTTTCTTATTTTCACACACTAGTTAGGTCTCTTCTTGTGACACACTTACTAACATGTCCATTTGATTATATTACATAGGGCACTGACATTCTAACCCAGATCATTTTCTACATATGTCTTTTAGGTTTGCATTCATCATGGCTTCCTGACGAAGGCTGTATAGCCGAAACACGCATAGGTCACTATCTGTCACAATCTATAAGACATGTTGTACTTGCAAATGTTTCAACCCAACAAGCCGAGTTGTACATGAAAATTCAGTCTTCATCTATATCACCTCATTGTTGCAAGCCACAAGGAATTAGAACGTTCAGCCTTTAAAGAAATTGTGATTCATAATTAAATAAATGTGATTCCATGTAGGCTACTAAAATATAATTCATCACAATTGAAATCTATATTCATAATTGTTTACATAGATATAGAAGAACTTATATGAATATGCATATTTAATAGGCCTGCTTTTTCATACAAGCCATTGAATAAATATGCATTCATAATAGAAGGATGAGTGCTGAAGTGTGACTGAATATATAGGCTTGTTCCATTACTTTTCAGATGGAAGAATACATTGTTTTTAAATATTTAAAATAATGAAAATACCTTTTGAGATCATGTAATTATTCAATGTATATTGATTATGCCTTTGCATTTCCAGTCTTTTGATATTAATAAATCGTTTTTAATATAGAGGGCTTCTTGCATGGTGGAACTCCTACAAGCTTGCCAGTACTGAACCATGCTCAGTGATCATACAGGGACTTCTTGATAATGCTGCTGCATTGGTGATCAGTGAAAACAAGAAATATCTAATGTTGTGATTTTCTCAATGAGCACTTTGCAAAATATGATTACCACATTCCTAGATGTGGCACTTAAATATATTTGTGTATCCGTGTGTATATCTCTTATTATTTGTTCGTGATATTTTTCCAAAATATTACCCAGAGTAATTACCAATCAGGATATATATAGTTGTGCTGGCTTTTTTCCAAACGCATGATTCACCTTGGTATGCAAATGTGTTACTTGCATGGAGGTGGTGATTTTGGTGGTCAGTAGTTTATCAAAGATTCAGTGCACGCGTAGCACAGTTTTTAGGACTGAGCTGGTATGGTGCAGAAGCAAGACTGTTTTTAATAAAAAAAATGTTTTTCCTAAAAGCATGTAAATGTCATGTACTGCCACCACATCATCAACACATATGTAAAGCTGTTCCCACAAATCTAAAGTGCACAGACTCACCCATCAATTTCAATAGCATTGGTAAGATTCGCTTCACCCCCTTCGCAGGTCACCTACCTTCCCACCATCCTCCCCTCAATCACCATAGCACCATCACGCTGTCTCTCATAAAATGTTCCTTGCACACATCAAATGAATACAACAAGCATCCTCAACTGAATATGATAAACTACCATTCACATGCTGCCAACTGTGCTTTAACACCCCTCAGAGAGTAAGTGTCACACCAGTGATGGCAGTCTCACACCCGTCACCGACTAGCAGTCACACAGTACTAGAATAAAGCTCTCACAGACCAGCTTATAACTGAAAGCCACTTCAGAGATTGGTGAGCCTGTGTGTGTGAGATTATAAATGTGAAAGTAGGTGAATGCAAGAATGAGTGTATGGGTAGATAGATGGATAGGAACAAAGATGAGTGTCATAGTGCCTGGATTATAGATTAATAGGCGGATGTATTACCGGCTGCGACTATTCAACCACATGCAGTTATAAGACAGATCTATGTTTTTCCCAATGCTAGCTCCAAAAAAAGCGAGTCCTGTTGTTTTTGTCAATGGTTGTTTATTTGCCACGCGATCCTATAAAGACTGCAACTTCCGATATGGCCTGAAAACTCATATCAGTGGAACAATCCTGCAATGAGAGACGGGATTTCAAAGTGAGAAGATTTAACTTTGTTCGGTTCCTTTTTATAATGAATAGATTTGAATGTCAGTCTGTTATGATTTCCCTGAAACTCCGTTCTCTTAACTGAGTCTGATAACAAAATGTTTTTCTTGTGCGAGGCTTGTTTTATATCCTGGACTCCTCCAAGTGGAAATGCAAATAAGGAAACCCCGTCCCTTACGGGAACCGCTCTGAATGACCTCAATTTGAAAAGCGGTATCAGCTATCTGATAACTTGTTCTTGGCCCCTAACTCTCAGCTAAGGTTTACGATAGCAACAAGGTGCTGCTATGAACAGAAACTCATCTGAAGGCAACTTTCATTCATTCATGTGCTGATCTGTGTTTCGCCATCCAAGAGCTACACCGTGTATTTATATAATGTTTCCGTGTTACTGTTTTTCCAACCCGCCATCTCCCCACAAGCAAGGCTCAGAACTATCAAGGAAAGGTGGGAAGGCCTGCCTTCATGCAATGTTGTTTATATCATGCAGCGCATACAGCACATAAGAATGTTTCCTCCCAATCGCAAAATTGCTCTATTAAAAAAGAATGTCCAGTCATAAATTGTAGATAATGGGCACTTGGGAAACATGTGAAGCATAAATAACTTTGGAATATTCTGACGCTTGAAATGTTGTAATCAGGGATCCCTGAATCGCAGTCACTTGAACGTAAACATAGAATTTTTCGGTTCATTCATCCGACCAGTCAAAGAAACAGTGAAAGGTAAAAAAAATGATTAATCACCTACAAAGTAAAATTGCGAATGATAAAGGTATTAGTGCACCAAAGTTGAACTTAGGCAGGCAACCACCTCATTTTATGGGAGTAAACTCACATCTGATATTTCAAAAACATCACTTTAGACTTATACATTGATTTGTTTACATGTAATACTGCATAATGATATAGCACTATTGCTAGGCGCCACTTGAGGACATTCCAGAGCAGTAATGCTCGTTTATGTGAAGAACCACAAAAACTCGACATTGTGGAAAGCACACTTGCTCACTGAATAAAGTTGAGGATTTACCCCTGACCTTGGAACAGATGTAAATCACTTTCAGGTTGGGAATAAGAAGGGATTTCCCTACCGGAAAGAATATTTATACTGCAGAGAAACCAAAAAATTATCAAGTGTACTTGAGTGGCACATCTGTACATTTAAAACTGATTTTCCACGGCAGTCTTTTGGAATTCATAAGAACACATTTCCACCAAATGATTATGAGTTGGTTCAGGCTAAAACAGAAAGTCGGGTAGCATATGGTGGAAAGAATTGTGGACCGAACCAAAGCGTTGAAAAAACTGGTCCTCAGAAAAGCAGGTTCTAGAAGAGGCTTTTCCAGGTAACTAGAAGCTTCCAAAAAAACGCTTTGGGGTTGGACATCAGCTTCAATCCCATGCTGCAGCAGATGCAGAATAGTCCCTTTAAAATTTGCGGAGAAATAGTCAGCCTCTCGACACACAATGATTGACTAGGTCTGTAGAGCTCATGCGGGTATGGACAGGTCATGCAAAATCACACATACATGGAATACTGAAGCCAAAGATATAGGCCTCGAAATAACTCGAAGTATCACTCAAAATATGTAAGCTGAGTTAACCTGGGTCCATGTCTAAAATGATTTAAAAACAAAAAAATGATTTTTGACTTAGATTAATGAGGCTGCCTATTAGCGACTGGACAAGTACTGTGCTTGAAAATACGTGTGCATTTTCAAAGTTTCATATATCTCAGAACCTTAGTTTAAAAAGCTAAGAAATCCAACAATTGAACAATCAATGGTCTTACAAATAAGGGCAATCACAAATACTAGCCTACTAGCTGGTTGAAAGTAGGGCTGTCTGAAATTGTAATTACAACAGCGAAATTTATAAAATGCACACATTTTTCATTACACAAAGGACACAAAATTCAGAGAATTTCACAGGTGTGAATGTTTATTTCCTCTTTTAGCAGAAAAACTACCTGCAGCCGATTGGGTTGAGCAGAAAATGTCTTGCGGAAGGCAAGTAGTGGGAGTACGTGACTCACTATAATAGCATTTTTAAGAGGATGTCAGGCAAACAACGACAAGGTCTCTGCCAAACAAAGAGTCACTTTATAAATTCTGGACAGAAATCAAGCAATGTTCTAGGCAATCTCTAGAACCTACCCATATGCCTCCCACAGATTGTGAATGTTGAGACAACAAAAGACGAACAAGAGTCTCTTGGTGGAGGCAGGCCACAGGCATGCAGGACTGCAGCAAACATTTTAGTAATATAATTTTAAACTTTGTATGGTCACATATAAAAAGTTTCTTTGTATTTTAAAAGTAACTTTATGAGTGTGGTCTCCATGCCTCTTTTCAAACTGCCTATGAATTATTCTTATAAAATTGTCTCAAGTTTTTTAGGACAGGTAAGACAAGTAATGGTGGCTAAATGTCTTCACATCTACTTATCAAAGTATCTTAAAGTGTAATTTAAAAATGTTTAAAAAAAGTTTATTTATGCAGTAACGTATAATAATTCATGCATTCTATTTTTAAGAAACCTGCTTTTGTAAATCTTTGTGCGAAAAGCAAAAAAATGCCGAAATGATTTAAATACATTTCAAAGTTTTAATTCCATCGATTCCATATGATTATTCTGGGCCGCGCATGCATTTTTTTGCTTTCTTACGCATATCATAGACTCCTAAACAATGATAATAAACAATATGATCTGTATTTGTACTTACAGAATGAAAAATTTTCAGACATCAGATTTAGCCTTTGCTTCTGAGAAAGGCTATGGAGAAAATAGTGGCCTTGCTGTATATGTTGCTAAGGCAATCGATCCATCAATCAAGTGGGAAGACATTGGATGGCTACGAGGATTGACTTCACTTCCAATTGTTGCCAAAGGAATTTTGAGAGGTTTGTCTTGTAACCTTTAAGGATTTCATGCCTATGTGTATCGTTCTAAAGATGATTCATTATTTGCAGAGGTAATGTTGTTCACAGCTGTGAATTTCAACCCTACAACCATGGACCTGAGCCAAATTCAATATCCTACAATCAATTGTTGAAGTAATTTATTAACATACAGCCTTTCCATCATGCTGCATGCACAATTCTGCCAGACTGCCAGCAATACTCCTACTTTGGTAGCCATTTTTCAGCGCTGTCCACTGTACTTCTCCCTTTCCCCTTGAGTTAGTCATGACTGAGATCATATGTCCCGCTATGTTTAGTTGCTTTGAACACATCATCACAGGGCCAACAAATCTTACAAGCGAGGCAGTGTATTTAGCCACACTGGCCAGAAGGCACATAGAACAGCTGGAATGAATGTATTATTAAGAAATCAGGAGTGCTTTACCACTTTACCACGTGTGCTGTGACCAAAGAATGGGTGTAGGCACCGGAGAAACTAGCTGAATGTGTATAACAGCATCCTCAAGCTGCATTTTGTCTACTCATCATAGGCCCACCCTCTAAGCATGGCAGAAATAATATGCACTTTAGACCTATGAGTAAAGCGTCTGCATTGTCATTCTCACCTTCTCCGATAATAAGCCCATGAGTACAATAAGCCTGTACAATATCACTGCGGCTTGTGTGCTTTGGAGTGCTTTCAGACTTTCCAATAAACTAATGGTAAAGTTGAGCTGATCTATTTATTAGCCAGCACAAAGGAAAAGCTGAGTGGAGGAAGTGATTTGCCAGTAAATTCTGTATTTTCTGGTGCTAGGCATGCACATCTTCTCATCTTCGGGGGACACTCATTTTCCTTTTATATGTACTAGTTCTTTTCTTTGTTGGGACTGGAGCTGTGGCTTCCTATAAGCACTAAATTGTGCCCCTTTGATGAATTCAAATACCATACCATATAATGGAAGTGTAACAAATTCCTATCCGCCATTCCAAACATGCTAGACACTTATTCCAACGACTCTACAAAGAGTAGGGAAAAACGATTAAACTAAATCCAGGAGCCACTGCAAACTTTTGTTTTAAAATATGCAACTCAATTATGCTGACCTTGGCTTGCCGTTTCAAATAGAAATAATGAATCCCCTTTAACCTTTGAGATGTGGATATTTTCAGTAGTCCATATTTTGCATGCTATCTAAAGTTAATCTACTCTAATCAATCAAAATGTTGCTGCTGGTGATGAAGTAATTATGTTAAGCACAGAGGAAGGGACAGCAAGCTTATTAATAATAGCATTTCATAGAGCAGTGATTTTTCAGTCATATGTATTTATGCATGATTATAAAATGAACATCAGAACACTGTAACTACTGTCTAAAACACACAGAAGAATGTGGCTAATAAATGCTTGCTTTTGGTAATGTTTTGTTTATGTCCGTCCATTAAGGGTGTTAAGGGACAGGAGATGTCAGAACCTCGTTCTGAGGGCTGCGGGGCGAGCAGGAGCTACTGGGCCCAACCATGGGGGCTGAGGTCATTTACTCCTGATATCCAGGGGCCTGATCTACAATAAATACTAAGGGGCCGATTCCGATCTCGGCCAGTAGTGCTCCGAATCGGATTCGGTTTTACCGGATCCGATCCGGAGCCCTATTTTCCGACCGAGTCGTACGCGCGTCCGGGCGAGCGAGTACGATGCGTATTCGCCGACCGACTCGTCCGGGCGACCCGACCGCTCCGACCGACTCGTACCCGGATCGTACCGCTCCGACCGACTCGCTCGGACCCGATTCGCACCGCGCAATGGAGACGTTTTCCGGCCGGGTAAGTACGATGCGCACCTCGACCGCTCCGACCGACTCGCGCCGTCCGACTCGAACTCGCTGTCGGAGCCGTACTTTGGGGGTCCGTGTCGGACCCCCTGTCACGCGTACCCGTGCGAGCGCACACAGGGGGACCCAAGGGTCCCCCTACCTGTGCGTGTACGCCGCGAGTGCTTCGCGGCGTACTCGCTGTAGGGAGCGCCCTTGTCCGCCTCGCACCCATTGAGGCAATGGGAGCCTGCGTACGCGTTGTACGACCGGCTCCCATTGAGTACAATGGGAGTCCGACCGACTCGTGTCCGGTGGCATACGAATGCATCGGACTCGTTCGGTCGGACTGCACGGGTCCGATTCGGTCGGAAATCTCTCCGAGGACGGCTCGGTCGGAGAAATTACCGTCACGAATCGGAATCGGCCCCTAAGCTTCAGCGCTTGACACTCAGTGGTAGCGTGGGTCGAGCAGTCCAAGACTTTTCGATGGGGGGAGTAGACACAGGGGGGTGGGGTAAACACAGACTCACAACTCAAAATCCGATCAGCAGCAACAACAAATGATTGTCCAGTCAAATACTTGATTTTATGGAGAAAGGAGTATTTATATACGAACCCAAAATAAAATACAGCATTCACAAACAATACATACACTCCCCTGAGGCCAGAGCTCTAGTAGTTTATAGGCAGGTCCCTGATTCCCGCTCCCCTCTAGCTAGTGGTTATTCCCCATTCATATAGACAACATTCAGGTTAAGCCCCACTATTAGTACGACTCTCAGGACTCATACTCCAACTCTCTGTTAAAATCAAAAGTGTTCCTGCATCGAAATCCCATATGGCTGACAAGTTCCCCCTGGGCTGTCTGGCCCCTAAGTCAGTCTTACCCGCACCAGCAGGATCTGAACAACTGGAGTCTCCAAGTGTGTCTCCCCCCCTTTGCAGGTGCTGAAGCAGCAGTAGCTGTCTCCAGTAAGTTCTTCACACACAGCCTTGGAGGGGCAGCATTTGGGTTACCTGAAGTTTCTTACATGTGGTCCTGCTGTGGCAGCAGCAGGGGAGTCCTTGATGCTCCTCCAATGTTGGTAAGATTCTTGGGATTCTTCCCACAAGGGGGGGGGGGTGACGCTCCAGATACTGGTCCTCAGTCAATGTGTGGGCCCTCCTCCTTCCACAGCTTGGCTGGCTGCTAGACAGTTGACCATTTTGGGGGCCTCGAACTCCTCTTCTTCTAGTTAATTTCCTGACAAAAAATGTGGTTTAGAGTCTGAGTCTTTAAAGTTTGTGTGGGTCTTTTAATTTTGAAATTCCCTCTCCTGTGCCCTGCCCTTCCTACAGAAAGCAGTCTATCACAGCAGGAGTGACTCCAAATCTGAAAGCACACAACACAGGCCATCAGCGTGGCTAGAGGTTGGCACCTGTATGTCAGTCACAGTGATATGTGTATCATAAGATTTCCCCAGGGCCTAATCCCAACTCTTTATGATTTTCTTATGAGCCCCATCTCCTTCCTGAGATGAGCCCATGCCCCTTCTCAGTGACCTCTCTGTGAATCAAAGAGCACCCTTTGAAGTACACTGAATAGCCTGGCCCTCCCTTCCTCCGGTGTGTCCTTCCCAGCTCACAACGATACAACAATCCACAAATCTTTCTTGGGGGAATTCCTCTGCCTCCTCGTATTTCTCCACGTAGCCCTGGGTCTCCCAAAATGGAAACCAGAATCTTCCATTTATTGTATCATTCACATGCACACATACACACAGCAAATGCATGTAACACACACACACTGCACAGCACTACATCTTTCATATATTGTATCATTCACAAGTACACATACACCCAGCACATGCATATAACATACACACTCTGCACAGCACTGCACCATCCCTGCAGTGTAGTATTTACAGGCACACATACCCCCAGCACATGTATAACACACACACTGTGCAGCACTACACATCAACCCGTTGTAGGCCAAGGGTGAGTTAAGCACACAGCAGTGGAATTATAAATAAGTGAGTCTATAGGCCTCACTCCAGTGACAGGTAAAAAGGCCTGTTCACTCCTACATCTCTAGATGGTTTGCTGCCACTACCACAATCGTACTGTTTAACTCCTGGCAAACCTGTCATCATTATGAAAGAAGCGATTTGGGAGGCCTCTCCTGGTCCAAGATGACCACAATTCGTGAGACAGGCCTATGTCATGGCGCACACCCAGTACATGTATAACACACGCACTGTGCAGCACTACACATAAAACCAATGTAGACCAAAAGGTGAGCTAAGCACACAGCAATGGATTTATAAATAAGTGAGCCTATAGGCCTCACTCCAGTGACAGGTAAAAGGCTTGTTCACTCCTACATGGTATTCTGTCACTACCACATTCGTGCTGCTTAACTCCTAACAAACCTTCCACCTCTATGAAAGGAGCACTTTGGGCGCCCATCCCAGTCCAAAAAGAACGCAATCCGTGAGATAGGCCTATGACATGGTGCACACACAATGATCCTTGATCGCCCTTGGCAACAAAAATTAGCTTCAGGGATCTAGATATCTTTACGGTTGGGGCATTCAGGGCAGGGCTGCACATCCATCACCATGCAAGGTCTCTTCTGTCCCCAGAGGAGGTGCTACCCCTGGTCTCAGGACTGAAAGGCAGCAGAAGGATCAGAAAGTAACTAACTTAGGCCTTGATTAAGAGTGTCTCAGAGGATCTGGTGTTATCTATCACTACTGGTGAATTTCGATATCTCAGGGTTTAGAATTACCCAGGTGCAAAAAATAGCAATAACTATGAGTTTTCCCCTACAAATGGGGCATAACATGCACTTTTGGTGCTCTCCATGTCAAATTCTGCCTCTTTCTGTATTTACCAGGTATTATTCCCCAATAATTTCAGCATTTTAGAGGTTATGAGCTTTACTGCGACACTTGCAATTGTAACACAGGTGGTTGCACTGGAGCAACATTTTAAGGAGTCACCCTTAGTCAAGTTCGAAAGAGCTCTGATTCTGGCTATGTAGGAATAGAGATGAAACCCAGCAATAAGGTACTTACCAGGAGCGGTAGATATCTGCTAATTTGAGTTCTGTCGGATACAATGAAGTAGCTATTGCTCATTCAGTATTAATTGCATTGCAATTATTATGTTTTGACTTTTTTACTGTACCCTCAACCCCAAAAATTTCAGCATGTTTGATCTTTCAAAATCTGCATAGAGAAAACAAAAGGGTGAGCTAATCATTGCAGAAAATCATCACACAATTGGGAATTCAGATAAATTAACAGACATAATTTAACTCCATAGTCAGAATCAGAGGTCTATTTACATTCTCTCTTCTCTCTGTGTTTCCTTGTACCCCACAGCAGCAAATAGGCTCCTTTGTGAGACTAGGTGTGAAACAACGGGTTCAAGAGTCACAGTTCAACGCACAATTTGTCATTTGTATGTCACATGCAGGTATCCAGAACTGCTATTTTTATAACAGTGCTCATGTCCGAGTCTGTTGTCTGGTTACTTTGGAGAAGGTATGCCACATGTAAGTTATCGCATTCCTTCTTGTCCTATAGAACCACCAGTCTTTGTAGTTCGGATTGCAATGCTGGAAATGTCAGTAGGCTCCTAAGCAAAGCGACCCAATGTATGAAAGAGGGCTACATTGGTGGGAACCACAAGTTGGTGGTGGATCATGAGCAATTCTTTAAATGGCAGCTATAAATTAGGCCAGAGCCCGTGTTATTCATTGTTCCCCAGGGGTGCAGCGGGGGTGTGCACCCTCTTTGAGTGCCCCAGGGGCACAATGGTATTTCAGAAGGGGGCGCAGATGCTTGTGCGTCCCCTTCTGTAATTCAGATAGCACTGGCACACATGTGGGTGTTCCCTCGTTTGCATGGTCCGATGCAAATGAGGGAATCATTTTTCCTCTGCACCAGCACTGTATTACTGATGTGGGCACAGAGGGAAACTTGCCTTTAAGAGTGGCACTGAAAGTGCGCCACAAAAAGTTGGTGCACTTTCAGTGCACCTCCTAAAGCCAGCCCTCTGTTGGGGGAAGGGAGTCCCATGGACCCCCAAACATGCCCCTACAGGCGGGTGCAGTCACTCACAGCACCCGCCTGCAAGGGGATCTCTAACTTCGTTAAAAGTGCCAGGCTGGTTGCTGTCTGCAGAGTGAAACACATAGCAGCTTTCAAGTAGCTGCTCAGTATTTCACTTGAATGCGCGGCCTGAGTGCAGCGTGAGTTCTCGGCTGCCCTAGGGACAGTGCATTCATTCTAATATGGTGCTCTTTCCTTATTTGTCCCTGGCATACCTTTTGAAAGGTGTGCCATGGTGCAAACATGGAAAGTGCGGCATATCCATAATACAGCCCCAGATGGTCAATGTGTAACCATGAATTTTAACAGATTCACATTAATATCTTTAAATCCATTCTATTGGACCATTCTGTACCAAAAACATGTTAAGTGCTGGGACTCAACATGTTTAAGATTCAAAAGGATTTATGTTCCTTTCCACTGATTCTTGCTCAATCCTTAAAAATTAGGTGTATGTTAATAGGATATTTTATGGGGTAAATCAAAAGTGTAATTGTAAATAAGACATGCATTCGCACAAAATATTTTTGGAAAATTGCAGAAAGAATATCATAACAACTTTTGTGTGCAAGGTGTTGCTGAATTCTACGTCCTCCAAGCTACTTTACAGTGAGGAGGATATAGTGGTCACATCCTTATATCGAAGGGTGAGAATTCCTCTTGTCCTTAAAAAAACAGGGATTTCTTTTCTGGCCTCCACATTTGGTTGCAAGGGTAGAGTTTCCCCTGCTACCCAAGGGTTATTTTATGACAATCAGTATGCTATATGGCAGACATCATCAAATATAAAAGTGAAAGCATTTGTAACTGCTAAACTGAAACCAAGGGCTGCTTCCAATCTGAACAGTGCTTGGGGGGAGAGCTTAGCCCAAGAGCACCAATTCTGATCAGAGAGGTGCCAGTGGTGATTCTCCTCTTTCCAATAGTACCTTTCTCTAGTGGCTTCCTGCTCAAGGATCACTGCAGTAGGACTATCCCTGAGAAAGAATCCACATCACTGGCACCTCAGTACAGGCCCATGTTCCTTCTCCTGTCTTGGACCCCTTCAGTCTTTCTATCCCACCTGGGGTACATCAGGAATGGAATGGGATGATGGAGGCTCACTCTGTCCTTGGGATACCCTTACACCTTAGGCAGTCTTTGTGTTACTCTAAACAGTCTTTCTACTCCCTTAGGAGTTCAGTATGGAGGGTTCACTGAGAAGACCGAAAACCCACAACCACCAGTGAATGATATCAAAAAAATTGAGTGGTTGGGGCTAGCCTGTCTCTGGCCATACAGACACACCTCAACCCAAGTTACCAGTCATTCTGTCCCTATTGGGAGACAGAATGGTGGTTTATCCTCTCTCTGCCATTCCAAAAGCCAAAGCTATGGTCAAAGAAATATCAGATGTGCTCCCAATTTTGACGGGGGATGGCTGCAGTATTTTTCAAATGGTATCTGCCAAAATCCAAGAAATTCTGTTAGATGCCACCAGGAGGACACAACGGAAGTGTGTGTACCGCAGACAAAAACCCAGGTAATGCAGTCATTTTTACGTCTGTCAGGTGTGTCAGCCATGAGAGTCCACTCCCATGCCACGACTTCCAATGGGGATAGCTGCAGCATTTGGACCCACATCAGCCAGAACCCAGAGAACCCTACAAACTCTGAACATTTCTAAAAACGAGTGACCCAGGAGAATTAGGATGGCATGACTTTCTTGGATCTCTGCACCCACAGAGCCCTGGAAGAAATGCAAGCTCTACGTGTTACATTTTAGAATTTTTTTTAATGTTTGAGTTAACACTTACACTGAACTACAGCCATCAGTCAGTAGTGATCTTCATGTGACTACTATTGTTTTCACCAATAATCTAGGAACCCTGAGATATTTGGGGGACATGATTTCCCTGAATTCAGTTGAGAGGAGCATTAAGCGGGATCCTAATCGAGTATTGAAGTCTTAGCTGTGGTGTTCATAGTAATTCTTTTCCAACACCAGAATGTCCAATAGTCTCAACATCCAAGAGTTATGATTAGGCACACAGGCAGTCCTGCATGTAGCCAGACTGTTCTATTTTTTTGCTGCCAATAGGACTAATATAATGTTCCCCCTGGGTGATGCCAGAGGCTAAGTAAGAAGGTCTGGCAGATATAGACTTATATGCACCAGAATCTCAACAGCGTAGTTCGGAAAATGGAGCCAGTGTCACCTAATACTACTGCCGAATATTTTGTGAGTTTTGGATAGTGCCAAAGTAGGTGAAGAAGTGCTTCCAAAACTTTTAGTAATCAGCCATTTCTTAAAGGATGTCAATACATGGTTCAGCTCCTTTTTGAGAACACCTTGTGTCACCCAATGCTGGATTTAAAGGTATCTATGCCTTTTTGTTTCTGATATGCTAAAGTCCACTTTGTTCTGTTGAAACATTTTAAAACATTTTAAAACCCTCTCTGTCAAACACATCTATTATTTGCCTGCAGGGCTGTTGGTGCCAAATTGAGAACTCCATTCCCACGGCTGCCAAGCTAAAGTCTGGGTTGCCCAAAAAAGGAGTGAATGGGGAGGGGCATGTAGAAAGTCCTGTCTTTATTATCAATGTGCCCCATGCTCCTAAAATTATCTCTGCATCTGAGGATGAGTGAAAGGCCCTGGGTTTATTTTGTCTGGCCAATCAAGGTGTTCTCCTTATAGGTGCTTCAGCCACTGCCTGTTCCTTGAAGTACCAGTGTTTATCGCTCTTCTTGCAATGTCACTCTCAAATCTGCAATGCTTGGTAATACTTATGGACACTCGGCATACCCAATCCCTACCTCCTCCACCTCTAACGTTCGCCACCGGCGAGCCGGCAGTGGCGACCGTTACGCCATCGTAACGAGTATTACCCCCGCCATATTATAATGGCGGGGGTATTGCGGCAGACGCAAAGTGCGTCTGCCGCTTTTCCGCCGGTTGGCAATTGTTCGGATTGCCGGCCGGGCGGACTTGGGCCACTAATACGGTGGTGGTGCCTAGCAGGCACCGCCATCCATATTAGGATGTGTGCGGTGTAAGGCCTTTCCATGGTGGCGATGCTGCCATGGAAAGGCTGGCGGGGATTTGCTTTGGGGGCCCGTTGCGGGCCCCCAGAGGGGTGGCAGGGTGGGGGGGTGCACTTGGGGGGTACCCATGGTACCCCCCTCCATTTCCATTCACAAGGTGGCAGGCACCGCACGGTGCCTGACACGTTGTGCATGGAAATGCACAACATGGCAACTTGACATTGCGGCGGGTGCTGCTGGAAGCAGCACCCGCTGCAATGTTAAACTGCGGAATGCGACCGCCAGGGTGGCGGTCGCATCCTAATCAGGGGTGCGGGACCGCCGCATGGCAGGCGGCCGGTCCCGTTACCACTAGGATGGCGGGCGGACTGAAATCCGCCCGCCATCCTAATGATCCCCTAAGTTATTAAACAATATTTGTATATCGGCTAGGGTGCCCCCGGGAGGCTGCAGTGGAAGTGTCACATACAAAAACCTACGTAATGTAGTCATTTTGAAGCCCGCAAGGCATGTCACATATGGGAGTCCACCCCATGCCATGATTGTATGTTTTTTTTACAACTACCTCATCAATAAGCTGTAGTTTACACACCCTGCTTAACCCCTGATAATGAGAGAGTGAATCCTAGATATGGAATGCTCTCACTTATCCAGTGAATTGGGCACAGTTATTGCAACTGGGTCATATTACTTGAATTTACCCAATAGATTCAAAATCTGAGAGTTTTGTATATTCATTTTGAACCCTGAGACCTTTCTGAATTTTTGAATGATTCCTATTGTTGCAGGGACAAAGGTTACAGATTCGGATAGCATCATTATTAAATCGGCAGCATGTTGGCTGATTTTATATTCTGCATCTCCATATTTTATGCCTTCAATCCTATCAGCTTTCCTGATTGCCATAGAAAGCGGCTCCATGTAGTTAGCATATAAGAGGGACAACCGTGGGCAAAGCTGTCTTGTTCCTCATTGAATAAAATCAAGTTACGGAGTTAACCCTGTAACCCTAAGAACCAGGGCCGGACTGGCCATAGCGGGCACCGGGCATTTCCCTGGTGGGCTGCCAGGGTTGGGGGCCGGTTTTGGGCCACTGGGGGCCGATTTTGTTACAGGGCCGTTTTTGCAGCACAGCTGCAGTATCGGCTGCTGTAACAAAATCGGCCGGAAACGGCCGTGGCAAACAGCGCGGCGGCACCCCCAACCTGGCCAGCGGAGCACTTTGCCAGGGCCGGTTTTGGTTTCCAGTCCGGCCCTGCTAAGAACCAGGGTAATTATATATCATCAAATAGCTGTGGTTCGCTTGGGATAACCTCAGCCGACAAGGAATGATTAATTGCAGCCTACTGCTCTGTATAGTTCAAAACAACATTGTTGGTGTTGCTTTTAAATTGTTGCTTTGATTAAAATTCTCTTGTGACCAATTTAAAGATTTTCAAAGCATAATTTTTATTAATAATTCTTTAATGGTCATATATTTTGACTAAGGGAGCAATTGGGTAATCCGTTTGTCCCTCTTTTGTTTGGTGTTCATGGATGGATGGTGGTTTGGGTTGCCTGTGTGTTAGGTATACTGGTATTTAGTCAAAATATCGAGTTGGAAATGTCGACTTACACTAATATCGTCTTTTAAATATCGTGACACAGAAATATCGACAGCAAGAATATCGTGGTCTAGAATATCGACTTTAAGGTAAGAAAGTCATTAAGGTAAGGAAGTCATTAATATTGTTTGCAAAAATATAGTTGTTTAAATTATCGATTTTTTAGTTAGTGTTATGTATTTTAGTATATATTTTAAATGTATGTGATGTATTTTTTTGTATAAGTATTGTTTTTGTTTTTTAATATATGTGTTAAATTTTTAGTAGTTATAAGTTTTATTTTAATTAAATTTTGCATTTTTTTGTTCTGTATCGGGTTGTGGGTTTATAGGGGAATAGGGTGGGAAGTAATTTAATCATAATGAATTAATGAATATTTTTTATTTATTAATATTTATTTAATAGAGATTTTATAATGTTAACTGTGTTTAAAAATTTTGAGGTACATTTTATGTGTGGGCTGCGGTGTTTATAGGGGTATAAGGTGGGAAGTAATTAATTTTTAATTAATTATTAATTAGTTGTTGATTAATATTAATTAATTGATAATTAATTATGTAATTGTGTAATTAATTTTAGGTACAGGTTGTGGGGCTTATAGGGGTAAAGGATGGGAAGTAATTTATTTTTAATTAATTGATGATTAGTTGTTAATTAATCTTAATTAATTGACAATTAAATATGGAAATTGTGTAGTTAATTTTAGTTGTGGGGTTATTTGGGGTAAAGGGTGTGAAGTAACTTATTTTTAATTAATTAATATATAGTTGATAATTAATATTAATTAATTGATAATTAATTAGGTTAACTGTTTAATTATTTTTCATGTGTGTCGGTTTTGAGTTTGTAGGGGTAAAGGGTGGTGAGTAAATTAATTTTACTTACTTTATAATTAGTTGTTAAATACTATTAGTAATTTAATTGAAATTTCTTTTTTATTGTGTAATTACTTTTTTTACAGTTTACTTTTAGGTGCCAGTTGTGGGGTTTATAGGCGTAAAGGGTGGGAAGTTAATTAATTTTTATGTGCTTTAATTTGTTTTTAATTAATATTTGTTTAATTGATGATTAATTATGTTAATTCTGCAAATACTTTTTTTATTTTAGATGTGGGTTGTGAGTTGTGTGGTGTTATAGGGTAGGAATTAAATAGACTAAATTTAAGTAATAATTATTGTTTTTGTTAATAAATAATTTCTAAATAAAAATATTTGTTTGAAAATTATTTTTTTATTTTATTTAATATATTTGTAGGTATTTGTAATATGTATTTAACATGTTTTTATTTTTTTAATATTAAATATATTTTTATTTCAATTTTTAACATTTATCTATTTTTTAATTTACTTCTTTTTAAAAATATTTTTATTTTGTTGATATTTTGTTTGTTTTTAATTTTGAACTGAATGGAGTGGGATTAGTAAATTGTATCCCACCGCTATCCAACACTTTCCCTACTGTTGCACTGACTGGAGTAGGAATAGTACATGTTATCTCTTCATTATCCAACACTTTCCCTACTGTTGCACTGACTGAAGTGGGAATAGTAATTTTAACCCCTCCGCTATCCCACAATTTCCGTACTGTTGCACTCATTGGGGTGGGAATAGTACATCTTATCCCTCCGCTATCCAACACTTTCCCTACTGTTGCACTGACTGGAGTGGGGATAGTAATTTTTACCCCTCCGCTATCCAACACTTTCCCTACTGATGCACTGACTGGAGTGGGAGTTTAAATTTAAAGATTTTTAAATAGTTTAATGTTTTAATTTATAATAGAATGGTTTTTAATAGATTTCATGTTATTGGTGTGTATATATATATATATATATATATTTTTTTAAAATTTATTTTAATTGTTATATTTATTTGTTACATTTGTATATAATTTTAAAATTATAAAATATAGTAAAATTATTAGTTTAATAATTGTTTTAAAGTAAATATATATAAAAAATTATTTTATGTGTTTAACTTTTTTAAATTACGTTTATTTGTTATATTTGTTAAAATGTATATTAAATCTAATTTATTGTTTTAATTAATTCTTTTATTTAAAATATTTAATATTTAGTATTTTATTATATATATGTAAAACACTATATTTTGTACAACTATATTATAAACCGATAAATTATTTCAGTATTTTTGTACCTACCATTATAAATATAGGATGTCGATATTTTTGACATCGATATTCATAACTCGATATTGTGGTATGGGGATATTTTAGGTGACGATATTCTGTCAGTGAACCAGGTATACTTACCTTTTTAACTATTTTGTGTTCTCATTTATGTTTATAGCCTCATTCCTGTCCGTCTGAGGTTATCCTAAGTAAACCACAGTTATTTGATGATATATTGTTCCTTATTGAATCATAAAGGGTCACAAGGAGGATCTATTTGTTCCAATTCTTGCTACATTGTTGATGTAGTTACTAACTGTCCAAACCATAAATGTGAGGCCTATGCCCATAGGTTGCATAGCAAAGTGTAGACAAGGCCAGCAAACACAGTCAAATGCTTTTTCTGTGTATATTGCAAAGAGAATCACTTCTTTCTGTGCCCTTTCTACCTTATGAATATGAGATAAGTGTTTAGTATTGTCAGCTCAGCTCCATCCTAGTATGAATCCTGCTTGATCAGTGTTGATCAAGGTTGCCATATAAGGTGTTAGCCTGTTGGCCAGGATCCAAGTGATTAGCTTTGTGTCCACATACAAAAAAGAAATGGGCCTTTATGAAGCAGGCAGTATGGGTCTTTTCTGGGTTAAGGTAGGACCATCATGGTAGCTTCCTGATATAGTGATGGTTTGCTTGTCCTCTATTGTGTTAAAGTGGCAACCCCATCTACAAAGGCAGTCTGTCTCCTGTATATTTCCAGCCCTATACAGTAGTTCAGGTCGTTTAAAAAAAAATGCCTAATTTGGTCCTCCGCCAATGTTATCTCGCCTGATTCTGTTTTAATGGACAGTATGTGGTTCTGTGCTACTGAGGCTCTATTACTGCTGTGATTTGTTTTCCTTAATCCTCAGCAGACCATACCCCACCCTGTCGGTATCAAGTACTTTGAGCTATGACATAAGGTTGCACCATATTTTGCAGAACCCTTTCCGCTTATGCTGTTTTTCAGGGATTGTATTAGCATTTGCAAGTGGTGTCTTCTGTCAAAGTGCTCTCTATTGTTCTTAGCAGCCATTGTAATTAGTGTAACTTGTATAGTAGCTTTAAGCTCTACTGCTCTACTGCTGGGCTCACGGTTGACTCGGATGGGAATCGGAGTTGGAACCGGGCTGGTGCAGATGCTGAGCTGCGACTCCGCTGCCTCTGGTGAGACCCCCTACCTCATGGGACATTGCTGGTGCTGTTGCGGAGCCCCTGCGATGATGCCATTGGGTGAGTCCCCCGCCCTCACGGGACGTCACTGGTGCAGATTCTGAGCTCCGGCGCTACGGCCGCCGGGTGAAGCCCCCTCCCTCACGGGCCGTCGCTCCATGCTCTTGAGCCAGTGGCGCTTTGCCCCAGACACAACCAAGTGGTGCCCTCTCATGCTCCACTGACTCTTGATGCCTGACGGTCTGGAACGCCACGGACAGACATTACTCCGGGCTCCGTGGTCTGAACAACCAGCTGGCGCTTTCGGTGACCCGGAGTGTCGGTGATTGAAGGGGGGCTGAGACGCTGCCGTTGGGGGTGAGACGGACGGCGCCACGCTGCTGGAGTGACTCCTTGCTTGGTCTGGTTTCTGTCGAGTCGCGGCTGAGTGCGGCATGACAGCCCGCTTCTACCCGGTTAGAATTTGTGTAACTTTGCGCGGTCTGACTCGGGGCAATCTGAGTCTGAATGGCCTTTCCGCGCAAGAAGGACAGGAGGCTTGGTGCTGCGCGATGGAGAGGCCCTGACGAGGACTGAGGGGGAAACACACTCAGGGTCCTGGTTCTTGGCTTTTGGGTCCTCACTCTTGGCCCCCATTTTGTTTTTGGTTGTTTGGCTCACCATTTTGTCCGCCTTCCTCAGGCCCAGAGACGACGCCCCCAACCCTTGGAACTGTGGCTTTGGCAGGGAAGGGAAATAGAAAAAGGTCTTTCTCCTCCGCACTCCTAGGGCGGCCATCTTGGAATGGGGTCCTTTCTAAAGACCATGCCAATCTGACAGGTACCCTTGTCAATCGGCACTGAAACAGAAATAGTTTCAACTAATACTGATCCCCACCCAATCTCTTTTGGCAAGCTTGATATCAGGCTTTCAATAGCAGCTTGTCCTACTATCCTACCTTTCATTGTCTGCTTTATTTCTTTTTTTGCATTTGAGGTGATTTGTACATCATCTTGCCGACTAATATTTTGACACGAGGTGGTGTTTACCCCCTATTATGTCTTTTAGGGCTGAGCATCTCCCTTGTAATTTTGCCGGAACTGCTGCAGGATATTATGAATCCTATGCTCTATATGCACCCTTACGGTTCTACCGCATGTCGATTCTTTAATGCTTTGAACATTTCCTGTAATCTAGCCTAAGCTGCGGCAGGACATTATTAATCTTATGTCTGACTGTATCCTGTAATTGTAATTTAGCCTGAGCAGCTGCGTGTTATTGCTATCCTATGTTCTATATGCACTCTTACTGATCTACCTCATTTTGATGCTTTATTGCACTGAATTGTTTCATGTACTGCAGCCGGAGAAGCTGCGGGATATTATTATTAACCACATATTTGAATGTTTATGGTAATTCAATGTTATACCTTATATACCCCCTAACGGTTTTGCCTCATTTTGTTTCTCTATGGTACTGAATATATCTTTACTTACGACTCGACAATCCAGTACAATGCACTACCTGTAACCAGACAACACACGCAACTTCACAGAGCACCTTCACCTCTCTGTGCTCCACTGATCTGTTAATGCCTGTAGTCTTTTTATAGAACTCTCTCTTGCCTCCTTATCCCATCCCACTTTTCTCGTCCTGGCTTTTAACTGGTTCTTTCGCCCCCACATCCTCTCATGCTGCATGGTTCTTCTTGTCTGCCTATCAACAGTCTTGTTCCTCCCCTATTCTCCCCCCTTTACATTCCCTTTGAACGCCGCCCCCACCGCACACCCTCATAACTCGGCCCTCCCCGGGGCTTACTCGAGTCTCTGGCTCTCCTCCTGTTCCCCCTTGGTTCACTCCCCCTCCTCTCTACGCCCCTTTTCTTTTCCCTCCCTCTCTATTCTCCCCCACCTTTGACCGTTCTTGAGGATTAACATGCCTCCCCTCAGTTACCCCCTCGCTACTCCGGATTCACCCATAACTAGACATGGCCCCAATTCTTGGACCATCCATTACCCCCCTAACCTCTCTAAAAATGCTAAGAAGAATTTTAAGCACAAATTATTAATACGTCACCAAGAAACCTTATTCGTGGATAACTACCTCAGTCTCACCTCCACTATAAAAACCAACTACATCTTCTACTCCAAACGCCCCTCCAAATGGAAAAGTATCTTCCTCAACCACCTCCCCATCTCGAAATCATGCAAAATCCCATATGGCCTGAAACTGTCTACCACCCCTTCCCCTGCTTTTCAAGGCGAAATTGACATCTCTATTTTCAAATCTGGTAACATCCTCATTCAAGCCTCTGAAAAACATCTCACCACCTTTGAACACCACTACAGCACCTTATCCTACCTTCTATCGAAATCTCCCTCCAACCCTCCAGCCTCCCAATCTCAGGTGGACCTCCCTCCCTCTCTCTCTCTCTTACTTCCACCCCTCCTCTCACTGACACTTCTACCGCATTAGATGTCTCAGAAGGCCAGACGCACAATTTCCCTCCCACGTCAATTACCGTCCCTCCTTCCGAGTCTCCTACAGCCTCCTCTGCCACTCAAACTCTCCCACCTCCTCTTGATTCGTTACCGCCTTACTCTAATTCCCCCCTTTCATCTTCTCCTTCCTCCTTCCTCCCAACTCCTTAATCTCGATCTCCCTTCGGCCCAACTATTGACTCCAATTTCTCCCGCTCCAAACAACCCTCCCCCCCCTTAACCTGGACGTCTGCCCGCCTCACTCTCCCCATGCACCCTTACCTCCCCTGGACTCGCAACGGGCTACAGGGAATCTCCTTTCTCTCCTCCCTCCCCTCCCTTCGTCCATCTTCCAGAACACCCCTCTCCACCCTCCACCTGGGCTCCCACCCCGCCCTCACCCCAGACCGCCCGTCCAGACTATCTCGGAACACGATCCTCTCCCCCCTGACTTCCCTGCCCCCGTCCCTATCTCTCTTATAACAGACACTTTTTAACATCGAACTCCATCTCGCCAACCTGTCGTTTGAACTCACATCACTCAGGAAAGACGTCAACTCCCTCTCCGCTCCTAACCACCCCAACCAATCTATTTCCCTAGGCTCTGTCCAAACCAACACCTTATCCCACCTACAATGGAAATCTACCCCCCTCTGCAACGATACAGATAGTACATCCCCCGCCTCAAGCATCTCCCCTCTCCTGATCTCTGTGTCCTCGGTCACTCTTCCCCCCATATCTCTCTGATTACAGACCCCCCTGTCCCCCTCGCATCCATCCCTGTGATCCTTGGAACTAACAGAATGCCTACCTCCCCAGCTTCTCCCAGGCTGCCTCCGCAACTTACCACTATCCATACTATCCCCCCTCCCAAAACCAATCCTAAACCCCTTACCTGCATGCTGGTTAACTGCCACTCTGCTGCTTGTCATGCGATTGAAATTTCGGAAACTATCCTTTGTGAAAACATTGACATCGCCTTTCTAACTGAAACTTTGCTCAATGACCACTCTTTTTCCATTCTTGACCTGCTCTCTCCCCCTGGCTACTCCATCCTCAGGAAAGATAGACCTGGCAAAATTGGAGGTGGTCTTGCCATAATCTATAAAAATGAACTCCAACTCTCACTTGTGCAGAGCTCTGATCATTCTACTTTTGAATACCTCGGAGCGGAACTTCGAGTGCATGGTGCCCCGCCAATTCGCCTTCACAATATCTACCACCCCCCTAGTGACTCACTTCCCTTTGTAGAAGAATTGGCCGACCTTCTTTCTCAATCCTCGCTTTCCAATTCTAAAAACCTCTTCCTCGGGGACTTTAACCTCCATTGGAACAAAAAGGATGATCCTATGATTAACCTCCTTACAGATCTACTTGATAATAATGACCTGAAACAACTCTGCCATGCGCCTACTCACACAAAAGGAGCCACGCTGGACGCTATCATTACAAGCTCTGATTTGGCCTCGCTTTCCTCCATCGTACCCATCGACTGGTCTGACCATCACCTCATCCTTTTCACGATCTCTAACACTATGCTACCCCCTCCCCCCAAAACCTTCAAACAGAAGAAATTGACTAGAAACTTCCATCTTATACCCCCGGGCAAACTTGAGAATAAAGTCAAAGCACAACTCCGACTTCCTCCTCCTTCCCAAAATGCTAATGACCTCACTGAGCACTTTAATAAATCCATCACGGTTGTCCTTGACCAAATTGCTCCAGCCAAACTTAAACTTCAGAAAAACACCTCCTCCAAATCCTGGTTTAATACGGATCTCAACAATGAGAGGCGCGCCCTTAGGTCGACGGAATGCATTTGGAGACAAAACCCTTCCCCCATAAATCTCGCCCTTCTCAGATCCGCCAGGTTCAATTACAAAAAGCATATCCTTAATACCAAGGCTGCCTTCTCCCGTTCACAACTGGACCGGGCCAAAAATAGACCCAGGGAACTATTCAGCATGTTTAAAAACCAAACCACCTCTGCCCCCCCCCAAGGTGACGGCCACTATTGAGAGATGTGAAGAAATTGTTAACTTCTTCTCTGAATAAATCTCCAAAATCGATCACTCCTTCGTTTTAACGCCCCTTCCACATTGCCCTCGACCCCTCCAAGACTCTTCCCCCAGCCCTCTTAACACTCCCTCATGACCCTTCATCTCTGCCTCTAGTCGTTTCTCTTCCGGAATCCGACCTCACCAAACTTGAAAAAAAAAATAATGCTTCCTGGCATCACTTCCATCCAGTTACTGAGCTCGAAGTCCTCAACGTCATTGCCAGACTTAAACCATCCTCTCACTCCAGAGACCCTCTCCCTGCCAACCTTGTCCAAGACTTAAAACACATCATTGCCCCTTTCTGGACCTCTATCATCAACTCCTCCTTTGCCACGGGTTGTGTCCCTGTCTCCCTTCAACTCGGACAAATCACTCCCATCCTCAAAAATCCTGCTGCCGACCCTAATGACCTAAATAATCTTCGGCCTATCTCTAACCTTCCTCTTCTCTCTAAAGCCCTTGAAAAATGTGCCCTGCGCCAGCTAGACACACACATCGACACATTCAATCTGTTGGACTCTTTGCAATCAGGTTTCAGAAAGGGCTGTAGTACAGAAACGACCATGCTCAATATAATTGACATCCATCACTCCCTCGACAAGGGCGAGTCCTCCCTTCTCATTCTCCTTGATCTCTCTTCAGCTTTCGATACTGTGAATCACTCTACTTTACTTAACACTCTTAAAGATCGTTTTGGCCTCAACGGATCAGTTCTTAAATGGTTCTCCTCCTTCTTCCAACACAGAACCCAGCAAATTAAAATTCATGACTGCCTTTCTAAACCAGTGCCTGTCTCACTGGGTGTCACAGGGCTCTATTCTCTCTTTTCAACCTCTTTATGGAACCCCTCACCCTTATTTTTAAGCATGCGGGAATCAAGTATCACCTCTACGCCGATGACACTCAACTTTATCATAAGATTCAATCCCGCTCTGACGTGCTACTCCTCAATGACGCCTTGACTAAGATCCAATCCTGGTTCCACTACAACCACCTCAAACTCAACCCAAAAAAACCTGAAATCATTCTTTTCTCCCCTAAAAACAGCTCGCTCCCCATCCAATCCTGGATCTCGGACCTTACAGCGCTCAACTGCTCTCTCACCTTAACCAACTCAGTTAAATCCCTCGGAATTAACATTGACCAGAACCTCTCTCTCATCTCCCACATAAAAAAACTCGGCCAAAAGCACTCTCTTCACTCTCTTTCACCTCAAGAAATTAAAACCCTTCATCCCTGCTGATGACTTTAGATCAGCTGTCCAATCACTGGTCCTGTCTAAAATCGACTATGGCAACGCCATTCTCTCTGGAACACCTAAAGTCCACCAAGCCCCAATCAAATCTGTGCTTAACCTTGCTGCTAGGCTCATTACCGACCTCAAACTGTTCGATCACATCTCCCCTACCCTTAAAGCCCTCAATTGGCTCCCCATTGAAGGCAGATCTACCTACAAGACCGCCTGCATTACGCACAAAGCCCTGCATCAACACACCCCGCTGTACCTCGCAGACAAACTCTTCAAAGCGGGCTGCTCTCGAACACTGAGGAGCTCAAACACACTCGTTCTTGTCCCTCCTCTGTTAAACAAGAAATCTACTCAATCACGCTCCTTTTCCGGAAATGCTCCTACCATCTGGAATGCACTCCCTAAAGAACTTCGTTGCAACCCCTCCTACTTCAGCTTCAAAAAAGACCTCAAACTACACCTTCTCGAAAAATTCTGGGGCCCTTAACCCCTTCCTTGGGCTCATATCCCAACCCGGCTTCCTACTGTTTAGGATCCCCCCTTCTGATCCCCTGACGCCCTTTCTCCACCCCCTTTTCCACCTCTCACTTTTCTTCTCCTTCTATCTCACTAATCCCTTTCATAGGCCCTGCCTGATGTACTTGTTATTTCCCTACCCCCCCTCACAGCCTCTCACCACTCTTACATCCTGCCCCCCTCTTCTCTATCCCCCCTTTCTCCATGACAACCTCTCTTCTCTTGACTGGCTGTTGATTATCACAATTTGTTGTATCCTGATCATTTAAATTGAGTTGTCATCTATTGTTTTAATTGGACTTGAATGTTACCTCATTGTATTTTTTGCTATTTTCATATCTACTCATGTGACCCTTGTAAAGCGCTCTGATACCCTTGGGTCCAGCCAGCGCTATATAAAACCTTTAAAATAAAAGTAAAAAACATAAAAATAAGCACTTTTCATAATGTGTGTATCTGTGCCCCCTCTTTATTATTCTCCAACAAGTAATCCTTGAGCGCCTTTATAATCTCAGTTTTATTAGGTTTGCTAAAGAGGAGGTTCTCCCAGAGGCACCAAGGGCCACAAGTCTTTTCTCGCCCGGACACCCACATGTTCACTTGTATCTGTGTATGGTCCAAAAGGGATTGTACACCTTTGTCGGATGGCATCACCTGTGCCAACATGTGTTGAACCGAAGAAGTGGTATTGGCACGCCTACATTTGGCGTGCTGCTGAGCTGTGTGTATAGCTGCCAGTGTGTGGGGGGTAGATGTCGCCAAGCATCTATGCATCTATGAAGCCCACATTCTTCATTCATTCTTTACCGGAAGAGGACATAGTTCTAACCTGTTGTGTGGATGTATCCTGGTCACTGCACACCACTAAATTCAAATCTCCTCCTATAAGTATACCCCTATCTCATGTAGCGGAATGGCAGTTCTAAGAAATGTCTCTTGGCCAGTGTTACGTATATTGTGGCTACTGTAAAAGTGTGATCCAACAGTGAGATCTTAATGGCCAGCAGTCTGCTTGGAATCTCAGCCGGTTTGTCAATTACTCTCCCCCTGAATGTATTCAAAAGCAAGATAGCCCACCCACTTTTTTTGGCCTGAAGGAGGAAGATCTGGCAGCCTGAGGCACTGAGCAATGAGAGTGGCCTAAGAGAGGGGCCACTCTCATTGCCGTTGAGGCTCAACAGTTTAAGATCCACCCTGTATATCCATAGTAGGAGCTTCTGGTCGTCTCTGTACTATGCTAAGTAATGTGTGACATGTTATACACCAATTGGCTGTTGTTCCAAAAACATTTGTATGCCTTTCTAACATGACCTTAAATCTATGTACTTGCCTCCCCTCAATTCGGTAAACTGAACAATATCAAACATCCCAACAAGAATAAAATGACCCATGGTCCCCCAATGTGACTATCTAAGGTAATTAAGTCAGTGACTCTCTTCCAGTGGTTAAGAAGGTTCTTCTCCTCAGTCCCCAATATTTGTCTCTGTCTAGGCCACTGGTGGAGCCTCCAATCCAAACCCCATTTCACTTTCATGTTTAATCCTTGTGATCACCTCACCCCATCCAAATGTTGTTACCGGTATCGATGCCATTAAGGTCAGCCGTGACTCGCTGAGGCCTCGAAACCGTGTCAAAAGTGTCTGCCACTCCCCTTCAAATGTTTCCTTCAACAGCTTTCAAGGTCTTCACATGCTCTTTGCTTGTTTACATTTCTCCTTCTTGTCCATGTGAGGTGAAGAGATTTAGAATGAGCCCTCTTGTTCAAGATGGTTTACTAGTGGTTCCTCGAAGTGGAGCTACTGACAGGTCTCTGTTAGAAATCTGAGATGATGTTGAGCGCCCGCCCATGAAAAGATTACGAGGAATGGGTGCCCCCATTTGTATTTGACTTCTTTGCTTCATAGGAAGTCTGTGACCAATTTTAACTTCCTTCTCTTCTATAGCATGATGAAATCTACATCTTGAAATAAAACAATTGTATGCCTTTCAAGAAGAATCTGCTTTTTCTAGCTGCTGTCAGAATAGCCTCTTTCTGTTGGAAATAGTGGTGGCATGTCAAGATGTCTTGGGGTTGATCTCCCCTGCTTCTGTTCAGCCCTACCCAATGTGTGCAGTCTATGAATATCTCTTCTTTTAGAGTTGGGATAATACGTTAGAACAGCTTTTGACAAACGTTTTTAACATTCCCTTCTTCTGCATTACGTGGGTCACCTCTTATGCAGATGTTCTCCCATCAGGTGCAATTTTCATAGTCTTTCAGGAGGAATTGAGAGTTTGTTACCTGGTCTTTAGGCGAGAGCACCTCGTGTCTCAAGACCTCCAACTCCTCCTCTTGCACATCTCTGTGCTTTGCAGGGACGAGACTCTAGCTCTGAGGTCAAAGAGATCTTCCTTGAGAGTTTGATTGTCTTGTTTAACTTACCTTTTCAGTACCTGGAGGCCACCATGTAAGTCCTTGAACAACTCCTCCATAAAACTACAGGTCACCGGTGGTTCCTGAGATTCACCATCGTTCTGTGACAATTTGCTATGAGTGGGTTAGCTACCTGATGGGTTGATAGGGGTGTCCCGTCTGAATGCTCCGGTTTCAGACAACATATCTCTAATAAACAAGTCTTTTTTATTTCTGGCCATCGACACTGTACACTTTGGGTCAGTAGCTACTGCAGATGAAGGCTTCACAGTGTTTCTAGTGCAGCCTTGTTGCTGTGACCTAACTTAGAGGGACACATCTCCTAATACCAAAAATCCAAGGATTCCTTGGTAGGGGTTCTGCCATATGGTCCCGTAGATTACTTTACACATGCACTGTATGCCTTGATGGGAGATTCCCCCCTTCTTCAGGGTGGTCAGGGCATACCTGCATGTAGAGGTCCCTATATCATGAAGCCCGAGAAATTCCCAGTATGCTCCCTCCTCAACCTCCAGTGGATGACTGTGCTCTTGTCCCCCCAATAAGTGTACATATGCAGGAGCTATTTCTGTCCCTAAATTGGTCCTGCTACCCCTTCGTCCATGCTGGGGAGGCACAGATTTGCAACGCCTGTCTTTAAATAGCACGCTCCTGTGTTCCATCTGTTGTATCCTGGGCTTGCCATGCCTCCTTGGCCAATTTATTACTTCTTACCTCCACAACGGCCTATGACCCACTGCTGCACTGCCAAGTCTGAGTTGACTGCTCTACTTACACATACCCGCTACTCCTCTAACTCTTCCTGTCCAGTATGATTGGCCTACCCACAAATGTGAATGGAAGATGGTAGGACTTTTGTACCATGCAAGTCTGACAAAACTGTATTCCCAGGGGTGGCCAGTTTTCAGAAAACGTAGGTTTGGTAGGTTACTCTGTGTGCCGTTGACACCAGGCAGACCACTGCAAAAATATCCCATGGTCAGTGAGAGTAAATCGTTTTTTAGGCATAGTTACGACATAACTAACCCAAAAAATATATAGAATTTTCTGAATTCACTTAAAGTTTGATGTTTGCACGGTACTCTTCATAAGAAAAAAATAGGTTGTGTTTGTAATATTCCCCAGTGCCCCATCCCAGGAATCTATATGAGCTCAAAGCATTCCACATTGCCGTATTTAATGTGAGTCGCAGATTGTAGTCTCACTCACATACTTGAGGTACTATTTTCATCAGGCACAATGTCACAAACCTGCATGGTATGACTTTTTTTGTTCCCCAGCAAATTATGGATGCTTCCCTCACAGAAATGTGAATACATTATTTGATTCACCGAAAGTGTGACATTTACCAGGAAGATCGGGTAAGAAATGTCTAGGGTTTGTGGGTTTATTTGGGTGGAGGCAGACTGGGGCTTTATATACAACAGGCAACCACCACCCCAAAAATCTACCCTAACCAAACATAATTTCCTCTCTTCACACAGCCGAGTTTTTGGACCTTTACTGTCCCATGCAATAGGCCCACACATACATATGGGGTACTATTTTGTGTTGAGCGAAGTGTGGGAATGAATAATGGTCAGATGTTTATTATATATATATATATATATATATAATTTCTCTGCCTTGTGGGGCTTATAATTCTATATCATGCTCACAAAAAACATTTTGAAAAAACACCCCCACAATTATGTGACATTTTGAGTAAAGCAAACTTTGGAGAGGTGAAACAACCCATATGCTTAAGGTTAGAATCTCGGGCACAACTAAAAATGCATATTTTTCCTTAGACACATTTGCTATTCATTTAATTTTGACTTAAAATACTTATGAAGAAGCTGAGCCTCCAGTGCAAAAACGTACAAATGTAAATTTTGTTATCTATTTATCTTCCCTCCCAATTATTTTCACTATTTTTGAATGAATTATTTTCTTTTCTTTGGAAACATCTTCAGCAATTTAACAAATGACCCTTTGCCGAATTCAGTAATGTGTCTATTTTTCCAAAAAGTATGGCTTTTCAGGCTCACCCATGGGTTTCACACCCTTTCTTCAACTATTTGCAAGGAGGTATAAACCACAAAAAAATAAACTATTGGCCACCACTTAGAAACTAGTACAAACTGCTGAAAAAATGTTTTTTTCCCACCCAGCCTGTTTATGAAAGTAGAAAGAGAGAGAGAGATTAGCACAGCAAACAGTTTGCTGGTGCCATTTGTAGAAAAAAACATTTTCTAGCCAAACACTTTTTTATTTTTTTGGAAACCAAAAAAGTAAAATAAAAATAACACATTTTATTTAGTTTCTCATGTCCCTTTGGGGTAAACCACCAACTGTAGGCACCTTTAGACTCTCCAAAGAGGGCACATTTCATATGTAGAAACAAAAAGGTTTTGCAGGTTTAACAGTGAAGTGCCGCATGTTAAAATGGGCTCTGCACTTAAGGGGTTAAACATCTGTTGACCCCATTTAAATGTCCCTAAAAGGCATTTTTATGTTATGTGGTTATTTTAATTTTATTGTAGAGTGCACATTCATCAAGGTTGAAGACGAGCAGCAGATCATATGGACGGCAGTGGTCCATCATCAAGGGAAGAGGAGTCCCACTGTCCACCTTTTGTGCAGCATGATGAGTGTCTGTCAGGCTGAGCAAAGTTCCGCCTGAAAGACACTCTTCACGGTCGGGTTAGGCAGCCAGGCACTGTATATGTGCTAAATACACAGGTGCCTGCCAGCCTGAGCCAAGCTTTACTGGGCTAATGATGTCATAGCCCTGAGGGCACAACCTCATCAGTCATGCAAAGTCCTTTGACAGCCTACCCCTCATCATGAGGGTGAGTGTCTCTAAGAGCCCCAGATGTACACTTTTAAGCCCCGGAAGTACCCAGGGCTGAGTATCTATCATGACGACTTGTCGTAGAGTGGGGTGGGGTCAGCAACTATCACTAACCTATCTCATTCTGTGAGGAGTTAAGGAAGGTCCTTCTCTCATTGGTGACCCATGACAAGGTGAGCCAATCAGAGAAACCAGTGGGAACATCCTGTTTCAGAGTATCCAGCTCCTTCCAGTGCATTCTGCTTCTGCTCCTGCCACCTGCTAGACCTGCCATCACTTGATAAGTAATTTAAAAAAATGTTTGGGTGCATGAGTTCATGTACGAATGTCTGTGTATGTGAATGGATGTACGCATCAGTATGTGCATGTGAATGGTGCATGTATGTGTGGGCACTGATGAATGGATGGGTGTTAGTGAGTGTGCATGTGGATGAGTATGAGTGTCCCCCCCCCCACCACTACCTCACATTACGGGCCACCACTGCATATGGAGACTCATCAGGGTAAAAAGGATGAGAAAAAAGCACTGAATGAACAACAATGATCTAACACTTTCCAGAATTTCAAGAGACAACAAATAATTCCAGCATTACCAGAAAAACCATTACAGTTTACAACTTTTCTTTCTCTGAATGCAGTCTCACATTTCATGGTGCATTCACTCATGTGATAACATTAACTAATGTTTGTTACAGCGGATGATGCTCGGGAAGCTGTCAAACATGGTGTTGATGGGATACTAGTTTCAAACCATGGAGCACGTCAACTGGATGGAGTTCCTGCTACCGTGAGTAATCACAAAACTAGCACATTATCTGGATATTTTATCAACCAATTTGAAACACTGCTATATGCATTAGTTTATTGTTCTTGTCTTTTAATTTGTGCAATCTGTAACATTTCCACAGGTTTTCACTCCAGTTTCATGCATTAACTACTCATGAATTTCCTGGGCTTAATTACTAAGTTTTATGATTCATAAAGCTATGTTCTGTCTGCATATGGTCAGATTGAGCAGCATATCTAAGACACGAGTATGCCCTAACCATGTACAGAAAATGCTTTATGATTTTGCCCTGAGCAACCGACACTGACTTGTTCATTCTGCAATTGAAAGCATGAGCCTTACATACTGTTTCGGATTTTCAGCTCTGCTATCAAATTTCTTTCTACTACTCTGAATAGGGACACCCTAAGGCATGCCTAAACTGGGTTCTGTGGAGTCTGGAGACTAAGGGGCCGATTCCGATCTCGGCCGGTAGTGCTCCGAATCGGATTCGGTTTTACCGGATCCGATCCGGAGCCCTATTTTCCGACCGAGTCGTACGCGCGTCCGGGCGAGCGAGTACGATGCGTATTCGCCGACCGACTCGTCCGGGCGACCCGACCGCTCCGACCGACTCGTACCCGGATCGTACCGCTCCGACCGACTCGCTCGGACCCGATTCGCACCGCGCAATGGAGACGTTTTCCGGCCGGGTAAGTACGATGCGCACCTCGACCGCTCCGACCGACTCGCGCCGTCCGACTCGAACTCGCTGTCGGAGCCGTACTTTGGGGGTCCGTGTCGGACCCCCTGTACGCGTACCCGTGCGAGGCGCACACAGGGGGACCCAAGGGTCCCCCTACCTGTGCGTGTACGCCGCGAAGTGCTTCGCGGCGTACTCGCTGTAGGGGCGCCCTTGTCCGCCTCGCACCCATTGAGGCAATGGGAGCCTGCGTACGCGTTGTACGACCGGCTCCCATTGAGTACAATGGGAGTCCGACCGACTCGTGTCCGGTGGCATACGAATGCATCGGACTCGTTCGGTCGGACTGCACGGGTCCGATTCGGTCGGAAATCTCTCCGAGGACGGCTCGGTCGGAGAAATTACCGTCACGAATCGGAATCGGCCCCTAGGCCTTTTTAGGATGCCTCCTGGCAGTCAATGTCAACCACACATTCAAAGGCACTATTTTAATACATGGATGTAACAATAGGAAAAATATTAAACATTTAATTTTCATTATCACATAGGGAGCTGCTAAATATGCAGCTCCTTGTGTGTGTGAGCAATCCTTCATCTGCTTCCCTGCCTGCTTGACAATGGGCAGGGAAACAGAGAAAACTCCACTCCCAGCAAGTGGGAGCAGTTTGACAGCTCCTGCTTGCTGGGAGTGGAGTTATGTTTGCTCTCACTTGGCAGAACTGTCACAACTCCCACCAAGCCAAAGCAAACCGCTATATATCAAGGGTGGAGCAAGACCCAGCCCGGGGGGGGGGTGGCAGTCCCCAGAGCCATATATGGCTTAAGGAGGGTTCCTGGTTGAAGTGTTGGCAGCCAATCAGAGCTCTGCAGATCTCTGCAAGCTCGTCAATATTCCTGAATGCTTCGAGACCCTAGATATCCAAATTTGGATTTCCTTTAATTTCTCACAAACTACTGAATGGAGTTGCACCAAAGCATAATCTGTGACCGAAAGCTACCTTTCTGCCAAATTCTGTGTAATTCTATCCAGCGGTTTGGGCTGCAGGCGTGTCTAAATACTCTAAGGGGAATTAACATGGGAAACGTCCCCCGCCCCCTTTTTCACCCTCATTGGACGGATCACCCTGAAACTTTTCATGTAGAACTAGAATTATTGTACACTTTTTGGGGAAAATTGAGTGAAGATTCGTCAAACGACACCAAAGTTATAGGCAAGTCAAAACACCCTTTACCTATGGAAACTTGCTCCTAACTATAACTATCTATTAATACATATTTTTGCATTATATAATTTATAGAAATGATAAAAAACTAAATATCTGAAATTAACATTAAATATAAATGAAATTATATTCAAAAGTATATCAATTGAAAGATTCTAAAAATATCTTTCAAATATTTCCCACCCTATTACCCTGAAATTCCAACACCCACAAAAACAAATTAGATTACAGAAAAAATAAAAACACATCATTTAAAAGTGTAACACAGCTATACAATAAATTAGTAAACATTATTAAACAAAAACATTTAAACATGAAATCATTAATTAACATGCAAATTACTAAAAACAATGACATAATTAAACCAATGATCTAATAAACCAATTTAAAAATAAAATGTATATACAAATTATTTCACTTATTTATTAAATAAGTGAAAAATTATTTACATAATTATCTAATCAACAAATAAACTTATAAAAATATGTTATAAATATTTTAAAAATACTTAAGAACTTTCCCATCCTATTCCCCAACAAACCCAACAATCAAACAAAAAAAAACCCAAATTGGACAAAATGAAAAAAGTCTTAAAATTTATTAACAGAGCCAGAAAACACACACTAAAAAATACATAAACATTCTTAACATTAAAATAATGAATAAGGGGGCGTGGCCAAGATGGCGGGCGAGTGAGTCATGCCTGAATCCAGAGATGAACTTCTCAGCTCCGTGAAACAGAGCAGAGAGGAGGCTGGAGGAGTGCACGGTGGTGCCTTGTGGAACTATGGCGGATACCCAAGGGGACTGAAGTGCAGTGGCTCAGCGGCAGCCCGTAGGGCCCTCCATGGTGTGTGATGGAGGCGGCCCTGCAACACCACTCCTGATGAATCTGCTTGGCGGCCTGACACTACTTCAGAGGAGGTGAGCCGGTGCTGTTTTCGGAGCGGCTCTAGTGCTGTTGGCACAATCACAGCCGGCCGAGCTCAGGGGCTGCTATGACACCGGTGGTCCAATAGGCATGAGCGCCATTTCCTGCCTGGGCGAGGGCTGCTACTCATGTGTGTTTACCCTCCTCGCTTTCCTCCCGAGTGACCTTGCAGCAGGCCCCTACGGGCCAGAGGAGGGGGAAGGGCAGTCTACGGAGGACAGTGCAGCCAATCCCTTGAGGGGCGAAAGTCACCCTGTGCGGGCCTGTCTCGGCTCTCCCCCAGCACCTGCTAGCTTGGATTCTGGTGCAGATTTTGCCCTGCAACTGTGGCCCTGTGTTCTTTGATGGGCCCCATCACATCCTGCTGCAAACTCAGAGCAGCAGACTATGTGCCATTTGGCCGCCTCCCATGAATAGTGACCTCTACAGAACATAGGGGGGCAGGCTGACTCTCGGGAGGTCCCCACTTCCCTGAGCACCTTCAAGACTTTAGGGGTGCTGTCCCCTTTGGTGCTTGTGGGCCCACCCTTCACCCGGCTTCACATAGATCTTCACTGTCTATATTGTTGCAGGCCCCATTTTGGGATCTTGCCTACTGGCCTAGTAGTGATCTGTTTGGCCTCATGCCTTGCACCAGCTGCTGGCCCTGTTGTCCTGGACCTGCCCTGCACCTGAATGCTGCCCCTTCATCAGAGCTCCTGGATTCTGGGCCCAGTGGGTCTGAATGACTGTGGCGCTTCCACGGACCCCTACATTTCTGGCAACGTTCTCTACAGGAGGTGGTGGTCCTCGGTGGCGACCCCTGGTCTGTCGCCTGCCTGGGGGTGCGGAGGCATGCTAAACGTCCTCCGATTTCACAACCACAGCTGGCAGGTTGAGCCAGGGTTCTTCCATAGGGGCCCTGCATCTAGTGGCCTCCTTGCTGAAGGGTGCCCCTGTGGTTCACCGCTCTCCTTCCATTCCTGTGGCCCCCATTGACGTGTAGAGGAGCATTGTCTGGCCACAGCACTTGTTGGGAGACAGATCCTCGCCATGTCCTCAGCTAGGATGAAGAAAGATTGCTCTCTTAAGGACATGCTCACGAGGCCTACTGGGAGTGATATGGGCGACAAGACCCTTACGCCGGCTAAGAATCTTCACACTGAGTCAGTTACTAAATCATTTCTAGAAGCTCTTTTTGCCTTCCTTCGGGATGATTTGCAAGCAGTAAAAAGAGATCTCTCAGCTGATCTGTATTAAGGCTGCAGAGACCTGGAGGAGGTTGGCGACCGGTGTCGGCCCTAGAAGAGCGAGACGCGTCCCGACAGACTTTGCTCAAGTAGACCAATTTACATACAGATCATTCCTCTTTAAGCAAGGAATGACAACAATTATTGCTTTATGGCGAGAGACAATCATTTAATATGAGAGCCGAAAAAGACTTGCAGTGGAAAAGAGGCTTCACATATTGGACCGAAAATTAATGGTGAACCATCAACAATTTGAATCATTTCAGGAGTCCTCTTTAAGTTTTTGAGGAATATTATTCTTATTGGACCATTCTTGATCAATTAACATTCCACAGTTACCACTATCCAACAATGCAGAACCATTGACAACTCTTTTCTTCTTCTGTCCTTATAGCAATTGGTAGAAGGAACATATTTTTATCAGTATTATCTAACATATAGAAGACAAAACACTAATTCCTGAATCATATGTTCACATCATCACAATACAGACACAGCCCTACCTTTCACCAGCATTCCTTTCCTTCTTCAGTTAGGTATCCCCAGACTGCCTCTCAGGGCTGATCTGACCGTAGCTGGCACCGGGCATTTTCCGGGTGGGCTGGAAGGATGGGGGTCGATTTTGGAGTGATGGGGGCCGCTTTTGTTATGGGGGCGGTTTTGCTGCAATATCACCCCCCTGTAACAAAAGCGGCAGCAGTGTTTCGCACTAGCACCCCCTCCAACTCCGCCCGGGGCCAGTGCTTCTCGCTAGCACACCGCCCCACCCCAGGGATGGTCCAGCTGCATTGCCAGGGCTGGTTTGTGCTCCCAGTTCGGCCCTGCTGCCTCTACTTGCACTGGGGCAAGGGTTCCACTGAAACCTCTGATCAACTGGATAAAATCTTCTTGACATGCTAGAACATTCATCATTTTTTTCTTGGTATGTGTCTTATTATCTAGGCTCAATTATCAGTGACAAAGCAATAAATTGAGAAAAATCTCAGGATGCTGCGAACAAACCAACTTATCTTTTTTCTTCACTCAGGCCATGTTGAAAAGGAGTAATCAGCGTCCTTTCAACCCAGGTTGTTAGAGCCTCCAATTGACAAAAGCATCTCATATAAGTCAAAACTTACATTCAACTTCTCGGGAAATATGGCACACAGCTTTCTCATCAGAATACACCAAGTAAGCACAGTCGTACATCATTTTAAATGCTGAATTAATTTCTAAAATATTTGCCCAGAACAATCCAGGTCCAATATGGCAACAAATAAAAAAAAAACACTTTTGCTTGATCTTGACTAAACTGTGCAGGAATGCAATATACATTGTGAGAAATTCTAAAATGTCTCTTAACTTCACTGAATCCCCAGAAAGGTATGGGGCACATAAAGGAACTACTGAATTATTAGCAGGACTCTATAGCAAAGTCTACTTTAATGCCAAATTCTCAAAGTGAAATTGTTGTAGCTCTTGAACTTAGTCCTAGAAAGGACTTATAGTACAGGCAATCCAAAGGAGTCATTGATCCTGCAATCAGTAAAGGACTGGGCACAAAGGTCTGTTCACTCACCTTACTTGATCGCCTGAGAAAAGGCCAAATCCTTCCAGTAGCCACAGCATCACCCTGCAGTTAACTGTACACTTGGAAGGTGTCAAGGGTCTCCTTATTGGTATCCGAACTCTGAGCAAAAAACACCACATATGATAGAAACCTTTGTGGGCAATCCTGTAGCTCTTCAGTGTAGATGAAGATGAAAGAACAAATAAATAGCAAAGCACCAAGAAGATCCTTGCGGTACTATTTGCCCTATAGACATTCTTTCTTTCAGTCATAAGTAGAAAAGCTGTTGATTGATAGTGTGATAGTTGATGGTGTTTGCAGGAGGGCTTGCCGTGTCAGTGTGACTCATGAATATGTATTGATTTGTCATTTAAACAAATAATTAATTTGTGATTGCCCCGATTTTATTATTTGATTTACTTAGATTGATGTCTTGCCTGAAATTGTTGAGGCTGTTCAAGGGAAAGTGGAAGTATATCTGGATGGTGGAATCCGAAAAGGCACCGATGTCCTGAAAGCATTAGCACTTGGTGCAAAGGCTGTCTTCATTGGAAGACCAATTCTTTGGGGATTAGCATATCAGGTAATTAGGTTATTGTGTGGGTAAATATTTTGACTGCACAATATGCATTTCATTTGTGGTATTTTTTTTAAATATAAATAGGGTGAAGATGGAGTTCATGATGTTCTACAAATGCTGATGGATGAGCTCAGACTATCTATGGCTCTTGCAGGTGAATGCTCTCTCGTCATTTTCATTCCAATACTCATTGATGCAGTTACACTAAAATGACAAGTTAATGGTCAAAAAGTAATTTGTTAATGCATATTTAAATTTTCAACAAAAAAAAAACCCAGAAGGTACATGTTGTGGATGTGTGCTCAACCTTGTTTACTTTTCGTTACTTCTGGGCCATTATTAGAATTGAAATATCAAGGTTTCTAACGTCGTCTATCTAGCACCCATATATTGTTCAGACTTCTCATCTCCAGCTTGAAGATGCCCAGGCTGCAGATGTGCTGAGAATGTCAGCCAGATAGGTTGTGATGACTTTTCAGATGTGTTAGCTGGTTTTGAAAATGCTCTGGGCTGGGAAGGGCAGCCAGTTAAGATCCAGTATCGAGCAGTCACGTTGTCATATATCTTCAGGCCCTTGATGAGGCATTCTGCTGCCTGTAGGGTGCCTTTAAGGGAGGGGGCAGTGTGGAATTTGGGGAGCATTGGAGCAGGGCATTTCCACCATCCAGACACAAGATCCTGAAGGCTTGAATAGCAGTTCTGAAGTAGAATTCTGGGAGACGTTATTGAAGGTGAGGCAGTGCCCAGGAAGAAGTTGAGTGACTTGCCATTGGCTGAAAGTTGAAGTTTGATTTCATCCAAGCTGAAATCATTGAGACAAGCATGAATAATTGCTGCGTGTTTTCCTTGGTCAATACTAGGATTTATATCTTGGTGGGGCTGAATTTCAGGTAGGAGCAGTACATCCATGTTCGGTTGAGGGGAGGGCAGTCTTTGAAGCATTGTATGTCTGCAATTGAGGAGACACTCAAGTAGAGATGTGAGGTATTGGTATATTTGAGACTTTTAATGCTGGTATTACTGAGTAGAATGCCAAGTAGCTCCAAGACAGGTTGAAGATGATGGGGGACAAGATGAAACCCTGGAAGACACTGAGGTAAAAGGGATATTGTGGGACTTAGAGGTGGCACTGTGAGCAAACTAAAGTTGGTTTTATAGATAGTAGAAGCAGTGAAGGTCATTGCCTCTTAATCCAATTTGAGACTTCAAGGTGTGGATAAGGATGTGATGATCAACAGTTTGAAAAGTGGAGTTTATGTATATGATTTGTAGTGTATCAATATCTATTCTGCAGCCTGACCTGAAGGCAGATTGGTAGTTATGTAGGAGACGATGTGCATAAACTGCTTTCTTGATTGTAGGAGGCTGGCTTAGTATGTGGTGCACACTTATTTAAGTGAAGCACCTTGCGCTACTCCAGAAAACCCTTCTGGTGATTTTAGTGGTCTTAGACAACCTTAGAAAGCTCTCTAAGTGGTAGCTGTGGAGAGCAGCCTTCAGGCATATTCAGAAGGAGGGTTAAGCAGCTTGTTTTACCAGATCTAATCATGTAGTGTAGGTTAAACGAAAAAGAACTACACAGTGTATATATAGAAATATGTCTATTTATTACACAACACTCACTAACACATTGGTATATCTCCTACCCTGCAGATATAAACACAAATACACATAATACTTCAATTGCAAATAGGTAAGTAAGCACAATCCACAGTGGTCTCCAGGGGGAGTGTGAGAAGTTGGCCTGGCATATGCTGTCCACTAATTATAGTGGGCACCTTGCACCAGTCCAAACAACCCCTTATTGGAGATAGGTTAAAGACAACCTTATTGAAAGCTATCCTAGTGGTAGCTATGGAGAGCAGCCTTCAGGCTAAGTCTTGAAGGAATGTAAAGCAGCTTGTTTTACCAGTCTATAATCTCTTGAGTGATCAAATGAAAGAGCACCACACCAGGTGTATATTCAAAATATATGTATTTATTGCTAAACACACCCCTCTAGTCTCTTTATGAGGCTAGAGTTCGAAGTACATAAGTTAGAAGTTATTTAAACACAGTAATAGCACAAATACACGTTTGGGACCTAGGGGCGTACCAAACCATATACCAATAAAGTGGTATAAGAACCACGACTGAACTAGACACTAGGCCTAGAGCCTCTAGAAGTGCTTGGACCACAAGGAACCACCCAAGGTAGTGACACAGGGGGCCCATGGGGGACGCGTGCAGTGTAAATACACAACCGCGATACGCCGTTGACTTCTATGGAGAAAGTCGCGATCAGGAAATTAAAGAAAAGGGACACTTAAAGGAGGACTTGGAGCAAACCCTTTGAGAACTAGTACTTTGAAGAGTCTCTACCCACGGGAGCACCGGAGTACTCGTGTTACCTCACCCAGGGAAGCCGGGTGCATAGGTGCCTTTCGGGGTCGGGTTTCGTCGTCGATTTGAATGGCGATCTGCTGCAAAGTGCTGCTGGCGACCAAGTGGAAAGTGCCCGGGTGGATCCAAGAGTGGATCGGAGATCTGAAGAACCTGAAAGCAGAGGGGACAGAGTCTGGGTCACTAGCCAGTGACCAGGAAGGCGATGGACAGATGCCCACCGATGTCGAGTGCTTCAGGTGCGTTGACAGTCGTCTTGACTCTTCAGCCACGAGGTCCAGGAGGCGTTGTCGGCGACCAGGAGCAGAATTCGGACTGGTACACAATGTCTGTCAAGTGCTGAGGTGTCGGCGACCGGATTGGACCCAACAAGCCTTGGCAACGGCAAGTCTCGGTGAAGAGGAAGATCGTTGATGGTGCAGACCAGCAAGGTCTGGAGAACTCACCCAGCGAGGGTAAGTGAGGGCAGTCCTGGCGCAACCAGGATGCCCAAGAAGAAAAAGATTGGCCTTCGTTAAGGGCTACTAGCCAACGGGCTAGCGACCGCGAAGGAGCCTCGAGACATCGCACGTGGATCTGGCTCACAGGATACTCGTGGAGTGGAGGCCAGTGATCTTCGGTGCAGTTGGTGCTGGAGGCTAGGGCTACTCGAAGCCCAAAGCACGACTTCGTGGGAGACCCAGAAGAGGATGCACTTGCAAATGTGCTCGGTGTCCAGGGGTCATGGTCTCACGTCACCCACGATAGCTACGGGCCTCAGCTTTGCTGGAGACTTAGGGTAGCCTCGGGAAAGTCTGAGAATCCACCTCTGGTGATGCAAAGACTTCGGCGTCCGACGGGAGCTTCAGAAATGCAGACCAGACAGATGCGTCTTTGGTGCCTGCCAAGCAGGGGAGTCACTCCTTGACCCCAAGGGAGATTCTTCTGTCCTCTAATCTTGAGTAGAGCATCGAAGGTCCAGGATTCTGTTTCAGAGTTTCGTCCAGGGATAATCTAAAGTCCTAAGGACTGGGTTCCTATACTTATACTAAGTTTAGGGGTTGGACTACTCTGTGGCCCCACCTATGGGTGGGTCAGGGCAGAGGGGTGGCTACACCCCTTTCCCTTTGTCCAGTTCGCGCCAAAGCAGGGGCTGCAAGCCCTGATCCGGTTTGAACTGGGGTATGCACAGGGACACCAAATGTGCCCCCAGTGCAGGACTTCAAAGCACCCGAAAGTGCTCCCCGCCCAGCCCCAATACACATTATCCTGTCTGGGGAGGTGGTCACACCTCCCTGGGACAGGAAACCTATTGTCCAGGCCTCCCCTGCCGGAGTTTCGTCCAGCAGCAGGAGGCCAGACTCGTGTCTGTGGCAGCAGCATCCATTTTGTGATGCCAGGGCTTTGGAAAGAAGTTACCGGGCTAGCCAGAGTTAACATGTCTTTCCCTCTAGAAGGGTGGAATGCTACCCCCACCGCCAGAATTGGCGGGGGGTAGTATTCCAAGATGTTTGACACCAAACACGACATGTTTAGGTGCAGCCATTCCAAAGTTAGCATTTAACGCGAGGTTATAATGCGCTTAAGAGTATATGGTCAGGCTGCACTACAAACAGCATCAGAGAAGGGTCTCCGAACGCTGCAGAGGGGCCCTGCTCATGCAGGGGCACCCTCTCACATTAGGATTGATAAGGCCTGCCTTAGGAGTGACTTATAGGTTTATATGTGTGTATGTATTTAGTGATATAGGTAACCTATATCACAGTAAGGGGTGCATGCACCACCTTACCCAGGCTGCAGTAGCAGACCTGTGGTGTCAGTTTGGATGGCCTTCCAGGGGTGGCATAATACATGCTGCAGCCCCTGGTAGGCCTCTGAGGTACCTATGCCCTTGGTACATAGTATACCATATACTAGGGACTTATAAGGGCACTCCAGATTCCAATCAGTGATGTGCCTAAGGCACATGGAAACCATTTTAGAGAGGAAGCAGCTAGGCTGGGGTTCTGATTAGCAGGGCCCCAGCCAGACTAATGTCGAAAAACAGTGAAGCATCAGCAAAAAGTGGGGGTACCCATGTGAAGCAGATCCTACTCTCCTACACAACCCCCCCCCAAACGTAGGGACAAAGTGGAGAAGTGTGGCTCAATGGTTATAGCGGCAGACCCTGATGCAGAGATCTGGCCCGGGACCAGGGTTCAATTCCCGCCTCGGCGGGTCTTGGGCTCAATTTCCTCGGACCTGATAATTCTCGCCTCGGTGCCTATTCTAATCATGGGTCCCACTCTGCAACTCTGGGCAATAGCTTGCTTAATCTCCACAACGGCCCCACCAGTGCTGGGATGCCTGGCTTCACCTTGGGGGTGCCCAGGAGTGGACATCTCACAGGGAATAGCCAGGAAGGGTTCCACAGCGGTATGCGTATAGCGCCAGGACGCCTCTGTTGGGGGCAGCAGTGCGCTTTACAAGTACGAATTTCATTTCATTTCATTTCATTTCATTAAACTAACCTTGCCCAGTTAAGTCTTCATGTTCTAAGTGGAAGTACCTAGAGAGTCCATCTGCATTGGCATGGTTACTCCCAGGTCTATGTTCCACTGTAAAGTCCATCCCCTGTAGGGAAATGGACCACCTAAGCAGTTTGGGGTTTTCACCCTTCATTTGTTTTAGCCATAAGAGGGGCTTATGGTCTGTCTGAACCAGGAAGTGGGTACCAAACAAGTATGGCCTCAACTTCTTCAGAGCCCAGACCACAGCAAAGGCCTCCTCTCTATGGCTGACCAACGTTTCTCTCTAGGGGTCAGCCTTCTGCTAATGAAAGCTACTGGCTGATCCTGACCTTCTTCATTCAATTGTGACAGTATAGCCCCTACCCCCAATTCAGATGCATCAGTTTGAACAATGAACTTCTTGGAGTAATCAGGACTCTGTAGAATGGGAGCAGTGCACATGGCCTGCTTCAGGTCATCAAATGCCTTTTGACAGCTAGCTGTCCACTGAACCTTTTGGGTATTTTCTTAGAAGTTAAGTCATTCAGGGGTGTCACTATTGATCCATACCCCTTGACAAATCTCCTATAGTACCCAGTCAGGCCTAAGAAGGCTCTCACCTGAGTCTGGGTAGTGGGAGCAGTCCAGTCCATGATAGTCTGGATCTTGCTCTGCAAAGGTTGAACCTGGCCTCCACCCACAAGGTGGCCCAGGTACACAACCTGACTCTGCCCTATCTGGCACTTAGTGGCCTTGATAGTCAGGCCTGCCTTTTGCAGGGCCTGTAAAACATTCCTGAGGTGGACCAGGTGATCCTCCCAGGTGGAGCTAAAGACAGCAATATCATCTAGATATGCTGCACTATAGGCTTCCAGACCTGTGAGAACTGTATTCACCAACCTCTGGAAAGTGGCAGGTGCATTCTTCAGACCAAAGGGCATTACCACAAATTGATAATGCCCACTAGGGGTTGAGAATGCTGTTTTGAGCTTTGCAGTATCAGCTAGTCTGATCTGCCAGTAGCCAGCTGTCAAGTCAAATGTGCTGAGATATTTGGCTGAGGCCAAAGTATCTATGAGCTCATCTGCCCTTGGTATTGGATGGGCATCAGTCCTAGTGACTGCATTGAGACCCCTGTAGTCCACACAAAACCTCATCTCTCTTTTTCCACCACTGGTGTGAGGTTTTGGCACAAGGACCACTGGACTAGCCCAAGGGCTATCTGAGGGTTCAATAACTCCCAACTCCAACATTTTCTGGACTTCAGTCCTGATACAGTCCCTGACATGGTCAGGTTGCCTATAAATCTTATTTTTAATAGGCAGACTGTCCCCAGTGTCCACTTCATGAGTGCACCAGGTGGTCTGACTGGGTGTCAGTGAAAACATGTGTCTAAACTGATTGAGAACCTGTCTACAATCAGTTTGTTGCTGGGTAGTGAGGCTGCCTGCCAAGGCTACACCATCTACTGACCCATCATCAGGGTTCTGTGAGAGCAGGTCAGGGAGTGGGTCACTCTCTTCCTCCTGCCCTTCATCAGTAGCCATGAGCAAGCCCATGTCTGCCCTGTCCACATATGGTTTTAACCTGTTGACATGGAGAACCCTGTGGGGACTCCTGGGTGTTCCTAGGTCTACTAAGTAGGTAACCTCACCCTTCTGCTCAACAATAGTGTGGGGTCCACTCCATTTGTCTTGGAGAGCTGCTGGGGCCACTGGCTCCAACACCCACACCTTCTGTCCTGGCTGGTAAACAGTCAGAACAGCCTTTTGGTCATGCCAGGCCTTTTGAAGTTCCTGGCTATCCTCAAGGTTTTTGGTTGCCTTTTTCATATACTCAGCCATCCGGGAGCGGAGACCAAGTACATAGTCCACTATGTCTTACTTTGGGGGCTTGAGAGGTAACTCCCATCCTTCCTTCACCAAGCACAGTGGACCCCTCACAGGGTGGCCAAACAGAAGTTCAAAAGGGCTGTAACCAACCCCCTTCTGAGGCACCTCCCTATATGCAAATAAAAGGCAGGGCAAGAGTATGTCCCAACTTCGCCTAAGCTTTTCTGGGAGCCCTTTAATCATGCCCTTCAAGGTTTTGTTGAATCTCTCAACTAAACCATTGCATTGTGGGTGATAGGGTGTGGTGAACTTATAAGTCACTCCACACTCCTTCCACATTGTTTTTAAGTACCCAGACATGAAGTTAGCACCCCTGTCTGATACTACCTCCTTAGGAAAGCCCACTCTTGAGAAAACTCCCAGGAGGGCCCTTGCCACCACAGGTGCTGTAGTGGTCCTGAGGGGAATAGCTTCTGGGTACCTGGTGGCATGATCCACTACCACCAGGATAAACCTGTGCCCAGATGCTGTTTGGGGATCCATGGGACCAACAATGTCAATCCCTACCCTTTCAAAGGGCACCCCCACCACAGGTAGTGGTATCAGGGGGGCCTTTGTAGTGCCACCTGCCTTGGCACTGGCCTGGCAGGTTACACAGGAGTGACAAAACTCCTTGGTGTCTTCAGACATGTGGGGCCAGTGAAAGTGAGGGACAATTCTGTCCCAAGTCTTGTTCTGGCCCAGGTGACCTGCCAAGGGAATATCATGGGCTAGGGTCAATAGGAAGCCCCTGAACTTCAGAGGTATAACCAACCTCCTGGTAGCACCATGCTTGGGGTCTCTACTCTCTGAGTACAGGAGTCCATCATCCTAATACACTGTATGGGGACCACTAGCTTTCCCAGCAGCCTCAGCAGCAGCTTGCTGTCTGAGGGGTTCAAGGGAGGGGCAGCTCTGCTGCTCCTGGCTCAGATCTGCCCTAGAAGGTCCCCCTGTCCCCAAGAACTCAACCTGGTCAGGTTCAAGTTCCTCTGGGACAGTTCCTTCTTCAGGACTGAGATCATCCCCCTCAAGGGACTGATCTTCCTCCTGAGCCAAGGGGGAAGGCACTGCCGTAACCCTACTACTCCTCCTCTTGGAAGGCACTTGGTCCATTCTTCCAGAATCCAAGGCCTGTTCAGTGCTAGACATTTTGGCTTGTGACCTGGTCACAGCAAACACATCTGCAGGGATCCCCAGCATTTCTGCGTGGGTCCTGAGCTCCACTTCTGCCCAAGCAGAAGTCTCTAAGTCATTGCCAAGCAAGCATTCGACTGGTAGGTTTGCACTCACCACAACCTTCTTAAGGCCAGTTACCCCTCCCCAGGAGAAGTTAACAACTGCCAGAGTATGGTCTGTTCTGACATTGCTAGCATTGGTCACTTGGTACATCTCACCAAGTATAACTTGCCCAGGATTCACAAGGTCTTGTGTCACCATTGTGACACTTGCCCCTGTGTCCCTAAATGCCAAAGCCTCTCGTCCATTGATTAAAGGCTGTTGTCTGTACTTGCCCAGATTACTGGGACTCATAGAGGAGGGCACATCCATGCCTCCATCACAGACTAACACAGCCTGAGTCAGTTCTCTGACTAGGTCAGAGCCCAACTCAGTACCCAGGGTGAACCCTACTAAACCCTTGGCTGGAGCACTCCCACCAACTGTAACTGTACTAGGGGGAACAGGTGCCTTAGGGGCATTGGTGGGTGCTGGACTTGAGTCTTTGGACTTGGTGCAATCACTGGTCCAGTGGGTCTTTTGCTTACAGACCTTGCACCATGGTTTTCTTTGGCCTTTCCCTTTTGTAGACTGCGAATCCCCACCTGAAGAAGATTTTTGGGGCCTGATGAAGACTTTTGATCTTTACCCTTCTCCCCACCCTTTTCAGAGTTCTTAGCATCTTGCTTCTTGGTGTCCCCACCTTGGTTCTGTACCTTCTGCTTCACCCTGGTTCTTTCCCAATTCTTGGGGAGAGGTCAGATCAGAGTCTACCAGGTATTGATGCAACAGCTGATTTTGACAGTTATTAAGAATCTGCTCCCTCATTATCAGATTGTACAATCCTGAGAAGTCACACACCTTACTGCCCATCAACCAGCCTTCCAGAGCCTTGGCAGAACAATCCACATAGTCTACCCAGTCTTGAGTCTGTGCTTTTTGGGTATCTCTGAACTTCAACCTGTACTGTTCAGTGGTTAGGCCAAACCCATCAATAAGAGCACTCTTCAAGACCTTGTAATTATCAGCATCCTCCTCTCTAACAGTGAGGAGCTTATCTCTACCTTTGTCTGCAAAGGAGAGCCACAAGATTGCTGCCCACTGCTCCTGAGGGACCCTCTGTACTTTACAGGCCCTCTCTAGAGCAGTTATCCACTTGTGGATGTCATCCCCATTCTGATAGGGAGGGACAATCTTGCTCAGGTTCCTATGGTCATAGGACCTTTCCCTATCTCTAGGGACATGGCTGCCACCATGGGACTCTAGTCCCAACTTTCTTTTCTATCTAAAGAGATCTAGGGACTCCCTGTCTAAGGCTACTTGCTTCCTTCTGAGTTCAAGCTGAGCTTCCTCATATTGAATCAGCCTTGTTCTCCTCTCATGAGAGGATTCCCTCCTATGAGATGAGACAGAGCTCCCTATTGAGGTGCCAGAGTGGTTAGACTCCTGAGAAGGAGATCTAGACTTTCTGGGCACACTCATAATCCTTCCTGGGGGGACAAAGAGTGCATCATCCTGATCATCCTCTTCATCTTCCACAGGAGGGATTGGGTTATCCAGGTCAGGGTCATTGTCACCCTCCTGGCCAGTTTCAGAGGGGGGGCTGGGGGTATTGGTACCCCTGGCACCTTCCTCTTCTTCTGCCCCACCCTCAGCTCCTACCCCTTCAGTCCCCAAGGGCTTACTAAGGTCATAAGCCACCAACAACTCTTTAAGGTGTTGGGTGGTGGGACTTTGGCCTGTCCTTAATTTCCTCAAGTTACATAATGCTCTCAATTCCAAGAATGGGAGGGTATCATACTTGGAGGGAAGAAGCCCAGTGGCTTCTGGTAAGGATTCTCTAGATCCTACCTTTAAAGACATTACTAGTGTGGTGTGGTGTATGCACTACCTACTCTAGTGTGGCCTACTAAACTCTCTTGAGTTGTAGAAAGGGTGTGCTATCCCTTAACACACAACTCTAAGTTCAGTAGAACTTACTGTATTCTAAGCTTAAATTATATGTACCTTAGGTACCTTTAGTGGTTTTCAGTTGATCAATTCAATTGAGATTATCTGGTAAAACAATAGCAAGCTGGAATCCCACACGCTGCACACCAATGTGAGAAGTTGGCCTGGCATATGCTGTCCACTAATTATAGTGGGCACCTTGCACCAGTCCAAACAACCCCTTATTGGAGATAGGTTAAAGACAACCTTATTGAAAGCTATCCTAGTGGTAGCTATGGAGAGCAGCCTTCAGGCTAAGTCTTGAAGGAATGTAAAGCAGCTTGTTTTACCAGTCTATAATCTCTTGAGTGATCAAATGAAAGAGCACCACACCAGGTGTATATTCAAAATATATGTATTTATTGCTAAACACACCCCTCTAGTCTCTTTATGAGGCTAGAGTTCGAAGTACATAAGTTAGAAGTTATTTAAACACAGTAATAGCACAAATACACGTTTGGGCCCTAGGGGCGTACTCAAACCATATACCAATAAAGTGGTATAAGAACCACGACTGAACTAGACACTAGGCCTAGAGCCTCTAGAAGTGCTTGGACCACAAGGAACCACCCAAGGTAGTGACACAGGGGACCCACGGGGGACGAGTGCAGTGTAAATACACAACCGCGATACGCCGTTGACTTCTATGGAGAAAGTCGCGATCAGGAAATTAAAGAAAAGGGACACTTAAAGGAGGACTTGGAGCAAACCCTTTGAGAACTAGTACTTTGAAGAGTCTCTACCCACGGGAACACCGGAGTATTCGTGTTACCTCACCCAGGGAAGCCGGGTGCATAGGTGCCTTTCGGGGTCGGGTTTCGTCGTCGATTTGAATGGCGATCTGCTGCAAAGTGCTGCTGGCGACCAAGTGGAAAGTGCCCGGGTGGATCCAAGAGTGGATCGGAGATCTGAAGAACCTGAAAGCAGAGGGGACAGAGTCTGGGTCACTAGCCAGTGACCAGGAAGGCGATGGACAGATGCCCACCGATGTCGAGTGCTTCAGGTGCGTTGACAGTCGTCTTGACTCTTCAGCCACGAGGTCCAGGAGGCGTTGTCGGCGACCAGAAGCAGGATTCGGGCTGGTACACGATGTTTGTCGAGTGCTGAGGTGTCAGCGACCGGATTGGACCCAACAAGCCTTGGCAATGGCAAGTCTCGGTGAAGAGGAAGATCGTTGATGGTGCAGACCAGCAAGGTCTGGGGAACTCACCCAGCGATGGTAAGTGAGGGCAGGCCTGGAGCAACCAGGATGCCCAAGAAGAAAAAGATTGGCCTTTGTTAAGGGCTACTAGCCAACGGGCTAGCGACCGCGAAGGAGCCTCGAGACGTCGCACGTGGATCTGGCTCACAGGACACTCGTGGAGTGGAGGCCAGTGATCTTCGGTGCAGTTGGTGCTGGAGGCTAGGGCTACTCGGAGCCCAAAGCACGATTTCGTGGGAGACCCAGAAGAGGATGCACTTGCAAATGTGCTTGGTGTCCAGGGGTCACGGTCTCACGTCACCCACGATAGCTACGGGCCTCAGCTTTGCTGGGGACTCAGGGTAGCCTCGGGGAAGTCTGAGAATCCACCTCTGGTGATGCGAAGACTTCGGCGTCCGACGGGAGCTTCAGAAATGCAGACCGGACAGATGCGTCTTTGGTGCCTGCCAAGCAGGGGAGTCACTCCTTGACCCCAAGGGAGATTCTTCTGTCCTCTAATCTTGAGTAGAGTGTCGAAGGTCCAGGATTCTGGTTCAGAGTTTCGTCCAGGGATAATCTAAAGTCCTAAGGACTGGGTTCCTATACTTATACTAAGTTTAGGGGTTGGACTACTCTGTGGCCCCACCTATGGGTGGGTCAGGGCAGAGGGGTGGCTACACCCCTTTCCCTTTGTCCAGTTCGCGCCAAAGCAGGGGCTGCAAGCCCGTGATCCGGTTTGAACTGGGGTATGCACAGGGACACCAAATGTGCCCCCAGTGCAGGACTTCAAAGCACCCGAAAGTGCTCCCGCCCAGCCCCAATACACATTATCCTGTCTGGGGAGGTGGTCACACCTCCCTGGGACAGGAAACCTATTGTCCAGGTCTCCCCTGCCGGAGTTTTGTCCAGCAGCAGGAGGCCAGACTCGTGTCTGTGGCAGCAGCATCCATTTTGTGATGCCAGGGCTTTGGAAAGAAGTTACCGGGCTAGCCAGAGTTAACATGTCTTTCCCTCTAGAAGGGTGGAATGCTACCCCCTCCGCCAGAATTGGCGGGGGGGGTAGTATTCCAAGTTGTTTGACACCAAACACGACATGTTTAGGTGCAGCCATTCCAAAGTTAGCATTTAACGCGAGGTTATAATGCGCTTAAGAGTATATGGTCAGGCTGCACTACAAACAGCATCAGAGAAGGGTCTCCGAACGCTGCAGAGGGGCCCTGCTCATGCAGGGGAACCCTCTCACATAGGAACCATGCACTCTGCCTTTAGGATTGATAAGGCCTGCCTTAGGAGTGACTTATAGGTTTATATGTGTGTATGTGTTTAGTGATATAGGTAACCTATATCACAGTAAGGGGTGCATGCACCACCTTACCCAGGCTGCAGTAGCAGACCTGTGGTGTCAGTTTGGATGGCCTTCCAGGGGTGGCATAATACATGCTGCAGCCCCTGGTAGGCCTCTGAGGTACCTATGCCCTTGGTACATAGTATACCATATACTAGGGACTTATAAGGGCACTCCAGATTACAATCAGTAATGTGCCTAAGGCACATGGAAACCATTTTAGAGAGGAAGCAGCTAGGCTAGGGTTCTGATTAGCAGGGCCCCAGCCAGACTAATGTCAAAAAACAGTGAAGCATCAGCAAAAAGTGGGGGTACCCATGTGAAGCAGATCCTACTCTCCTACAGGGAGAACAAACCATATACTGAAAAAGTGGAATGCGAACTGCGACTGAAGTCGGAACTTGGACCAGGAGACTCAGAAGAGCTGGGGACACAAGGAACCATCCAAGGTAAGTACCCATGAACCCCACAGAGGCTGTGTGCAGAGTAGAAAAAAACTGCTGCGTACTCAATAGCAGTCAACGGGAATATTGTGGTTGCTGTTTTAAAGAAGAATGATCCTTCCTAGTGGACCCTGAATAAACCCCATGGAAGACAGAAGGTTGGAGAGTCACCCCATCTGTGGATACCCCAGGAACAAGGATACCTACAACAGGGAAGCCGGGTGCATAGGTGCAAAGTGACGTCGGAAACCAACGTAGACCACAATGGAGGACTTCAGTAAAGATGCCTCTGGCGAAGACTGTGCAAGAGTCCGGTGGAATCCAAGGGTGGATTCTTGAAGAGAAGAACCTGTAAGCAGAGGGGACAGAGTCTATGCCACTTGGAGGTGACTAGGAGACATGGAAGAGCAATGCCCATCAATGATTGGCAGTTCAACAGAGGTACTGTGACCTTGTTGCTGCTGCTGTGAGGACCACGCAATGCTGAGGAAGACACAAGCCATGCACAAGCTGTCCCACATCAAAAGTCGAGAACCAGGCGGGACTCTAGCACCAACATGCCTTGCCAGCTGCAACAGGTGTCGAAAGCGAAGAATGAGCAATGTTGGGACCAGCAAGGTCCAAGGGACTCCCCACAAGCAGGAGAGTCAGAGCAGGCCTCAAGAAAGCAGGGGAGCAGGAGAAGACCCTCAAGAGGACCCACAGGCCAAGGGCACAGGAATCGCAAGAGGACCTCGAGCGGCTCACCAAAGATGAAGGCCCACGGTGCAGAGGATGCAGTGAGGATGCTTAGCTTGTCAGGAAGAGATGCTAGAAGCTTGACCTTCTTTTCAACTGAAGATCTCTGGAGTGCAGAGTGAACAAGCCTTGGCAACAGCAAGTCAACGCATTGCACAGGGGTTCGGTCCCAGAGGTTTCGACGAGGGATACAGGCCTAAAAAATGCATAGAGAACAGGTCAAGCTTAGATGGAGTTGCAGAACCATGACCTGTGTTGCTAAGCCTTTCGAAGTCAAAGGGACATCGGGAGCAGCAGACCGGTCAGCTGTGTTTCTGTGCCTGCAAATGCAGGGGAGTGACTCCTCCACTCCAAGGGAGATTACTTTGGGTGTCCTTGATGCCTACAGGTCTGTTGAAGATACTGAAGAAGCACAGACACAGGTGAGGAAGAAGACTTGCAGAACAGTGAGACCAGGAGCAGTAGGAGTCTTTCTTGGTGCAGTCTCGGTTCCACGCAAAATCGAGTGAAGTTCAAGTGTCCAGACGGTCGAAGAGTGATGTGGTTTCAGGCTTGAGTCTTGTTCCACGATGAATCGGAGGGCCCACCCACAGGTAAGCCCTTTTATACACTAAGAAAGGGGTAGGACGACTCAGGGGTCCCTCCCAGAGGAGGGGTTGGGCAGAGGGGAGGAAACTCCTAAGTCCTTTGTCCAGTTTCATGCCAGAGCGGGAGCCAAGGCTCCCAGAACTGGTTCCAGCTGAAGTATTCAAGGAGGGCACCAAATGTGCCCTTTAAAACAGTCTGGTGGTGCTGGCAAGCACCCCCACCCCAATACACTAAGTCCTGTCTCAGAGGTTGCCAAACCTCCCTGTGACAGGAAACCTATTGTTCTACCCTCCCCTGCTCGAGCTCAGCTCAGCAGCAGGAGGGTAGAATCATGTCTGGGGTCGGCAGCAGCACTAGCTTGCTTGCAGACCCTGGAAGGCTGTTACCGGGAGTAAAGTGGGCTACTGGAGGAACCCCCCAGTGCATGGAATCATACCTCCAACACTGCTAACAGTGCTAGGGTATCATTCCAACATGTTTGATACCAAACATGCCCAGGTTCAGCAGAGCTACTATATAGTTAGTCATCACTTAATGACGGAGGCCGCTATATTATCAAAATGGCTGACCGCACTTACAAAGCTTGGAGAATAGACTCCGAGGGTTTTAAATGTAGTGACCTGAGATACAAGATACAAGAAAACTCTGTGGCAAGTGCTGCTAGACCCAGAATACACAGGCAGCAGTGGCAGACCCGTAGTCACAATTTGAGTGGTCTCTCATGGGTGGCATAATACATGCTGCAGCCCATGGGAGACCCCTGGTGTACCTATGTCCTGGGTACCTCAGTACCATATACTAGGGGCTTATAGGGGTACACCAGTAGCCAATTGTGGAGATACAAAAGTACTTACCAGGTCAAATTTAGGGCGGATGCACAGTGACTGGGGTCCTGATTAGCAGGATCCCAGTCAGACTAGTCAAAAAAACATACTGACACCAGCAAAAAGTGAGGGCAACCATGCTAGAAGGATCTTACCTTCCTACAATGATGTTTCCAATATAGGGGTATATGAGTGATATGGCTATAGCTGGCAACATCATCAGAGTCTCTCAAGGGTTTCTGGCCTGGGAGAATCTGGCCAGTCTTTAGAGCTTCTTTGAAGGCAGGTCTTCTCCATTGCCTAGCCCAGAATCTTGAACAACATACTCATTGAAATCAAAACCACACCAACCTTCGTACAATTCAGGAAAAGCTTGAAAAACATCTCTGAAATGAACATTCCATCCTGCCACACTAGCTCTCACAGTGCCCCCCCCTATATCTGCCCCCTGGGCCTGGCACTTGTTCAACTCTCTACTACTCTCTAGATAGATTTGTGTTCCACAAATACCAAAAAAACAAATGCCTATAGTAGTGATTGCATGAGTAAACCATTATTGATATATAAACTTTTGCATCATCATAATGGCAACAATTATTGCTACATATAAAACACTAACAACACTATTGGCCCCATTAAAAAAACCAGTGTATGTGACTTGTTGTCTCCCCCCCTTAGGAATAGATTACTCCTAAATTTCTAGCCTGATTCTCAAAATATTTTCTGTATGTGAACTTACTTTTGCCTTACACATAAATCTCCTGGAGTCAAACCTTCTTAATGAGGCCCTTAATTTATAATATGTTTTTTCAGTCCATACTCCTGGAGTATGATACACAAGTCTGTGAATTAGACCAGGAATTTCTGGAGAAATTGACACATAGGATAGAAGTAAGTCAGACCTACTTGGGTTCATTATATGTATAGAGTATTCTGTCTGGAAATGTTATTAACAATTGAGAATTGGTGAAACTATTTCTGATGCTGAAAATGGCAAAATGAATACTATTGTCACTTAAAACATAGATCTCCGGGACAATATACTCCTTTTGTTTATTCACATTTTGAAGCTTTCCTAAATGATTGTTACTTTCTTTTTTTTTAGGTTTCCGCAGCATAGAAGAGATAGACAGGACCTTGGTTCGAAGATCTACATGTCCTAATATGTAGACATTCTCCATTTTAAACTCCTGTATAAATGTTTCCAAAATAAATACAGTACTGTACCCAAAATTATCAATTTATAACTAAATACAAAATGTGATGAGTCTTACAGTTTTTTTGTCTAAAATTCACAATTCTTATCTTTGAATAAAAATACATCTTTGCTCAGACAAGGGGAAATGAGTAACCTCTAGAGCAGTGGTTCAAGGACCTGGAAGTCCGCGAGGCCTACTCAGGAAGTTCGCAACTGTTTTACAGAATCAAATAATACTAAAATTAATACATTAAACGTACATACAAACAAAGAAGCAAAATAGAATAATTTGAAAATGTTTACTATATTTGGTTGTTAATTAACTAAAATATTTCAAGATTTCAGCATTTGTTTGTTGTATACTGGTTTTTGAACTTTTGTGTATTGTTTTGAGGTTCAAAATATAGAAATTGCTTAGGCCAGGGATTCCAATAATGGCTCAATGGGGTTCCCCGGATTCCAGTAGTGATTCAGTGGGGCTCCATAGAAGTCAGAAGGTAAACAGACGCTGCTCTGGTGTAGTTATTGTTCAAACAGCATGTGATTTATCAACGGGCTTTTTACTACCCCAGATGTCTGTGGCAAATCGTTTGCAAGGACAAGTGATGAGCTGAGCAACATTTGTGTTAACATTATCTTTCAAACAAATTAACTCCACACAAGCAAGTATTCATAAGCCCTACTTCAGCTATTTGGAAGCAGTGGCGTAGCAAGGGGGGGCAGGGGGCCAGACCGCCCCCGCTCTCACATGAGTTTGCCACAGGGGCGGCAAACGCAATATTCATCGCCAGCCACCCCCCGTGCTCTTCAGCGCGGTCGCAGGAAAGGCAGAGACCGCCACAGGCGACAAAGTGCCTATCTACGCCACTGTTTGCAAGATAATTCCGTACATGAGGTTCTTTGAAAAATAACGAGGAAAACGTAAACTGTATGTTAGAATGCAAGTTATACAAAGGAAGCTCTTGAAGGTGCGAAGGGCTTTTTTGAACCAAGTCATTTCGAACATACAGGTGGGATGTGGGGAACAAAGACATTCAGACAATACACACACCACTCAACCTCAGCAAATGGTACTCTCACTCATTTTCTATTTCGAGATAGCCCAAACATTTGGTAAGGTTCAACCCACATATGGACAGGTGTGCCCATACTCCATTGTGCCCATACTCTGTATGCAGCATGTGCACACTGGGTCTGTGCGCTCCTTCAACTAAATACATATGCTTTCTACTGCAAGCTGTTTACAATCAGGAAGCACTGGCACAGGCTAACGTGCAACCAACAGTTACAAAGAGATGGTTGAATTTACAACACTACTGGTGAATCTGTAGGGTTTCCCTTACAACTGAGGAGAGTCCTGAAAGCACCCTTTGCAAAGCACTCAGGTTTTCCAGGTCTATGCATGAGTCATTCATCCACTCCATTTTTTTTTTATTCTGGGATTGTAATCCTGCTTATGCATTATAAATCAGAACTACAAGTCCTCGAATACAAACAAAAATCTTGGACTGGAAATGTTATAAATGCTATTACATAATGCTGTCTACGCATGGACCCTGGCAAAAATGTTACAACCAGACCTACATTGTAGGAGGCCTTGTCTAGAATGGGACCACAGGGGCTCTAAAACAGTGCCCTAAACTACAGCTCACAGGGAAAGTGCCAGCATGGTGGAATGATCAACCTGACCATAGCATGGAACTCAGAAACTTGTAAACTCTGCCTGTGAGGTTGGAAGTAGTCTCAGATTTCGCCTGTCTTTGAAGAAGCACTTTATCTGCACCTTAACCCGAAGGAGGCAAAAAGGTCTTGAGTAGACCAAATTACCATCAGCAAAAAAAAAAAGATCTGCAGGCAAAAAATGTTTCACCAAAAGTAAATGTTCAGATTTGGCACCGGCTGGCAAGATATGTAGTCATAAAGCATTGCCATGCAAATAAATATATTTCTGGTAAATAGCTATCTAGCAGAGACCCTAAAATCCCTACCCTAAGTCAGTATATAAAATGCAGAGTAGTTCCAAAACATATCTCTATACATGATGGGTCTGTTACCAGTGAACTTGGCCTTTGTGCCCATTCCCATTTACATTTATTTTCAAAATGGCTTTACCTGTAAGATTGAAGGACAATGCACAGATTATTTAGTGGTAATCTTCATCACTCTGATTACCCTTCTTCGTCCCAGTACTTACACTTTGGAGGTAATTTAAATTCCTCCCAGGCCTCACCTGATATAGCCATTCAAAGAAGAATTCCCTTCCCACTTCCTTTCCTTCATGCCTAACCCCCTCAATAAGGACAATAAGGAGGACACCCTTGGTACATCCTGTTTTGTGTAAGCTTCGGTAATCAATGTTGTAAACTTTTGACTGGAGGTGGGATGTAAGAACTGGGACGAAGAAGAGTACTCAGAAAAACGGAGATTACCAGTAAGTAATCTTAGCATTACTTCGTCAATCCTTGCCGCATCCTAATATTTACAACTTTGAGGCTATACCAAGCAGGTCATTCGCAACCTGCTCTCCATAAAAAAGCAGCACTCTAAATTCATGCTGCATATCTAGTTTTGCTGAAGTAAAATGATTATAAAAGAATAATCTTGTGAAAAGCATATCCCCAAGGATCTTGGTTTCTAAACCCAAGGAATTCTGGTCCCCCATATCCAACGTGTAGTGGGAAGGATAGCCTAAGTTGCTGCTTGAGAAATGCCCTTAATGTAGGCTCTTGTAGCCACTGGATCAAACTCAGCCATTCAGTAGAACACCCTTAAACTGAACAAGACAAAAAATTCATATTAAAATATGAGTAACACAGAGCACTGTCTTAATCCATTGAATATGTTGGAGCCTTCTATCCCTTCTTGAAGACACCAAAACTGACATGGAGTGCGTAACAGATAATACAAATCGTCAAAATGGGAAAGGTACATGTGAGCTACATCTGCTACATCCAAATAAAGCTGACACTCCTCCTGGAGGCATGAAGGAGAAGAAAAAAGAAAGAAGGGTGTTTTTGTGTTCTAGGTGAAAGGAAGACATCACTTTAGGATGATAATGTGGACCTAGTTGTAATAAACATCTGTCAAGAAAGACTCAAAGGTAAGGAGCCAAGACAGACAACAATCCTAGTTCTCCTAAGGTAATAGTGGTCAAAAAGACAATCTTCAGTTTAATACTTCAAATCAGCCGCTGTCAGTGGTTCAAAAGAAGGGAACTGTACAACTTTAAGAAATAAAATGAACTCCATGAAGGAACTATAGAATGAACCAGGAGGGTGGTGAAGAGAGAACCCTTTAGGCAGCATGCTATTTAGAAATTATAACCCCGCCAGATCTCCCTGTTAAAATTGGATTGCCTTTATGACTGCCCATTAGACTTTCTGTGTAGAGACAGACAGTCCTAAATCAAAACCATCTTGCAGAAATTGTAAGAATGGCTTTGATTCACAGTAACAAGGATCAAGTGTTTGCTTAGAACACCAAGTGAAAAAAAGGATCAATCATTATCATAAGACCGTTGAGTGGAAGGTCTACGGAAGGCTTGACTGAAAGCTGCCAAAGAAGAGGATAACCCTAACTGATGTGGCTCTCTCATATCACCCTCAAGGCTGACAGGCGGAGATGTTAACAAGATGCCAGGCAGAGAACAAGATTCTGAATTGGACAAGGTCTTTGAGGACATTTCCACTTGAATAAGTTGCACCTCAAAAGAAGAGACAGCCCAGACCAGGCAAAAAAGGGCGCACCAGAATGAGATTTTCCTTCTACTGAGAAGCTGGACTAAACGATTTGAAATCAGAGGGCAAGATGAGACTAGATAGAGAAGGACTAGAGGTCAAGAAGAGGTCTACTCCCCAAACTATCTCTTCTGCAAAGTGAGAAAGTAAACAGTGAAGAAGAAGTTTGTTTTGGTTGGAAACAATGTTTACCTTTGGAACCCATAATGTTCAGAAAATCTCTAGAAAACTGGAATGAGCCAGGGTACAATTTTGAGTAGGAAAAACATCCCCTCTCTCTTAATCTGCCACATTGCCTACTTCCTGAATGTCAGAGGCTGATATGTATAAATGATGATTCTCTGTCAAGTCCTTATCTGAAAAGCCAAGGAATCTAGAGTTAGGAGCCTGCTCCTGTCTGTCTGTTGACATAAGAAGTTGCCACCATTTTGTCTGAATGAATCAGCACCACCTGATTGTGAAGAATAGGAGACATCCACATGAGCATGAGGAATTCCATTAATTGACATCCGTCCAATTATTTAATTTTTTAGGAAGGAAACCTTTGCTCCTAGGCTGAGGGGGAACTGAGCGTTGCACCCTGTAGTAAGTTGGGTTTTTGGTTGACTGGGGCGGAAGCCCTGGTCAAGCAACAACCACAATCCTTATCAGGATGAAGCACAGGCAAACCTCCAATTAACCTGTGCTCACCCCATTGATAGCTTGGCACAGAGCAGTCAGGCTTAGCTTAGAGGCAATGTGTAAAGTATTTGTGCAGCACTTCAAACAGTAAAACAGTGACAACACACTACAAAGGAGCCCACAACATATTTAGAAGAATAGAGTATTTTTTAATAAATAAAGCAAAACCAAAACGACAAAAATCCAATTCATAGAAGTGAAGATATTGAATTTTAAAGTTTGTAGTGAAAATAGCGGCAAAAAGCACAATGCGCCAACTGGGGATATCTGGACATGCCGGACAAAGTCCAGGTCGACTGTGATGGAGTGCGGGCCAGCTACAGGGACCCAGTTAGGACCACTGAACACAGTACCTTAAATCCTGGTTGCAGAGCGTTGCGTGGATCTGCGAAGATGTGCTGCACAGCCAAAGTGATTCGTTGGTTCCGAAATGTGGCGAGGCTACGGTACAAAGTCCTGTGATGCTTTGTGACCATAATTGAAGGGAGAACGCTTCTCTTGCACTGTGTTCCAGTAATTTTAAATTTAGGTATAATTCAGCTTTTAAAAAATAACTGTGTACATTTTCTTTGCCATTTTGCACATTCATTCTTGCACTGTTTCTCGAGCTGTGTTAAAGCTCAGGGGGGTAGTTTTAGCGATAAGTCAGCATTCTAGTTGCTGACGTCGACGTAAGAGCTCCGGCCCTTAAAACGGCCGATGACGCGACCGCGCAGCGGCGCCTGTGATGCTTTGTGACCATAATTGAAGGGAGAACGCTTCTCTTGCACTGTGTTCCAGTAATTTTAAATTTTGGTATAATTCAGCTTTTAAAAAATAACTGTGTACATTTTCTTTGCCATTTTGCACATTCATTCTTGCACTGTTTCTCGAGCTGTGTTAAAGCTCAGGGGGGTAGTTTTATTGATAAGTCAGCGTTCTAGTTGCTGACGTCGACGTAAGAGCTCCGGCCCTTAAAACGGCCGATGACGCGACCGCGCAGCTGGCGCGCCGCTGGCGCGCCGAAGGCGCGCCTAAGGCAAGCCTGTCTGCGCCCGTCCGTGCCCAACCGTGGCCAGGGGCAGGAACCCCTGCTGAGATTGGGAAAGAGAGGATTGTTTATACCTCTGAAGAACTCTACCATTTGAAAGGAGAACTCGAATGTGAGTGTCAACATAACCTACGGGTAGATAGTCTCAGCACTTATTGCGCACACTGTGATTTTAGATTTCTAACTACATATCATTTAGGAACAGGTACTGGCAATATAAAACTGATTACGATGCTTCTATTGAATTGCCGTTCACTCCCTAAACATTCGGCTGAAATTTTTTTACTTTTAGAGGAGAGGAAGCCAGATGTTCTGTTCTTAACAGAGACCTGGCTTAACAAGGAGGCAGACGCCGACATTGTTCAAACACTACCTCCTAACTACTCTATCCAAAGACTTGATCGAAATGGAGGACGTGGAGGCGGATTAGCTATTATTTATAAGGACAACCTTGTATGCCGGTTTACGACTAACCCTATTCCTGACTGTGAAAGTATGCTTTTTATAATCAACCTTTCCCCCAGTTTCACTTTCTCGGGGATCTTAGTTTATCGACCTCCGGGTCCTCGTGGTCTTTTTAACAAAGATCTACTTGAATGTGTAGCACATCCGGTTAGCTCTTCCCCCAATTTTACTATCTTGGGAGATTTTAATATGCATTTCGATGATGCGGAATCTGCATCTTCTCTAGAATTGATTGAGGAGCTTTCTACCGCTCAACTGTTTTTAAAAGGACTCGGCCCTACCCATATTAAAGGCCACATGCTTGACCCCGTTTTCTCTAATATACAAAACCTACAGCAGGGCAATACAGTTCCTCTACCCTGGTCCGACCATTTTTTAATTCCCTTTAGTTGGACTTTAACTGATTTTACTTCGCCCTCTGTGCGAACTAGGAAATTTGCGCGCAAATGGTCGAAACTCCCCTTAGAGGCATGGATAGATAATTTAAACAATTCCATCCCATCACCTCATTTAAACCCTAACGTGGCTAATGAGAATTTTAATAACTGGCTTGAGATATCACTTAATCGTATCCTCCCCAAAGTAGCGATTTCAGAAAAGGATGGAGGGAAAAATAATCCCTGGTACTCACATAAACTAAGGGAACTGAAACAGCAATGTAAGAAACTGGAAAGAAGTTGGAGAAAGGATTTCTCTATTTCTAGGAAAGGTATATATAGAGAAGCTATCAGAATTTATAAAACTGAAGTAAAAAGCTCTCAAGCCCTCTATTTTCAGGAAAAAATTATAAGAGCGGCAAATTCACCGCGAGAAATATTTAAAATCGCTAAAGCTCTCCTTACACCTCCGGCTCCTCCTATTGCTTTGGATAAAGCCCAATTGTGATGCGACCAAATAGCGGATTTTTTCTTTGAGAAAATTCAAGCTATATATAAATCGTTCCCTTTAATTATAGACCAACACTCTTCTCTATCAGGAAATGTAGCCACTCCGGAAGGTCAAACTTTGTTGGAGGATTTTCCGCCGTTAGATCTTCCTACCTTGCTAGGGCTGCTAAGAGATTTAAAATCGGGCTCGCCCTTAGATCCTGCCCCGCCCGCGGTTCTCCATCAGATTTGTGAGGTCGTCTCACCAGTTATCCTTGAGGTGATCAATATCTCTCTCAAATCGGGTATAGTACCGTCTTCTTGGAAACATGCTAGGGTCAAAGCACTTTTGAAGAAGCCCAATTTGGACCCTGAAGACTGGGCTAACTATCGTCCCATCTCTTTATTACCCGGACTAAGTAAACTTGCTGAGAAATATACGAATTCTATTTTATCCACCTTTTTAGAAAACAATAATCGTTTACACCCAACCCAAACTGGCTTTAGACCTCGACAGGGCACGGAAACTGCCCTTATTGCTGTGGTGGAAGAAACTAGGAAGATTCTTGATGCCGGAGGCTGCGCTGCTTTGATCTTATTAGATCTTAGCGCAGCCTTCGACACGGTAAATCATCATTTGATGATTCAAAGACTTAGGGAAGTGGGAGTGGCCGGATCAGCTCTAAAATGGCTACAATCCTTCCTTCAAAACAGAGTCTTCACAGTCTTTGAAGAAGAATCCTCCTCTAAACAAATACCTCTGACATGTGGGGTTCCTCAAGGCTCTTCCCTTAGCCCCACTATGTTTAATATATATTTGCGGTCATTAGCAGAAACGGTACACCCCTTTGGTATACAGATTGTCACATACGCTGACAATACTCAATTGATTGTCTCCCTGACTCAACAATTCCATCAAGGCCACAATCTAGCTGCATGCCTTGAGAAGGTTTTTTATTGGATGAACAATTCATTTTTAAAACTCAATGGAGCTAAGACGGAACTTATGCTGCTGGGGAAGTCTGCCCCCCTAAACATTGATTCCTTTTGGCCCAGCTGCCTAGGCCCTCCCCCTGTTCCTAAGCAGCAAATTAAAAGCCTAGGAGTTTGGCTTGATTCAAATTTAAACTTCAATGAACAATCACGTAAAGTAGCGGCCTGTTGCTACGGCCTTTTAAGAATGGTTCGGAAGATCCTTCCTCTACTACCTTTTATGGCCAGACGACTGCTGGTCCAAGCTCTTATTCTTTCATGGCTGGACTATGCGAATGCTATCTATTTGGGAGCCCCGCTATCTACTACTAAAAGACTTCAAACAGTGCAGAACTGTGCGGCGCGCATGCTGTTAAATATTCCGAGACGCATCTCGGCTAAACCCGCTCTCACCTCTCTGCACTGACTTCCGGTCTGTCAAAGAATTCAATTTAAGGCAATGTGCATCGTACACAAAGCACTCTCTGATAATGGCCCCTGTCTGACTCGCTCATGGATTCAATCCCATTGTCCTAACAGACCCCTTAGATCGGCGAATAAAGGCCTTATTGTAGTCCCTAAGATTAAACGCTCTCGGAGTGGAGGTCGACTGTTTACATACAATGCAGCCAGACTATGGAATAGTCTTCCTCTCCACCTACGCTCTGAGCCTAATCACTTTAAGTTCAGGAAACTTTTGAAAACCTCTCTTTTCCTTTGAGTGTCTCATGGCATCACTGTTGTCGCAGCGCTGGGATGCCTTCGGGTAACCATGCGCTCTAGAAATGCTACTTCATTCATTCATTCCTGTCAATGGGGCTTGCGATGCAAAGTCCGATTTCGGGGATGAGGTGCACAGTTGGCGATGCGTCGGTTGCGAGGCTGCAATACGGAGACCGGTGTCGTCGTTGAGGCTGTCGACATTGAGGCTGCCATCGATGAGGGATGCGAGGACCTGGGCTGTAGATGCACCTCGCTATCGGTGCGATGCGTTGGTTCCAAGGGCTATGGAGGTGATGCAAGTCTTTGCAAAAGGTTCAATTCATGCACCGCTCAGCCAAGGAAATGCATCGGTTCTGTTCAGGGATCAATCACTCAGCAAAGAAGATGCTTTGGCTCTTCTGACAAGCACCAAAGGTGCACTTCCAAGGGTACAGGACTTGGGTGGCAACACACAGCAGTACATGTCCTGCCTTTTAAATACATTGCACCCTGCCCTCTGGGCTGTCCAGGGACTTCCCAAAGGGCGACTTATGTGTATTAAACAGAAGGTTTGGCCTGGCAAAAGGTCAAAATGGCAGGGTAACCTGTGCACACAAGCTCTGCAATGGCAGCCTGAGGCATGTTTAAAGGGCTAATTAAGTGGGTGGCATAAGCAGTGCTGTAGGCCCGCTAGTAGCATTTGATTTACAGGCTCTGGGCAAATGTAGTGCATGGTACTCGTAAAATATAAGTCAATTAAATATGCCAATTGGGTATGAGCCAATATTACCACGTTTAGAGGAGAGAGCACATGCACTTTAGCACTGCTAAGCAGTGGTCAAAGTCCTAAGGCCAGCAAAACGAGGTCAGAAAAAATGGAGGAGGGCAAAACTTTGGGGAGGGGGAACCACTAAGGCTAACAGGACTAACACGCCCCATCCTTGTTTGCTGTTGTCTGATGTGATTACTACAGGAGCGTGGAGGGACACACCAACTTTTATTCAAGTTTGCCGGAAGTAACCACTACTGTAGAATTTCTTTAATGCTTTTGGATATGGAGGGCCTAATTCACAAAGGCAAACCTATACGTTATGTGTAAGTTTGCATTTTTCGGTATTCACAAAACTGCATTTTAATGGTAAGTTTACAACTGCAGAGACTCTGCAGTCGGGGTGAAGAACTCCGCACATAAGAAGATAGGACAGGCCTATCTTTATGGGCCTGATTCACAAAAGTAAACGCACACATTTTGTGTAATTTTACACTTTTTCGATATTGACAAAACTGCAATTTGATGGTAAGGTTACGACTACGGATACTCTGCAGTCAGTGCGGAGAATTCCTTACATAAAAAGATAGGACATGCCTAACTTTTTAGGCCTGTCCTATCTTTTTATGTGTGGAGTTCTATGCCCCTAAACCTACCATTAAAATGCAGTTTTGTAAGTACAGAAAAAAGGGTAAAGGTACCCAAAACATGTTAGTTTACCTTTGTAAATCAGGCCCAAGTCTTTAAGTCCTGGGACAATGGAAACCAATGCTGGTGAATACGGCAAACCAAGAGATCAGGTGTACACAAGCCCATGGCACCACAATCATTTCAGAGGCCTGCAGAAATGAAGGAACACAGAGGTCCCCAAAATAAACCTGTCTGATCATGGGGAGTCTTCCAAGAAACCCTTCCCTCTCCTTAGAAATTGGTTCAGTAGATTGGATGGCCATAGTTGCAGTCGAGATGAACTCAGAATAGGTAGAAACACTGCTGCCATCTTTTTCTTTAGAACCTTGCAATTATGAATTCCAGGACGTGTTGGACTTAAACATTACTTTTTTTAGAATTATGAAGGACCCACTTTCTGGCAAGGGATGACAAACCCTTCCAGCATCCCTCAGGTTCTCTGGACTTGAAGGAGAGTTAACAATCTAGTCCCCCTAGGTAAGGGTGTACAGGGATCACTGCATTGTGAAGAACAGCAACCAGCAGAGCCAGCACCTTTATGAATATTCTGTGAGGTGAGGTCAGGCTGAAGGGAAGAACATAAAACAGCCAACGATTTCCCAGAACACAAAATCTTGAAAGCTTCTGGCGATTTGGAGGTAATGGAATATGAAGGGAAGCATCCAGAGAATCCAAGTCCAAATTTCCTGGAGGCTTTTAGAAACAGAAATACATGAGAATAATTGTTACATTCTTTATTTATATGTATATTGTTTCTTTAATTCATCCACTTCAGAATTATTTCTATTCAAAGTGCCTGTCTTTTCTCTGTTGCCATGGTGTAGTAACTCTACATTCTAACATTATTTCTCTGGAGCATTTGTCCAGAGCAGTCGTTTGTACTGTGCTGGATTACAATAAACCTTTTTTCTATATAACCTGTCTTCCCTGGATTGAATACTACAATTTTGGCGACAATTTGAAGACTTTTCTGCTACAAGACTCACAGGGGCGATTTGTCTTCAAGGGAAAAGAACCTGCTGATATTCCTTCAAAGGAAAGGGAACTGCCGATTTCAACTTTACTGGATTTGTACTTTGAAACTTTTGAACTACCACCTCGCTTTACGCTTGACTACCTCTTTGGATTCAACATTTGGTAAATATTTATGTATTACTTGCCCTGCACTGTTCTGTTCTTGGTGAGCGGTTTGTTGTTTTTTAAAAATCGCCACTGCGTTAAGCCTCCATGAGCTTTCCTCACTGTGCGCGCCCTTCCTTTGTTGTGAGCTCCCTGGAATTCCATCACGAGCCTCCTCCATGCGCACTGTGTTGTGACGTGTATGAGGAAACGCTGACTGTCACATGCAAAAGAATTCCTGCATGCGTGCGCATTTCTGCTGTTACACGCTGACGTGCTGATGCCCTTCTCTAAGCGTCCTAAGGGCCTTTCCTCTCTTGCGTGCTGGAAGCTTTTTAAGTTATTTACGGCTGCATATGGCTCGTATTGAAATCAGATTCAAACCTTCTTCTAGTGTTGCTTTGAACAGATACACATTTTATACAAGAGCTCAGGAGGATAGTGAGACATTTGATGACTTTCTCACAGCATTATGCGCATTATCTGTGAATTGCAGTTTTGGTCCCATCACTGACGAAATGATTAGGGATCAGATCATTGTCCATGTCAAAAGTAAGAAGATTCAGGAACACCTTTGGATTATGAGGGATCCCAACTTGAGAGATGTCATAAGTACTGCTAAAGCTATGGAACAATCGGTAAAGTGGATGAAATCCATACATAAGGACAACAAAGGAATAGAAGAGGATGTATGTGCTGTAAAATCTGAACCTTCACGTAGTGGACAAAGGGCATTCAAGAAATATGATAAGGATTTTCATTGTTTTAGGTGTGGGAGTGTTAGCCATGGAGCATCTTTTCCTAAGTGTCCAGCTTTGGGTAAGGAATGTAAAGAAGTGTGGACGTCGTGAGCATTTTGCTGTTGTATGCAGAGATACCAAAAGTTCTGGTGTTGGGTTTGGAAGAGGTAAAGTCTCTTATATCAATCAAGATTATGTGGATGATAAGGTGAGTGAGTGTAATGGTGGTATGTTGCTGTCTGTTACTGATGTTGACAATGATGGAGACAGCCCCATTTGTCTTAAACCACCGAAGTGCTTGGTGCGTATTTTGGGTTTGGAGATAGAACTCATGGCCGATTCTGGTTCTCCTTGGACTATTATTACTAAAGACGTCTTCCTTGATCGTTTCAAGGATTTTCTGAGTCTAAAGGATTTGAACGAATCGGACATTGTTGCTAGGGCTTTTGATATTTCTAAGATTGACATGGAAGGGTTTAAAGATGTTGATATAGAATTCAAGGGACGTGTTGCTCATATTAAGCTTTATGTTGCAATCAAGGGTGTGAATGTGCTGGGTTGGAAGGACCAATGGAGTTTAGGAATTATTCTCAACCCTAGAAGTTGTAATCCTGTTTTATTAGTGTCAGAAGGAGAAGATAAAGATAGTTCTTAAAGTAAGGACAATAAGAGTGAGCCAGTGTCATTATAAATTCCTTTCCCAAGGTGTTTTCTGGGAAACTAGGGAGACTCAATGTGGTATTCACTCATATTGCTGTTTTGCATGCACCTGTTGTTCTTGATCTAGTCAGAGTGTCATGTAGGCAGCTCTAGAATGTGGAATGTACTTGGTGCCTAGCTACCACTCTGTTGCTGTCAGTTGCTGTTGGGTCTCCTGTGGATAGGACGCTTTTATTACATGTTCCTGAAATAAAGAAGAACATATCATCATCCTGCCTCCCTTTGTACTTCTTCACACTGGCGACGAGTAGAAGTGGACGGATTCCACGAGGCAAGAGAGAAAACTTCACACCTCGCAAGACGTCTCATCTGACTCTGTGGAACCTACTACTACGTCAAGCGTCCTAACACAGATAAGTTCAATTGTCTGAACTTAAAAGGTACTGTGCTCATCTTTAAAGCGCTTTTCTGCTTTCCTACTGTACTCTGGTTTACCGACTTTTCGGTACTACTTTATTCGTTAAAACCGTCAACTCGTGACTCGCTTTATTTTTCCACCTGCTTAAACATTTCAGTGCAGAGTTGGTTATTCTCAATTTTGCTGCGTTAGTACAGTAAAACGTGGAAATTTACATGACTATTAACGGTGCGTTTACCTGCTGCGTCTTTCAAATACTCTTGCGCTCCAGTTAGGCTGCTCGAGCCTCTCCATTCGATGAGCGCCGTGAACATTGCATTACATTCATGTCCTAGATGCATTGAGGGGCAGACGTAACAAACGCTACACGTCACAACGTCTCCTAGACAACAAGCTGACGCGCATCTTCGGAGAAACACGCTTTCAACAAAGCTTCACTGCACGTCACGGAGATTCGTCTCCTTGGATACACGCAGACGCGCACCTTCAAAGAAACGCGCTGTGTGTCTCCAAGACAACAAGCTGACGCGCGTCTTCAGAGAAACATGCTTTCAACAAAGCTTCACTGCACGTCACGGAGATTCGTCTCTTTGGCTACACGCTGACGCCCACCTTCAAAGAAACGCGCTGTCTTGCGCTCACAAGCTTTTGACTTCAAAGCTGACTTAATTAACATCAATTGTGTGTTGGCTTAAACGTACTATCTTTCTCTTCTAAGCTGATACGCACAGCCACTTATGCTCAAAGAATTGTTGTGCATCAGTTCTACAGTTCATATCTTGCTGATGCGCACAACCTTACATTTTTTGCAATTCTAATACGCTGATGTGCACAGCCACCTATGCTCAAAGAATGTTCACTCATCAATCCTAAAGTTCATACCTCGCTGATGCGCACAGCCTTACATTTTTGCAAGTTTTAATACGCTGACACGCACAGCCACCACCTATACTCAAAGATTTTTTGCGTATCAATACTAAAGCTTATATTTCGCTGATGCGCACAGCTTTAAAATTTTACAAGTTTCTGTCAGGCAATGTTTATTGTGTGCTGACCACGCTGATGCACACAGCTTACATCTTTACAATTTTTCAATTATAAACTTTTATTACGTGCTCATTACGCTGATGTGCACAGTTTGAATTTCATGTTAGTTCCTAGGCTGATACTCGCAGCTAATTTATGATTCCCTTTTATCTCTATTTACTAAGATATTTATAGGTTTATTTATTATATTAGCTATGTTTACTATGTTTTAAAAGCTAATCTCTTACAATTTAAGGTAATAAAATATAAGCTGTTCATATTGTTCTTCAACATGCAAAATGTAACACCTCCACCCTTCTTTCTCTCAAATCCTGGTGATCCACCTTTGCGATGGTCAAAGTGGAAAAAGGTATTTCTTAATTATGCTAGGGTCTGTGGTGTGTCTTTAAGTGCGGAGAGAAAATCAGCACTGTTATTACACTGTTTGGAGTCAGAGGGCCAAGGTGTGTTCGAACATCTTCCTGACTTAAATGATAGAGAATCTGACAATCTTAACAAGTTTGAAATTTGTCTCAAAAAACTAGATAAACATTATCTCCCAAAACTAAGTACTATATTGGAACGTTATCACTTTGGGAAACGTGTACAGAAATCAGATGAATCTGTTGAGACTTACATCACAGCCTTATGCAAATTAGGCGCAACTTGCAAATTTGAAGGTTCATTAGAGGAACGCATACGTGACCAGTTCATGCTTGGTTGTAATGTTGAAAAGATAAAAGATGAACTTTGGCAAAAAGACGATCCGAAACTTGATGAGGTGATTGTTTTGGCCAAGAGGATTGAACATTCTTTAGCTTGTGTGGAGGTAATAAAAAGGAGAATGGTGTCTTGGAAGAGAAAGTTCACACTGTTAACAAAAACCCAGTGAAACCTCTATTGAAGCAAAGTGAACCTGTTTGGAAGTCACGCACTCTCAATAACTTCCCTTCTACTTTCAGATCAAAAGAAAATACTAGAGTCAAATGTTACCGTTGTGACTTATTTGGTCATCTTGCTAATGACAAGTCTTGTCCTGCACTCTCTTCTAAATGCCACAACTGTGGAAAAGTGGGACACATAGCCAAGGCTTGCAGAGCCAAGAAGGTCAAGTCAAGTAAGCGTGTCAAAGAAGTTTTCTTTGAAAGTGATGACTATGAATATGAACATGATGATTTGCACTGTGGGGAGATTATGACACCTAATGAAAAAAACAAGTGTAAGGTCCAGTTGATGCTGTTCTGGTGAATGACTGTAATATAAGAATGCTCTTTGATTCAGGTGCTAAAATCTCTCTTATACCCAAGGAATTCTGTGATCTAAAACTACATGGGAAAGTAAAAGTATATAAGCCAGACATCAAACCTTTAGCATATGGAGGTCAACCGATTAAGCTCTTTGGTTATTTTCTTGGCAACATTGAGTATAAAGGAAGATTGACTGCTGGGAAAATTTACGTGTCATGCAGGGTCGACAGCATAATCAGCTGGTTTCACCAGGCTGATTTGGGAGTGTCATTAGTTCCTGGTGCTGATCCCTGCATTGTTCTGAGAGACATCACTCCACATTTTCTCACCAAAAACAATAACTTAGGTGACAACGTTTGTAATGATGTGACAAGTGTGGGGGATTCTAGCTCTGCATTACGATCTGAATTCAAAGAGGTTTTTAGTGAAAACTAGGTTGTCTCTCTGATTATATTCACAAAATTACTTTAAAACCAGATGCTGTTCCTGTCACATGTAAGGTGCGTAATGTTCCTTTAGCCATGAAAGAGTTGATGCGTGCAGAGCTTGAAAAATTTAAAAATGATGGGATTATCATAGAGACTGAGGCCAGTCAATGGTTAGCTCCAGTTGTTCTTGCATGCAAGGCCTCAGGTGAGGTGCGTTTATGTGTGGACCTGCGAGCTCTTAATCGTGCAGTTGTTGCGGACAGGTACCCTCTTCCGAATATCACTGAAATGTTGGCACAATTGAGGGATTCACGTATTTTCTCTACACTAGACTTGCGTGCTGCCTATCACCAAGTTAAGATAGACGTTACTTCCATGGATCTGACTGCCTTTATTACCCCTTTTGGGACTTACAAATTCACAGGTCTTCCGTTCGGTTTGGTCTCTGCAGCCTCTGTTTTTCAGAGGGTGATGGAGGATGTGTTAAGGGGTGTGGAGGGAGTCAAGATCTATCAAGATGATGTGTTGATTCATGGTTCTTCACAACTTGAACATGATGCGAGACTGAGATGTGTGCTTGAACGATTTCGCATGAGAGGTTTAACTCTCCGTGAAAATAAGTGTAAGTTTAATCTTACAGAAATTGATTATCTTGGTCATCGCTTGCCATGTGATGGGGTCAGACCCAAGGTTCGTTTAGTAAAAACTATAGATGAACTCCCGTTTCATCAATCTAGGGAGGAGCTAGTGACTTTCTTGGGTATGGCTGAATACTATAATAAGTTTGTGCCACGCTTTGCCAGCCGTACTCACACACTCAGATCCCTCCTGATGAAAGGGGTAAAGTTTCTATGGTCACCCCAGTGTCAATTGGAATTTGAGGAAATCAAAAGGTTACTTAATTCTGCTCCTTCCTTACAGAGCTTTGACACCTCCTCGGACTCCGTCCTTGTTACTGAAGCGAGTTCTAAAGGGTTAGGAGCTGTCCTTAAGCAAGTGAAATATGGGAAAGAAGAAACCATTATGTTTCTCTCGCGAGCTCTTGTTGGCCCAGAATTACAGTACTCAGTGATTGAAAAAGAAGCACTTTGTATTTTTTGGGCGATCAAGAAACTCAAGAAATTTCTTTGGGGCACTCGTTTTGTTGTTCATTCGGATCACAAACCACTCAAAGACCTATTTTGCAAGAAGGATCTGGATTCTGTTTCTTCTAGGATTAGCAAATGGGTCATAGCTCTTCAAGATTTTGATTTAGTTGTCAAGTATATACCTGGAGTAGACAACAAGGTTGCAGATTGTCTCTCACGGTTAATACCCAAATCCTCTCCTGATCTTGACCCTGAAGACTCATGGGAAATAGACAACTTCAAGGTGTGTGAGGTTGTTGAAGGTGTTGTATCTGAAATGGAATGGAGGGATTCCTTTAAAAATGACAATGTATTGCTTGAAGTTTGCAAGTTTGTGTCTGATGGGTGGACAGGTATTAAGTCTCTGTCTGAAGATACACGAAAATTCTGGAATGTGAGACATGAACTTTCACTATTCAATGATCTTTTGTGGAGAGGGACACGCCTTGTTCCTCCATCCTCTCTTCGAGAGAAGATCATTCATTTGACGCATGATGGTCACCAGGGTATCTCTAAAACGAAGGAGAGGGTTCGTTTGCACTTCTGGTGGCCAGGGGTTGACATCCTTGTGGAACGGTTGATCAGGGACTGCTCTGAGTGTAAAATGTGTGACAAAGTTTGCAAAATTAGAACCCAACCCATGGTTGTTCGTGAATCTCCAACTAGATATTGGCAACATGTTGCACTTGATCTTTTAGGTCCTGTTTCTTCCAAGAAGGGCCAGTTTTATGTCTTGGTACTTATAGATATGTACTCAAGGTGGCCGGAGGTAAAGGTTACTCAGGGTATTGAAACCAGAGATGTCATAACATTTTTAGAAGGCGTTTTTTACAGGGAATGTCTTCCTGAGTCTCTCTTAACTGACAATGGTGTACAACTCGTGTTGAGAGAAATGGAGGTCTTCCTAGCTAAGAAAGGAATTGTTCATAAACGCTGCTCTCTTTATCACCCAGAATGCAATGGGATGGTTGAGAGAATCAACCGTGTCTTAAAAGAATCTATTCAGTCAGCTAAGGAACAAGGTCGCAACTGGAGGGCTGCAATACTTGAGAAGGTTATGGCTTACCGGTTGACTCCCCACTCTACCACTGAAAAAGTTCCCTTCGAGTTGTTTAGGGGACGTACACCTAACACTCATTTGTTTCAATCTTGGATGAGAGGGAATGGGGCTGACATTAGCATTCCTGAGAATCCTCAGTGGAGGGCTCTCCAGGATCTAAAGCAGGGCCGGACTGGGAACAGAAACTGGCCCTGGCAAACTGCTCAGCCGCCGCCCCCCCCTGGGGTGAGGGGGAGTGCAGCTGAGCAGTTTGCGAGGGCCGGTTTCGGCCGATTCTGTTACAGGGGGCCGATATTGCCGACCCCCGTTAACAAAAACGGCCCCCCAGGGGCCCAAAACCGGCCCCCACCCTAGCGGCCTACCGGGGAAATGCCCGGTGCCCGCTATGGCCAGTCCGGCCCTGATCTAAAGTCTTCAAAAAGGAAAGCCAACTTTGATGTCAGGCATGCTGTTGCCCACACTCTTGTCAACGTAGGTGATTGTGTAAGAGTACGATTTCCACAGAAGTCTGGAGGTACAAAGTTCTCTACTCCTCGTAAAGTAATTAAATTATTTCTTAATGCTGTGAAACTTGATGATGGGCGCATTTGGAACCTTGGTAGAATTGCTCTTGTACGTTCTTCTGTTTCTTCTGATTCTCTTTCTCAACCTAATTCTTCCAAGTGTATTTCTCCTCTGCGCAGGAGTTCTGGCACATGTGCAACCCCTGTGATACTTCATGATTATGTTTGCAACTGAGAATTTCAGCCATTGTTTTCATGTTTGTGTTTGGGGGAAGGTGTGTGGTATTCACTCATATTGCTGTTTTGCATGCACCTGTTGTTCTTGATCTAGTCAGAGTGTCATGTAGGCAGCTCTAGAATGTGGAATGTACTTGGTGCCTAGCTACCACTCTGTTGCTTTCAGTTGCTGTTGGGTCTCCTGTGGATAGGACGCTTTTATTACATGTTCCTGAAATAAAGAAGAACATCATATCATCATCCTGCCTCCCTTTGTACTTCTTCACACTCAATAACTTCAGCCATGTGATTAAACTTAAAAAAGGAGCTATACCAGTCAAACAGAAGCTTAGGGGTGTGCCTGCGTGTGTGAGGGAAGATCTTAAGTTGCTGTTACAAGGACTCATTGATGATGACATTATTGAAGAAGTAGAGTCAACGGAATGGGTTTCTCCCATTGTTTTAGCGAGGAAAGCTGATAAAAGTTTGAGGCTCTGTGTGGACTTGAGAGCATTGAATGCTAATTTGGTGGTGGACTGCCACCCCTTACCAAACATAAATGAGGTTGTCTGTATGTTGGAAAGGGCCAAAGTATTTTCCACAGTTGATTTACGATCTGCTTATCTTCAAATTGCCTTAACGGATGACTCACTACTTTTCTCACACCACTGGGCTTGTTTCAATATAAAAGAATGCCTTTCGGGTTGGCCTCTGTGGCATCTGTCTTTCAGAGGGCAATGTACCATATTTTTAAAGATTTAGACAGTTTTGTTAGATGCTTTCAAGACGACATTCTGGTGTTTTCTCCAAACCATGAAAAGCATATGGGACATGTTATGGAAGTGTGCAAGCGCTTAGAGTCAAATGGTCTAACCCTTAAAGAGAATAAGTGCAAGATGTTTTGCAAATCTGTTGAATATCTGGGCCATACTCTGTCTGGAGATGGTGTTGTTCCTAAAAAGTCCCTGGTGGATGCAATTGTGAAAGCCCCAGCTCCTGATAACAAAGAAAAACTTTTATCTTTTGCTGGGCTTTGTGAATACTATAGCAAATTCATCAAGGACTTTGCCACCAAAATGGAACCACTCAGAGAACTTACCAGACACAAAGTAGAGTTTCATTGGACGCAAAGGCAACAAGACGCCTTCCAACAGATCAAAGAGGAGATTGTTAAAGCTCCCACCTTGAAACTCTTTTGTATGAACAAGTTGTGTCTTGTTACGGTTGATGCTAGTCTATGTGGTCTTGGTGGTGTATTATCCCAGAAGTGTGGTAAAGAGCAGTGGTGTGTTGCTTTTGCCTCCAGAACTCTCAGCGATACAGAAAGAAGATACTCTGTTATTGAGAGAGAACTTTTAGGTTGTGTGTGGGGCATTGAGCACTTTTGCGATTACCTATGGGGAAGCAGGTTTGTTCTGAGAACCGATCACAAACCTCTTGTGTCAATTTTGTCACCTGGTGGGGGATGGAATGCCACTGCCAGAATAGGTAGACTCATGTCTAGACTACAAGAATATAGCTTCAGTGTAGAGTATGTTCCCGGAAAGCACAATGTTACAGCCAATTGTCTTTCCCGCCTACCCTGTCCTTTCGAAGAGGAAAATGATGTGAGTGAGGATTTTGAGATGATTGCATCTGTTTGTGATTATGTGTCCAAAGAGTTTTCTGCCATTTCTGAGGAGGACTGGAGGAAGAGTGTGACTGCTGATGACAAATGGAATTTACTTAAAAGTTTTATCCTTAATGGATGGCCAAAAAGTAAAGAGGTTCCTGCTGAAGTGAAGTCTTTTCTGCAAGTATCTAATGAATTGGAAGTGGAAGGTGAATTGTTTTTCAAAGATGGGAAATGTGTACCTCCTGAGTCCATACATGATGTCATTGTTAAACTTGCACATGAAGGAGATCCGGTAATGTCTTCTATAAAAAGATTGGTGAGGTCTAGCTTTTGGTGGCCTAGTATGGACAAGATGGTCGACAGGACTGTCAGAGAATGTGCTGAGTGTGTTAACAGCGACAAGATGTTGAAGCCTTTCCCTGCTCCATTGAAGCCTGTGCCTTGGCCTAAATCCCCATGGCAGAAAATTGCGTTTGATATCTCTGGGCCATTTTATTGCTTACCACAAGAAGCTCGTTTTGCTTTGGTGATTATTGATTACCACTCTAAATGGCCAGAGGTTAAGTTTGTTGCTCATGCCACCTCACAAACTATAATAGAGTTTTTCAGAGAGATATTTTCTCACGAAGGGAGTCCTGAAGTACTTATGACAGATAATGGCGTGCAGTTGAAATCACGTGAGATGGAAGAATTTCTGACTTTGTGTGGCATTAAACATTGTACTACTGCTCTTTATGAACCACAAGGAAATGGCCAGGTTGAAAGGTTCAACTGGGTCCTTAAAGATGGTGTGGAATTGGCCAGGAAATCAGCTAAAGAGTGGAAAGTTGCGCTGAGGGAAAGACTTTGGATGTATCGCATTACCCCTCATTCTGTTACTGGAGTCAGCCCTTTACGACTTTTGAGAGGGAAAGATCCTACATCCAAACTCTGTCCTTGGTGGATAAAGAAGCAAATGGTTGAGGCTTGTGTGAATGATGATGTGCAAAAAGTTTCTTCTAGAGTCCAACAAAAACAAGATAAGATGAAACACTTTTATGATGCTAAAATGAGAGTGAGAATTCCCACTTTTGTTGTAGGAGATTGGGTGAGAATACGCAAACCTGGTCTCAGCACGAAAGGAACTTCCAAGTTTGGTCCTGCCATTATAGTTGTGAAAGTTAATTTTAATAGTGTTATAGCTCAAGATTGCAGGGTGTGGAACGTAAGACGTGTTGTTAAGTGTCACACTACTCTCAACAATGTCAACCGTGTTTTTTTTTTGACACACCCATTGGTTCCGACTCTGTTGCTTACCGAGTTAAATCAGATGGAAGAGGTGCAAAACCTCCTGTTAAAATGAAAGACTATATTTAATGCGTTTGTGTTAAGGGAAGGGATGTGTTACATTCTTTATTTATATGTATACTGTTTCTTTAATTCATCCACTTCAGAATTATTTCTATTCAAAGTGCCTGTCTTTTCTCTGTTGCCATGGTGTAGTCATTCTACATTCTAACATTATTTCTCTGGAGCATTTGTCCAGAGCAGTCGTTTCTACTGTGCTGGATTACAATAAACCTTTTTTCTATATAACCTGTCTTCCCTGGATTGAATACTACAATAATTCCCTAGAACAATTTCTCCTGGAGAAACATGTATACCTAGATCCAATATTGCATTTAGTAAGGTTTACTTTTTGTTGAACTGGAGCTCAGGGTTTAGGAGTAGAAACAACTCTTGATTTTAGGGCGATTTTAACAAAGTCAAGTTGCCATTCATGGACAAACACCTTCAACACCCAACTAATTTTTATAAAACATTCCCAAGGGCAGATAGAAGTAGAAGAGGTGATCTCCCACTGCAACATTGGGTGCCTAATCACCTTAGTCAGGATCATTGCTTGTTCTTTGCATTTGTGGGGGCATCATGTGGATATTCTGGACTTCCAAAGGAAGATGGTTGGCAATGACCTCAACCATTGAACATGGGACTATTTGTGATAGTGTCTATCGGTGGAGTAATGAAAGAATTCAACAAGGTTTTTGGCTAGAATTTAAAAATCCATGCATGCTTTTGATTCTTGAAAGATTTCATCAGCAAACCTTCAAGTTCACTACCAAACAATTAAGTCCTTTAAAAAGGTAGACACATTAAACTTGCCTTCTGGGCACTCTCCTCTTGGCCAAAACAGTGAGTCAATTTCCAAAATACATTTTACCTCAGGCTGCTTGTAGTGGCAAAGCTGAGACTTTATGGACATCATCACAAGTTAAATCCGAGAAGAATTTCGCTTGTAGTTCCATATCGGCCAATTAGCTGTGCACCAGAGCTGTCATGGTCTTGAAGTCTTCAACAAGATAGTGGGAAGAATACATTACATAAAATCTGCCTTTGCAGCTAGATTCAAACTCTCCTAGTTTTTCTTAAGGGCTGATTTGACTCCCCCATTCACCACCAACACAGTCTGTCATGACTAAAGACCTTCCAACCAGATTGGCCAATATAAGATCCACTTTAATCACAGCACAAAGACTCAAATCTCCTTTGGCCAATGATATAATTTGGTGAGGAATATGGGAGGCTCAGCTTTATCTGCATCCTTCAATGTTCACTGCAATAAGTCATGCACTTCACTATTAATTGGAAAGTGAGTAAGAGGATGGGCCTGTAATTATTGAAGCACGCCTGAACTAATAACTTATCTGCCTCTCTTGGATGTTTTCTACCAAATAATTGATGACTGAAAGGAGATCAGGATGCGACACAAATTTACCCCTTGGAGAAGGATCAGAATTAGGTAGATCCTGGTCATATTCCAGGATTGCTAGAATGAAATTAAAGATAAAGAAACATCCCAGGAAAAAAACGAAGAGGCGGAAGAGTAAACAGGAGCCACAGGAACACATAGTTCTCTTACATCCTACTCTCTAGATCTTTATAAGGCCTCAGTGAGGGAAGTAATTAATGTCTGAATCTGATCAGCTGGGATCAAAGAAGTACCACAATCAATCCTGTGGCACTTACTACTCCTCAGATCCTGTTCTTTTTGGGAAGTTTTGTACCACTTAGTTGAGTGTTTGTGGTGATCCATCCTGCTTCTCAAATGCCCAATAATGGGCCCGAACCTGACAAGGACCCTTAAATGATCCCTCCCGAAATCCTCATGGTGCACACTACTACACAGTTCTAGGAGATATGTAAAAACAGACACCCAATCCACATGGTGCAGGACAAATGGTAGGATAATCCAATGTCTATATATTCCTAAACAGGAGCTATTAGAAAAACCCAAGTATAATAATTTTCTCTATATAAATACCAGGGAAAGTTTTATATTACAGAAAACAGGTAATTGGATGCAAAGCATACCAGTCTGTAATATATTACTATTTATTTTTCTTAGGAAACCTTCCTTACCGTCAATCTAATTCCCAGAAGAGGGGTTTTTCACCGCCCCCAGTGGGAACTTCCAATTATGCTCCTTTTTAGGTCTCGCCTTGGCAGCGCATGCGCTGCATGCGCTGTCTCAGCGAGACCTAAAGTAATCTCTATATGTTGGCAAGCAGCCGGTAGTTTCTCCTGCTGCTTGCCATTTGCTTAGTGTTGTTCTCGCATTTCTTACCTTTGTTTTCAGTGGCTGTTGATGTCCAACTGACTTCCGTGTAGTCCGGAAGCAGCGGCCACCAACTACAGTTTTAGTCCGCACTGTTCGGACTTTTGTTTGTCTTACGCATCTCTGCCTGACCTAAACATGGCAGTGGCGCATGCGCAAGGAGCCGGTGTGCGCGAGGTTGACTGCAGCGTCGCTCCTCTTCAGGGCTTCCTAATTGGTTCGGGCCCCGACATGTAATTTCTGTCCTGTCCTGTCCTGTAAAGTCCTGTCTATTCTACCCTAGACTAATTAAAAGATCTCGCAGTAGCGATGCTGCCCTGTGCACTGGCCAGCTATGCTCGGAGGGCTTGAGAACTGTAGCCAGCTCCCTTCTGCACCCTATTGCTCTTGTTTCCTTTAAAAAGCTGCATAGGAGGCACCGCAGCCCATGAGATCACGTTTCGTGTCGCAGAAACACGCTCGGCTCTCAAGGGTTTAGGTCTAGAATGCAAACTCTCAATGAGTGCACACTAACCCCCTCGCTCTTTCCAATGTAGTCCTGAATTTGTAATGGCAAAGTAAAACTGAGTAATACTTACAGTTTTACTTAGCCGTTACAAAGCCAGGACTACAATTCCCAGAATGCAAATCACGGAGCTAGAGCGCCAGGAATGGCTGCATGTCCAGATGTAATGCTCTCAAGTAGTACACCCCACAGATATGGCATACCTTACTACCCATCACCCGACTCAAATTCCAAATATATTGCTGGTGTTCTGCTCCAAAATAGATCTTCAATTAACGCAAGTCAGGTTCGAGTAGATCGTTTTTTGGACCAGCGCGTTCTTGAAGTGCTGCACGCCGCTAAACGCCTCTGCCCGTGTTCAGGTGGAGATGTCTGCACTAATAAAGCACTTGATACGCACCAGGAATCTCTTTGTGGACTCCTGTCAGGCATGAAAAAGTAAACTCGGTGGTGAACTCTCGAACATCACGGATTTTAGCTCTCAGATTCGGGTCAGTTTCAGCACATTTTCAGGGGTTATTTTGGCACTACAAATATGTGGACCCAGCTTCATGAACGGATCTCTTATTTACCTGTTTTTGGTATAAAAGGGAGAGGGATGCAAAGAACACTTTCAACATGTTTCACTCAACATGTTTCACTCAACACGGCGATACACACGAAACAATAAGATGTGGAAGTAAATAGTGATCGATTGACTGTCCTTTAAACTACAGCGGCTCCTCTGCATTGTAATAGTGGCATTTTATAGAGCGTTCATGCCCATCATCCTTTGAAATGCTAAGTAAAGTAATAAACAAACTATTTGTGAAAAACAAATTGTGCGTTCATCGTTTGGGGAATAATATTTTTTGAAAATTCTGTGTAGAAAAAGTAAGCAAGTAAGCTTTTACTAGAAGGAATTGGAAATGCTTCTTGCTTTAAAAATCTCTGTTGTTTTGCACACCTACCTACCTACCTACCTATCTATCTTCCTGCCACTTCTGCCAGAGAGCTGAAGTTAAAATCTGACTGTCAATTGCCGTTCTCCCATCACTATGAGAGTCGATGACAGCTGGCATTTGTCTGCGTTCAGAAAGCCTTTTTACAGCACGCAGCACCAGGCTTCGACACGCGATTGAAGTAATTAGCTGCCAAGCGACTGAATGTACCCCGCAGAGCACTGGCGTATTGTCTGACACATCTGGGCACCGAAAGTAATTGAAACAGCTGTTTGTACCCATATAGCAGTGAAATCTGGTGCTGGCATTACAGCCGCCTGGGCCATACCAACCTCAGGCAAATTAGGCATCATTAATCCCGGAATCTGACCAGCATACGTTGTGCCACTAATCAAAACATCTGGGGGCGGCAGGAAATGAAGCTTTCCATTTTTTCACATCCTTAAATGGCAACGGAGTTAAAACACTGTGCCAGGTGTGCTCGAACTTCAACCCCTTTCTTTGCCCCCTCAGAAAAGCGTTTTACATTTAAAGGCGTTGTTGAGACTCCTCGTTAAAAACAAGTTTGAGCTATTGGCATTGTAAATGACAATGCCTTTTATTTATGTTTTGGTTTTTAAAACATAAATAAAAAGCATTGTCATTTACAATGCCAATAGCTTAAACTCACGTAAAAGTGAGACCTATTGCATTTTAAATGCTTGTTAGTCTCATTGGCCACTTTACCTTTAGCACTGCCCATAGACAACCAGGAAAGCAGCCTCGAAATGAAGGCAGACATCCTTCCTGTGTGAAGCATCTTAGCTTATTGTGGGTGAAATGGAGCGTTTCCCATCTTGCACGCAGCAGGAGATGAAACAGAGGTGGGGGAGCAGGATGGCATTTTGACTTTGTGTACTTATTTATTTTCCTGTGGTAAACCCCTCTTTCTCGCCTATTCACCTAGTCATTAAGAAGAGAAAAATGCTTGCTCTGCACTAAATGGGAGCAACGCTACTCATAAGATTCAAAATAACTTCAGGACCCCCGCGATAATGCTAGGTGGAGAACTGGCTCCCAGAATGAGACGAAAAGACAAGAAAGCAACACAGATCTCCTGCTTGTTGGGGCTTAGGAGGAGACTGTAGGGAGGTAAGGGGGAAGGGAGTTTTTCTTTGAATGGCTGAGTCAGGTATCGCTTGAGAGGAGTTGAAATCATCTTACAGTTGTAAGTACTAGGAGTAGCCTAGGGTTGAGGAAGTAGAGCAAATTCTCAACTGTAGCACAGCGTCGCACAACCGTTACACCTACTTCATTCATCAGTGCGCGACTTGGTACAGAATGAAATATTTTTTTTTTGTGAAAGATCTGTTATGTTATAGAGTACTTGTTAAATGCACATACAGCAGAAAGTTCTCTTGGCGCTGGGTAGTGAGAGGCAGCTGTAATCAGAAAATTAGCTATAGGCTTGTCTAAACAACCAAGTTTTCAAGCTTTTCCTGAAACCCATATAATAATAATAATAATAATACCGACATTTGTTGAGCGCGAACAGCTACCTCCAAGGAGGTGTCCCGGCGCTAATGTGACAAGTAACACGCGAGCGGCAAGCAGCGATCAGGACAGCAAAAGATGAAGCCAAGTTAAAAAGCCATGTTTTAACTGCCTTCTTGAATAGTGACTCAGACGAGATCTGACGCAAGGAATTTGGAAGAGAATTCCATAATTTGGACGCCCCCAGCATGAAAGATCTGCCACCCAGTTGGGATTTCTTCACACGCGGAGTGCAAAGTAATTTCTGGGTGTTAGATCTCAGAGCACGTGTCTGCGTGTAAACACCCAGTCTCTGTTTTAGATACGAAGGGTCAAGGTCTTGAATTTAATTCTGTTGGCTACCGGAAGCCAATGTAATTCTCGAATATGCGGAGAGATGTGTTGCCGAAAAGGAACACGTTTGATTAATCTCGCAGCCGCATTTTGGACCATTTGGAGTTTCCTGACAAGGTAAGCCGGTAAGCCAATATAGAGGCCATTCGCGTAGTCCAGGCGGGCAGTTACTGTGGCGTGGACTACGGTCCGACGGCAGCTCTCAGGCAGCAGGTGTATAAACTTACGCAAATTTCTCAAACTGCTAAAGCAGGCAGAAGTAACCTGCTGAATTTGGGCAGAGAAAGATAGGTCAGCCTGCCATTTTACACCCAAATTTTTAACGCATTCTACAGGCGCAGGTGGCAAGCCCATTTCCACAGGCCACCACAGGTCAGCCACCGGAGGCTGGATTTTGCCGAAGAACAAAACTTCAGTTTTATCTGCATTCAATTTAAGTTTATTATTATTCATCCAGCTTGCAATATCTTTTAAGCAGCCTTTAAAATTCTTAAAAGAATCTTCAGATTGATCTTTAAAAGGGAAAACCAACTGGGTGTCATCGGCATAAGAAATTGCCTTAACTCCCCAGTTGGTTATCAGAGTAAATAAAGGGGCCAGATATATATTGAACAGCAGTGGGCTTAGGGCCGATCCCTGTGGGACCCCACACCATAAATGCTTTCGGGTGGACTGATATGGTTGTAGAGCCACCCTTTGCGTCCGTAAGTGGAGGAAGGACTTCAACCAAGCCAGGGCTGTGCCATTCACCCCGCTGTCAAAAAGCCGTTGAATCAGTATAGAATGGTCAACGGTGTCGAATGCAGCTGAAAGATCCAGGAGCACCAGCATAGCTGATGGCCCTGAGTCCAATGCCATTCTAATTGAGTCTGCTACCTCTAGTAGAGCTGTCTCTGTGCTAAACCCAGCTCGAAAACCGGATTGGGTGTCGTGCAGGATATTGTGGCTCTCGATAAAATTGGCCAATTGCCTCTGTACTACCTTTTCCAGCATTTTTGCAGGGGCTGCCAGCAGAGAGATAGGTCTGTAGTTGTTCAAGTCCCCAGAATCCACACTGGATTTTTTCTTAAGAGGAAGTAAAGTGGCGTGCTTCCATAAATCAGGGAAGATGCCCAAAGAGAGTGAATTGTTCCATATTATGGACATTACTTCGCTGGTGGAGTCTGCCAACTCTTTCCATAGTTTAGGAGGGCATGGGTCGTCCGGCGAGCCTGACTTACAACTCTGTATTGCAGACAATACTTCCTTCTGAGAGATAGAATTAAATTCAGAAAGGAGAGGCAGGGGTACAGTTCTGGCTACCACATCAGATTTAACCATAGCCATCGTGGCAGCAAAAGAGTTGTAGACCTTGCTTATTTTTCCATCGAAAAAGGTAGAGATTTTCTCACAGAGTGCCAGGGAAGGTCGGACATCAATTAGCAGTTCACGGGGTTTGAGAAAAGAGTTAACCACCTTAAAGACAGCCTTGTCCGGTCTATCGGAGTTATCAATACTCTTGGCGATAAAATCTCTCCTGGCCTCCTTCATGGATTTGTGCAATACCTTCAAAGATTTTTTATATGACATTTTGACAGAGGCATCATAATCCACCCTCCACTGCCGTTCCAAGCGCTTACACTTGCTTTTCATAGCCCTAAGTTCCTCAGAGAACCATGGAGCAGAGGGCGATTTCCTCATGGATTTGGTCATGCTGGCTGGTGCCGTAGCTTCTACTGCGGCAGCAATCCAGTTATGAAGAGCCATCGTATTAACATTAAGGTCTAAAGATAAAGGTGGGCGGCTGGCTAACAGATTTGGACTTAGGCATTCAGCTGTCAGTTTCTTCCAATTTCTTTTTAGGTAGTATCTGGCACTCTCAGGCATATCAGGTTTTGCCAGATTGAAAATAAAAGAAATAAGAAAATGGTCCGACCAAACCACCTGGATTGGCACTTCAGTTTCCATAGACGAGATATTAGAGAATTCAGGTCAAGAGTTCTCTATGTATCTCATCTCAAGGGGAAGGTGTTCCAAATGTGTTGAGCATTTACAGAAAACCTGGCCGCACCCAGCCTCTTCCTTTTAATTCTAGGAACAGTCAATAAACTTAGGTGGACTGATCTAAGCTGATGACTGGGGGTGTAATGCTGAATTCCGGAAGAAATACATTCTGGGCTTTTACCATTTAGGGATTTTAAGTTTAAACAGCCTGTTTTGAAGATGGAACTGTGGACTACCTAGGAGCCAATGTAGTTTTTCCCTTAGGAGTTTGGTGTGGCAATATCTGGGCTGACGAAAAGCCAGCTGAGCTGCTTGATTTTTTACAATTTGCAGTCTGAGTTAAGCCAGAGGGGAGTCCCATATAGAGAGCATTGACATAGTCAATGCGTGACAAATCTAAGGTGATTATAATTTGAAAGATCCCTTCGAAGGTGAATTATCTTATTTTCTGAAGTTACAGGGAGCAAGATGAGGTCACTGCACCTATCAGGGATTTCATAGATAAATCTTCATCGATGATGATTCCAAGACTTTTCACAGCTTTCTTAGGTGAGGTGGGATCACCCATCTCAAGAGGCCAGACGGAGAGGTTCCACTGATGAAATTTATTCTTAGTCACCACAATCTCAATTTTGTCAGAGTTCAATTTTAATTGATGACTATTCATAAAGTCCTGAATATATATAACGTGGTATTTTGAAAGAACTCTTTAGATTCTAGCGTATTATCAATAGTGAAAATTAGCCACATATCAACAGCATAGTTGAATATCTTCACCATCCACTGCTGGCGAGAGTGTATCAAGGGACGGATATAAAGATTAAAACGGTGAGGGTACCTTGCAAGACTGCAGTCCTGATGCGGTCGATCAGAATGGAATGATCGACCGTATCAAAGACTGCTGAAAGATCTAATAGGACCAATGCTTGCGTGACGCCCCTGTCTTCCTCTCCCCTCAAATCATCCAAGGCTGCCAGAATGACAGCCTCTGTAGAATAAGCAGGGCAGAAACCAGCCTGATGAGGGTAAAAAAAAGCGGACTTTTCCAGAAAGGTGCAAAGATGGTAGGCCACAGGTGTCTTTAATATGTTTGCCAAAAAAGGGAGTACCGAGATAGGCCTGTCATTTTTCAAATTAAATCAAGATTAAATTCCTGCAAGCCTCCGTTTGAGACTCTGATGTGTTACATCACTAAACCCATAGGGATTGTGAAAAGTCCACGCATCAAACAAAGAACAAGTGTCACAAATGAGCCACACCCATTCAGCAGAAGGGTGGTGAGGT